>JADANP010000012.1:0-1200000 GCA_017165645.1 Fusarium sacchari
TTTACTATATTTAAGTATTTTTTATTTCTAGTTTTCGTTTAAATATACAATCTTATTTATATATCTAGTATTATTTTAAATACTTCTTAGTTAATCTTGGCCTTATTTGATAGATATTTTATTTTCTATATACATTATTTATATCTTACAAAAATACCTAGATTTTTTTCATGTACTTTTATATCTTCCTTTTTTAGAATTTATTTATACTCTTTTAAAGGTACTAAATACTTTATTTTCTACTTACCCTATATTATCTGTTTTAATTAAAATTTTAAGATCTCGTATTAATTTATTAGAATTATTTCCTTATTTACTATTAAGGTTTACTAGGAAAATGATATCTAGCTAGTTTTTTTAATTAAATAAGTAGGTTTTATTATTTAGCTATTTATAGGTATTTAATAAAATATCTATATCCTTTCCTAAAGATATAATATTAGGAAATTTACTTTTTAATTCTTTTTTTTAATAAGACCTTAAGGTAATTAACATTTTGTTAATTTATATACTATTATTATAATTTAAAAAGCTATCTTTCTATTATTAACTAATAAGTACCGGTAATAATTTCTATTTTTATAGTAATTATAACTTTATAATTATTTTTAGGTTAATAAATTCCTTTTTTATTTTATAATTAATTTTATAATATTTAGCTATTTCCTTTTAATTTAAACTTATAGTATTAAGTAATCTATTAAGTTTACTATATATAATACTCCCCCCCCTTAATATATTTTTAATTGTAAGTTATTTTTATTTATAATTTTAATATATTTATAGCTAGTTATAAATAATATATAACTTTTTTTTAATATATTTTAATATATTAGTTTTATAGTTATTATTTAATTAATCCTTTTTTTTATTAAGGTAAATTATTATTAAATTTATTATTTAAATATTATCTATTAAAAGTATTCTTTTAATTTTATATCTATTTTTATAGTTTTTTTATTTAAAATATTCTTTATTAAGTAAATATAATCTATTTACTTCCTATTATCCTTATAGTTTTTTTATATTTTCTAAATTAATATTATTAATAAATAAATTTTTTTTATAAATACTTTCTTTAAGTTATTACTTTAAATTTTTCTTTTTACTTTTTTTTAATAATTTATATATTTTCTTTAATCTCTTAAGTTAGTTTATTAACTTAATATATCTTTCTATATAATATTATATTAAATTATAGTTTTAGTACTTTAAAGGTAATTATACTAGAGATATATTAAATACCTTTTTATTTTCTTTATTAAATAAGGTTTATTATTAGGTATTTTAAATATAATTATAGGAAAATAGTTATTATCTAGCTTATTTAATTTATATTAATTATATTAATAGTTTTTATATAATACCTAAATATCTTATTATATTTTTAGGTATATTAGTATTATTTAATATTATCTTAATTATTAAATATAGGTTCTAGATATAAAAGATTTTAATATATTATTAATATAATATATTTTTAATATAAAGTTTACTTCCTATTTTAGTATTTCTATATTCCCTAATATCTTATATATAAATTTTTCTTATATCTTATAGATCTTTATATTATTTTTATTATATTTAGCTTTATAAGGCTATTTTTATTTTTATAAGATCTATTTATTATAGCATTAAAGGTTTTTATATAATAGCTTTAATAGCCTTACCTTTATATTCTATACTATAAAAACTTTATTATTTTTTTTTATAAAATTAGCTTTTACTTTAACTTCTTATTTTATTATTTTTGCAATTTATTTTAAAGTTTATTGTAGTAAAGATATTATTAATAGATTATAAGGCTTATTTATATTTATTTATATTAAAGATATATAGGCTATTTTATTTATTACTCTTAATATTTAAGTTTTTTTTTTTTCTTATTTGGGTTGGTTTTTTTTAGTTAGTTATCTCTTAATTCTTAATCTTTTATTACTTTACTTTTTCTCTTTATTCTTTTTATTTTACCTTAAAGTATTCTTACTTTTTAAAATCCTTTATATATTTATAGTAATTTTTATTTTATAGTTTATTTTATTAATTTTTTTTTATTTAAGTTCTTTTAAAATATATAATTTACTTTTCTTTTTTAGTCTTTTATTATCTTTAAGTTTAATCTAGGTAATTCCTAGGTCTCTATTAAAATATATATTATAGCTATTTATAGATTTATTCCTAGTATTTAGGTATATATAGCTATTTTATAAATCCTATTATTAGATAAGTTTTAGGGCTTATTTATCTTAATTTAGGTTTTAAGGTTTTTATAGTTCTAGGTATTATTATACTATATATCCTATTTAATTATAATTATAGTATTTATATTTAAATATATCTTATAGCTTATAGTTATTATCTTTTTTTAGCTATATAATACCTAGAGATATAAGTCTTAACTATATTTTATATAAGTATTATTTATTAATATCTTTATTACTATTTTTAGTTTTAAGAATTACCTTAATATTAGTTTTATTATTAATTAAGGTAATATAGGTTAAAATTATTTAATTATTCTATTTTAATTACTTTTTTTTTTCTTTATATTTATATTATTTTTTATTAATTTTAATTACTATTATAATATATTTAGTAATATTATTTAGTTTATTAGCCTTATAAAGTTTATTCTTAACCTTTTTTTTAAGTTTTTTATAATAAATCTCTATAAGGGCTTTATTATCTTATTATATTTTAAATATAAGTTATTTAAACTTTATAAAGTAAATAATATATAAATAGGTTTATTTAAATACTATAATTTCTATAGCTATTTATCTTTTCTTATTAATTACTTTAAAGTTATTTTTAAATATAGTTTTAAAGTTATTTTAGTTAATAAAGATATTAATAGTATCTTAATCTTATATAATTTCTTTATTTTTTAGGTAGTCCTTAAAGATAGGTTTAAATTAATTTTTAGTATTTCTTTAAATTAATAGTATAGTAAAGAGTATTTTCTTAGTAATAATATTTAGCTTAATTAAAAATATATAAAAATAACTTTTTTATTTAAGTTAGGAATAAAACTATATTTATAGCTTATTCCTTAAATAGTTCTAATTTAAATAACTTAAAAGCTTTTTTAATATCTTTTTTTTTAAAAATAAATATTATTATTTACTATAAGGGCTGCCTTTTAGTTATTAACCTGGTTTTATAGGTTATAAATTATATTATATAGCTAATAGATTTTAGCTATTATTTCTATAGTATTAGGTAATTCTCTAGTATAAGGTAATATTAAACTAATATTATAAAATATCTTAATAATATAATATTACTTAATTCTTTAATATAATATATTTTAAATAAAAGTTATTAATATATAATAATTAGGGTTTTTAAATAAATAAACTAATTTATATTAATTTATATTTATAAAATATATAAGGTATTATATTAATATAATAGTAGGGGTTTTTAAATAAATAAACTAATCTATATTAGGTTATATTTACAGAATATATAAGGCATTATACTAAGTATATTAAGTTATTATATCTCTTAATAGTTAATAGTATATTATAGGCTTATTAAGGTAAAAAAGTCTTATTAATAGCTAGTAAATTAAGTTCTATTTAATACTAAAGGAATATATTTATATACTATATAGTATTAATAGTAATTAAGAGGATTACTATAGAGTTAATAGTAATTCTTAGGAGTTATTAGTAATTATCTAGAATTACTAATAATTTATCTTAAACTTAATAACTAGGGCTTAATAATTACTAGTAAAATCCCTTAATATACTATAATTATAGCTAATTAAAAGAAAAATATAAGGTATATATAATATAAGCACTTTTTCTATTTAGGTTATAATATAATCTCCTTTTCTTTATTAGTTTTATTTTTAAGACCTATATATTTATTTTTCTTTTATATTATCTTTAGTAAGTCTAACTTAAATCTATATTTCCTTATTACTAATAAAATATTTTTTTATAATAACTTAGTATTATCTTGCCTATATAAAACTTATTACCTTTACTAGTTATAAGATTATACTTTATTTTTATATATTAAGAATTATACTAAATATATAATAAAAGATAGGTAAAAGAATTATTTTAAGTATACTTATTATAATTATTTTTATAATAAAAAAGGTATAATATTATTAAAAGGTTTATTTCTTTATTATTATTTATAAGGTATTTTTATACTAATTTTATAATAAATTATTTAGTTTAAGAAAAGAATTAAATTAAGGCTAATAAGGAAGCTATTAAAAAGAAGCTTATTTAATATAATATTAGCTAAATAAATATCTTTTAAAGTTAATATATCTTTATTATTAAAAGTACTTAATTTAATTTAAGGGCTAAAGGCCCTTAAGTAGGATTTTAAGGTAATAAATAATAATAAAAAGGCAAAGAATTTAATTATATTTTTTAATTTCTTTACTATAATAGAGTTAATTAAGGCAGGTATAGTAAATCTTATTAACTAGTTTGCTATTTTAGACTCTTTTTTAATCTTTAGTAAAAGTTCTTTAGGAATTATTAGGTATTAATAAGGTATTTTAGTAGTTTTTATATTTTTTACTTTTTAAGTAGTTTTTCTATTTAATTAAGTATTTTATTTTCTTATTAATTATCCTTATTTCTTAAATTACTTTTACTTTATAGGTCTTTAGTCTTTTTACTTTTATAGGTTTATTAGTTATTTTAATATAAATTATATTTACTGCTAATTTAAGTAGTAAAATATAAAAAATAAAATAGATCCTAACCTTTAATAGTAAGTCTAGTTTATAATTATTTCTAAAGACCTTTTTAATAATTTTATATAGTTTAATATACTTAAAGTTAAGTTTATAGCTTAGTTATTTAGTAGTAATATTTTTTATAGATAGGTAAACTATATTTCCTTTTAAAAAGATAGGTCTTTTTACCTTCTTAGGATTATAGTATTATTATATCTGTTTTTTAATAAACTTAAGTTCTATTTATAGTTTATTATATAGATTTTTTAAATTATTACTTTTAATTATTACTGCTAGATTAATTATTTTAGGTTTATATAAGTCTTTATAGACTTTAGGTATAAATCTAAAGTTAGTATATATTAATATAAGCTTTATATTTTTATTATAGGCAGTATTATATACTAATTAGGCATATAGTAGCTTTTTAACCTAATTATTTTATTTATAGTTTATATAATACTATAAGTATTATTTTAGTATTTAGTTTATTTATTTTATTTATTTATTTATTTAGGCTTTAAATACTATTATAAGCTTATAGTTTAGGCCTAGTAATACTAAGAGTATATTTTAAAACTATAATATAAGTATTAATTCTCTATTTAAGATAATTTTAAATAGTAATTTATATATATTAATAATATATTTATAGATAATATATATAAGTTTTTCTATATTTATATCTTCTTTATAGGGTAGGTAATATAAGAACTTAGTAAGTTAGTTTATAATAATTATAATATTATTATAAAAGATTTCTATTAAGGATTCTTTAAATAGTAATAGCTTTATAATAAAGTCTATTATAATTAAATCCTATAGTTATTATATTATAGGTAGTAATTAAAGTTTTTTATAAGATTTATATTATTATACTTTTATTTTAATATAAAGGTTATATTATTTAATAACCTTTTTTATTATTATTTACTATACCTTATATTTATATTATAGAAATTATTTAAGAGTTTTTATTACTTTTTAATATTTATATATAAGATATTTATAGAATTTCTATATAAACTTTTTTAGTTTTCCTAGAATTTCTTTAATTACTATTACTTATATTTATCCTAGAGTTTATATTTATTAGATAAATTTATATTTTCTTTTATTATTTATCTCTAATACTTACTTTATTATTCTTATAATACTAGTATTATAGTTTAGTTATTAACTTATTATATTTACTTTCTTATTTTTTAATTCTTTTTTATAAATAATTATAAAGTTAAATTTATATAGATATTTAGTATAGTATAGTTATTATTAGTTAAGTTTATATATTATAGTAAAATAAGAGATATTTTAATAGTCTATATATATCTTAATTTAATACTTATTTCCTATTAAGTAATATTTAAACTCCTTAAAGTAGTTAATAATTACTAAAAATTCCTTATTATAGATTAGATAGTTAAGTTCTATTTTATATAATTTATAAAAATAAAATATAATAAGATATAGTTTCTTTATATTATCTTATTAACTAATCTATTTTCTTAATATAAAGTCTAATATATCTATTTTTAATTTAATTTCTTTCTTTAGGTTAAATATTATTAAAATAAGTTTATTAAAAATAGCTTTCTTAAGCTATATAAAGGCTTTCTATGCCTTATTATTTTATTTAAATATTTTTCCTTTTTTTATAAGTTTTATTATTAGGTTAGTAATCTTACTAAAGTCTTTAATAAACTGTTAATAATAATTAGTAAGCCTTAAAAAGGCCTATATTTCCTTTATATTACTAGGTTCCTTTTAATTTATTATTACTATAATTTTCTTTAATTCTATTTTAATTTTATTAGATATAATAATATATCTTAAAAAGTCTACTTTTATAATATAAAAAAAACTTTTCTTTAGTTTCATTAATAGTTTAGTATCTTATAATATTTTTAAAACCTTATAAATATATTTTATATATTCTTTTTTATTATTTAAGAAAATTAAAATATTATCTAGGTAATATATTATAAAGATATTAAGGTATTATTAAAGTATATTATTAATTATCTATTAAAATATTATAGGTATATTAATAAGACTAAAAGGTATTATTATATATTTAAATAATTTAAATCTAGTCCTAAATGCTATTTTCTATTTATCTCTTTTCTTAATATAAATAAGATTATATACTTCTTTTAGATTTAAAGCTATAAAGATCTTTTTATCTTATAATTAATCCTTAAGTTCTATAATAAGTAAAAGTAAGGTTTAGTCCTTAATAGTATATATATTAATTAATTAATAGTTAATAATTAATTTATTTTTTCTATTTTTTTTCAATATAAAGAATATTAATAATACTAATATTAAGCTAGATTTTTTAATATAGCCTTTTTTAGATATTTTATCTATATATTTCTTTTAAATTTATAGCTTTTTTTAATTAAATAAATAAAGCTTTTAAAATAATAAGTTATTATCTATAAGGTTAATTTTATAGTTTTATTTATTATATTTAAGTACTTTTATTTCTAGTTTTTCTTTAAATAATCTATTATATATTTAATATTATTTTAAAATATTTTTAAATTAATTTTAGCTTAATTCTATAAATATCTTATTTTTATATAAATCTTATATCTTAAAAATATTTAAGATTTTTATTTTATTTTTTATATCTTTTTTATACTTATATTATATTTCTTTTAAAGGTAATAAATACTTTATTTTATACTTACCTATATCATTCTCTTTAATTAGGGTTTAAGATCTTTTATTATTTATTATAATTATTTCTTTATTACTATTAGGGTTACTAGGGAATATAACCTGGGCTATTTTTTTAGTTAATAAGTAAGTTTTATTATTTAAGTTATTATATATTCAATAGGATATTTATATCTTTTTCTAAAGATATAATATTAAAATTTACTTTTTAATTTTTTTTTTAATAAAAACCTTAAGGTAATTAATTTCTTAATTTATAATACTATTATTATAATTAAAAAGCTATCTTTTTATATTAACTAATAAATAAGGTAATAATTTCTATTTTTATAATAATTATAGCTTTATAACTATTTTTAAGTTAATAAAGTTTTTTCTTATTTTATAATTAATTTAAGTATTTAGCTATTTTCTTTTAATTTAAACTTATAATACTAGGTAATTTATTAAGTTTATTATATATAATACTTTTAATATATTTATTAATTTAAGTTATTTTTATTTATAATTTTAGTATATTTATAGCTTAATTATAGATAGTATATAACTTTTTTTAATATATTTTAGTATATTTATTTATAGTTATTATTATTTTACCTTTTTTTATTAAAGTAATTATTACTAAATTTATTATTAGATATTATTTATTAAAAGTATTTTTTTAATTTTATATTTATTTCTATAGTTTTTTATTTAAAATATTTTTTATTAAATAGGTATAATCTATTTACTTTTTATTATTTTTATAGTTTTTTTATATCTTTTAAATTAGTATTATTAATAGATAGTTTATTCTTTTCTTATAAATATCTTTTTTAAGTTATTACTTTAAACTTTTTTTTTGCTTTTTTAATAATTTATATATTTTCTTTAATTCCTTAAGTTAGTTTATTAACTTAATATATCTTTTTATATAATATTATATTAAACTATAATTCTATTACTTTAAGGTAATTATATTAAAGGTATATTAAGTATCCTTTTATTTCTTTTATTAGGTAAGGTTTATTATTAGGTATTTTAGGTATAATTATAGGAAAATAGTTATTATCTAGCTTATTTAATTTATATTAATTATATTAATAGTTTTTTATATAATATCTAAGATATCTTATTATATTTTAAGTATATTAGTATTATTTATATATTATCTTAATTATTAAATATAGGCTTTAAATATAAGGGGTTTAATATATTATTAATATAATATACTTTAATATAAAGTTTATTTCTTATTTTAGTATTTTTATATTCCCTGGTGCCTTATATATAAATTTCTTTTTATATTTTATAGATTCTTCTATTATTTTTATTATATTTAGCTTTATAGGGTTATTTTTATTTTTATAAGATCTATTTATTATAGCATTAAAGGTTCTATATAGTAGCTTTAATAGCCTTGCCTTTATATCCTATATTATAAAAGCTTTATTATTTCTTTTATTAAAGTTAACTTCTAGCTTTAATTTCTTATTTTTAATATTTTTTTTTATTTTAAAGTGTTATTCTAGTAAGGATATTATTAATAATTTATAAGGCTTACTTATACTTATTTATATTAGAGATACTTAGGCTACCTTATCTTATTATTCTTAATATTTAAGTCTTTTTTTATTTAAATTATCCCTTAAATTCCTTAAGCTTTTATTAATTTATTTTTTCTTTTTATTCTTTTTATTTTATTTTAAAGTATTTTTATTTTTTAGGATTCTTTATATACTTATAATAATTCTTATTTTATAGTTTATTTTATTAATTCCTTTTTTATTTAAGTTCTTTTAAAATATATAATTTATTTTTCTTTTTTAGTTTTTTATTATCTTTAAGTTTAATCTAGGTAATCTCTAGGTCTTTATTAAAGTATATATTATAGCTATTATATATTATTTCTAGTATTTAAATATATATAACTATTTATAAATCCTGCTATTAGGTAAGTCTTAAGGCTTACCTATTTTAGTTTAGGTTTTATAGCTTTTATAGTTCTAGGCATTATTATACTATATATCTTATTTAATTGCAGTTATAGTATTTATATTTAGACCTATTTTATAGCTTATAGTTATTATTTTTTTTAAGTTATATAATACCTAAAGATATAAGTCCTAACTATATTCTATATAAGGTATTACTTTATTAATATCTTTACTACTATCTTTAATTTTAAGAGTTACCTTAGTTATTATTTTATTATTAATTAAAGTAATATAAATTAAAATTATTTAATTATTCTATCTTAGCTATTCTTTTTTTTTTATATTTATATTATTTTTTATTAATTTTAATTACTATTATAATATATTTAATAATATTATCTAGTTTATTAGCCTTATAGAGTTTATCTTTAACTTCTTTCTTAAGTCCTTTATAATAAACTTCTATAAGAGCTTTATTATCTTACTATATTTTAAATATAAGCTATCTAAACTTTATAAAATAAATAATATATAAATAAGTCTATTTAAATACTATAATTTCTATAGCTACTTATCTTTCCTTATTAATTACTTTAAAGTTATTTTTAAGTATAATTTTAAAATTATTCTAGTTAATAAAGATATTAATAATATCTTAATCCTATATAATTTCTTTATTTTCTAGGTAATCCCTAAAAATAAGTTTAAACTAGTCTTTAGTATTTCTTTAAATTAATAATATAATAAAAAGTACCTTTTTAATAGCAATATCTAGCTTAATTAGGAATATATAGAAATATCCTTTTATTTAGGTAAAAAATAAAACTATATCTATAGCTTATCCCTTAAATAGTTCTAATTTAAATAGTTTAAGGGCTTTTTTAATATCTTTTTTTCCCTAAAAATAAGTATTATTATTTACTATAAGGGCTGCCTTTTAGTTATTAACCTAATTCTATAGATTATAAATTATATTATATAGCTAATAGATTTTAGCTATTATTTCTATAGCACTAGGTAATTCTCTAGTATAAGGTAATACTAGGCCAGTATTATTAAATATCTTAATAATATAATATTACTTAATTATTTAATATAATATATTTTAAATAAAAGCTATTAATATATAATAATAAGGGTTTTTAAATAAATAAACTAGTTTATATTAGGTTTATATTTATAAATATATATAAGATATTATATTAAGTATATTAGGTTATTATATCTTTTAATAATTAATAATATATTATAGGCTTATTAAAGTAAAGAAGTCTTATTAATAGCTAATAAGCTAAGTTCTATTTAATACTAAAGGAATATATTTATATATTATATAGTATTAATAGTAATTAAAAGGATTACTATAAAGTCAATAGTAATTCTTAGGAATTACTAGTAATTATCTAGAATTACTAGTAATTTATTTTAAACTTAATAACTAAGGCTTAGTGGTTATTAGTAGAATCCCTTAGTATACTATAATTATAGCTAATTAAAAGAAAAATATAGGGTATATATAATATAAGCACTTCTTCTATTTAGGTTATAATAATTAAGTATATTAAGTTATTATATCTCTTAATAATTAATAATATAAATTAGGCTTATTAAAATAAAAAAATGTTATTAATAGTTAATAAGCTAAGTTTTATTTAATATTAAAGAAATATATTTATATA
Organism: Fusarium sacchari; assembly: GCA_017165645.1. Lineage (NCBI taxonomy): Eukaryota > Fungi > Ascomycota > Sordariomycetes > Hypocreales > Nectriaceae > Fusarium > Fusarium sacchari. The sequence goes on from JADANP010000012.1 coordinate 10,998, forward strand.
TTATATAGTATTAATAGTAATTAAAAGAATTACTATAAAGTTAATAGTAATTCTTAAGAGTTATTAGTAATTATTTAAAATTACTAGTAATTTATCTTAGATTTTAGTAATTAAGGTCTAGTAATTACTAATAATATCTTTTAATATACTATAATTATAAATAATTAAAAGAAAAATATAAAGTATATATAATATAAGTGCTTTTTCTATTTAGGTTATAATATTAAATAATTAATTAGGTTTTTTAATACCTTTATTTAATTTATAATATAATTAATTAAGGCTTTATTTTTATTAATACTTAATAATTATACTTAATAATTAAAGATTATTAGCTAAATTTATTATATTATTAATAACTTATTAATATATAATAGGTTTTTTTTTATTATTTTATAATACCTAAAAAGAAATTATAATATTAAAATATATTTAAAATTAAGCTTATTAATTTCTATTAAAAAAGCAGTTATATAGATATTAATTACTATAATTAAATAGTTATAATTATTATTAATATTAATAATATAATAATATATTTTATAATAATTTTTAAGGTTTTTAGTTATTATAATTTAATCTTTAGAGATTAAAGTTTTAATAATAATTACCTTAATAAGATAATAATAAAGAGAGTATTTAGCCTATTAAGACTAGGGAAAATATTTTTTTTATATTTATAAATTAAGGCTATTTATTTAGCTAGATTATAAGGTTTATAATAATAGCTATATAACTTTAAGACTTATTATTAAAGTTATTATATTTTTTTAATATAATATATAATACCTTATATTATATTATATTAAAAAATAAGTATTTTATTATATTATTTTCTTATTTAAGACCTTAATTAGCTATATCTTATATATTACTATAAGGACATTTTAACTTTTTAATAATAAATAATAATAAAAATAATAATAATTTATTAAAGTTTTAGTTTTTTTTTAAGTAAAGTTAAGCTTTTAATACTATTATAGTTTATAATTAAAGATATTAACTCATTGCTCAAGACCATAACCTCAAGGCCTCTTGCCTCGTCTTGCCCATAAGACGCTCGACAGGCCTTCTTCGCTCTTAAGTAATAGTCATGAGCCAAGTAATTAATGCCCAAGAGCTGGTAAAGGCGCCCAATATTGTAGTATGCCTCGGCCCTGGTCCAGATTCCTCTCTCTGTGGCTCCTGGCTGTCCCAGCTCAACATATCGTGACAAATAGGTCTGCCCTTGCAGTAGCAGGTATTGACGGTTAGTTGATTGTCGTTTGAGGCCATAGTGGACATATGCCAGTCCTAGACTTAGGTTCACCATTGGGTTCTCAGGGTCCAGGGCCAACGATCGTAAAAAGTAGCCTGAATCTAAGAGTTAGCAACTTCACGATGTAGAAAGGCATGGTTCTTCTACCTAATGCGTATGTGTAGCTTGTCGACGTAAAAAGAATATGACCATAAAGCATAAGCACACATGCATCAAGGACTGGCTCCCTGTTTTCTCCCTCTTCGGAATTGGTCTCCTCGCCATTGTAAGCTTCGTCCATAGCCTTGATCTGTCGGAGAATGTACTTCTGTGCAGGCCCCGACGTGTACCAGGACACAGGAGACTGACATAGGTTGGAAAGTAAGGCGAACATTCGATATGAATCAGACGTAGCACCGTCTCTCATTAATTGGCGAGCTGTCGCGATACACTTCTCTTCATCGCTCGTATAGATGGCGCAGACTGGCTCGATCAGTAACTAAAGTGAGCAATTTCATGGCTGATTAACTCACCACTCCATGCCACATGAATCATAAAGCCATGCTCTGGGGCTTGAAAAGCAGTCGAATCTCGGGCAGCTTCGCACACTTGATATGCTTCATCGCGTCGGTGAGCAATAGCCAGGCCAATAGCGTAATCCAAGAACAAGTCAAGCCAGTTGTTGAAAGAAATTCCTTGGTGGGCATCGGGCTTTGAGGTCCCGTCGTCTCGGCCTTCGTTCCCCGGCTGTGGAGCAAGGGCTTTTGAAATTCATGTTAGCATACAAACATTTGATAAATCGAACGAGAGCGACTCACTCCTGGCAAGTCTTTCGTACAACCGTGAAAGCTCGGTTTGCGGTTTATCGGACTCCTGCTGTTGCAAATGATTCTTAGGCCCCAGGAAGTGCAAGTACTTATCCCAGGTGTAGAATTTCTTGATCGATCGAAACTCATCTACAAGCTCCTTTGACGAAGACATCCAAGTTGGAATCAGGTTGTGTTGTCCTTCTTTGATCCTTTTGCGCAGATCTTGCACAATCTCGTACTGTTCAGTCAGCTTCATGGCACGAGCTTGCTCCTCTTGTCGGCGTTTGTCAGCACCAGCCAGTCGTTTTGGTCGATATCTTCGTGGAATAAGCCGCTTTCCGAATGCATCTGTTCTTCTGGGAACCGCTTGGTTTCGTCGTGGAGCCCGACGACTTGGCGGCTCAAGATCTGCGATAGAGTCTTGACGTCCTTCGAAGTTTTGATCTCGAGCTTGTCGGAGGGCCATTGCCTCGGCTGCTAGGATGAGAGCTTCTTCCTCCTCTCTAGCCTTCTCGTACATGTTAGCCAGTTCGATACGGGCATCAATGTTGTCCTCATCAGCGTCAATGGCGGCGAGAAAATACTCCTCAGCTGTGGCCGTCTCTCCAACTGCCGAATGGCATCGTCCCAGTTGTAAAAGGATGGTTGCATCAGCATCGCCAGGTAAATCTTGGAGGATCTGATAGTATGAAATTGCCAGTGGTGTATGGCCACGATGGGCCAACTCTTCAGCAAGGTCGAACGTTAGAAAGGGAAAATCACCAGCAAACTCTCTCGTGAGGATGGATTCCGGCTCAAACCACAGAAGATGCCTCTGTTGCCAAACGTTAGCCATAATAGTCAGAATTGATGGGGACATTACCATTGCCTCATCCTCGTCACCCAGCCGAAACCTGTATATTGCCAATCGAGCACGCAGGTCCCAAGGAAACGACGGACCATAGGTGTCAGGACTCCAGACACTTGCGGTGAAATTCGGCACGGAGGCCCGCCGTTCGTCGTCCATGTCCCATTCGCGGTCGTCAGAAGTCCATTGGTCCCAGTAGTCCTCTGCCTCTCGACCCAATAGCCATCGAGAGAGTGACTTGGATTCTTGTATAGCCTCCTGATAACGTCCTGTGGAAGCAAAAAGTTCTACATAAATCCCGATATCACGCCATGGAGGTTCCATGATCTCCATCTGCGGTTTCGCCCTTTCATGATCAAAGAATCGTTTATAGGCTGCGATTGCGCTCGGGACAGTGGCCTCGGCTTGTTTATTGTCAACACAAGCCTCAGCAAGTTTTCTGACGATTTCAAGGTCGTATGGTCGATGCTCCAAAACAGCTTTGTAGTCAGAGATGGCGGCTGCAAGATGGCCCTGTCTGTGACAAACTAGACCTTTGCCCAAGCGAGCATCGATATTCGTGTGATCGGCCCGCAGCGCCGCAGAATAGCAAAGTCTCGCAGTGTTGAGATTTCCGGCTTCGTCATCTGCAACGTTTTCAAGTGCGAATGATGCGCACTGGAGCCAGCCGTTCACATCCTTTGGGCGGAGATGAGCAGCATAGACCATCGCTGATAACGATTTGCCCATGTCACCTTGCTCGTGAAAAATCGATGATAGAGTCGTCCATGCTTGGTGCGTTTCAGCATTGATTCTGATGACTTCAAAAACAAGATCCAGTGCTAATGAATAGTCGCCGCTCAGAAAAGCTTGGTTTACTTTGGATAGTCGTGCTGTGATATCTCCTCGAGGTTTTGCTGCTTTCCGTGGACCTCGTGCTCCTTTACCTCGCGGGAGGCCGCGGGCCGCAGGTGAGGCATCATTCTCACCCCGTTGATCTGCCAAAAAAGTTCGAACAGTCTCGTCTAACTTTGCGATATCTCCCTCCAACTCCTCCAAGTCAGAGTCTGCATCTGAGGCGTTGTCTTGTTGCCTGCTTTCAATCAGTATATTCATGTTTCCAACGAGAATTTATACCAACCTTTGCATCGTGTCTTCTTTTGGATTGGAAGTAAATTATTAAGATGTGGACATTATCTGGTTGGACAAGGTGTATGGGGTTCCGTTTAGTAACTTGGAAGAGGTCGGAGTATTGACAAGAATGGGATGGCTGTGGCGCCTTCCCAAGTGTGGCTAAATATCGGCACGTGACAGAAACAATCACATGCTACAGGCTCCACAAATCCTCCAAAACAAAACGAATAACTTCAAGATGAGAGAGGGGTATTCAATATACCTACTAAACTAAGCTCATATATCTAGGTCATTGGTTAACAACATGGCAGAAATGCAAGTTACCTGGTGATCAGAAGAATCATATAGAGCACAAATCATTCTCACGGAGCCATCTGGACAAGGAAGGATAGGGTGAATGAACATTGAATGTGAAAATAAGGCAAGACGTTACTATCAACAACATGATCTCGTGGAAACTCATAAGTTTTCGCACTCGAACTATTAATTTTGATCTTCAGCGACCTTCAACCTTGATGTGAAATACTAAATCGAGTCTGTAGCAGGACTGTAACCCATGTCCAACACAATGCGTGCAAAGTTGAACCACTTAACGTCCATTTTCGCAGGTCTATATATGGGCATGCCCGGTTGTGGTGATTCTAGCCCAGCTTTCCATCGGCCTTGGCTTCTGCGACATCATCAGTACATTCACTAGTCCCAAACAACTGTGCCTTGAGAGAACTTACCCTTGACCTGTTCAAAAACCTTGAGCATCTTTCGACGTGCACCGAGGGCGTTGACGCCACGCTCTTCCAGGGCCTTGTCGTCCAACTCGATGAGGTCCGTCCACTTCATATCCTTGAGATTATCAGTGTACTTGTGAAGGCGAAGACTGCGGAGCCAACTGGGGATGTCCTGCAGAAGGGTTGGGTCGGTCGGGTCCTCAGGAGGCTTGGAGCTGCCTCGTCTCCCACGAGGAGATCGGCCACGAACCATGTCCGAATGATCAGATAAGTAGCCCTCGTGGCCAGGCATCCCAAGGCCACCCAGGTTGACCGGCTGCATACCGCCTGTAATCAATGGCGAGGACACATCGTACGCACTAAGGAATCCATTGTTCTGCGGAGAGGTAAACGGTGCCATATGAGGCAGTCCAGGTTGCATGGCAATTCCAGGAGAGCTGGGACGAGAGCGCTGACCACCCAGACCAAGGTTTTGCTGCGCCTGAAGCGCCATGAGCTGTTCTCTACTGAGGACCTGGCCATGCTCGTTAATCATGACAACATTCGTGTTTGGGAGGTTGATCCCGGGCTGTGGACCAACGGAGACAGGATTCTGTCCTGGCGTGCCGTCATTAGACCTGGTTCGGCGGTACTTGCGCACGTCGTCCAAAGCAAATCGGTTATTGACAGTAGACAAAGCTGCGAGTTTCATGGCAGTGGCGTTGGCAACCATATCGGCCTGGTTGCCTCCGGTGTTGGCTGTGTTGAAGGTGCCGGTCATCGGTGTGTTTACCATTGACGCCCAGTTGCCGCTACCAGCATTGTACGGTGAAAGCAAAGGCAAGTCCCCAGGGTTCTTATCCGGGGCAGTAAGAGTCGTTTGCTGGATCGTGTTGTTGCTTGACAGTTGCGGACGCGGAGAGCGAAGTCCACCAGATGGTGTCGGCTGTATAAACTGGCCCATAGGAGCCTGAGCAGAGGGTGCCTTGCCGGAGTCTGCGTTCCCGCCACTATTCCAAGGCGAAGAACTAGCAGGTCCAGCATCACGGCTATCCTGGGGCGCGCTGATAGACGGAGCAGCCATGGACGAACGATGATCCAAGGCGGCACTGTTGCGGTTCGAGGAGGGCGGGTTCCCAGTCTGCTGGGTAAACTTGGCCTTCTCGGTGGCTATGGCTGCCGCAGCATCGGGGAACATGGCGCTGATGGTGGAGGGGTCGAGTCCTGAATGTCGCTTGTTGGATGGAGCGATGACCGAGTTGCGGGCCATGGAATTACGGGCAGAGTCGACATTGAGCTTGTTCATTGCATCGCTGAGGCGGTTCGACATAGGATCTGGGGAAATGGTACGTTAAGAGGTGAATCAAATCTGGAATTGTCAACAAACATACCTTTGTCGAAGCTGGCAGGGGACAAAACCCCTGACATGGGATGATTCTTTCCCATTTGCTGGAGCACCTGGATAAAAAAGCGAATCTGGACCTGAGTTGTCTGCTGCAAGAGGGCATACAAGGCGGCGGTGCGTTCAGCCTCGCTCAAGACACGAAACCATTGTTCAATGGCACTGAGCTCGTCCTTGAAGTCCTGGTCCAGGGTAGCAGCAGCCATCTCTTCCAGCGTCGTTTCGTACTGGTCAATGTCGGCAATCCACTGCTGGGCAATCTTGTCCTGGGAGTCCGATTCGGCATTGTTGGGGCCAAGGCTCTGCTGAGCCTGCCCATAGAAATCGGATGAGGGTCGAATGCGGCTGGAGGGGGAAGGGCCAGTTAGGGACGCCATGTCGGCCGAGGCGCGAAGCGAATGACCAGAACCAACAGCGCGAGAAGACGGTGGCCGCAAGGTCGAGGTGCTATTGGCCTCGGGCGTGCTATTTCTGTTTCCGATGACGTGGTTTCCAGACATATTGAGCATTATCGAGGGTCGTTGTTTTCGAAAGGGTTGATGGTACTAGTAAATAGCGACGAGTGCAGAATGTGACGGTGGCAAGCAAAGATGTTACAAGAATCGTCTCTCGACTCCTGCAGTGACCGGCTGACCTCAAAGGAGCTTAAGACTTGAAGCAAGGCAGGAAATTTAGAACATTATCTGCCAAACGACTAACAGTGCTGCGAGTACCAATGTCAGTTTGTAGCCCCTTGGTTGAAGATATTTCCAAGCTGGTATGACAGTTTTGGAAGAAGGAGTAGAAATAGAAGGGGAAAGCAGAAGCAGCACGGAGAGAGGGGGGAGGCGTCATACCGAGTATAAACGACACCTAAGTAGGTACAGGTAGTCAAAGAAGGGACGAAGTCTGCTTCCAGGCAGGCCACAGAAATCCTGATTAAATCCCGCCGACGTATGAAGCAAAGGACCGGCGTCCTCTGGAGGTTGGCTCGTCAAGGACAGAGGGATGATCGGAAGCAGAAGAGAATGCTTTCGTGTTCCGATAACCTAGCCTACTGTGAAGGCCTCAGCCCCTGGGCTTACATAATCGGGGAGTGCGTGCCCGTCCGCCAAGGGCTCATGGGCCTATCCGTAACAGAAAAAGGCCATTAATCCTTGCCCAATAAACATGGTTGCCTCAGGCGCTTTTCGGGGCTCGAAGTGGCAAAAACGTTTTGGTTATCAGTTAGACTGTAGCCATGCTAGGGGAGGAAAGAAAACACAGGACCTTGACCCTAAGCAATAGAAATACTTAGGCAAATCTAGCATTAAATTTATATCACTCTTTGCCAAGTTTATTTTGACACCCTATAGTAAGGTTCGCTGTTCTCTTGCCCCCTGAGGCCATGATCGAAACGAAAGGTCTCTCTTACCTACCTTAGTTGGTCAATTTGGAGATAACTCAGTAAGTCAATCCTATGTACCTAGTTACTACCCACCTATACTGATTAATCTAGATCTATCACAACGGTTTTGAGACATGAATAGAAACACACTCTCTAGCAATGTTCGAACGACATGTCCAGCGACAAAGCATTTGAAACAGGGGTCATGACGCAGCTCAAAATTCAGGGTACATGACCACTACTAGCGAGTCACAAGAATAGGTAGTTGGGTCGGCAAATCGACTGACGGTGCGGAGTACATGGAAAAAATAAGGGTATGGACAGCATGTCACGGACAAATTCACTGCATATTGGACCTTGTAGTATGGAGTTCAGGAAGAAGTTGTTCCGTCTACTACCTCATGTCCCTGGAATGGAAACCAAGCAACATGCTTTACTCGGGGCCATCGAAACGTTCAACGCCAGGACGGGACCTGTCGACTGCCGCCATCTTCTCGTCGGGTTGGCCGCATTGTGTGTATTTCCATCGTTTCATTTTGCGTGAGTTCTATCGTTTGTGTGCCGTAACCGAGCAATGCGAATGCTCCAAATTGACGCCTCCGTTTTCCCTTGCCGATAGGTATCTTAGACAGTCTCGCGCTTGCCCTCCTTAGCCTCCTTCTGTGGATCTTGTTAGCCAGTTGTTATGGTGCGCAGGCAAATGTCGCTTCATTCGGTGGGTGCGTTTCGTACCAGGGCCTTCATGTTGCCGTGAAGAGCATGTCGATGGTTTCGTCGGAACTTGGGATCGGTACCCTTGAGAGAGGGGTAGCGAGAAGTCTTGGGCTTCTTGATACTGCGCAAGAGTCAGCGACAGTTGACAATGTCAGGAAATTGGATATAATTACCCGTTCCTGTGCGCCTTGCGCGACTGGTTGTGCTGGGAGCTGTTCTTTGACTCTGCGACAATGTTAGTGATCTATAATCTGCCTTGAAGCGTTCTCTGAGGCAGCACGTACTCGCCATTGCTGCTTATTGATTCCCTGTGTCGACGGAGACGGATCACGAAGTTGCGAGGAGAGAGCTGGAATTGTGTGCGATTACAACCTGGAATTGTGTGCGATTACAAATGAGGTGGGGCATCTCGCTGAGGGCAGGCTTGCACGTGCTGGGTGAGCTCCACCACCCAGGATCTACCTAGGTACCTAGGTAGGTAAGGGAGCCAGGACCTAGGGTAGGTGAGTAACCCTGACTGCGGACCATGCAAGCTACTACCTTACCTTAGGTAGTAGGTAGGGGAGGAAAGAAAACTCAGTGCCTCGATCCTAAGTAACAAAAAGACTTGATATGGGTAAACTTCCAATAGTATAAATGTATTGCAATCTTTGTTTAAAAGTCTAATTTGATTCCTCATACTAAGGCTTAATGTTTTTATATCCCCTGGGGTAGATGATTCCCAACTGTTCTGGACTACCTAGGTAATAATACTAGTATTGGATCTATACCACAACCCGAATTCAATGTTGATTTCATTTATGGTGGGCTACGTCGAGGAGAGAACGCCGACATGGAACACTTGCAGATGGTCATCTACCGCTGACTCGAAATGTCTTTCATTCTGTTGGCTGTCTACTGTCTCTGCTCCGAGTCGACCCTCGTGTTGACAAACTGATCACCAGTATTCAGGTCTTTGGGTTCAACGTTTAATGGCCTGTATTGCTATATGCTACAATCGGTTATCACGCGGGTTGAAGGGTTCCCCAGCATCCGGAGAAATAGTGCACGCTTATTACTATCGCAAAAAGTCCAAGCATAAAACACCAATCCGTTTCTATTCCCAAATGGCAGAATTTCAATATCCCAAACACCGATGCTGTTTCTAAAGATCAACCGTTCACTACTTATGCTGTCGTGACGGGTTTGGCCCCAACGCTGTGTGCGGCGGCCGCGGCTGCTGTCTTCTCAGCTGTCTTGCCGAGTTTCTGGAGGCGGATAGACTTGATATATCGGATCAAAAGCACGAACATGAGCTCAACCCTGCACAACAAAGTCAGTCGCTGCGAGTGGTTATCGAGTAGCAAGGGGTGGGACCCTACCTCTCCTTCGTGGTCATGAGAATGCCTTGAACGATGAGCCCCTTCAAGATCTGTGGTCCAATACCCTTGAAAAGACCCAGGACACCTTCGTGCTCAATGATGAACTTCATCACCTCGACAAAACTGGTGAAGGGCTTGCCATTTCGGGCCGGTGGAGGCTTGGACTGAAGACCAACTTTGGCCACGATAAGTGGTTGAGTAGCGATGGTTGCGAGCGCCTTGGACATGGCACCCAGTACTACCAGCAACAGTTAGATCATGTGCGCGTACAGACAGATCATTCTTCTCGGAAACCTACAGAATGCTTCCGCTGGTCTCAAGTTGGTCTTGCCAGGGTAGAGAACGTCCTTCAGTCGCTCGTATGCGCCATAAGTGATGGCAGGGTTGACGACAAGGACGAGACTGGCCTTCAGACCGCGCCAGAGACCCGATACACCATCTGGACCATCGATGACCTCACGAGCGGTGTCTATGAGACCCTTGCGGTCGCTTTTGCTTGCCGTCTGCTGGCGCGTGGTAACAACAGCAACAGGGATGGTAAAGACCTGGGCAATGGCTCCGGCGACAGCACCTAAAGCGAGTTCGACCACGGTGGACGGGTGCACGTCTGTCTTGCGAGACTTGAAATACAGGGTCCTGACAATGGTGTACCAGTAGAAGTAGGCAAAGTTGGTTGAGGCGACACCAATCAGAGAGCCATTCATGCCAGCATAGAGGCCCTTGATTCCATCATCGGCGACTATACGCGAAATGGCGTCCCATGTCGAGGTGTAGTGTGGTTCGTCGGACGAGGAAGGACTTTTTGAAGGATCGGGCTTGACTTGAACTTGAAGACGAGTCTTGACACTATTTCGAGAGTCAGTCTTGACGTATAGTATGGAGCAATCGCCATGTCGAAATACACAACTTACATATCAAGGGGGTAGACCAGCGCGTTCGCAAGAACAGCACCCGTGGCTCCGGCGACAGCGCGGCCCCAGGGGGAGATCTCAGGCTTCGATTGCGCAGCCATTTTGGACGAGCTTCTGAACAGATAGGAGATCTTGTTCAAGAACGCGATGGGGATTTGGGGAAGGGGAAGAGGAAGAAGAAGAAGAGCCACACAGCTCACACTAAAAATGTATATTCTATGGCGATGTTGTGTTTACTGAGCCGGTCCATGATTATCTACCTACGTAAATAGGTACCTCAGACAAAGATTAAACGGTCCGCTACCGGTTCGGGGCCGAGGTTCGAGTCTACCGGTCTCGGCAGATTTGGTGGGCCCCCGCCTGTGATTTGACCCGCGGGATGGAACCTCGGTTAGTGAGCGTCCTACCTGAGATTTCTGGGGACAGGCTTGTGCCTCCCTAGGTACTAACTGACTCACTAACAGTTGGGGTACCTTAGGGTAAGGTACCTAGGTAGCGAGCGTACATACCTGGGGTCGAGGCAATGACGTTGTTACCTACCTTAGTAGGTATGTTAAAGCGCCGACGTCAAAGACAACGTCTGTTGCACAAGCCTTACTCGCAATCCGAGATAAGCTACCCTACAACGTCGTGGATGAAGAATGCTTAAATACCTAGGTAGGTAGGTAGAGGTAGGTAGGTTGGGTAGTAGTTTGTTTGCTTGGAAAGCGTGAATTCATATGGAGATGAGAGAGCTATTGCACTGGATGACGTACAGAGCATCGAATAGCCTACGTACCCGGTTCTCTTAGCAGTTCTTCTAAATCTTTCCTACTGATTATAGTGACACTTCTGGTATTGTACTGCATCCATCTCAACGACATGTCGATGCAGAGCTCTTTTGAGTGGAGAACGTATTGGGCGCAGCAAACAGCAGCAGCCCCCACCGCGGGGTTCGCAGGTCTGAAGTGTTACTAAGGTAGGTTATCTCGAGTCATCCATTCATGGTCAACGTCAATCCGTCAAGCCTGGCAATGGTTGAGGCCATGTTTCAGTAAAACGGAAATGGAGAAGAGAGCTCAGGTCAGTATATCCCAAGACGCGTGCCCTTTGTTTCTTATCCGCCTCAGGACCATATCGGCGATCCTCGACGTGTATTACATCATGGTCCATTATAGCTTCACCTGCCAACTAACCCTACATCCAATTCACAGGCCACTGAGTCTCTCATCCGAACATCGAGTGGCCAGGCGGCCCTCGATTATGCTGTTCAGGCTGCAGAGCTGTACATGCGAGCTGCTGGAGAGGCTTCAACCAAAAAAGATGCCTCTCGTTTGCGGCTGAAATGCCAACAACTCATTGCTCAGGCTGAGAAGCTCAAGGCTGAGCTCACCCAAACGCCTGGTGTCCTGCTAAGAACCTCCAAACTTCAATCCAATCTCTTCCCCCCATGGACGAAAGAACCCTCGGATGAAGAATTCCAGCTTCTCCCTGGCGATGAGCCTTTCACGTAAATGGAAACCCTGTCTGATACAGTCTGTGGTAGCTTTTGGCTGAGTTTGACATAGCGATAACGCAATCTTCACGCTGTCACCGAGGCAGACTGCTACATTTGGTGGATGGAAGCGTCCAAGAGACTTACACGACCATGTCGAAGCAGACGACGACATTTTCATGAACTCAATTAGCGGTTGCGACCTGGTTCAAGATATGACCACGGATTGCTCTGTAGTAGCCAGTCTATGTGCCGCTATGAATATCTTGACTGGTCGAAAGTCGGTAAGGCGTATCGAGATGACCTGCCAACGAGCGTCCACTGACAGTCTACAACAGATTCTCTCGTCCATCTTGTATCCATTTGACAGAGCAAAGGGAGCACCTAAAGTATCTGCCTCTGGCAAATATGTCTTGAAACTATACTTCAATGGGTGCTTCCGCCGGGTTGTGGTCGATGAGCGGCTTCCGTCTTCCATCAGTGACCGAACTCTCTACGTTGTTGATCGAGCCAACCCTCAACTGATCTGGCCTGCACTCCTGGAAAAGGCATACCTCAAAGTCAGAGGAGGCTATGACTTTCCGGGTAGCAACTCAGGTACAGACTTGTGGGTTCTTACTGGATGGATCCCGGAACAGATCTTTCTTCAGAGGTGAGCACGTTTTTGTTATCCCTCTTCACATACAGCCTCCATAAGCTTGCTTCACAACGTGGACTCACCCGTCAATTGCCTTTATAGAGAAGACTTAGAAGTTGATGAGCTCTGGAGACGAATCAAGAATGCACACGACTCTGAGAACGTGGTGGTCACGTTGGGTACTGGCCGAATCTCTGCTGAAGAAGAGGATATCTTGGGTCTTATTGGAGAGCACGACTATGCCATCATGGATCTTGAAATGATCGGTGATAGCCGGAGGCTTTTGGTCAAGAACCCATGGTGTGACGGACCGGTTTGGAAAGGAGGCATTCCTCAAGCATTTGATGGCGAATTGCCAAACCCATATGCGGCCAACCCTCAACACAAACCGCCCCCCTCAGTCGCTGGCTCTTTCTGGATGACCCTGGAAGATGTCCTCCAACACTTCGAGTCCATGTACCTGAACTGGAACCCTGCTCTATTTCCCCATCGCCAGGATCATCACTTCACCTGGTGCATGCCCCCCCCTGAGTTGTCTTCATCACTGGTTCGCAACCCACAGTACTCACTCCACTCGCCAGCTGGGGGGCCAGTGTGGATTCTCGTGAGTAGACATTTTGTGGATGAAGAACTGGAAATTGCTCGGAACAGGACCGACTCAATGGCAGCTGCCTCTGGACAACTCGGTTACATGAGCATTCTTGTCTTCGAAAACGACGGCCACAGGGTACAAGTAAGCGACGGTGATGTCTATCGTGGACCTTATGTCGACTCTCCACAGACTCTCGCTCGTTTCGACACGAGTCCAGGGAGACGATATACCGTCGTTGTCGACCAGCACGAGTTCCCGCTACCAGACTACACCCTCACTCTCTCATTCCTCTCCCATGATCAGCTTGCAGTCAAGGAAGCTGAGGACGCAATGACTTACACAAGGGAGGTTGCTGGCTCTTGGACCAGGAGGACTGCAGGAGGCAGTGCAGCTTGCACGACCTACGCTACAAACCCCCAGTACAAGCTATCACTTGCTCAAGCGGGGCCTTTATCTGTCCTACTGTCAACAAATTTGCAGGATATCCATGTGCATATCGATTTAGTCTGGTCCCAGGGCAAGAGGGTGCAGACACTCAAGGCCCGGGATCTTGCGGGCTCATCTGGGGAATACCGTCGAGGCTGTGCTGTGGTCAACATTCCACAAATTGATGCTGGAGTGTATACTGTGGTATGTTCGACCTTTGACCAAGGCCAATCCGCAGACTTTGTCCTCCGCGTTTCATCCATGGCGAACGTGGAAGTACAACCCGTACCCGCCGATGCTGCTGGGAGACTCCGCAAGACACTGAGCCCTTTCCAGCTCTCAGACGGTGAAGAAGTAAGACGTGCGCAATTATCGGCATCTTGGTTAACTCGAATGAGTGTCACAGCACGCAGCGTCACGAGCCCGGGCATCGATCCTGGTAATCGACCTTCATCCACTCTAATGGTACGGGTTTCCGTGGCTCACGGATGGGATCCTGAGCGAACCACGATCGCAACTTCAGGTGACGGCGAATACGAAGAACTCAAAACAATCGTGCGAACCCCTGAGCTTGACATGGAGCCAGCAAGGATACAGCGGGAGGGCATGTGGTTAGTGATTGAGATTATGGGGTCACCTCAAGTGGGAGAGTGCATTGAGATAGAGATTCACAGTGATGGACCTGTTGATGTAGGGCCGTGGGCGATCGTCTAGTCAGAATCACTGTGCCAGTCAGTGAATCTGAGTCCACGTATGAAGGAACCATGTACCGCATAACAAATACATCCAAATGTGAAGCACGAGACGATTCAAGAAATGCATCGACTGAGAGAAATGATCAATGCATGTTCAACACAGCATCATGCTGAATCTGAAGGAAGAATCGAACATGGTGTACGCTCGCTAGCCAACGCCACACTGGCGCAAGTGGTATACCCCTAGAAGATAAGACACTGAATGAAATCTGACCCAACCGGGTATTTGAGATCCTGAACGCCTTGTCTGTACCTCCAAATCCTCACTTCGCTTAATCAATGACCTCTGGCAGCATGCGAAAAGCTTTCAATCGCCCAACCCGTCAAATCGCCAGGTACTCATACATATAACGCCAAAGCAAAGAGCGCTTCCCATCCCATTTCGGTTGGCGTAAATCGTTAATCGTGCTCGTTCTGCGTCCCCTCTCGCCAGCCAGGCTCGTATGCCAACCTGCAATAATCGTTTACGCCGGTGGGCCGCGTCTTCTTCGACCACGGTTAGGTCCATCTGGTCGCTGAGCAAGAACATCTCTCAGTTGCGGGTCGTCCTTGTCTTTGTCTATATGATGAACACGGACGTGTCTAGGAGCAGTCAGTATCATTACTCTAGTTGGGGGGTGGGGGGCATATATCTAGCTGCAGCACCGATGTGGCCTGGCTAATTGACATACCGCTGAAGATTATCTGGGCGTGGATACTTGTGTTCCCTATCCGGGCAAAAGGGGCAGACGTAGCCTGGAGAGTCATGAACTAGGCCATGTCTTATCATTTCATTCTTTCTTTTGAAGCCCTTGCCCCCTTCACTTCTTGGACAGCCTTTGACTGGACAATAGTGTGGCCGTATAGATGAGTGTACATTCATGTGAGAGTTGAGGAGATACTGAGTCTGGAAAGGCGCCGCATTGCATCCAGTAACCGTGCACGTATATGAGCCGGAAAGAGGCTGCGGGTGTGTGATCCCATCAATACTCATCCTATCAGTAATTGAGGCCGAGTTGATTGAGGTTGATGTGGCAGGGGTGGAAGCAGAGTGATCGGTGTTCGGAGTCTCGCCAGCATTGCTACTACTGTATTCGGTCGGAGCGCGAGGGTGGTTACTATTTGTCGGATAATAATGCATGCTCGCACTTGGCGCAGAGTGAGGGGAGAGTGTTCGGTATCCATCTGGGGGTGAACGGGGCGACGATGGGATATTGGTATTCAAACTAAACCTATGCCCTAAGTTTGCAGCTGGAGAAGTAGGGAAAGTGGAGGATAGGCCTGGAGGGACACGGCCAAGGTCCTGCTCGGATGGACGCTCTGGGTGTAAGTCTCGGAGCTCACCAAAAGTCGAACGAAGAGACGGGAGAGACTGTGATGGAAGAGTCTCCTTGGACTCGCCTGCTGGTGCGCGAACTCCATGATGAAGCGGCGGCAAGGGTCCATTAGAGGAAGATATCAGTGGTGATGTGACTCTGTTACCAGAAATATATCGCGGTGCAGACAAACCGTTGACCGGGGCCTCGTCGTGGATAGAAAGCTGCCCAGTCGGTATAGATATATCGGGGATCGTTTTTGGGACCGAGGCGGCGAGCGACGGCGGTGCTGTCGCAATAGAGGCAGCCTGTAGAGCGTCAGCGGCCAGGTGCTGGAGCAGAGGCCCGCTCATGAGATTGCCGTCGACGGCCCGTTCTCGCCGTGGCTCTTCATCCGGTGAGTCTTCGTCGCCGGGAAGACTCTCGCGGGCAGCTTCTCGTGCTATATCGGGATCGCGTCCATTGTCGAGATATGCGACTAGGACAGCATCCCCAGAAGTGGGCCGAACCTTGTGGCGATTAGACTTGCCGCGACCGTCGATAGAGGTGGGACTCAGACTGACTTGAGCTGCAGGAATATCTGGGGGAGGACTTGGAGACGGCTCGAGCTTTGGACGAAGCGGGGTCATGAGAGGGCTTCCTCGAGGAACCACGTCATCCGGGTCGTATGTATCGACAACGAAGCCGAGATGGGGTTGTGGTGGTTGGTGCTGGTGGTGCGTAGCTGTGGTCATCTTTGTCGCGTTGACGGTGGTTGCTCAACTCGCCATGGCCCCTCGTGGGGGGTTTAAAGTGTTCGGGAGCTCTTGATCAGTCGGCGGGATCTTGCGCCTGGTGAATGGCCGTGGTGCGACTTGAGCGGTAACTGCACAACCAAAGAAAGCTTGTTGTGTCGGAGGATGCGAAGAGAAGAAGCGGTCGAATAATGATATCGTGGAATTGGAAACAGATGCGCGCGCACTACTCTGGGCAGACGACTTGCCAGCGAATATTCGTATACTAACGTTGGCCACTCAGCATGAGCAACAAATGTCACCCAGACGGTGTCAAAACGAGAACAGGAAAGTTTCTGGCGCCGCTAAGCTGTCCAGGCAGGTTGAGGTCGGACGTGAGTCGCGAATATGGCTGTAAGCGTAGGTTAGGTGGGATTTGCGGCGTAAATGCGGTGAACTTCAACAGCCAGGCTGAATGCGAAAAGAGCGTGGCTAAATACGGTGGTGAATCTAGCCGTGGTAATGCGCGTAATTTGGGGCGATATAGTGCAGCCGTTGTCGATATGATAGTCGTCCAAATGAGCGCTTGCGCGATAACACGCACAGAGTGAAGCGGACTTAAATCGCTAGATATTCCGCTGTCGTTTGACCCAGGGGGATGTGACCAGTAGTAAGACCGATTGAGATGACAATGGAAAGGGACTCTTTGATTGGCAAGATCAACCTCGAGGTCAGACCTGAGGCGTCGATATGTAAGGTAAGGTAGGTTGGTAGGCAGCCCGTATGTGTGTGTGTATGTAGGTATGTACAGCACAACAGCCAGATGAGGCGAAGTACTGTGTCGTGCCGTCGGGTATGTATAAGATTAAGGTAACAGCTGAGGGGTGAATACTACCAGTATGTAGCGGGATTGGATGTATGAGTAAACTCGATTTACCGAGTTATTTCAGAAGGAAGAGTGCGGAGCAACGTAAAAAGTCTGGGGGATTGAATGTATTTACTACGGAGTAAGTTTACCTTGTTCTCTGGGAGCTGGAGCCGCCCTATCTGTCCATGTACAGTAATTAAGTACCTACCTACATTGCTAACCTGCCCAGGCTACTACTGCTCATGGTACTTCCTAGCGAGTATGGAGTATGCCTCCACTTGTTGACACCACGTTACGGGGTTTGAGGAGCAGTCCATTTTAGAGGA
Source organism: Fusarium sacchari (assembly GCA_017165645.1). Lineage (NCBI taxonomy): Eukaryota > Fungi > Ascomycota > Sordariomycetes > Hypocreales > Nectriaceae > Fusarium > Fusarium sacchari. The sequence continues at coordinate 28,548 of JADANP010000012.1, forward strand.
GACTGGAGACTGGGGAGGCTACAAGCAAGACATGGAAAATGGGCACGGGCAGTTACCTACCTAGGTATGTACAGCACAGCATAGCACAGTGCCAACTACGCCTCGAATTGATGTTTGAATTAGGTAGGAAGGACTGGAGGTGAGTGGGAAAGAACGGAAGAGAACTTTCCTTGGATGAGGAGTGAGGAGAGGACTCGCCGGGGCTGGGGTCCCGGGAAGGTTAGAAGGGTTCAAACTCAAGGGCCGGCAGGAGCATGGGGAAGATGCGGGATGGGGTAAAAGGTGGTAAATATTCGGCCCTTGGTTATCTGTAACATGTGGTAGGTCGGCAGAGAACAGGGGGTCCGAGATGGGGCTCTGCTGTTGCGGCTGGCCTGGCAGGCCCTTGAGCCCTGAACCTGGGGACTGGGCCTCGACCTTCACTGGCTGGACGGACTTGGGACCTGGGGCAGGCACAAATTTTAATGACAGAAACAGAACGCGGTACGTCCGTCGTATGGATGTCCGTGCGACCTCTCTGCTGAATGGTTGATTTTGGTGTTCCTCTGTGCTAGTACAGACAGGCCACCCGACAGCGCCATTATGGATAGTCCTGTGAGTAATTGGACCATTTCCAAAGTAGTGTGTCTTTAGCGAGATCTTTTCTTGAGTCCTCCTTTACTATTACCTATGCACACTTGACCGACATATGTACATACTGGTACATCAAGGTTGTGTGACGGAGGGACGGACTGGCCTCGATGATATGGATTGGATGCCACTTGTACCACAGAATGAACCTCACCTTGAACTGCAACGAGAGTCTCTCTAGCTCAAGATTTGTCTTTATATTGTCGCGTCTGTCTCACGTATAAGGAGTGCTCGCTCCAGACTCAAGTCTTGAGCAAGTCATGGCCAAAAAGAGAGGTCAAAATTCAGGATGCGTGCGCCGAGGCCTCCCCCCCCCTTCTCTTGATACCCCGCTGGGGTCACCCGTCTAAGCCTCAACGTCCACTGCCGTGTCGACATGTGTGTGATGTGATGCATTGGCGTGAGGTCGATTGGGCAAATACTTGGTCAGTATTTATGTATGCCAGGTAAGATAGTGAGTCTCAAAACGGTATTCGACTCGTGATTTGGCTTTTTATCTTTTTCATCTTTGATATCTTCTCATTTGGCAGACTCGAAAATGACCTCGTGATCATTCGGAAGTATTTAGGCGTGATGATCTGTGCCGAGCCAAAAAGAGCCGCCTCGTCTGACACCCATTGTTCATTAGATAAATATCTCGCGCACTCAACGCCCTCTAACGGACTGTCCCGCTCTGTGAATTGCAGTCTGATTGGCTGACCCCGGAGACTGCCCCAGCCGCAGGACGAGGGGAAGTGGACACTTGGACAGAAGTGGGTAACCTCAAAGGCTCAAAGTGCGTGCCCTTCAGGTTGTGGGGTATCCGCTCTACTGTGTATCGGATAATACCACGCACTGTCCGTGGCTCGACTGGGGCTCTCTTGAATCGCATGGACGATTAGAAAAAAGGGCCGTTTTTTGTTGTCATTGGACCCTCCGCAATTTTCCCACAAAAAGCGGCTCTCTCTTATCCTGGAACTGAAATGACCATGCCATGACCGCTTCTGCGTTGCCGGCCGCGGGAGCTGATACATACAGTACATAGCAAGCGAGCGAGCGAGCACCCTTGGCTACATACAAACAGTACTCCATACTCTAATGCAATAGCAAAGAAGGTAAAATAAGCGAAGACTCGATGTGTGCTTGTTTACCTGGCTAGCCTGGGTATGTACTTATGTATATATGTGCAGTAGCAGGGTACCTACCTACTAAAGTAGGCGGTAGGTAAACTTAGTAAGGGGGACAAAGACAATTGATTGATGGGGCTTGGTTTTGTTCTAGAAATCTGACAGAAACTCACGACTTAAATGACGCAGTGATTCTGTCACATCGCGGTTACATGCTTCTCAAGGTCGTTCCCGGCCCATTATCAAAATTAAGCAGAAGTGTCAGTTAGCCAGCCTCTAACCTGACCAATGATTGGCTTCCTTCAGTAGCCAGACACACACTCAAATGAACTGTCTACTAGTTAGGCCTAGTTGAGTGTGCCCCGGGTCTTAGCCTGAGTTTGCTGTGACTGACTCGTTACCCATGGTAGTTGGCCGACCACATGAGAAGTTACGAGACCACGATGTATTTGAGTACCGTAGCACTAATGACTATCATAATGAGTCCGACCAAAAACCGACTATTTAATACTATCTAACTAATTCTAATATCCAGATCATTACTCCCAGTTCACGGCCTTTCCTCTATGTCCAATCATAGCCGCAAAGTACCTACCTAATCTGGCCAGCGGGAATTGTTACAGTAGCATTCATCCCAAGCTTTAAAGGCATATTCAGGTACTTACATAGGTAGGTACTGTGGGTCGCTAACCATGGATATCATGTTATCCATTCTCTACCTAGACTCTGTTGACTGTGCAAACGACATGCTCATCGCCTTCATGTTCACGGACTGAGAACTTTCATCGCCTAGTCTAAGCACAGTTCACATTCAAACTTCAACCCGTGACATGCAGAGCAGTTGCAAGTTTATCATGATACCCCACCGCAATACGGATACTACAGATCCTGCTATCTTCCGCCGATGGCGGAACACGTAACCCCACCTCGGTCCTCACAAAACTACTCATGTATTTGATCTTTAAGTGAAGTTACAACAACTCAATTGGTACTTCTCTCGAAAGAACTAGCCCCCTTCGCGAGGAGTTTGCTGTGCGATTTGCGCCAACACAGCGCAGTCACTTGTCTAAGCCAATCTCACATCATCGTTAATGATCTTGACAAACCTGTAAACCAACACCATGTCTCTGCCATCAACCATGAAGGCCGTGGTTTTCGATGGTCTATATAAAATATCAGTGCAGGACAGGCCAGTGCCTCGGAGTAAGTTGACCCGCCATTATTGAATGAGAGCTATTTCGATTACAGCTGACTCGATGTAGTTCGAGATGAGAGGGATATCATCATCAAAGTTCATGCCGCTGGCCTGTGTGGATCGTAAGAGCGCCATCATTCTCCAAATAATTTCCCATTTGCTAACTAGAGTCCCAGGGAACTTCACATCTACCGTGGTCATCAACCTTCAGATACTGGCTTCATCATGGGCCACGAGTTCACCGGAACGGTCGTCCAAATTGGATCAGCTGTAAAGACAATCAACATCGGTGACAAGGTCGTTGCTCCCTTTACAGCCTCCTGGTGAGCTCTCACCTCCACCGTCCGGTTCTCGTGCTCATAAGAAACTACAGTGGCAATTGTTTCTTCTGCAACAATGGTTGCTCAGCCCGTTGCGTTGAGAGCCAGTTGTTCGGCTGTGAAACTCTTGACGGAGGACAAGCCGAGTACGTTCGGATTCCCATGGCCGATGGAACTGCTGTCAAAGCCCCCGGGACTATCTCAGACCAAGCTCTCCTTCTCATGGCAGATATCTTTCCCACCGGATTCTATGGTGTAAAGAGCGCCGCAGAATTGATCCCTTCGCAGAATATTCAAGATGCCGCCCTAGTCGTCATAGGTTGTGGCCCGGTTGGGCTTTGTGCTATCCTAGCAGCCACCCATTTCAAGCCTCGCTATCTCTTTGCCATCGATAGTGTGGACAGTCGCCTGGAGCAAGCTCGAAGACTGGGCGCAGAGCCCCTAAACTTTGAGACAGATAGAGCAGGGCTGGAAGCTAGAATAAAGGAGGTGACAGAAGGACGAGGCGCAGATATGGTTGTTGAAGTTGTTGGCCAGTCCCCAGCTTTGAGGACTGCATTTGATATCGTGCGACCTTTTGGTGCTATTAGTAGCATTGGTGTCCACAACAAGGAGGTATGATAGCAGAAGGGACAATGGCCAGGGACAGGAGCTCACATCACAATGCAGATTCCGTGGACGGGCGATGATGCGTACACGTATGTAACGCCTTGGGATGTTTTGTGTATTGGTCCGAAAAGAGAACTGACTGGCTGATCTTGTTGCAGGAAGAACATTCGAGTGCAGATGGGTCGCTGCCCAGTCCGCAGCGTCTTTGACGAAGCCCTCAAGTTACTGGAGCGGAAGCAAGACCAGATTGGGTGAGTCTTTGAGCTACCGTTGGAGATGCTTCAACAGCTAATATCACCGTGAGCTTCCTGTTCGACCACATCATGCCGCTCGTACAGGCTCCTGAAGGTTACGCACTTTTCGAGCAGCGTAAGACGCAGAAAGTAGTATTCACATTGTAATGCAAAATACAAGCCCGAATTAAGACGTCGACAACTAGTTTTGTCGAGGCTTGACCATGCCCTCATGCATTAGATAGTAGACAACCGTGGAATCATTATGAGCGATGGCCAGAACAAGCCTCTTCTCTCGTGGGCCATTACGCTCGATAGAGTCAAAAACCTCGGAGAATCTCTTGATACACCATTTCTCTTCGGGATGCACTGCCAACACCCATTCGGGCTCCGGTGTCTGGTCCAGAGGTTCCCCAGTCGTCCTCTCACGTTCCAGAGCAGCGATCTGGTCATCAGGGTGGGTGTAGAGCCGTTTCGGCGGTAAACCTCTGATCAGAGGTCGCTGAACTGTTGTGTCATGGACTTTGAGGGAGACCCAATCATGCTGATATTGCAGGTTGTATGCAACTGTTGAAGTGACGTTTGAAACCGGGTCACTTGAGGGATCCATGTCGAGCATGACTATTGCTGACTCTCATATGATGACCGCGTAAAAAACTGCCAAGGGGGCGGACGATGAAATTTGATACTGATCAGGACATAGAGGCAGTGTGTGCTTGAAAAAGGGTGAGGCGCGGCTCCGCGATGAGGAAAAGCGAGACTCGAGCTCGAGAAATTTGCGAGGATTATGACAACAGTATCGAATGAACGTTGAAAGGCCTAAAACCCATTGTAAGAGTGGTTGATGGAGATTCTAGACCTTGTACGGAGATGTTAACTTTTTTTCTGGATCGACTGAAGGTGGATAGCAACACCTATGAAGAGTGGGGATGGGGGGGCAGGTACTCCGTATATGCCGTCTAACGCACCTTCATGATTGAACGAGAACGAAGTTAACTTCCGTTTATTGACATGGATGTACTTACATGCTCGTTTCCATGGATGAGAATTAGAGTCGTTTTAGACTTTTGTGTCTCAACAGGAACTTCGCTTTGCCTGTAATTGACCAATGATGAACCCCCCGGCGTTGCCGTGAACCCGTCAGTACCTACCTCCATAGTTTTAGTGCTTAGGCACACCTAGAGACGGAGTAGGTTGGCACCTATGTGCTCCGCAGTGATTGACATCCACTACTCCGTACCCCCGTTAGCATTAGACCCTGAGAAAGGATCTAATGTGTAGGTAGATAAATGGGCGAGTCCCACCGTTGCTAGGCAGTTGTTTGTGGATCACAATCGCATTCCACTCTCTCTGTTATATCTTAGTAGTACCTGTATAGACGGACATCTTGATTCACCGAAGCAAGCACCGATTACACGCAATATTAATACTCGTCCTTTCAATCACAGCTCCCCAGGCGCCCAATCTAGGGTCGCCAAGTCGCATAGCCACCATGGCAAGCTCTGGGCAACCTTCCTATAATGGCACAGATACCGAACCCTTCCCAAGCCTCGATAATGCGTCACCAAACCCCGATCATACAAGCATAAACGCCGAATCTTCATCTGTCGTTGAGAATCGTCCAGCAGCCTCGTCGTCTTTGAGTGGTCGTCTCCGCAGAGTTTCCCAAAGTTTCGAAGTTTCTGGCCCCCCTGAAGGGTTTATGGCCGCTACAGGAACCATCGCAGCATCCATATTCTCGCGACAGACTGTGGCGCGAAGGCCATCGGACACCTCGATACCGATGCAAACAAGCCAGTCCCCCGGGGACACATCCAGACAGAGCACATCCCCAGCTGTCAATGAAGAATCGCCCGAAGAGAAAGCGAACGCAAGCGTCACGTCCCCGAGGCGAAACTTGACTGGTGAGCCTGCTGCCGCGGCTCCTTTTGACAATGGATATCATTTCCCACCAAAGCATTCGTTTGGACAATCGACGAAACTTGGACTGATTGCTTTCTGGAACTATGTACGAACACCAACCGGCTTTCTTGTTACCATATACGGTCTGAATGTCGTTGCGTGGGGCGGAATGCTTTTCCTGCTGCTTTGGTAAGTTAATGATTTGTATCTCTTCTCCTCAAGGTCAACCGAACGACCATGCTGACAAGCACTCCAGCAATGCTTCACCGGCGATGTGTGTTCCAACTTGCAATGACATCAATTCCCCCAGGCGCAAGTGGATAGAGTGGGACTCCCAGATTTTGAACGCTCTCTTCTGTGTTACAGGATTTGGTCTTGCTCCGTGGCGCTTCCGTGATCTGTATTTCCTGCTTCAGTATCGGTTCCAGAAGAAGGAAGTTGCCCTTCGACGATTGGCAGGCATTCACCGAGGATGGTTCCGTCTCCCAGGGTCCGATCAGATTGATCCTCAAATAGGGCCCCATAATATCTCGTCCGCGCCCGAACTAGCCTCATCACTCGCCTGCCCGTTTCCAGAAGACAAGATCCCCGACGCTCCGCTGACTGGCGTGCGCGCCCCGCCAACACCCATCACGAGAATGGACGCCGTCATCTGGCTGATGGTATGGAACACGTTTCTGCAGTGCGTCCTGTCCGGTTTCATGTGGGGCCTTAACCGTTACGATCGTCCCAGTTGGTCTACAGGTCTTTTTGTAGCACTGGCTTGTATTGTCGCGGCCATTGGAGGGATTGTCATGTTTCTCGAGGGGAAGAAAGTCAAGGGAATTGAAGGCGTCCCCATTTCAGAAGAAGACCAGAAGCTACTTCAACAAGATCGGGAACGTGGTGTGTGGCATTACAACAATATCAAGGACAAAAACTTGGTTGCCGAGGAAGCAAAGAAGAAGAAAAAGGAAAAGGCGAAGAAGTGATGCTCTTGTTGCACATCTTTTGGACATGTCCAGGCGTAAACGGCAAATCTTGGTTGGTTAATGATGGTTAAGGTGTGGTGGTTTCACTGATTTCATGCATGTGCGCTTTACAGCAGCAACAGGCGTTGGGTGAGCTTGCCGATAGCGTGACCATATTGTGCATATATAAAATAACTCGGGATACAACATCAAATTCAGTACTTAGGTGCCTCAGCTATTCTTCGTGATATGTGCGTTCATGGGTGGTTGTTTGTGTATTTGACGGACTGCCCCCAATGAGGCAACCAGTTCTCATGAGAATTTCCTTGGCCTCATCGACCAGGTACTCACTGCTGCGCCTAATGTATGAAAACCAGACCAACCAGTGGATATAGAGACATAATCATCCAAGACTCTATGAGGCTTTCCGAAGATCGTGATGTACAGTCATTTTCAACTTTCTCTCACTAGGTAAGGCTGAGACTCTCCTATCTGACTACTACGCAGACCCCGCTTCCATTCACCTAACCCCGGCCTCCGCCTCACTACCTACCTACCTAGGTACCTATGAAAGAGAGACGTACCCGCATTAGCTAAGGTACCTAACTCCGGCCTCATGACGTGCCATTCCTACTGTGACCTTCACCTACCTATCGTGAGCCTTCTCCACTGTTCCTTCAACTTTCCCTTGTCAACTTGTGAGACACACGCAGCAAGTTCACGGTGCATCTCGACAACTTCAACTTTGCGTAATATCAGTATAGAAGCACCTCCCATACACCTTCAGTTCGTCATCACCCTTCGTCTCCCTCAGGGCCCCGCATCATGGGGCTGGCTTACAACACCTACCTGAATAGCAGCAAGATCTACGGCTGCAAGACATGCAAGGCCCATCTTGCTAACCACGAGGATATTATCAGCCGCGTACGTGGTCCTCCAACTCCCCAACCTCTTAACCGCCCTGTAGATTCCTGACCGCTGATGCTGGTACTAGAATTTCCGAGGCCAACATGGCAAGGCCTACCTCTTTCACAACGTCGTCAATATCGAGACGGGTCCTCCGAACGAACGTAACATGACCACCGGTCGACACGTAGTCCGTGATATTACATGCCGTCAGTGCAAGGAGACCGTTGGATGGAAGTACGATAAGGCCTACGAATCTTCAGAGAAGTACAAGGAGGGCAAGTTTATTCTTGAGGCTGAGCTGCTATGCAATGTTACTTGAGGCCTGGCTGTTAAGGCACCTCCCAGCGTGCTCGTTAGCTGCTTTTGTCTCAGGCGTTATCTGGAATTGGATGTATGGGCGTTGGCTGCATTTTTTGGGAGGCCTAAACATTGCTTTCGACCATGACAAGGACACAGTAGAGATAGTTAAGTTTCTTAGCCATTGGATCTGAATTTCGATATGATAAACTATTCGACTAAATCCTATTCTCCAAACCTCGACGCCGTTCGAACATGCAAATAATTCCAAAACTCTGGCCCAACATGATATGATGTAGTATCCCAGCAGAGAATGCTTCACTTAACGGTGCTCAATGGGCTCCTCGGGCAAGAGCTCCTCGACCTCTTCATCTGGGACTCTGAGGAACTCCAGAGGAGGCTGAACGATACCGTTGAACAAGAAGGTGAAGTATACAAGCAGGGCGAAGCCAACAATTTGGAGCCACTTGAAAGTCTCCCAGCCCAAGCCAAGGGAGACGATCCAGATGAACAGCGTTCTGCAGGTGTCAATGGTAGATCGTGAAGTAGCACTGACGCTTCGTGTAACGGACAAGCCAAAGAAGTTGAAGCCACTAGTAGCAATGTCAGTGTGCGGTTATCCAAATCTGATCGACGGAATACTCACCCAATGCTGATCATGATGAGAAAACTAGAAATGAGGACTTGCTTGTTCTCGGTCATCTGGCGCCAGCCCTCGACAATGTCGAAATACCCATATTTGCCAGCTTCAGTGGAGCCGATAGTGGCATGCAGAACGAGCATAGCAAGGAGGGTAACGCTGAAACCGAAGATGCCCTCCCAGCCGACCACTCTGATTGGGTCAATTGTAGATCTCTCGAGGAGAAATTCCTCCAGGACGAACTGAGTGGCTGTAAAGATCTGGGCACCAGCGATAAGTAAAACACCCACAATGGCTCTGGCAGCGTCTGAAAGACCCCCGTCAGTAGCCGAGTCCTCCTCGGGCTGTCCAATAGAGTTCTCAGGCTTCTCATCTGGCCAAATAGCTCCCGCTAAACCAACGACTGCGACACCCAGAACGACACCGACGAGGGATAGCCACTGGAAGAGATGCAAGTGTCGCTTGAGGAAGACGACGCTGAAGAGGCCGACGAACAAGACGAGAGCACCTCGCGTCATTTGGTAGATGGATGCAGCAACCATGAGAAGTCCAGCGTTCATGAGCGTGGTACCGCAGATGTCGCAAATGGCGGGCAGAGCAAGCAAGGTGACTCGGTATCCCCTCAAGATGGACGGGCCAGTGTGAAGGAGCTTAGTACGATCATCGGGTTGGGGCGCAGCTTCAGCGCCGCCATTTTCCTCGGTATCAACAGCTTGATAGCCTCGGTCTTCTGGTGCAGAACCCTTGAACCGTCGCCAGAGAGCCATGAGGCCAACAACCAGCCAGCAGCCCATCTCGCCGATGAACATCTGGGCGGTTTGGAGAACCGGCTGGTTAAAGAAAGCGCGCTTCCTTGGGTTGTCATCGGGGCCACAGTTTCGAACGCATTGGTTGTCCTGTGGAGAGGTGAGTCAGCTACAGCTTTGCTAGCATGGCGGAACAGCAGATGCGCAGCGCATGTCGTCATACCTGATACTTGGTCAACAATGTGTTGCAAACACCTGTAAGCAGCATCATGGCTACGAGAAATGGGATGAGGCTTCTAGACGCCATGTTGAAGAGATGGCCGATTACCGACGGCCAAACTTCAGTGGTTGTTGATGTTATTCAAAGAGTGGATGTGGAAGATGGGGACGAGATGGCTAAGAAGGTCAGCAAGAACTGATAAGAACAAAGAACTGATAAGCTCCAACCTGAGGTTAGTACCTAAGGTAAAAGGCGGAGTTGAGGTACGTAGCCGCCGCCCAGTGGGATGCAAATGCAGGGTTCAGACACTTGACCTGAAAGCGGAGTCGTCGCCTCACTAAATGCATGCGCTACCTGCATTAGCCCTTAGATCTATCTCTGGTGCGCCTCACGTCTCCTCCTTGTGAGTGCTACGCGTTACGCGTTACCTTGGGGTACATGCTCGAGCCAAGTCGTTGTACCTTTGATTTCTTGGTGGAGAACCGGGTTTAGTTTATGCGGGACACGCGAGATCCCAGGTCCAGCCACCAGACTTCTGAGAGGGTGACATGTTGCATGTGCATACTAGGTAATTATACATAGGTACCTTACCTTAGGTAGTCGTATCCATCCATCACAATTCACAAAGCTGGATCCACTGTTACCGGCTCTTCATTCCCTGCGGCCTGCTCAGATCAACTGCCATCAACTCCAGCCTCCTACCCACATTTGTTAAGAGCTTCTGTATCCAATTTCGACAGGGAACACGAGTTTGAGTGTCTCGGCGCTGGGTCAAATGATGGAAATCTCTAGAGATCAGAGTCAGCATTTTCAGTCACCTGCCGAGACGGCAGACAAGTAAGTCACTTGATCAATGCCACATTCAGACACACATCCAACACGGTCTAGTGTACATAGTGGATAACGCACTTCGAACTACCTACCTGCCTAGGTATGCATTGGTGGTTGACATTAACAACTTCTCGACCCTATCGCCCTTGATTTCTAACGTTGACTTGGAGAAAAAGAACAAAGGCTTGTCTTATTGTCATCCAACAACACCTTACTAGTGATTACGTCTCCATCAGACTTAGCCCAAACTTAGCCAACCCGACCATGACGTTTGTTGGTGTTCATAAAGTTTTGTACCATTATTCATCAGTCCCGTCAAATAATCAGTACGAGACACACTTATGGCCGTTACTTGTTTTAGTGCTATTGAGTGCTGGTCCTCCAAAGGACACAAAAGGAGCGTAGATACACCTCGATCTAAAGTACAATACATGAAATTGATCTCAAAATTGAGCTTTGCTTCGCAATATGTCCAAAGATGAACTGGTAACATCTGAATCCCTGAAAACTCCCAGAGTTCAGAAGTGAGAGCCAGTGCTATTGCTCATTGCTGGGGATTATGGACTGGACTAGCCAGGAAATGCCAAAACTCCCCAAACACCTCATACCCGCTGTTAACCCTACCACGTGAACGCCTCCTCGATGAAATCGATGTGGGTTCGGTCCTGGCGGTTTCGGACAGCCAGGCGAACCTCGTCACTAAGAGCACCAGGGCCACAGACTGTAACAGCCATGGCACCAACCTGGTGCTCTTGTTCCATACCCAAGAGAGTGTTGATGTTGGGTCGTCCAGGGAACATCTGGACAGTTGACGAAGGGCTGTGGATTTCCTTGGTGGAGCGAGGCTGACTGACAAAGAGCATGATTCGGAGAACATCCCTTCTCTTGTCCATGCCCAAGATCTCAGTCATCCAGGGGCGGATCCATTCCAGATGCTCGGGAGTCTGAATGGTCCAGACTAACAGGATCCTTCGAGTTGCGACAGTACCCTCGGAGTAGCCCTCCACAAGATGCTTGATATAGGGGACAGGGTGGGTGATACCGACGCCTCCAGCGAAGAGAACCACAGTACCGTAAGAGTCGAAAGAGTGGTGTCCACCATAAGGGCCCTCGGCAAAGCAGCTTGTCTCGAAACGGCCTCCAGGGGCAGCGACTGCCTTCTTGTAGAGGCTGTCAGTCATGCCGGTTCTGCCTCGGATGATGAAAGAAACCCGTTGTTGTTGCATAGCCAAAAGATCTTGGTTAGTAGTGGCTAATCGGTCGCTCTTAACATCCTCGACGCCATCGTACCAGGCGACGGAGAAGGGGTGAGACTGCCAGTAGCTGATGGCGGGCATGTAGAGATAGGCGTGTTGTCCAGGGGCGGCGTTCCATGGGCGAGCCAGAGTCATGGTCAATCGGACGGCATTTCCGGGGAGGGCTTCGACAATGGTTCGGGAGCGCGAACCTCCAACGTGAGAGCGAACAACACGCCAAATGCGATATGTGCGGTCGAAACTCCAGAGAGCGATCACACCATAAACGTAGCAGAGCCACTTGAACAGACCAGGGGATGCGGACAAGTGATAGTACAATCCCACAACGGCGGCGGTGGCAGCGAGGATGTGGAGAGCCTTGAAGATCTCATAAAAGGCATGGCGAAGAGGACTAGAGGCCTGGATGCCGAGGAAGACAAAAGAGCATGTGGCCTAGGAGGCGTAAGCAAAGTTTCGTTGACGTGATCAACGTTGATAAATGTCACTAAAGTAACTTACAACAAAGCCGGGAAGAATAAAGTTGCCCGCAGGAGGTGTGAAGACCCAACCGTTCTTACCGTAGTGGGCAAGGGTATGAGCGAGAGCCTCAAGAATGACAATACGGCCAAACCAACGGTGGATCAGGTTGTAGGTGTCAAAGGAGATGTTCAAGAGGGGGATGAGAGGGTTGTTCCGTCCAGCCAGAAGGAAGAGAGGGACCTGAAATGGAAATAAGGTTAGTGGCATGTACTAGTGAGATTTGGAACGACCCAATGTAATTCGATTCAATTCAATTCATACCATGTTGACAGTGGAGAGAACACCAGTGCGGTTGCGAATGACACCGCAGGCGGTGGCCATATCAGCGGAGTAATCGATGTCGATAACACACCAGACGACATTGGAAACGAAGTAGGACACGAGGAAAAGCAGTTGGAAACGGGTGGGTAGAGTTCCAACGTTGATGGCCTTGCTTAGCTGGATTTCGCGGTTGTGGCGCTTGCTGAAGACGGGAGCGTAAAGAAGGTGGCGCTTCAGGGCCGCAAACTTCTGGTTGGGGATAGCGAAGTAGCGCTGCTTGTCGTTGTTCAAGCAAGAAACATGTCGAGTAAGTCGGACAATTCGCTCGCAGACCTTCCAGACGATAACAGCCGCAGAGACAGCACCACAGACGATCATGAGGTACTTGGAGAGGTTTCCGTTGGTGGTTTCGGCAATTTCTTTAGCGAGTTGCTGCTCGGGTGTGAGCTCGTAACCGCCTCGCGGTAGCAGTGAGTTTCCGGCACTCATTGCGACTGAAGAAAGAAGGGAAGGACGGAAAACAAAAACAATGAGATCAAGGTGTCGAAGTGAATGGTTGAGAAAGCTCAAAGAAAATAAAAACCTCCCCTGGAGGAATCGAGTAGAATGGTCCAAGAAGCGGCGGCGAAGAGAAGAAAGAAGAGAGAAGGAGAGAGACGGCGCTGTCGACAGTGATGGGGCCAAGGGACCGTAATGTAGCCACAGCACTAACAACACCAACAACAGCAGACGGCGAATAAATGAATGAAGGGACGAGAGAGTGTGTGTGTCTGATTGGAAACCAGCTCCGAAACAAACAATTCCTACGCCTTCTTTAGGAATGAACTGAAGACGTCAAGGTTAACGAAACAAGACAAGGCAAGGAAGAGTTTTGAAAAAAAACGGTTGCGGAGGCCAAGGGAGGGATAGTATGTATTAAGAGTGAGCAGGGGGGGTATTTTGCGAGATAAATTGGGCCTCTACTAAATTCCCCAGCAATCATGGCCCAAGCAGATCATATTCAAGTCCAAGGCCGCGTGTATGGCTTGTCGTAGAAACAGTGGCCATGCAGTGTCCCTTGCTCTCTCATTTGCAGCCCACTCCATCAGCTGGCTGTACCTACCTATCCCGCTTCCTATCCCTGAGTATGTATCCCCCTGAGGGGGCCCATCTGCCAGTGGCCAGACAGCTGCAGCACTACGACAGTGACCGAGTTACAGCTGGGGCCAGCCGGGAGACCACCAAGCCTAGCCTCTAGTCTCAGGGGCATCTAGTTTCAAGATATTCATTGACGCATTCGAGATTGCCTGTTCTGGCCACGTCATTGGGCGAACCTACACAATCTAGGAACACCCCGGCGGCTACTAGCGAACTGGAGAGGACTGGCCTAGCTGGCCCAGCTAGCCCAGCCAGCGTCTGCGTTGCAATTGCGCGGGACACGATGCATTGAACAGGGGAGATGACGGTGGCGCTGCCTCCGAGTGGCGGAAGGACATCTGATATTGGATGCTAGCATCCAATCCTAGCACCGCGGGGCACAACTGGGATTCTGAAACAAGGGCTTTCCCAACTTCTGGGTAATCAGTTTCTTGGCTGTTCGAGTACAGCGACTGTTAGGGGAATATGATCTTATTAAAACTTCAGCGCCCCGCTAATTTTAAACTCTCTTTTAGTGCTTTTGCGATAAATACCTTAATTTTGGAAGTTTCTCATCTCTCTTATGCCGGAGCATACTCTCTTTATAGCCCTTGGAAGGACGTGCGCGGTCCAGTTCTAACTAAACACAACTCAGCGGCAATGCAATACATGACCGTGTTGTATAGTAAAACCATGGACCATCATCCGTTTGCTGATCAAGTCTCCAGAGATTGTTCTCAACCGAACCCAGCCTGACCCAGCAATGACATCGAATGGCGGTTTCAAGTGCCTCATACCCCACCATGACCGATGTTATCGTAACCGTTTCCGTGGCTCCTGACAGGCGGAGGATTATTCTCCAGTCAAAGCCTGAGACGAGCACTGAGACGAATTCATTACATGTGCATACGGGCTACGTACCTAGGTATGATCCCTGGCTAGGGGTGGAAAGAAAAGTTAGACCCTTGATCCTAAAAAACAAAAAGACTTGGGTAAATTTACGTAAATTTACGATATCCTTTGCTGAGTTTATTTTGACACCCCAAACAAGGTCCGGCGGTATTTTCTTGCTTGCTCCTCCAGATATGACTACCAACACCAAGAAAACAAAAAAGCAAAACAAAAGATAAGGCGTCAATCGAAACTCTGTTAGAGTGATTGCGTATTAGCCCCCCTACATCCTTACTTAGTACGATCTCTGTAAAGCTCAAAGTATACTGAGTTCGTCATCCATATCATGCTCTCCAGGCTCTGTCAATGATGTTCCTACAGCGACTCTATCAGACCTCTTTTCCCGCCAGGTCCTTGCAATATCCAAGCACTTGACTCTCTTCAACGTCTTGATGTTTTCGCGACTGCTTCTGTTGCTGCCGTTAATACCATGTATTCGCCCCAATATTTTCCTGGGGCTGTAGTCCATCATCTGTGCGCACTCGCCAAGCTCATCTCCGCTGTCTTGTTCTTCGTCAATATCCGTAATGCCGGTTGATCTCGTATCATTCTCATCCTCCCTGTCGCTGTCGTCCGTATCATGATGGTCAGCATCCTTGTCACTTCCTACCGAGCTATCTTGGTCGTTTCTGCAACTGAGATTGTGGCCCGTCTTCCCACTCAGGCCTGTCGTCCGGGCTCGACTATCTGGTCGACGATCTGTGCCTGTTCTGTAGCTCGTTCCGTCTCGACTTTGGTTTTGCTGTCTCAGCTCGCTTCCTCGTTCCTTGACGGGGCTGGGGAGAACCCATTCGCCAATTCCTTCCTCCCACTTCCAGCCCGAGAACATCGTGCTTGTTTCGACGATTCCCTTGCCAGCGGTGGGAAATCTTTCAGCAAAAGCAACATCTCGGAGGTCCCTCGTTTTCTGTGCCAAAACAAACGCCCCGTCGGACATCAGACCTTCTTGAAACCAATTAGGCAGCCTCAGTTCACTTAAACGTGTACGAATCTCAGACAAGACGTCGTGGCAAGCCAGGCCACATGCCTGTCCCCGGTATTGTGCAACAGAGCAAGCCAGCAAAAGAGTTTGTCGATACTGAGGTTTACTTGGGGAACCGTTTCTCGCTGTCAACGGTTTCACGCAGTCGTAAATCGCCAGATTCCTCGCTGATAAACTGCCCACTTTCCCGTCGATCAAACTCGTGGCCAAGAACCGGGCTAAAACGAGTGTCAAAAATCCGCTGCTTCGCAACGCCCCACGTCGGGTTCGTAGCTGTGTGACACACATTTCGAGTGTGAAGACTAGTCGTCGAATGGCGTGAGCTTTCCAAGGCTCTTCATCACTCATGTCAACACCCAATGTCCATATCGCTGCCGTCATTGCGGCCAGAACCCTGATCAGTGTCTGATCTTCTGTAGGTTGTTCTGTCTCCCTCGCCTTGCCACTGTCCAACAGAAGCTGGTCCAGAGCCTTACACATAAACTCAACGACTGAGGGGGCAGGTTTTCTGGAATGTAGCAGGATTTCAATCCCTCGCATCCATACTGACTGAAACGCCCGTGACGTCAGCCAGGTCAGAGATAACTTCCTGGTGTTGATAAGGCTCGAGAGACAGTCCCATGATGGGCCGATTGTGCCCCGACCTTGCAAGCTTCTTACTATAACGCCCAGAGGCTGGACCGTACTGTTCTCGATCAAGGTGCTCGACGTACCACGAGGTGCTGCCAAAGGAAGTCTCAGGCTTGAGACAAGTCTCGCGGCTTCTGTCTTGCAGTCGAGACTGAGACAGAGATCGGCCAACAGTCGTACAAACGGAGGTTCGAGGAGACCTTCTGCCACAGCAGTAGCCAAGAGACATAGAGCATGCGCACGGACGACAATCTTGAGGGACTTCCAACCCAGACTTGAAGTACCAAACTCCTCGAGTTGATCGTAGAGCTCTGCTGATGCTTTGGATGATTGCCACTTGAAAGTTTTCCCTGCCTTTGCCGCAGTTTGACGATCCCATTCTTCTATTACGGCTATCGCATCTGGTATCCTGCGAAGACACATCCCCAGCAACGACTTCGGGTGTGCTGTTTGGGAGACAGGTTCTGTTGAGGTCAGCAAGCCATGCAGCCAGCTGAAAATGGCATCGTATATGCGATATTCACTATCCGAGACAATCCGGCGGAGTGATTGCAATTCTGCGACCAGTGATTTTGATTCTGTAGCCGTGGGTTTTGAGCTTGTGGGTGAAGTCTCAGGGGTCGAATTGCCGCATCTGAACTTGCGAATGACTGGCGTCGTAAACCCGAGTCGCCCAGCCCCTGGGGGACTACGTTCAATCTTCATGCTGCCGAGAGTGCGAAATGCACGCGGCGGTGTCGACACAGGCGAATTCATTGGTTTTGACTGATATGCTGTTACTCGGCGTCCTCCATACGTGTGCCGCACTCGCTTTAACGATTTTGTCGTTTCATTCTCCGTGTTTGTCCGCTTCGTGCGAGTCGTTGTTGTCGTTGGCTGCCGGGCCTCATTAACAAGTTTTCTTAAAGCAACTAGACGACACTGAAGTTGCCGTAGTAGGCGCTGGCATCTTGCTGCGGTCCAAGGCTGTACATCTTGTTGGTGGTTGCTGCGATCTCCTTTCATCAAACGGTGGGCTGACGGGGATGGGCAATCAGCCATGATAGATGCATTCGGGTGATATCGAAGCAGCTGAATTGATACTAGAGTAATAGCAAAGCGAAAAGAAACGTATTAGATGCCCAAGATAGTATTGACGACTGGATTTACAAGAAAGGAAAGAATTGGAAATAGTTGAGGACAAAGAAGATGGATGTTATGTTGTGTTGTCTTAGGTAGAGATCAGCCAATATTTACATTCATCTGCTTTTGGTCTAGCGCTGCCGCCAATCACTCTGGGGTCAACTGGCTTCGGGGCCCTACCTAACATTGTCTACCTAGGTAGGTAGGTACTTCGGCTATACCTTGTTTAACCGTTCGAGGAATCGGAGGGCTAAAGTACCGTCACTGTCGCGTGTTCAGCACCGGATACTTCCAGTGTCCGGACCCAATGCAATGCCGGGTCATTGCCGCCGCACCCACCACAACTCGAGCATTAACCGTCCAATTTTTTTTCTTCGTCCCCTCCGCTCCGTCACTACCTTACTCCCACCTTCTTTCGACCAACGTCGTTCAATTGATTGTCTTAGTCTTCCAGTGCATATCCCATGCCTGGTTTCCTCCCTCATTACCTATCCTTCTTTTGCTAAACACTCCATCTTGGCAATATGGCTGAGGAAACCACTCCTCCCGCTCAGGCGCCTGGTATGTATAATTTTTGTGCGAAGCTAGACCGCCCTTGTCGAATCCTCGCTTGTAAAGTCCGGGGTCTCAACAGCCTCAATTCGGCCACTGACGGAGCTATCATATAGCTTTGGCTTTGGCTGTACTGGTCTTACTTACTCTTGGTGTTGGATTTTCTATACCGAACCGAGCTAACATGTCTCACAGCTGCTGCGGCCGAGGAGCCCGAGACCAACATGGATGCCGAAGCTCAAGACGTTGACGTTGACGCTGGTGCTGAAGGTAGCTAAAATTATTCCTCCGATTAGCGATGTAGACGACATGGATATCTAACGGTTCAAAGCGTTAATAAACCTTACTATCGTCTTGCCCGACGCCAATGCTAGCAAGATGCAGATTATGGTCCGTCATTGACTTACACCGAGGCCCTGCAAAATCTCAAGCTCACAAAAAGAAAATATCCAGGTCTCTTCTCAAGAACAGGTTCACGAGATTCGACAATCCATCATTGACCTTCCATCCGCATTCCAGTACACTTGCTTCCACCTCGAGTTTAACGGCGAGAAGATCAACGACTTCATTCCCCTCTCTGAAATTCCTGACCTCGGCACTACTCCCGAATTTCATGTTGTTGAGGACCCATATACCGAGAAGGAAGCTCGCATTCATTTTGTCCGCATTCGAGAGCTTATCGGTGCTTCTGGAGACCGATGCGACACGGCCCAAGGCCTTCTTCCGGGACTGTCTCTCTTCGAAACTGTCGCCACAGAGGCCGTCAGCAACAACGAGTCGGCTGACGAGTCGCCCATTCAGAATTACGATTTCCAAGCTGTGCCTTCTCTCACCGAGTTGGTCCCCCCTCCCTCTGAGCCCGCACCCAAGACAGTGAAGCAGATCTCCTTGTCTTCCTGGAACCCCCCTCCTCCTCACCTCCGACAGCGTGGTCACTTGCTCTACTTGGTTGTCTCCACCAACGAAGGCGAGCAATATCAGATCACCTCTCACGTTTCAGGCTTTTTCGTCAACAAGTCATCTAACGCCAAATTCGATCCCTTCCCTCGCCCAGCACCCAAAGGGCATTCAGCTCACTCTTTGCTGAGCCTGATCGAGCTGGTCTCTGCGTCCTTCGCCGAGTCCTTCGCAAAACTCCAAGACTACAACAACCAACGCGACCCTCTCGCCACTTTCCAAATCACCAACGCCATTCCCGCTGCTCCTTGGGTGGTTCCCTCTCCTAACTCGACACTTTGCACACATCTTCCTGATCCTGCACGATCTCAGGAGACCTACCTCCTTAATGGTGTCGAGAACACCGACACCCTGCGAGACTGGAATGAAGAGTTCCAGTCAGCGAAGGAACTTCCTCGCGAGACTGTTCAGGATCGTGTCTTCCGAGAACGGCTCATTTCTAAGCTGTTTGCCGATTACAATGAGGCTGCTACTCGAGGCGCCGTCATGGTCGCACGGGGTGACATTGCTCCTTTGAACCCCACAGAATGCAGAGATGCTCAAATCTTTGTCTACAACAACATCTTCTTCTCTTTCGGTGCTGACGGTGTTGGTACATTCACTTCCGAGGGTGGCGATGAGGCGGCTCGTGTCGCTACTGGCAAGGATGTCGCTGGTGTGAAGCTCGTCAACCAATTGGACATTGAGGGACTTTTCACTCCTGCCACCGTGGTTGTTGACTACCTTGGCAAGCGAATTGTTGGTCAGAGCATTGTTCCCGGTATTTTCAAGCAGCGAGAACCTGGCGAGAACCAGATCGACTACGGTGCTGTTGACGGAAAGGACATCGTCGCCGCTGATGAGAGGTTTGCTCCCGGCTTTGCTCAGCTGTCCAAGGCTCTGAAGGTCAAGAAGCATCCTGTTTGGGACAAGGAGGGCAAGCGATTTGACTTGGAGGCCAGTGTGGAGACCAAGGGTCTGTTGGGTACAGACGCCCGCAAGTATGTCTTGGATCTATACCGTATCAGCCCCCTCGACATTGCTTGGCTGGATGAAGATGGCCTTCCTGAGGATGGCGATGCCTACCCTCACCGCATGACAGTCCTCCGACCGGAGCTTGTCGACTCATTCTCACGATACAAGCTGAAGCAGTGGGTAGATAAAGAGGTTGCCCGTCGAGCTGAGCAAAGCAAAGAGAAGGAGGTTGAGACCAAGGCTACAGAGGGTGACGCCAAGGCTGCAGAGGGCAAGGGCGAGGGCGAGGGTGAAGCCTGCAAAGAAGAGGATAACCAGCCTAACCTATCAGACTTCAAGTTCGCCCTTAACCCCGACGCTTTCAGTGGCCAAGTACCTCAGACTGATGAAGAGAAGGCCGAGTTCGCCGCTGATGAGGAAGAGGTTAGGGCGGCTGGAAAATACCTCCGCGAACAGGTTATCCCTGACCTGCTCAAGGATCTTTCCGAGTCCGAGATCAGCTTTCCCATGGATGGCCAGTCATTGAGCCGGCTCCTACACAAGCGCGGTATCAACGTCAGATACCTCGGTAAGGTTGCTGAGCTCTCTAGTGATGGCCGACTCCGATGCTTGCGCGACATTTGCGTCCAGGATATGGTTGCCCGAGCCTTCAAGCATATTTCTGCTGTTTACCTCCGACACCTACCAGTCCCTGCTGTTCCTGCTGCTGTTTCTCATCTCCTCAACTGTCTACTTGGACATAGGCTCAATGGAAAGCCTATTGCTGAGCTCGATCCTTCGATCCGTAGTCTCTACACTGATGCCGATTGGTCTTTCGAGAAGGTTACACCTGAGAGTCTGCGGGAGAACATTGAGGAGCAGATCCTCCAGCGATTCCGATATGAGCTCGACGAGGAGTGGCACAACCAGGTTCGCCCTGTGCAACTTCTTCGTGAGGTGTCGTTGAAGATTGGTATTCAGCTACTAGCCAAGGACTACAGTTTCACCGCTGAGACTGCTGCTGCTGCTGCCGTCACCAATTCTGAAGCTGCTCCTGTAAAAGTCGAGAAGCCTGTTGCCAACGGCCAGACCAACGGAGAAACGGGTAGCAGCAAGAAAAAGAAGAAGAGCAAGGCTCGTGAGGCTTCTCCTGTTGAGGCTGCCGCCCCAGCCAATGTGCATACTTTCAGCCCCGAAGACGTCATTGACCTCGTTCCTTTAATCAAGGACTCGTGCCCTCGTAGCGCCCTCGCAGAAGAGGCGCTTGAGGCTGGCCGTATTTCTCTTCTCCAAAATCAGAAGAAGCTGGGCCAGGAGCTTCTCCTGGAATCCCTTTCCCTACACGAGCAGATTTACGGTATCTTGCATCCCGAGGTCGCTCGTGTCTACAACAGCCTATCTATGCTCTACTACCAGCTGGATGAGAAGGAGGCTGCTGTTGACCTTGCTCGCAAAGCTATCATCGTTGCTGAGAGGACCGTTGGTGTTGACTCAGCAGAGACTCTACTTAACTACCTCAACCTGAGCCTGTTCCTCCACCAGATTGGTGACAGCAAGGGTGCTCTTGTGTACTCCAAACACGCTCTCAAGATGTGGAAGGTCATTTATGGCCCCGACCATCCTGATTCTATCACAACACTCAACAATGCTGCTGTGATGCTCCAGAATCTCAAGGCTTATCACGAGTCGCGACTCTGGTTCGAGGAGTCACTGCGCGTATGCGAGTCTGTTTTCGGCAAGCAATCGATCAACTCTGCTACTCTCCTCTTCCAGCTGGCTCAGGCTCTTGCTCTAGATCGCGACTCAAAAGGAGCTGTTACTCGCATGCGAGAGTCTTATAACGTCTTCCTTGCTGAACTTGGACCCGAGGACAAGAACACCAAGGAGGCCGAGAGTTGGTTGGAGCAGCTCACCCAGAATGCTGTCAACATTGCCAAGCATGCTAAGGATGTTGCTGCTCGAAGACTTCGAACGGGTGTTCGGTTTACCACCAATCCCTCAAGCTTGGCGGCTTCCAATGCTACTGTTCCCGGCCGCACGGGACCTGGTTCGCAAGTTGACTCCCGCAGCATTGATGAGCTTATCAAGTTCATCGAGGGGGGTGAACACCAGCAGACCAAGAAGCGAACTGGCCGTGGAAACCCTAAGAGGCGAGGCCAAGCTGGAGCGCGATAGGCTGACAACTTAACGAAATTCTTTATGATGCTATTATGTGGTCGAGTTTCTAACTCACCGATGTGTAAAAGTAGATGGTGAAACAAAAAGCATGGGAATTCCATTATGAATCATGTGGGAGCTGGGTGGCTTGGTCACGAAAAAATGAAGCCCTTGCATTGGTTGGGTTTGGTACGGTTGGCGGCAGGTGGCGCGATCACACATATTTGCATCCAAAGTCGCGTTCTCAACATTTGTATATATCCAAGGCTCTGTTCTAGGCCATTGGCCAGATGATCTTCACTCTTATATAACATCTTCACACTTGGAGCTCTTGAGTCTACCTGTCGAGCGAGAATTCCCCAGTGGTGCGGAAAGGTCTATAAGATTGAATAAATCGTTGAGCTGACCGTTCAGTCACGCAGGCACCTAAGTCGAGCAGAGATGCTTTTTTTTTCGTTGGCGCATTGCATTCATAAGTGCCGTTTAACGTCCTTGGTCGACAGCATCATGTACTCAGACGTTCCGTACATATCATGGCTCCGTGACTTGTCCCCCTTGAAATGAAAACGCCAGTGCAGAAAGGAAGCCTAAGTTCGGCCTTGCAAGATAGAAGCTCCACCACCAACTGGTGCATGATACGCACCGATACTCTGAAATCCCCTGGGGAACTATGTTAGCTCAGTCTCGAGTGAGTAATGGGGGAAACAAACTTTGTTAAATCAAAGCCATGCTCCTCTTCTGCCTCTGCCGGTTGAGCAATGGGCTGTGGACTTGACTTTTGAGGTCGAGAAGGACTACTAAGAGGCGACTTGTCTCCCCTTGGCGGACTGCTACTCTGCGGGGGAAGAACACCTCCAGCTTTGGTAGGACTGACATCGTAGCCACCAAGAGGTTTCAATGGTGTGCTGCCTATATCTGCATATTTCCAAAAAGGGGCAGGTGAGCTGGTGGGCATGTGTTGACTTGGTCTCTGTGCTGTGCTTGGAGGAGCAAGCTTCGGGTGCATCCTGGGCGGTGCTGGGGTGACGAATGAGCCTCCATCCTCCTGGTATGAAGATGTGAGCGTGGGTGACTGAGGGTTGTACACTGAAAACGATGAGTCTCTCGCTGGCGTCTTCCTAGGACGCGGTAACGGGCTGCCATCAATCATCATGGTCGCGTTTCTATTAAAAGATCGATCAGGAGTGGACTGTGGAATTAGCAAAGAGGAACCAGGTGGCTGTGGTGATGCCGGAGGGGATGCCCTTCGTCTGCGGGCAGAGGGAGGTTCTCTGGAGGCCATGTCTCTCGGGCCATGTGTGATGTAGGCAAGTTGGTTTGGGGATGAGGGGGCAGATGAACCACGATGACCACCTCGACCAACGCGATAGGCGTTTCTTATCATCTCCTCTCTTGCTTCTGGGACAATTTGCCACTTCATTCCCTTGCCGGGCTCGTCGGTTAATCTGGCAACCTTGTCAAACGATTTGTTCAATGAAAGGTTATGACGAATTGAGTTCTGTCGGATGTGAGTGAGTATACAGCCAAGCAAGGTATGGTGGCCGCCACGAGAACTTACCTGCCAGCCAGCAGCCTGTTGATGGCGATAGTAGGCGTATGTGTTCATGATGTAGGTGTAGATGCCGTTCAGATTCAGTTTCCCGTCAGGTGCGTTGAGGATCGCCTGTGTAATCATTTGAGCATAGCTATACTGAGGCTTGATATGCTGGTTCTCATCCTGGCTCAGATCCACGCCATTGGCACCAACCATGACGGCCGGCGTGCTTGCAGCCGGTGATTTGGAAGTGCTCTGGGCCGAGGGCGGCGTGCCCGGGCGTTTGTATTCCGGAGGCGCCGGTGCAATGAGGGGTTGTCGGCGCGAAGTACGAGATTGTGGTGTATGAACACTGACTCCAGCACGTTGCAAATAGATGGGATGCACAGTCAGTGGAGTTATCTCGGACGGAAGCACGAACATCATCTCGACATTTCCAATCTCGATGACTTCGCCGCTTGTGAGAGGATGAGCCTGTCCAGCCTTAACGGGCTGGCTGTCCACCTTGGCACCGTTGCGACCTTTGACATGCAGGAACCACTTCTCGTCCTTGGAATCGAATGATATGGTAGCATGCTCTCGCGATACCATCTTGCTAGGACCCAGGTCGATGTGGACGTAGGACTCATCTTCGTCGGAGCCCAGCGTCTGAGAGTTATGTGACGTCTCTGGAGCTCGGCCTATGTTAACGTTGAGCTTGGTGATATAAAAGGTCCAGTCCTGGGCAGCCACTTTGGCGTAGGCTTTCACACCATCGCCCTTGGCCTCGTGTATGACATTTGCGTGATCCTTGCTGGCCTGGACTTCCTGACTTCTGAGATGCTGTGTGATTTGCGACACGAGTTGATCGTCGTTGGGCGCCGGGGGGTCTTCATCTTCCTGGACCTGCTCGGGAAGATCAATGTCAGGAGCCGCGTGCAATGGAACGAACGACAGACAAGATAACAGACCTTCTTACGACGCTTTGCGGGACGACTGGGGGAGGAATCTTCAACGTCGCCTGGTGATGTATCTGCGTTGGACGTCACGGCTTTACGCGGTTCGCGACGAGCCCTAGAGGCTCTCTTTGCCGACGGTGGCATGGCGGGCAAGCAGCTGTGCACTCACTCCTACGCTGCAACGACGAAACGAAAGATGGCAAGGTCGAGGTTTTGTCGTTATCTTCAGATCGCAGGGCAGGGCGTGTTTTGGTGCCCTCGAGGACTGACGCGGGAATACGAAATAGTCAGGTCAAGTAAAGTCGTGTCGTCAATCAATGAATGTATCGTCTACTAGTGCAGCAAATAAATGCCCTGCCCTTTAAAGTTGGTACCGCGTTCGCGTTAGGATTGACCTAGGTACCTTAGGTCTAGTAGTTAGTGTCGCAAAGTGGCAGGGCCCACGACAGGGCTGCGCTGCGCTGCGCTGTGGGCTGGGCTGACCTTGGCTGGGATGGGATGCGGGTGCTCTCTGGGTGTGGGTGAACCGATTCGTGCATATTCGAGCCCCGTTGAGTGAATCAGAGGCGCCAGAATCCGCAGACAAGGGGCTGACAGTGCTGTAAGGGGGCATCAGTGATCACTAGCGTGTGTGAGCGTCATCGGGAAACAAGGCGAATAGATGGATCTAATGGATTGTCATGAGCAGTGGAAGAGGAAGAAAAGTGAAGATGATTTTTCTTTTCTTAATTATTAATAATAGGACTGTAGTCTGAAAGAGAGACAGTGTGATTATTTATCTCCATATACCTATCTATAGGGATATAAAATCATTTTTTTTTCTTTCCCTTTCCCTCGTTAGGAAGTAGAGGTTAGTGGCTTGACTTGTATCTTGCACTTCCATTGCCGTACCTTACCCCCTGGTTCAGTAGGTACTACTGGTAGGTACCTAGGTAGGTAGTAACTACCTACTAGTCCAATGTCTTGCGTGCGTCTCAGGGGAAAGCACTATCCTGATAAGTGAATATCGTGTGGTGTTTGTTCATGAAAATATGACCACCAAGCAACACGATAAATGCACATCCAATGCGTACCTAACCTCAAGCAAGCCCAAGCCCACCTCGCCCTTCACTGACTGACAGACTGAATGTCTCTCACTTACTGATTTATAAATCATTCAACTCTGATTTCGTCTAGCGCTAGGGTATGGATATTATTGCCAACCATGAATCAGCTGTCACTTTATCTGTTTCTGAGCGGGTAAACTCAAGCCCTGCAATGCGTTGACAACGTGATTCCATGCTTCAGCCTCAGTTAACAAATATCAAATTGCCCGTTGATTCAGCTCAAACCCACAGATAAAAGCCACTGGACCTCAGTAATACTAGGTACTAATGTAGGACTCAAACCCCTCCCTTCCCCCCCAGGCTTAGGTATGTACCTAAGGGTGCCCCATTACTAATTCCAGGGTCCACTATTTCAATCCCCTACACCCAATCAAGCTTCTGAGCCACCACCGCGTTTGTGCAGCCTCGTGGCGCCTCGTCGTAGTCAGCCAAAAGTTCTAACTCTCCTTCATTATCTACCCAAGTAGTAAGAAAAACCCTGGCCTCTTCATCACCCAGCGAATTGCACTCGATATTCTTTACGATCCATCCCCTACCTCTCCGATCCAGCCATCCCCAATATTCGTCTCCATACCAGACACAAAGCACCCTCTTGTCCTGTCCTGTGCCTGGCCTCTCCCTTGCGCTGCTCACACTGCCCTTGGAGAGGCTTGAAAAACCAGCGCATTTGTTTAAACAGACAACCATTTGTTGATTCGGCTATCATCCTGTCGCATTAAGATTTGCGAGCCTCCCCGGCCTCGGGTTGGTGGTTATCCAACCACTGTCGTTCAGCTGCCCCCTCCCCCCATTCCGACGTTTGGATACATTGAAGCTATGGCATCTGAACAGGCTTACGGCGTGACGCCCCCCATTTCCGTTCAACTCCCAACGGAAGCCGAGCTGCGACAATCCGACGCTCTCCTGGAAGAATTGAAGCGTCAAAAGACCTTCGAGAGTCCCGCAGAGACTGCCAAGAGGTGAATGCCAATAAGTCTGTCGCGTGAGCGTGTCAAGAACTAACAAACTTGTTCCAGAGAAGAAGTCCTGGCCTCGATCCAAACCATTTGCGATGCCTTCGTCCGTCGAGTCGCCCAGGAGAAAGAACCCAAGAACGAGGTCCTCATACGAAATGCAAGGGGCAAAGTCTTCACTTACGGCAGTTATCGTCTCGGCGTCTATGGCCCCGGCTCTGATATCGACACTCTCATCGTCGCGCCGAAATACGTGACCCGCGAGGACTACTTCAAGTTCTTTCCAGACTTGCTTCTCTCGATGGCCCCCAAAAATGCCATCACTGACATGGCTGTTGTGACTGACGCTTTCGTACCCATCATCAAGTTTGAGTACTCTGGCATAAGCATTGATTTGATCTTTTCTAGGGTTATTCAGAAGCAGCTATCTCCCGATTTCAAAGACCTCAAGGACTCTGGCTTGCTACGCGGCCTAGATGAGGCAGAGCTGCGGTCTCTCAACGGCACACGGGTAACGGACGAGATCCTCACGCTAGTCCCCGAACAGAGCACATTCAAGAATGCGTTGCGAGCCATCAAACTGTGGGCGCAACGGCGTGCTGTCTACGCCAACATCATGGGTTTCCCTGGTGGTGTTGCGTGGGCCATGCTCGTCGCACGCGTTTGCCAGCTCTACCCAAAGGCTACGTTCTCGGTGATTGTTAACAAATTCTTCTTGGTCATTAGCCAATGGCGCTGGCCGCAACCCGTTCTCCTCAAGCCCATCGAGGGTGGACCTCTACCTGTTCGAATCTGGAACCCCAAGGTACATCTAGTTGCATACGATTTTAATGCGCAGAGTGCTAATCCTGTTTCTGCAGCTCTACAAGGGCGATACCTATCATCTAATGCCCGTCATTACTCCTGCGTATCCATCCATGTGTGCCACTTTCAACATTACTCGTTCGTCGATGGCGATTATCAACCGAGAACTTAAGCGGGCTCTTCAGATATCTGAAAGTATCATGGTGGGCAAGCGCCCCTGGTGTGATCTTTTTGTCAAGCATACCTTCTTCACCGCAGGATACAAGTACTACATCTCTGTTACCTCAGCAGCGAAGACAAAGGAGGCCCACACGATCTGGTCTGGTTATGTTGAGTCCAAGGTTCGAATGCTAGTGCAGAAACTTGAGCAACACCCGTCCATCGCGCTAGCCCATGCCTTCAACAAGGGCTATGAACGACAACACCGATGTCACAATCAGGAAGAAATTGAGGCTGTGCAGGAAGGGAGCCTCGATTATCTATGTAAGGAAGACGCCGAACACACTACTGCTGTCAAGATTGAGCCCGCAGTCGCAGAGCTACCAATCAAGGCTGAAAACGAGGAGAATGGCCAGCCTATCAAAGCTGAGAATGGTCAGGGCAACGAACCGGTCAAGACCGAGAACGGTGAGAATGATCACGTTATCAAGCCTGAGCCTACCGAAGACACCGGTCCTATTACGGCCGTGCCTGTCAAACCTGAGACATCCGATGAGTCCAGACCAACAGACACTGCGACGGCAAGCGGCCCATCCGACATTTACACAACTACTCACTATATCGGCCTCGAGTTGGCTTCTGGTATGTATACCGCCTGACATGATTTCGCGAATCCTCGGTGTTTGAGATTTCCCAGTACTGACTCAATAGGCGCCAAATCACTTGATCTTTCTTACCAGGTTGATGAGTTCAAGGAACTTTGCACCTCGTGGCAGAAATACAAGGATGATCTGAAAGATGACGTCTCTATTGGTGTTCAACATGTCCGAAAGTGGGTTCAGCAGACACTTCCAGACATCAACGCACATTGGCCTGCTGACTTTGGCCCGCACAGCTTCAACCTACCAGACGATGTATTCGACGACGGCGAGAAGAAACCTCAGAAGAAGGCTGCAGCTAAGAGCTCAGCTAACGGCAAGAAACGTGGACCCCCAGAGGTATTTAAGCATCACCGGGCGACTTCCCATTGCCGGCCAAGATGCGCTGTTCAGATGGATCATCCCTCCCAGCTAGGTTATACTAATCCTTGTATAGGAGAATCCTCCCCCAGCGAAGAGACAGCAAGCTTCGGTTGCTGCCGCAGGCTGAACTTGATAGCATACTTCGCGTTCCACACAAAAGCTGGCTCGGAAGAGCTTGGTCACAAATCAATTGTGCATCTTGCACTATATCTAAAAAAGAAACATCAAGAATATCGGCAAGTCCATAAGTGGCTGGACGATTGGCATGTGGCTGATCACGTAACTAACATGAGATAAACAAAAAAAGTTCGATTTCAACCAGACTGAACTGCATCAACTACCATGGTAAGTTGGCAGTGCCAGCCTGATGTGTTAATGCATTACTGGCGGCGTTATTTGCGATTGGAAGATTGAATAATCTACATTAATAACAGCAGAGAGAGAGAGAGAGAGGCACGTGCAGTGCGGGAAGGGCAGCTGGCTAAATCAACATGCTGTGCTTCGCAGCACCATGTCTCCAAAATGGGAGCTGTCTAGTCGCCGGGTCGATAACGTTGAAGACCTCCAGCAACCTCATATTATATCTGTACCTAGGAAATGGCAATGCTAGATCAATACAAACTTTTTGAGGCTCGATGAACCTCGGGAGACTTGCTCCAAACCTCTTTTTGTTTTTGCCCCGCGTATTCCTGAGATGTGAATGTTGCCAGACATTGCTCGACTTTCTTAGGATATGATGGTCAGCTCTATCAGAGGCATCAGAGGTCGTCGTCGTCGTCGTCACTGCCACTGAACCAGCCTTCTTGGTAGGCATCAGCCAGTTCTGCCAATCCATTACCAATATCCTCTCTTTCGTTCACTGGCACAAGTCGAGCAGAGTCCGACCGCAAATTTCTGATCCGTTGCACTAACGAGCTGTTTGTGGAAAGTGTGGTATGCATGCTGGCATCAAGATGGGAACTGAGATGAGGATAGATCTGGGGGTAGGCGTCCAGTAACGGGAATCTGAGGGATGAATCATATCTAGTCGAATGTCAGTACTTGGCAAGTCACATGTTCTAGGCAGTAACGTACTTGCGCACAACAGAGTTGCCTATCATGGGGCGTTCACCAGGAGCAAGATGTCTAGGAGCGTCTTCACCAACGTTTGCAAGGGGTTCCAGGTCTCTACAAGATCGGAGTTCACCGAAGACATGCTTATGGGCATCCGGCCTAGCAATATGGTGTCGACTCCAAGTGCGCCCTATTTGGAAGAAGTCGACGTTGATGCGATTGTCTTCCGATGAGTCTTTTTCAGATGCCAATGACATGCTGATGCTGGCCAGGGGCTGGTTGCCATTGACGTTCAGACTCTCAGCCAGGTCATCTAGAGAGCTTGGCTGCTCCGAAGGGCCTTGTAACTGACGCGTAGGCAAGGTGGCCGTTTCGATAGCTGCAGCCATGACAGCAGACGTGTGCCAGGGTGAGCGGCGATCCAACGACACGCCAGCTGACAGGTCCTCTTCGGGTAAAGCCATAGGAACAACCGTCGTTGCCTGCGTGCAGAGCTGTTCGATACTGCGAGCGATGTTGGCAAGGCGGAGTTGGCGCTTTGATCTGGGAATATCAAGCAAGGGGCTCTGAAGACCCCAGGTCCATATGGTGGTCTTTGGGAACTCATCCCTCAAGGACTCGAGATAGGCGGATGCATAGCCACCCCAGGCATCGTCGATAGTAGTAAAAACCTGTATTCCCTGCATCCTGTCACACTCTTCTGCAAAAGGCCTGAAGTCTCGATCCACAAGATCGTGCTCCTTGTCGAGCATCGAGAAGAGCTCTGTGCCCATTGAGAAACGCTCAAAGGGCATGGTCGTCGAGTTGAGCTCAAAGTCATAGAGCTGGACCAGTGAACGTGGATGGAAGTAGACTCGAGAGAAATCGGACCAGTATCTCACATTCGAGGTTGTCAGTTGTGCCGGTTCAGTGCCTGCATCGAGGCTCTGCTGGTACTCGCTTGGATTGATGGGCGCCTGCTTATGAATGACTGATTGGCCTGACCTGAGAGGGCGTTGTTTAGCATGCATGGTGTCGGCTGATAGGGTGATCAATACGAGTTCCTACCATAGTTCCGCAGGATCTGCTTCGGCTTCAGTTTCATACAGTGCATTAATCTTGCGTAGAGAGCCAAACCCGCCTTTGAGATCGTAGATGACTGTTCGTGGGAGAAATGTTTCTGAGCCGTCAGCGCCTAGACCGGCCCGCCAATGAACATTGTGATCTATGGGTGACTCTTCGTCGGCTGAGTATGTAAAGTATGACTCCTGTACTATGGTGAGTGGTTGTGTTTTGTGCGTAAGCTGTGATACTAAAGTTACCTGGGCATTCCAGAAGTGAGTGGCCGTATAGTTGCTCAGCTGACCGAGCTGAAGACTGATGATTTCACGCATTTGGAAACCGTGATCCTGAATAGACTTTTCGGTGCCTTTTGTGTATGCATTAAATACAATGACAGTTGATGCAGTCAAAGACCAGGTTTGCGTGTAGCGATGTGAAATGCCAAAGTTCACATGCGAAGTCTTTATTGATAGGTACCTACTTACCTAGGTAGTGAAGATATCTGTGAGTAACTACTAAGGTACTATTAGTCACTACTTGCATAGGTACTTACCCTATACGGATAGAGTGGGTAAGTAGTAAGTAGGTAGGTAGGTAAGGTACCTTAATCTCTACCTGTAGTAGGTATGTGTAGGTTGACAACCTAAGCAGCTTATCTAATCATCAATTCGGGAATTCGATCGAGTATTGGAAACGTGCGGGATATTCAAATAGATCAGTGTAACTATGTATATGTCATTCTTCCTCGTATGTTGGTCACATACATACCAGCTGGGTGGGAGTACATATAGGTATGGGTGTGACTGTGCGAGCGTATTATGTCATTGACGGGCTATCTCCCTCGCTCTAACTAATATCACGAGACATTTGGAGCTTTACAATACTCATATCATAACACACCATAACAATAACGTTGCTGCGGCACCATGTCTCATGAAACTGCTGCAGCTGATGCCAACGCCAACGCCAACGCCAACGCCAACGCCGGCTTCTGGAAAGAACTCGACTCATGGAAGACACCCGTAGCTAAAGAGGTCGGTCCTACAGTCGAGGTTGGATCCAAAGCGCCCTGGTCTCAACACCTTCGGCTCCCAGACGGGAAACCCACTCTCGTGGTGTTTCTCCGTCATTGTGGATGTCCCTGTATTTTAACCCTTAGCACACCGCCTGTGCCATCTGATGCTAACTGACTGTGTGAACTAGTTGCTGAAAAGACGTTCAGAGCTCTCGCCGACCTATCCGATAAGGTGCCAGGGGTCCATTGTGTCGCCATCTCGCACTCCTCAGAAGAAGCAACAGACAAATGGCTTCCCTTGGTCGGTGGCACCTGGAACGTCGATGTCGTGATTGATGAAGAGCGCGACTTGTATGCCAAATGGGGCCTCGGAATATCATCAACGTGGCACGCTGTCAACCCTCTCACGCTGTGGAACGTCTTCAGCCTTGGGAAGAACGAGGGCATCTGGAATCGACCAACCGAGAGTGGCTCGCGGTGGCAGACGAGCGGTGCCTTTGCTGTTGATCGCGACGGAACTATTCGCTGGGCTCATGTGGCGAGAACCGCTGATGATATGCCGGATCTCTGCGCTGCCATGACTGCGCTTGGACATCCACCCCCTGAGAAGAAGCGCCATTCAAGGCATGAACACCAGTAGAACTACTAACTGACGAGGTTGGATTTGCCTCAGTGCGCATGTATGACTCCGAAAAGGGGGCTGTCGTGTATCAAAACTAAGCATCACTATCACCAGTATGCGCTAGACGGGGGCCGCCAAAGTCCAATGAATATATGTGTGTGGTATTTATGGGGTATCTTGTATCATGATGTATTGCTCCAGTACTCTAACAGTACTCGTACCCGCTTCTTATCCTGGCCTTTGAATGAGAGCATAATGGTGAAGCGAAGCAAAGCGAAGCGAGGACCATGGCCCGGTCCGTACGTATTTCAGCAGGTTGTAACACCATGTTTCACCGTCTAAAAAGACAAGACCATGCTCAGTCGTCCAACCTCTATGTTTCTTCTTCGTGATGCAACAACAGAACACATCCCGTCAGACCAGCCGGTGTGCATGATCTTGGAAGCCACCAAACCAACCAGGCCAACACTGCTCACCATTTCCAGAGCAAGCATCCCTTTTTGTTTGAGACCTCCCCCCATCTCCAAGAGGCCAAGCGGATCCTGGTGTGTAGGTTGAGGAGCTTTCCGTTTATTAGACTGCGTCTTTTTCTTGCCGTTGCTGGGGACGTGGACTAGACTCGACTGCTTCGCCACAGCGTTTGAAATGGCCCTCTCTTCCATCAGATGGTATAATCTCTCGGATTGAAGACTCTGGCGCAGGTTGTTCGCCCAGTTATAGAGCTCCAGCCGATCCCAGCTCGGGGTCCGCCTGAAGGACCTTAATCTCATGGCCCTCTCCGGAATAGATCGAGAGACCAAGGCTCCGCTCGACAAGGCATTTTGAAGCAAATTATCCCCGTGATCACGTCGCCACTTGATACATTTCACCGCTGCAGAGTGCCGTAATCGAGCGCTACCGTCCAGAGAAAATACGTGGTCGACGAGTCGGCCCAAGTCTGTAGGCAAAAGCGGTGGGGTGTATTCCGAGTCCATAAGGGTACTGGCGTCCATGGTATCGTAGTCCGGCCGGGCTTCTGTAGAAACGGCATATACACAGTTGGTCTCCTCTGAGTTGTCAGGCCCTGCAAAGGAGAAGTAATCAACATCCTTATCAACCAGACTCTTCACAACTTGCTGTTTGATGTGCTTGATTTCCTCTGGTGCAAGCTCATCAACCCTAGTAAGAACTGGGATTACGTTAGTCATGCGCTGAGCGCGTTTAATGTACTCGACATCCTCTTGAACAAGGCCTGAACGTCATTAGCAAACGCGGTGGGCACACGAAACTGGATGAACTTACCGGTGTGGGGAATAAGGTAGAGCAGGGCGTCCACGACTGGCTCGCCGCCAGAGTTGACCAAGGTGAACAGATCCGAATCGGCCATGGGCTTATTCAATAGAGATGCCAAGTGAGATTCGACATAATGGAGATCACGCCACGAGCCCTGAGTTATTGTTAGGATGCGATAATATAAGGCGGGTGGTCGAGGTACGTACAGAGGCACCTCGTCGGTGGCCTGGGCTTTCAACAAAGCATACATTTCTATCAAGAACATCACCAGTGGCAGAGATCCGTCTCCGTGTTGTCGCAGCGAGTTCAGAATCAGATCGCCACCATGGCTGTGGGCGCGAACTGGCATATGTCTCAGTAGCATGCAACGCACTGCGATTCTCTATCGGATCCATGTGGACGATGTGCTCGCAACGTTCCGCCAGAGTCTTGATGAGGG
Source organism: Fusarium sacchari (assembly GCA_017165645.1). Taxonomy (NCBI): domain Eukaryota; kingdom Fungi; phylum Ascomycota; class Sordariomycetes; order Hypocreales; family Nectriaceae; genus Fusarium; species Fusarium sacchari. The sequence continues at coordinate 62,530 of JADANP010000012.1, forward strand.
AAGTTTTCCCAATACCTATTGAAGTCGTTCGTTAAAACAGCCACTGATGGATATTCTGTTGATGTACTTACCGCATTGCCCAGCGACCATGATCTTTAGCTTGCCCAGAGATTTACCTACTTCTGAGAAAGGACGACGTCGTGGAACCATCAAGCTCGGCATGATAAGCTGAGGAACCGTGCTTTGGTTTTCTTTATTATCTGCCAGATCTGTTACGGGCAAGGAGACATCATCATGGATCAAGTCGCTATGGGCGTCGACGGAGGGACCTGCTAGGGAGTAGCTTTGCGACGAGATGCTCATGACAGAACCAGAATGCGAAAGACCGATCAGAGAGGGAGTGCTTGGCTGCGACGGTAAATTCAAGGGGTCTTTTTCGACAACAGATTCAACCGAAGAGTCCTCTGAATCGTCAGACTCCGATGCGGGATACGCAGGCTTACGGCCGGTACGAGGAGGCGAACGTCGTTGACGCGGGGTCGAAGGCCGGCGCGAGTTACGACTACACTTGCGCCGATCGCTTTGCTGGCGGAACCGCGAACGGGAGCGATCTCGGCGAGCGTCAAGGTCGGCCTCTGTGGTGATGAAACAGGCAGTAGGTACAGTCGAAGAAGGGCGTACCAAGCTGTCAGGCCGGTCTGAGGACCGAGTGTTGAGAGGATGATTCGTAGGCAAGACAGGTCTCATTGTTGTATGTGGTTGGAGGGGTCCGAGGCAGCGTGCTATGCCGTGCTGGCTGTGCTTATACGGCGGATACAGGGGTTTTAAGGTAAGGTACAGTTCTGATAAGGGGCAAGCTGTCTTTGTTCATGTCACGGCGCCTCGTAGGGGAACAGGAGCATGCATGTAGTTGCATTCGAAGGCGTAACACAGCGACGGGCAAGCAGTGAAGAAGTTAAGAAGAAACACGGGAGATGCGGGATGGATGGATTGTGTGGCTCGATGACGATTGTTTTTAAAAGTCCAAACTCAGCTGGATGATAAGGTAAGGTAAGAACCTAGGTAGGTAGGTAGGTAGGTATCCATCCATGCATTGGTAAAGTAGCCTCAACAAATAACTTAGGTACCTTACCTAGGTACCTAGGTAGGTTAGTAGGTATCCCATCAGATCGTCTTATTGATTCATGGGGTAAAATGCCATACTTGGTAGGTGGGGGGTGCATGGGCCCATTTTACCAGCTGGAGGTGCGCGTGCGCTTAATCTATAGCACTATGTAATAAGCCCCCGTGATGAGCCTGAGGCATGATTGACACCCGCTATAAGCACCTAGTCCTGTAAACATATATGGATGCTTTAGATGCCCGCCTTATTTAACAAAAGAGATATAAAGAACATCACTATATTATATATCATCAATTATCCTGTTACTGACTCGCACCTTGGTTTTCGGCCCATGTTTCAATTAATGGCCTACTACTAGGTAGGTATCGGACCTACGTTAGGTACTAAGTTAACTGGTAATTCCATACTCTCTTCCCCTAAGGTTCTGCCGATCCCTCCAACCCCTCCCTCAAGGAGACCCGACGGTACAGTACCGTTCCAGCACCCTCCTCTATTTGGGTACCTATAGGTAGACATCCCCTCCCTTCCGCCCTCCATTCATCCACGAAGTCACCACCGCAAGCAAAGGGTACGACTCGGAAAGGGTTTTTTAAAAATAAAATAAAAGTGAGGCCAGCCTAAAGGGCGGAACCCCTAAATACATACCTAGGTACTCTCTATCATCAAAGGGCAGACGGGAGTTTATGAGTCATCAGCAAAACAAACCCAAAATATCAAGAAATAGCAACAAACACTACCTTAGCCACTGTCCAAAACCCACCCTTTCCATACCTCCACTCGCATCCATAATCTTTTCTCACTTGCAGATTGTCGACAATCCTCGCCCAAGTCGAAGTTGATCACACGCCATTATCAGCCAATACCCACGCATCCTCATTCGCTTTTCAAACTCTACCCGCATCAGACTAGTATCATCTCGTATCCTAACATCGACCTCGACCTCAACCTGAACCTCAATCAACATGGACGGAAAGCGACACCCCAGCTCGTTCCAGCAGCTAGAGAAGCTCGGCGAAGGTACCTACGCCACCGTCTTCAAGGGCCGTAACAGACAGACTGGAGAGCTTGTGGCGCTCAAGGAAATCCACCTCGACTCCGAAGAGGGAACACCGTCGACCGCCATCCGAGAGATTTCGTTGATGAAGGAGCTCAAGCACGAGAATATTGTTGGGCTGCACGATGTTATACACACCGAGAACAAACTCATGCTCGTCTTTGAGTACATGGATGGCGATCTCAAGAGGTACATGGACACTCATGGTGATCGAGGCGCCCTCAAGCCTACCACCATCAAGTCCTTCATGTACCAGCTCCTCAAGGGCATCGACTTCTGTCACCAAAATCGTGTTCTTCACCGCGATCTCAAGCCCCAGAACTTGCTCATCAACAGCAAGGGCGTTTTGAAGCTTGGCGATTTCGGCCTTGCCCGCGCCTTTGGTATCCCCGTCAACACCTTCTCCAACGAGGTCGTCACCCTATGGTACCGCGCCCCTGACGTCCTCCTCGGCAGCCGAACGTACAACACCAGTATCGACATATGGTCCGCGGGCTGCATCATGGCCGAGATGTTTACCGGTCGACCTCTGTTCCCCGGGACCACAAACGAGGACCAGATCATCCGCATTTTCCGCATCATGGGAACACCAACAGAGCGTACCTGGCCCGGTATCACGCAGTTCCCCGAGTACAAGCCTACATTCCATATGTACGCCACTCAAGATCTTCGAAACATCCTCCCGGCGATTGACCCCAACGGTATCGATCTGCTGCAGCGAATGCTACAGCTTCGGCCAGAGCTGAGGATCAGTGCCCACGATGCCCTTCAGCACGTTTGGTTCAACGACCTTATGATGCACCCTCAGCAGCAGGCTCTCCAAGCGCAGGCTCGCGGATACCCCCAGGCTGTTCCCACTCAAGGTTTCGAGGCGTATTAGAACTTGCCCCAGCCGTCAGTGGTGAGAGACCAAAATTTCTAGTTTTGCTGCGCCATGATCACAGCGTTTTTGAATCGAGCTGTTTCAGTAACAGCATCTCATTGCAAACCAAAAGAAGAAAATACAGTAATATTACCTGGCGACTATTTCTCAGCACGATGGAGTTAAGGGTCAGCATGAATTAGACAGGACAGAAGAGATATTGGGTCTTGGGACAGCAGCGTGTGTCGGTGTCTTGATTCGTCTTTTTTTCTTTTTTTTTCTTTTTTCATTCAAAATTCCTGTCAACAACTGGTGTCGAGTATGAGTGAGTATCTCAAGTGTCAGGGTGACCCTCCTGGTTTTAGTCTATAATCCTATGAGCGAAATGTATGACTTTAATTCTCATGGGCGTTCCTTTGGCCCGTGTCTGTTGACAAGACTTCCATCGACTGGGCTCTTAAATTTTGTGCGGAGAGGATCTTTGGCCCATGTTTCCGCGAGAGCTGGCGCTTCTTCCTTTTCTGCAGGGAAGCCTGCACGTTCTCTCAGTTTCTCGACCTCGTCTCTTACTCTCCTGGCCACCGATATCCTTAACTCCGTAGCCTCTGGGCTATTTCGGAGTAGTTCTGGGTCACCTTTCGCGACAAGCTTGCGCCATGCTGCCCGCTGCAGACCGAAGAGCTCATCAACGTCGGTCGGCTCGCCTATCACTATCTTGACCGTTTTTCCAACACGAGGCGCCCATCTGGGCCACCCTCTATCCTCGGCCATAATGTGCTGGGTACCATGGACGAACATGGGGATGAACTCTGGAGCCGGGTCAGATTCGAGGATCAGGCGAGATACGCCCCATTTGAAGTAGCGCAATCCGCTTTCCGGACTTTGGTGACAACAAGCTTCTGGAAATACATGAACCCAGGCATTTCGATAGGCTGAGTAGGCAGACGGTGCCGCAAATTGATCGACCCCGTTTGTGGAGAAGAAGGGTGGTTGAGGAACCGGGGGAGGTCTCGTCGAAGCAGGAGTTGCAGAGAGAGGAGAGTCAGAGGCCGTAGACCATGAAGCTGGCGATGGGCCCGACAGCAGCTTGATGGCTTGTGTCATGGTTGGCTGGTATAGACCGCCATAGGGAGAGTACCATAATCTGTGAGTGGGTAGAACCTGACCAAGACTGAAGAATGTCGAAGTGGCTCTGTGTTTTATTTGGGTTGTCAGCCAATGCTCGCCCACACACTCACTGCCTCTCTCTCGTTTGATGATCTTCGAGACTCACTTATTCTTAAAACATATGTCATGCGCCCCAAGACCCCATCTCATGTTGACTGCGTCAAAGAAGTACCGCATTGGTAGCATGCCCCAAATAAGAGGATCGTCAAGACTATATGTATTGTACATTGTTAGCACGGGCTGTACGTAGTGTTAGATTGCCATGTCATGACATACACTGCTACATGATTGCACACTGTGAGCAGCCCGCGCTCACGCCCTTCCCTTTTCCTACGGTCAAGAACCCCGAGAAGCCCTTCTAGGCCTGCGACCTCGAGGGTATTAAACCCGTTCATAAATACTCTTGCGAATGCGCCAACTGAGCCCATGACAGTCGCTGAGGCAATGCGCCATGGCAGACTCGGCTGCGCAGGAGGTTCTGAATCTGACATGGTAGCGACAGTCTTGAGGAGGTATCAGATTATCATTGTAAAAACGAGACGATATTGAAACACGAGTATTCGTTGAACGGGAAAAGACAAGTGCTTTATACGTGTGTGTACAAGTATTTGATCAGAGAGAAGCGGCTCATAATAGACCCACCTCCAACTTTTTTCCTGTTTGCCTACCCTGTAGAGATGACATGGTATGCCTGCCTTAGTAGGTAGTGGTTGTGTGGTAGTATTGCAGCTAGGTAATGGACGTTAAGAATAAAAATTAAGTCGAGGTCCTGCCTCAACTTCCATTTAAAACATCCATCACTCTTAGATTTGTTCTCGTCGTCCGTGGTCTTCCTCAACCACATGGAACTCATATTCACGAACTTCAAGACGCTGCGACATATAATACACCTCTGCCAGCTTTTATCAACGACAACCTAACTTAGCAGAGCTCCTTCCTCCGAGCCAGACATCGTCATGGTATCAGCTCACAGTACGTCCCTCATGATAGCACACCTCAACAACGGTTGCCTTACCAATTAATCAATCGATCAGGTAAACGAAACACCTCCCGTCCAGTCTTCACCTCTCACGAACGCGCCCTCGCAAAATCACACTGGTCATCTTCGTCCGCTCGCCTTCACCGCGACTCCTTCCTCCCGTTTGGCTCGTGTGGCCTGTGTCTCAACATTGCCCGCGAACCTGTCTCATGCCGACGCGGGGATATATTCTGCCGCGAATGCGCACTGTCCAACATACTCACGCAGAAGAAGGAAATCAAACGCGCCCACAAGGCACGCGCCGCTGCTGAGGAAGAGGCCGCTAAGCAAAAAGCGCACGAGGATGAGCTGGATCGCGAGCGCGCCATCCAAGACTTTGAGTTGACGCAGGCTGGTCTCGATCGCAAGAACAAGCCAAATGTAGCCAAGACCGAAGATGAAAGGGTTGATGCGACAATCCGCGATTCGAACTCGCAAGCTTTGGTAGTTGGAGGCACGAAGCGTAAGTTTGAACTCGACAAAGATGAACTGGATCGCATTGCGCGCGAGGACAAGGTCAAAGCCAGGAAAGCGCTGGAAGAGGAAAAGGTACTAGGAATCTCAACCCTACAGTGGTGTAGTATTCTGTGCTAACTTGACTGACTCCCTGTCGTGCAGGCTGCGAAACCACATCTCCCATCATTCTGGACTCCATCGCTTACACCAGACGCCCAATCCAGCACACTCCCACCAGTTATCAAGAAAGACAAGACTGTACCAACATGTCCAGCATCTGCATCCGACAGTCCCCACCCTATCACCATGCAAAATCTCATCACAATCAACTTCAACGAAGAGGAAACGTCAAAGGGCAAGCAGAGAACTTGCCCATCATGCTTAAAGATGCTCACAAACGCATCCAATCCCATGATGTCCAGAGAGTGTGGTCACGTTTTGTGTCACAGTTGCGTTAAACAGTTCATGATCCCATCATCCCAGATGTCATCTTCTGAGGATGTCCAACCTCTGACCTGCTATGTCTGTGACGCACCTCTGACCTCCAAGCCACCCAAGACAGATACCGCCCCCGGATCTTCGATACCTGGCTTGATAGCCCTCCAGTCCGAAGGGACAGGCTTTTCAGCTCACGGAGGAAACACCGTGGAGCGATCAAGCGTTGCCTTCCAATGTTGAGACTCGCGCTGAACCACATCCCATCACTTCATCCGCCGACTTCGCTGTCGCAAATAGGGCAACAGCATCATTACCCATAGACGAACAACAAACCGATGAATAACACCCTTGGTGAGCATTGTCAACCCGTGACTGAAGAAGCTCTTGAGGAGCTCTCCCTGAAGTCCAGCATAGAGTGCTTTCAAACCCTCGTTGGTAACAATGCGAACAATGACGCCAAATATGGACTGGTTGAGAAGATCAAGCATCCTCCGCAGTACATGCTTTCGCTTCGACTTTCCGCTCTGCCGTTTCTCTACACCAGCATCCGCCGTGCTCACCGAGCTGCCCGCCATTTGAAGGCGCGTCTTGCCCGTCTGGAAAGGATATGTGATGGCAGTGGCAGTAGCCTTGCTTGAGGCGGCAATTAAGAAGGCGATCCATGCCACTGGAAAGTCCTCTTCTTCGAGGGCTGGCAAGACCCGCGCTGCTAGCCGTCGATTGACAAAGAAGGTGATGCTGGGATTCAGAGTGAGCATCAGGGTAGCCGAGTAACCAGACCAGAGACCTAGCAATCCGCTTTCCTTTCGGATCTCGGAGAGAATCTCCAGCAGCGACTGATCACTCCCCAACATCTGCTTCCTCGTGACAACATTCGAGATGGGGGTGGTGAGAGCCCTGGCGCACCCTCCAGCGACGGCGCCCACAAGAAGCTCTTCAACAATCTTGGGTTTGCGATGTCGAGGGCGTAGATAGTTGTAGAAACCAAAGAATAGAAAACTGTCCACGACCGACTTGGCCACATCTGTTCCTAGTCCACTGTACAATGCCTTGATCCCTCCCTCGTTGGCGGGGATGCCTTTGAAAGCTGAAATGACACCATCGTAGTCGCCTGTAGAGCCTCCCGTCTTTCGTTGCGCCTTGAGTCGAGTCGTAACCAGGTCCAATGGGTACAGTGATGCTGTCGATATCGCCGTCCCTACAGAGCCAGATACGGCGTGGCCAAGGGCATTGAGAGCCTGCTGAGACGACATTGTAACAAGATCAAGATAGTGAGAATGCTCACCAATGCCGTCAAACGAAGTGATGATGGCTCAAAGGCACGCGCACGTGCATGTTTTGTGGAAGAAGAGTCTCGAGCGAGGCGACATGGATGTTGAGCCGCATGTAAGGTAAGGTTAGTATTTACGAGACCATACATAATAATGAGCGATGCGCGCTATCGCATTCACGACGTCATAAGCCAACATCGGCGCGGCCCCACCATCTTCTGGTCACCGCATGTGACCCCATGTTCCGAGGCATGACGGGTAGACTACCTATACCTTACCTTGGACTTGTACTCATTAGGTACGGAGTAGACAAGGGAGACTCATAACATTATTGTTTTCTCATACATGAGCAAAGCCTTCCAGATCCTGCTGTACAACACTCTTCGTCACAAATAATCAATAGCGTTTGGTATCTCCTCCAGGAATGGTCCGTTAAACAATCGACCTTGATGCGCCGCTTACAGGGAACGTACGGGTGTTGGTTCTGTTTTCAACCCTTTGCGTCTTGTGCAAGACAAGTCTTCATCCTATGCCCTGCCCGAAACTGACGGTTGTCTTTGAGGTGCGAATGTCGCTGTCGTCCGCCCAGCATTATTGAAACCCGCAGTAATGTCTATTTCTCCCGGGGCGTCTTCTGAGGCGGGTTGTAGCCCAGGATGGCCCTCGGGAAGCTTCTGTGCCCCAAAACCGGTGACTGAAAATATATTTGTCCTTCCACCATTGGTGGCCATTTGAAGCTGTTCGTGTAATCTTGCAAGCTGGTATTGTCGTTTTATGGGAGTGAAAGTAGGCTGTGGTATTAAAGGTTGAGGACGCCATTGTGATAGAGCACCCATCACCGCCGTTGTTTCTTCGTCGGAATCGACTGGTCCGTTATTGGCTTCGTCTTCATCTTCTATCGGCGCGTTGGCATCAAGCGCTGCCTCTGTTGGAGTCAATTGTTAGTCGTGTCCAGGCAGTGGGTGGGCTAGACCAAGACTTACTCTGCTGCTTTGCCTGATTCTTCTTCTGGTACGCGGCAAGAAGCATATCGTATGGCAAAGATCTTCCTGCGACTGCGCGCTTCGCTCCCATACTGTGGCTCTTACATGTCAATGATCTTGCACATGGCTGTCCGTTGGGTAACAAGACACCACACTGCCGCTCCACGTCCACAGGTCCTAGCATCAGCTTTAGTGCAAGCCCCTCAAGAGACCTGTGATCAGTATCTCACCTTTTGGCTTGGGGACCTTGGCTTTCGGCTCGTCCTTCTTCTTCTTATTCTTGGGTCCCTTGTCTGGATCACCATCGGCCTTACGTTTCTTTCCCTTCTTATCGTCTTCGGGTTTCTTGCCCGCGGCCTTTTTGGCAGTCTTGCTTCCAGTCGCTTTCTTTTCAGCCGAGATTCCGTCGTCGTCACTGTCATCGTCGCCCCGCTCAACCCCATTCTCTTCGTCCTCTTTTCGTTGTTCTTCTTGTCTTGCTGCCTCCTTTGCCCTCTCTCTTGCTTCGCGAGCCTCTTTCTTTCTTTGAGCCTTCTCTTTCTTTAACCGCAGGCACTGCGCAATATGCGCCTTAGCAGCTGTTTTCAAAACGCTCTTCTTACAGTGCTTGCATTGTTGCAGGTCGGGGCTATCTTCGAGGGGTCGTCCTGTCGCAAAGGTTTCGCGGGAGGTTTCGTCGAGTTCGTTTACAACAGGACCCGGTGAGGGCGCACCCACAGGCGAGGCGCCGTTCTTCTTCTTGTCTTGGGAACATTAGCGGCTTCGCCAAGGTTGTATAGGATGACTTCATTACATACTGTTACTCTCAATTACACTACCATCCATCCAGTTTCCAGGTTTACTGTGTTTTGGCGCTGGTTTCTTCAGCTTGATCTTTCCGTTCTTGTTCTTGGATGCGACTTTGATCGTGCCGTCATCGCCTGCAAGCGGGGGGTTAGTCCGATCCAGTCGCGCATGATTAGAGTCGCGTTACCTTTTCGGGTATCCGTACCCATGATGATTGAAGTCGGCGGCTGATGGAGTTGTTGTTATGGTGAGACAGCCTCCTTGGTATTGATGTTGATGAACTCTGCTTTGATGAATCGCGTATCGTCTGGCTTCGAAAGGGATGGCTGTTGCGATAAGGCTGGGCTGGCTAGGTATGGATGTTATGGTGGAGTTGAAGGTGTGGCTGCTTTCCATTAATGACACACGTGTCTGAGCCAGGGTCGGCCCACGCCTACACTATTTCTCCGGGGATAGTCCTACACTGACATCTGTGGAGGACCCCAGGCAGCTCCGTTGATTGGAAAGGGCACCGATGATAACCAGGTTTTCTAATTCATCAATTTTAGAGACTGCTGACAAGGCCAAGGACTGTTCAATAGTTCCAAATTGCTACTCAGCGCTAGTATGATGCCTCGACAAAGAGTCAGAGCATCTGTTTCTGAAGCCATCCAACTAATGGGCCAGTGAGTGTGCTTCATGGTTTTGAATACGCAGTGTGACTATCATGTCTGAGCCATGGTCGTTCCTGTCAAGCTCTGGCAATACTGTAGACAAATAAAGAATTTATCAAGCTAAGTTGTGTAATATAAAGGCCTCGTGTGCGAGCAGCAACATTGAGGTAGAGAAGCTATCATATCTACCAAAAGCATAAGTGGCCATGCTATGCACCCATATTCGTTAACCATAACCTTCCGTGAACCTAAAAGTCCATATGCAATACCCAAACCAGCCAACTCCGGGTGAAGAACGACGCTCGATGTCAGCTTTTCTACCCCTAGGTACCCGAAAGAAGAAAACTCGATGCCAATGCAGACCAGAAAGCCATTAAACACCGAACAAGATGCATACATACTGTCTCAGACATTTCAGGATTCTGTTCATAACAATACCGATGCCTGGGCGAGTTATCATCACCGCGCATTGCTTTCGACCACTTCCTTCTTTATCTTCAACGAGTCACGATATGCCTTCATGGTATCCATCATGCACTTGGCATGAAGAATACCCATATCACTCCATATACACTCCATCACTGCCACAACCCAGTCCCAGTATGTTTCTGGGACACCAGGAGCACAGGCAGCAACTTGAAGGTGAAACAGAACAACAGGGAGTCCAGCAGAGCCTGAGCCCGCCCCTCCAGGTCTCTCGACTGGTACGGCAGCCTTATCGGTGAGAAGCGGGTGTCGCCAATGTGTTGGGGTGCTCACGAGAGTGTCGCGGGCGAGTTTTCTAACAACCTCGTATCGATGTCCGTATTCAGCCAACGAGATCAAGGGCGCGCTAGATTTGGGGTACGCCTTGATGAATTCGATGATTGTCTGGTTTAAAAGAGTCCGCGCCCATCGGTAGTGTCCATACATCCGTGCCACAAACATGTCGAAATAGACATGACACACGCCATCGAAAACCGCAGCTGCAGGTAGGTTTCCCGCTTTCTCTTCACGAAATCGCCAAGTATGCCCAAGGTTTCGTTCCCAACTAAGGAATGACTCGTCGATATCTAATAATTGCTTCAAGGTGGACACTGTGATAGAACGACCGTCAACCAGAGCATGGGTCTTTATGTATGTTGAGGCCTGAATGAATCGCCCAATCAATGGGCCAAGATCGGTAGCAGGATGATCGGCTGGGTCGAGGAGGGTTCTTGCAAACGAAATCCATTCAAATAGGGGTTCCGGCAGAGGTGTTGCGGACATGTGAGCAGGTATAAACTGAGCAATTATGTGAGTAAAATGGGACGATGCGCTTTGAAACCATGACATACAAGAGAATAAGACATCTGTACCATGGCACGAACACCGAGGAAAGCGGCCGCTGGCATAGGTAGCCATCGTCGCAACAGAGCAAGCCCACCCATAACGTGCGCATGAACGTGCCCTAGTCCTTGATAGGCTCCCTTGACAAGCTGGAGACGGATATTAGCAAATCAAAAGCCAAGATTGGACAGGAGAATGGTAGATCGGGGAGACGGGGCTGACCGTGCGGGTGTGTTGGCTAGCATTAGGGGTCGGGGCACAAACCTCGAACATGGCAAGCATGACGACGGAGCGCATCGTGACCTCGAAATCCGGCATGCTCGAGGTCTGTACGAGGCGACCAGTCTGGCGCAAAGCCAACCCATATCGTTGACGGGCTATCGTCATCATGCTGGGATCGTCTTTGAGATTGGAAAGGCTAGCGAGGCCAACCGCGGCCATTACATCTTGAACAGCGGGGTCCCATAGCCATTCCGTGTGTGACAATTCGCCGGGGGACCTGGGCTCATCTGGATGGCCTATCAGGTAACGATTGACATAGAACTGAACCCCCTGCTCCTCGAGACTTGGATCGATTGGCGGCGAAAGCCTTGGTGGCCGTATAACGATACGCTGTACCGTGAAAGCATTTGAGGTCGTATGATGTAAAGACGAAGCGGGAGATTGAGGAGGCGGCGATGGTGTTTGCTGGCTCGTAGTTGAATCAGGGGATGTTGGCCAGCCATCTTTGAATGGTTTATAGGAGGATGCTATCGCAGCGGGACCAGGATAGTTGTGTAGAGATGTTATAGAGGAAGAACCAGAAATGGAAGAGGCTTGCGTAGAGCTGTTGGACGAGTAAGAAGAAGCCAGAGAGCTGGAGGATGTTTGTGTTGATAGGCCCTCAGAGGATTCGCCAACACCCCATTGTGCATGTGCTTTTTGTATCACCTTGCTGCTCTCGTCCCGAAACATGAGGGAGAGCTGGTCACGATAACCAGGGCACTTTTTGCCAACCCGAATACATTGTGAGCATTCCGGTTTAATTTTGTCACACTGTTGAGTAGAATTACTAGTTAGTCAAAGCCCATAAACTACTGTATGTATAGAAAATTGTAGGTCGTGGATGACACCAGCAGATTAACTCACCTTGATACGTCGCACGCGACAATTCTGGCAGCCCTGAGAGGCTTTCCCACAGTAGACCATGGTCTCTTAAAGTTTTTGAATCACTGCGGTGTCTTGCCGAGAGCTGGACACCGTCGATAATCGGTAGGTCCGGGGCAGTGAGATCGGTAGCACGGTGACGGAGTTCGTGGAGGCTGGTGGGTACCAGATTTACCCTGATTCCAATATATAAGTAGTGGTGGAGATAGCAATTGCGCTCGTCCAAAGCCACAGACTATGAAACAAATAGCGAACGGCTATGGGAAACTCGGGTCAGTTTAATGATTAAAACCCTGACAGTCGTGTGTTGCATCAGAGCTTGAAACGATAGGGGTGGTAGACGGGCAGACAAGATCAGGTAAATAAGCATCGCCAAGTTGCAGAACGGCAGAAATGCAGTGAAAAAGTGATAGGATGATCAATAAGGTCGGATAGCTGCCTCAAGAAATAAGTCCCATCCCGAGTAACTTGGGTAACGCGACGAATCGCGTGTTGATTGACCTTGTACTGCTTGCGCTGGCTGTCTCAGCCACTCATCCAGCCCAGAGGCCCAGAGGCCCAAAGCACAAACTTGCTCACTGGCAAGTCTGACGCTATCGCTGCCGCCCGTGGCGAGGAGACCTAGAATAGAATAGGTAGAGCGCTGTCGGATGGGCCAGTATCCAAATTCAGTAGGGAACCGGCCGGTGTTGGTGCTGGGTCACAACGGTTACAACGGCGGGTAGACAGATGTCAGACAAGCCCGTTGTGTTTCCGATATGTAGGGATGTCCCGCAGCCCAGGGAGCTGGAACTGGAATCGGGACGAGAGGAAAAGGAGGGAGAGGAGAATATGTTGACGTGAAATTGGCGGGGTATTAACTTATGGCCAAGGTAGAGAATAGATGTTTACTTTTGTCGGCACATGTGAGTGAGTTCAGCCAGTCCTCTCCCGTGATTGATTGATTGCGACGAGACCGAGTCAAGGCCAGGACCAGGACCAGGGCCTAGAGGCTGGTGCTGTGCTGTGCTGAACTGGCCTGGCTTGGATATTTTCAAAAGGGTTGGTAGGTAGTGCGGAGAAAGGGTTGGCAAACTGTGTACGGTATATGGTATGGTATGGTTGGTATATGTTGAGGATGGGAGTGATCTAAGACGAAGTAGACATGACGTCCATATAGACAACGGCCTAATAGTATGCCCCGTCGGACTTTATGGGAAATACTGTCAAAAAGGTCGTTGGAAGATCAAAGATTCGGCAAGGATGAGAGTCTAAGTATGGTAAAGTAGAGAACGGAAACGGAAGCCATCCATGGATGATGGGAGGTAGGTGCTCAGACGGGACAGCCCAAGTAGTGGACCCAACTGTCCTAATTAGGTAGATTGCCTCAGTACTACGGAGTACATTAGCAGTAAGAGCTCGGTAAGGCACTTACTTACCTTACCTATAACTAATAGACACTACTAACAGCTACCTCTATTCTGACTACCTTACTAGGTAAGGTACAGCTGCCCAGCTACCTACGGCCATAGCGCCAATTGGATGGATGGATGCTTGCCGAACCAACCTAAAGGCGTGCGTGGGCACTCGCGCATCGTATCGTATCGTACTGTACCGTATCACACAATCTAGGTATCCGTATGGTATTGAGATTTCAACCTGTCAGCATTTTAATTAATGTGTGGACCCGGATCAATGCTACCTCTGACGGCTGTATCGAGGGAATTACGGAGTACTATGTACTCATCGATCATACCTCATCTCGGCGATCGTCAGCCAGCATTGTTCAACTCCAACTCATTGGATGCGATGGCAACGTAGCTTACCGAAATCCGCACGGAGATCAAGAGCTCAGCTTCTGCCCGAGGTCATGATAAAAGCCCAAGCCCAGGATGACACCGACATCCTGGATACTGGGAAGGTCCTTGAAGGTCTCAATGAGGGAATGGGGGCCTCTAAACTATCTCTCAAAGTGGACTGCCAGGACTGCGTGATGTGGTGCAAAGTGCCACTTTGGACGGTCTAGGCCAGCAGGGACCACCTTGCTTGCTATTGATCACAACTCACAACTTGAGAGGGGAAATTTGAAAGGATGAAGGTTTGCAAGGTGACGAGAAAGGTGGAGGTGGCACATACATTAATAAAGGGGGAACACGGAGGCAGCCAGCAATACGGAATCATTGAAGGGTACGTTGGAACCAAGGTGGGTTTTAGATGGACGTTTTTCTCGATGGTTTCTGATAAGTTTAGGGGTTCCATCCAGTAACTATGGAAAACCTTACCCGCACGAGCTGAACTGTGTGAGAAGCAGGAAGGGTGACCCAGCCAGTGGAGGCGAAGCCTTTAAGCTCTAGTCGCCAATACATATTAAGGAGGCAGGGGAAATGTTGATTGCGGAATGGTCCATATTGCCGTTACCATGGGAGTGGGTAAGGCTGCAAGATACTTACCAGGAGACCAGATGAAATGGAACGGCAGATGTTATCTGTTGCTTACGATATCAAAACACGGCACGGCAGAGACCACTTGGCGCGTGGCTCTTCCAGCAGGCCATCCCAGTAAGGGAGTCACGGAGATAGGGAGACGACTCGTGCAATACGATACACGCATTAATTTATCATTTCAAAACCAACCAACGACAAAGTTTAGCCTCACAGACACAGACCTTGAACTGACATTAGTTCGTGGCCGGCCGTTGTGAGGGTACATTGTATGTACGCACGTACGTGCACTCTGGCTTGGCATAACGGGTTTCAGCTCTTGGAGAGCGGTGTGTTCAGGAAAGCTCAAATCGTCTGAGGACTAACCAAGTGTCAATTTGCATCGAGGTACCAGTAAACTCAACAGAGGCTTTTATATGTACCTAGGTAGGGAGGTAGTCCATCGACTTACATGTTGGGTCTTGACATCAATATCCGAACAAAAGCCGGCTCTCGGCCGAACAGATGCTACAGGGCTGCAGATTTGTCTCGGGGCAGTAAAGCTGGTTGGCCTTTACGCCCGTCGTATCTCAAGGAGCAGCCTGATTTGTACCTTTATGATCCCAATAGATGGATGCTAGCTTAGGTACCTCCCTAGGTAGTAAACAGATACCTCGTAACGGACACAACCGAGCGGGCGGGTTTATTACCTCCACTGTAGGCAGCCCGGTCAGTACTGTAGTCACCCCCCTCGGGGGGAAATATTAAACGACCCCAAATGCACCAAAATTCGCTGGCGTGCCACCCATCGAGGGGTCGTTTTTTATTTCCCCCCCCTAGACCCCGTACAGTACCTAAACTCGATGACGCATGCAGCCAAAACTCAGTGCCAATTAATTGGCGACTCAGGACTGCAGGTCGTGCCAAGAACCCAAGAACCCAAGAACCCAATAATCAGTACTAACCTGCTAATTAATTATACCTAGGTAAGGTTAGAAGTATTGGATTCAACTTTGACAGCAAAAGTCCATGCATGCTTCTAGTTATTTCCCTTCCACTGTCTTTCTGGACTGAGACTTCGATACCTAAGTATCTAGGTACCCTAGTACTTAAGGTAGTTGGATTCTCCAGGGACATCGAATGCCAAGTCGGAACCTAAGCAAGTGCCATCAAAAGCTTTGTAATTAAGTTATAGAATCATATTTGCCTCTTCTTTAACCGTTGAAATACCATATGCTTTTTTAGTTGTGGCTTGCCTGCATTCATCCGTTTACTGGCATCTTTCAGCTTCTTGAGCCCTCCAACAGGACAAGATCAGGGCAGCTTGAGGATGACGTAGTTGACATAGGTAAGGTAGGTATCCAACTCTAGGTAGGTAGGCAAGGTATCTCTTGGCCTTCCCCAGATAGGTTGTCCGGTCCAACAACAAAACACTGACACAAATTCCTTAGCTTCAGCATAAGTTAAGCCACAGACAGATGCTCAACCTCTGTTGTTCTTTGATTAGCTAGTTTTATCTTCTGCCGCAGGTTTCCTCCTCTCTAGCCACACTCACCTTTGTCGCTTGTATGTACGTATGCACTACCTAGACTAGGTACCTTACCTAACTTAGGTATGGAGGTATCTTACCTAGTACGTCGGCCCGCCTGTGGAGGGGCAAGCGCAACGTCATACAGTACCCTCCTCTTCAAAGATCAACCTTTTACATCATCCACCTAACCTATCCAAGCCTGCAATATTATGTACATGGGAGCACTGGGTGCTGAAACGAGAGGTCGGGGATACGGCTCAGAGCATGCTGCAGTAGCCCAGGGCCCTATCAGCTCCATCGATCGACCGCGGCGTCATAACTTGAGCCTCCACATATGGATGGATGATGGACTCTTCTACCTTGCCTTGACAGTTGAGCAGATGGGTAGTTTTGGTCATGCTCTACAGCAAACAGGTAGTTACAATGTGGCACAACTTTGACTGGCCAGATCCAGCAAGTAACGTCAATCCTTCCAAGGGTGCTTTCTAAATGGCTTCTATTCATAGGAGCCATGATGCATACTGACCTAGGGGCCTGACTGAGCTGACTGAGGTGTTGTGCTATTTGTGTCCCTCGCTTGGTTTGGTTGGGTTAAACAAACAACGACGTCAGACATACCATACCACCTCCCCCCTCTTTGATCTTTACCTTTCTAAAACTGAAGAACCTCTTATTTAAACTTGAACTTCCCCTTGACACTCTCTCCCTTTTCTTCATCATTTCAGTTCTTTACTACACCCCATCTCGCTCCCAAGTTTCCCAGCCATTCACGCTTCGATCGCACGATAACCAAAGATACCAAACTTACACACAACAGTCACAGCTTAATCACAATGGAGACCATCAGCAACCTCACTGCCGCCGCCTCCAAGGCTGTTTGGGGAGACAGCCAAACTGCCAACAAGGAGCCCGTCTCTGGAGTCCAGGGTGACACCAAGCAGGGCGAGCCCTACGATGCCGGCAACCTGGGTACGACCCCAACGCCAGCACTAGGCACATAAGCAAATGCATTTGAATGTTATCACTAACATGGCCTGGTCCAGAAACTCCCCAGCAGGAAAAGGTGGCACAAAACTTTGGCAGCCACGGTGAGGAACGCGCAACAGGCCTTGGACATGAAGACCCCATCTCCAAGCCCACCAAGGCGACAAACACTGCTTCAGCCACACCTTCAGTTCCCGCACCCAATCCTCACACAAAGGATACCTCTGCCGACCAGAACGACACCCGTGACCCGGCACAGGCGGACAAGGGCAACAAGGACCTCCACGACGTTGACGACACATCTGAAGGCACCGACGTCAAGCTCGGCGAGGGTCCTGGACCTCAGCCTATCGAGAAGCTTGCCAAGGAGCATGGAGGTGATGCGGGCAATGCTCCTGTTGAGGGAACTTCTCACAAGCCTACCGAGGTTGGCTCCGAGGGAGCCACAGAGTCATCCAAGACTGAGAATCAACCCCATGACCCCAAGGAGGACGAGTATGTCACTGCTAGCGGGTTTGCTGCCGATGGTGGTGACTTTGATGCTTCCAAGCCTGGTGCTGGACGTGAAGCTGACCGTAGGTCCACAGTCAAAATACCCAATGTTGTGTTATGCTAACGATGGTCAGGCCTGATGGAGCAAAAGGGTATTCACCTTGGCGAGGGCGGAAGCTCAGATCAGTCCAAGACGGAATCGCACTCTGGCGGCAAGCACCAAGGATCTGATGAGAAGAAGGACAAGCCAAGCATCGGCGAGCGCATCAAGGCCAAGCTCCACAAGCACTAAAGGGGAATAAGTGTCGTGATGTCTGGAAGAAATATGCAAAGTTAATGATGGAAAATGATATCCCGCACGGCCGTTTCGGCGCTTTATTTATCAACCTATGCCCTGTTATTTTTAGTCATGTTATTATACTGCGTAGGTAGTCACTGAGTCACTTTATCTAAGGAGTTGCCTCCATTGTTCTGGTCATCCACTCAATGCCAGCCGAGACATGGGCTGTCTCGTTGAATTCGGTGCCGCCTTGTCGTGATATGTGATTGGATCCTATGCGAGGCTTCGTTTCAGTGCTGTCACCAACACGTTATGTATGTATTATCAGACTAGGCCCCTTGTCAGGTGGTGTACCGCCTATATGCGGCCCGGAGTAGCGGGATGCTGGGCAAGCTGGGGTAAAGATACACGAGACGGGGTGTGAGATACGGACGGATAACTATTGCATATTCGTTTGTTTCTGATCAGCGCATCTTGCATAGTAAGGGTAATTGAACCCAAATTCCGGGGAAATCATCAGATACGTCAACCGGATTCCCATTAGTAAAGACACAACGATTCGAGAATCACTACCAACTTGCCCGTGATATGAATAACCGAACTGCCGTGACAGTCCCTTATACCAACCGTACTGATACACAACCATGTTTGTTGTTTTTTTAATAATAACAATAAAAATTGACCATTCGCTCCACTAGATGCTTCCCATCATATCATGCGCCCTGCCTCTAGGGTCTTTCAGGTATATTCAATCCTCGTGCGGCCAGCGTACACTGGCAAATGCCATCGTCAGTGTCCACCAAGTTTCCCAATCTCTCCCACGCAAACCTTCTGCATATGGATATTGGTGTGCCGAATATGTTCATCATCAAATAACCCATTCCTTCACGCAAAGGTTGCTTCTTGGCCTTCCTCGGAGCATTTGTCAGAATGCCTCTCACAGCATTATGAATACCCTGCCGGGCATCTCCGCACTGAAGAACCCCATGTCACCAACCATTTCCCACCACACCAACTTTTCCGGGCCGCCTCCCGACCATGCGGTGCTGCCTGTTTTGTGCCTCTTCCTGCCACTATCAATCGTGGACGGCGTTCATCGCGTGATATTCGCCCCATGTAATGGCCACTCAGGACTATTGTGAGCTCTGAGGATCGGTGGGCCGGGTCGTAGTACTACCTCTCCTGGCCCTCCTCAATTTTGTTGTTTATCCCTTGTTGCTTGAAAGAAAGCAGGCTGCATCGATCATTCAAATAGTTGCAAGGGTCCGGTGTTTATAGGAACCCAGACTCGGCCAAGACCCTGTAATTAAGAAACATCAAGTAAGCATACGTCTCTTCTTCTTAACTGAAGATGGCAAGCCACTAATGCAAAGTGGCCTCCATCATTGTGCAAAACTAAACCAGGGGACTTAGAAGAAAGATGGCACCGCTCCATACGATGCGGGTGTGTTCCGCAGTGCAACATACCTCACAATCTTCTCATCCTCTCGCTCACGAGGCTCAACTTGCAAACTCTTATCATACATCTCGTGAACATCCCCAGCGGCCTGCATGTTGTTCAAGATGTAATCCTGAAGCTCAGGCACTGGTTGCAGAGAGTACCCCACGTTCTGATACTGCTGAATGTCGCGAATGACCTCAGCAGTTTTGGCACGTTTAGCAAAGTTAATGAGGTTAGTCTTCTTGATGATTGACGGAATGCCATCCTCAATGAATGTCAGATCAGTTAGATAGACACCTTTGCTGTTTGTCAATAATGTGATCTGTCACCTGCTTTTCGGAAAAGGGGGTCCGTACCGAAGAAAGGGATACAAGGGGGGTTGGCTGCATGAAGAGCCTCTCGGTACTCTCCGAAGTTCTTGGTGCTTGCCATCACCCGACGCATAGATTCCAGTGTAGCGTGTGTACGTTGGGGTACCTGGTCCCATGTTCGCTTAAGACGAGCGATGGGTGCAGTACCCAATGCGGAAATAATCGATGTCAAGGTTGAGAAATTGTTCAAGGAGCGGCAACGCTATCAGTCAGTCAGCAGGGGTTCCAGTGACCCGACATCATATCTTTAGTTACTCACGTCAGCAACAGAAACGAAGTGCTTGATAACAACCACTCGCTTCTTGACTTCCATTTGCGCCAGAATCATCTCAGCGACCCAGTTGGTCATTTGGTTAGAGTGGAGGATGAGCGCTTTAACGTTGGGGGCCAAATCGGGCTCACCCTCAGGGACTTTCTTCTGCCACGTCTTGTTCAAACATTCTGTCGCCTTGACCTTGCCATACAAGCGGGATTCGACAATGGTGAGCTGGCGGGCAAACTCAACGACATCAATATCCAAGAATTTGAGCTTCTTCATGTTCTTGGGCATGATCGGCGTTGGCGTGTTCTGGTTCACTGTTTGAATCATCCTGCGAGCGCCAGCCTCCTTTCCACTGAGCCTCTGATCAAGAACCGCCATTAAGGGTGCTGAACCAGGAGTTTCTGTAGATTTGACTGTGTCTTTAGCGAAACTGTAGACATCTCGAACAAGTTGTTTTGACTCGTCGTTATAATCCTCCATCCAGAAATTATCGAACCAATTCTTTAGAATATTAACGACACGGAAACGAATAAGCTTTTGCTTTCGGTCCCTCCAAATCTCGAAATCCGCCTGTGACAGACCTTCCGGCGGTTGGATATTGAATCGTTTGATAAGCATCTCGAAAAGTTCCCGAGCTGTTGTGAAAGATCGGTAAGTGAGAAGGAAGGTATTGTTGAAGTTCGAATCGAGCTTGTCATGACGAGTCAACTGCTCAACAAGAGCGAGGAGAGATCCTCCCTTAACCGTAGGTGGTGAGGTCTTGCTGTCCCAGGAGACTTCATGTTCATAATCTAGGAGTAAGAATTCTGGTGTATCTTCGGTCACCGGAACTTGAGGCGAAGGATCTTCGCCAAATATCTTCTTGACCTTGGAATAATCGCCTCGTCGCATATTGCCAGGAGCAGGCTCGCCTTCGGTGAAAGATTGTGATGTGATAAGTGGTGGTCGTACAGGTGCAGTCCTTGATTCTGTTCGCTGGTGTGGTCGGTCATAAGGCATTGTCTCGCCTCGTTGCAGAGTGCTTCGGACAAAGGAATCCCCCCTAGGTCGTACTTCAGCCTGATGTTGTTGCATGTTGATTTGAACCTGTTCAGACAATAGTTGAAGTGAGAATCCGATATGCGAAGAATTGGTTTCCAGGGCTCTGGCACATTGTCTGACATATTCCAGGCGGTTTTCCAGTGCTTCACCACGGACTTCGGACCATTCATCAGCCAAGGGTCCGGCGACAGCTTGACATCCAAGAATAATATCAGAGATATTGTCGTAAAGGCTCTGCTTGTGTGTTCCGAGGTCAGCTAACTGAGGCGTCTGGAAGCTGTTGCCAAGGGAAGACAGATCGATCGATTCGATCATAGCTATCCATTGCCTGAATGTGTCGAGTACCCTACCACCGGCAAAACAGACATTGTTTCCGATAACTTCATGTTTGTAGGGCGTAACGATTTTCTCTAGGACGACCAAGCTCTTGTCGAGCTCTCGGATGCTGGATACCAAAATGCGCTTCTGTTCGTCCAGTCGCTCGAGCATCTTGTTGTCAAGAATTGCAGTTGGCTCTACAACGCCCTCTTCATCCTCGAGGAAGTTAGCCGTGATTTCATCTCGGGGACCCAAGCCATTGTTTTGCCAACTTCCACCTGTGTTACTACCAATCACGAAGCCTGGGAAGAGTCGAGGAATCTCCTCGCCTCGTTGTTGTCGAGCTACTTCTACGTAGCTGTATACGCCCATGAGAACTCCGTCAGCTTCCTGAAGGCATTTCTGGATAGATTCGGCATTGGGCCAGTCTGCAGCTGCTATATGAGAAGATATTACGAGCTTGGAGAACTTGGACATCATGTCTCGGAAGTGGGGATAGAGAGCCTTGTTCGTTGAAATAATAGATGGCTGACCAGAGTGGTTATCGGTAGTCCCTGACCCAGCGGCAAGTAGCAGTCGTAAATGATCGGATATGTCTTCGGCTTTTGCTACGTATTCTGAGCGGTTGTTGTTCATGATGGCCTCCCGATACCGATCAATAGCACGTCGCATATTAGAAACAAGAAGTGTCCAGCTGAGTGAGGGTGTAGAGCCGTCGTCGAAAAACGATCGAGGAACTGTAGCTGTGGTCGGCAAGTTATAGGTAGTGCTAGTAAAAGAGGTTGCGGATGCTATATTAGGGACCTGTCCTGCAGTAAGATGGCCATTGGATGAGGCGCCATTTCGCAGACGTCCGACAGGCGATGCGCCATTGATCGAATCCATAGAGGTTGATGGGGATAAGGCACCGAAAGAGGCACGCTTGGTATGCTGGTGAGTGTTAGCAACCGGGTCATTCGAGCATCAAATTTACTAGCTTGCTGTGTACCTTGGAGCGACGTGAGGCCAGTCTGGATGAGTCGCCCTCGGCCTCGGATGCGGACGTCAGATACTCGTCGTCCTCATCTTGAGTCAAGCCACGAGCCATCATCTCAGGAGGCGGCCTAGTCTTATCGGGGATATTGACATTCATTCGATCTCGCGGACCAGTCTCGTTTGAAGATACGGGAGACTCCAGGGGCAGCTCCATACTGCGGTCTCCTGTCATCATATTGTAATAGAACAAGCGCCCGTCGGGAGTAGCTTGTGGGATCCAAAAGTCGGCCCTCGAACTGTCTCCTCCGTCGGCCCCCTCGAGGGGCAACGCGATAGGACCGTCTTGTTCGGAGTCATCGTCTTGGTCATATTGGTCGTCATACATCTCAGGGTCTTCGGCATCATCCTCGACAGCATCAAAGGTTCCATTGTGGGCGCTGTCAGGTATATCGTCGGGACTCGTGATAAGCTGACAGTAGTTGCTGGGGAACCAGCCTCGGACACCATTTATAACGCCATCCCACCAGCCGCTCTCGAGCTGGGTGATGACTTGAATTACATCTCCTTCGTGGAAACTGAGACTAGTGCGATCGTCGGCCTCGTAGTCGTAGAGGGCGCGGACATACATGGCCCCCATTGGGGCGGTACCGACGATGCCGTTCATGAGGCCCCAGGCGGGATCAGCCCGAGTTGTCGAGAATTGTTGATCGGAAGCTTGAACGGAGGCAGAAGTCGTGATGCGCACGGAAGCGGACGGTGAGTCGCCGGAGGGGTCGTGGATAGTGCGCGAAGAGTGGATACTTGGCGGCACGGCGGCGGTCTGTATCTTGAGCATATTGCGGCTGCAAAGCTCACCTCAGGGCATGGTAGAAAGCGGCAGGCCTGTTGCTCATCAAAAGGATGCCGTTTCTGGGGACCGCGGTTCGTGACGCTGACGCAGACGAGGCGACGCACAGCAGCATGCCACGAGAATTACGAGGAGTCGCAGTAGTCGTGGGAGGTTGCAGGCCTTGCTTGCTCCAGAAAGCAGAGAGAACGGAGAAGAGGGCCAAGGATCCAGGGGGGGTTGCTGCTTAGAGGGGTGATCGCGCTGGGACCAGGCTCGGATGCGAGTGGACGGCGAGGGGCTGACGGACCAGGACAAAACCCAGAAGGGAAGAAGGCAACCTGCAGCAACAGGCGATTTGACTGAAACGATACTAGGATGGACAGAGCAGGTTGGTCGAAAATAATGTATGCCGTTGGCGAAAAGACGGTATAGAAAATGGCTATCGGGTCGGGCCAGGTCAGGTCAGGTCAGGTCAGTGACAGCCAAAGTTGTGGCCTGGCTATTTGAATTTGGCAATGAATAAGGGACGGAATATAGGGGGGGAGTATCAACAACTTGTCGCACAGCCGCGATAGACAAGTTCGTGGTCGCCAGGCCCATACACCAGAAAGTAGCGGATGCTTTAGAATTGATGGCGGCTCGATCGAATTCAATGGGATTGATGAATGTCGATGTTGATACCAGTGGGATGGAGGAGACGGGAGTACCTACAGTGCCTACCTTAGTAGATAAGGTATACAGTTGGAGGAGAAATACCTGAGGTGGGCTTGGAGTTGAGTTGTCCCCATCTACTCCGTACTAACCTCCTATACTGTGTTGTAGTGTAGGTACCGTAACTTACCTACAAGATGGACACTACCTGCGAAAGTAACAAGCCCAGAGCAGCCTGAGAATTTCAATGGCCTCCACTGATGGATGGAATTTCTCCACTGGAAAAACCACGTCTCAATGAAACCCTCATCAGCCCTTTTTGGCAACTCATTAATACCTACCTATGTTTCTAGTTCAGTGACATTCAAAAGTAGAAACGGGGCCGACACAACATCGCCGGCCTCTAGATGTACTAGCTACGTATACCTATACATACTAACTAGGTACGCACATCAGCCGTCCATCCACCCATCCATCCATACAACATCTCAGGCTGCTGTCAAGGTTGGGTTGCAGCGGCCAGAAGTCGCCGAGATGAAGCATTATAGTACCTAGCTCACCCCAATAATACGTATTGATAGTTAGTGGGAGGAGACGGTGCTGGCAAACAACAAGCATCAGAGACACAAATCTATCTCAAGGTAGACGAGGTGATCACCTGTTTTCCAAACCTCGAGCTAAGACCTGTCCTTGTGTGGACAAATTGCCAGAGAATCAATGTACATGGCCTTCGGTCCAGTACCTCTTGACGTTTCGTCGTTCCGACCACAAGGTGTAACAGATCGTCCTTTGACACACGACTTGTACAAGAATAGAGCCCTGAACAGACGTTTCATAGGTACTCGACACTGGCTGATTACAAGGTACGCACGATTCAGGAGGGGAAACGGCCTCGCGAATGACTGGTTGCTCGTTCTCCCATTCCCTTCGACCTGTAATGCCCCAACGAATGAATAGCCAGTATCGGTATCATGCATCATGCAAGTGATGAATGTGCAAACAAGAGGCATTGTCTAGGTAGTCAGCGACTGCAGGTGACGGCTCTGTTTGCTCGGTGGAAATCAATATCTTTCGGATCGACACAAAGAAACGATGCTCTGCTGTTTGTTTTGCTCGCGCGTACAAGTGAGTCAGCAATGATCAGGTCAGATCACCGAATCCGTACTAACACGACCTTGACGAGTTGTGACTACAGTATCGCACAACACGCTCTCCGATAACAAGTGACAGATAAGACAAGCCCACTGTTGTCAAGGGTGGATATAATAGTTGAGTTCATTGTCTATAAAGTGGGACCTAAGGGTTAGCTTTATATTAGGTAATATCTATATAATTATTATACCTAATATTTACTATTAACTATTTATTAATATTCTTATTAAGTTTAGCTATTTATAATATATTTATTATTTCTTTATTTTATTATTTTATTAATCTCTTTATATTAAAAAAATATATTTTTTATTTATTTATTTATATAATATTATTTAGTTTTTTTATAGTTTATTTTATATAAATTTAATTTTATTATTAATATTAGTATTATTATATATAATATTTTAATTCTATAAGGTAATTAGTATTAATATTATAATTTATTTTATTTAAAAAAGCTATTATTAATAAGTTAAGATATATTATATTTATTATTTTATTATAAAAAATATTAATATTAATATTAAATAAGTTATTAAAGATATTTTATAGTTTTATATTTTAATTAAAAATACTTTAATATATTATATTTTAATTAAAAAGTCTTAATATTATTATATCTTAAAAGTTTAATTATATTTAATAATTTATTATATTTATTTATATTAAGTTAATTTAAGTCTAGTTAATTAAAAGTATTTACTATAAATTTTTAATAGCTTATATAAGTTATATATATATATTTATAATCTTATTATTACTTTATATAATATTTATATTATTAGTTATAAATATATTTATTTTTATAAATATATTTTAATAAAAGTCTTTTTTATTTTTATTTATTTACTAATAAAATATATTATTATATAAGGTATTAAGTTTTTAACCCCAGTTTAATATATTACTTCTTTACTAATATTACTTTATCTATAGCCCTTATATATAAGGTTAATTAATTATATACCCTAGCATATATAATTAATTAGTAGATATTAATTTAGCTTTTACTAACTAATTTATATAAAAGTTAACCTAATTCCTTTAAACCTTTAAACCCTGCTATTACTCTGCCTTTATCCTAGAACTCTATCTATAGATATACTATCCTCGATTTTATATAACCAGGAGGATATAATATATATATTTGGCCTTAATAATTATATTATTAAGTTACTCTTTATATAAAACTAAGTTACCTATTAAAGCAGTTAGAAAAGCTACCTTTTTTATATTAAGATATAAGCCTTTTTTAATAGCCCTTTTTAGCTTTTTTAACCTTAATAGCTTTTAAGCTAGCTAAATTAAATAAACTAAATAATCTAAGCTAGCCTAATTTATATAATTAATTAAGTTAATTAAAATATAATTAAAAATAGTTATTTTAATTAAATTAAATAGGCTTTTTAATAAGAAGTTCTTTATAATAGCTATAGCTATTATATAAATCTTATAATAATCTTTACTATTAGCCTGCCTTAGTATTAATTTAATTATTATAATAAGGTTATAATTAATTATATAATAGCCTTAATTAGGTTTTACGCTTTTATATATAGGCATTATATTAATAGCTATAATTAATATTAATAACTATAACTAATAGGTTAGGGAATATACTTTATAATAGACTTAGCCTAGTTAAAAAGGTTAATTTAAGATCTTTTAGCTAGGGTAAAGGAAAAAGGCTAATATAGCTACTAAGGAGTGGTATTAATACTACTTAATTAAGGCAATAATTATACTATTAAGGCAAATAAACCTTATATAATTCTAACTTTTAAGATATAGGCCTATTATAGGGGCCTTTTTATTTAAGTATTTATATAAAAAGTTAGAAGCTTAATAGCCTTATTAGGCTAATAGTAAAGAAAAAAAAATTAAGTTTTTAAATATTAAGTCTTACTTTAATTTTAAGTTTAATATTATTTTTAGCTTATTTAATTTTTATAAGGCTTTATTAATATATTAATTTTAATATTATATTTTTATTATTATTTAAAAGTATTAAAGGCCTTTTTTAAGATATTAATTTAGCTTTATTTTTTTTTAAATTATTAATATTTATTTTCTTTATATATTAAAAGGCTAGCTTATTTTTAATTAGTTTTTATTTAATTAAATTTACTTTAAGATAAACTGCTTAGTATTTTAATATTTTATTAATATTAAAAATATTATTTTTATTATATAATATTTTAATAAATATAAGATTTACCTAATTATAGTTTCTCTTTAAGTATTTACTATTTATAAATAATTTAATATTTAGTATTTTATAGAGGTTTTTTATATCAATAAGTTAATAAGTTTAATTATTTCTATTAAGCTTATATATCTATTTAAATTATATATTAATAGCTTTTATATAATGCTTAAAGTTAAATTTAGCTTTTAAATAATTTAATGCTAGTTTATTAAGTTTAAATTTAAGGTATTTACTTATATTAATAAGGCCTAGTATATTATTAAATTATAATAATTATTATAAAAAAATACCTTTCTTTATATTATATTTCTTATTAAGCTAGATATATTATTTTTTATTAATTTTATTATTTTATTTTTTATATTATTATATAATATTCTCTGTATAAAATACTATTTAGTAAAGCTATTTATCTTTAGTCTTTTTATTATTAATCTTTAGCTTTTTAAGCTTTTTTTAATATATTATAAATTTATATTTTTAATCTTTTACTATACTTTTATTTTTAAAATAAAAGTATTATAAATAAGTTTAATTAAATATAGTATTTATAAATTAAAATATAAATATCTTAGTTTATTTATATTTTAAGTATATCTTTTATAATATCTTTTATAATAATATTAATATTATTATTATTATTAATATACTTTAAAATATTATTATTAAATTTAATATATACTTTAAGTATTATAATAAAGTTAAGGTTTAATATATATTTTTTTCTTTATAGCAGTTTCTTTAATTAAACTTATTTTTTTATATTTAAAATTTTTATTTTTTTTAAAGTTTCCTTATAATATCTTTTATATTATTTTTTTTATTTCAAAAGCTAGTAAAAATAAAATATAGCTTTATATTAAAGCTAAAGTTAATATCTTTATTCTTTAAATAGATTAAATTATATTTTTATTATAAGTTACTTAATTTAAATTATTTTAATATTATAATATATAATAAGTTTAAAAAATAAAGTTTAATACTAAGTTAAGGTTATATAAGGTATAATAATACTAATTTATATTTAATATATAAAGATTCTTTTTTATAATTGTAATACTTATTATTAGTTATATATAGTATTAATATTAAAGGCAGTATAGTAAATAATATATATTTAAGTAATACCTTATATTAAAAAGTAAGTAATATCTTATATTAAAAAGTAAGAATTATATTATTATATAAAGATAAGGAGTTTATAAATATTTTAAATCTATTTAATTTTTATTTAAAGTTTTTATATATATTTTATTTTTATATTATTAATTTTAGTTTTATTAATACCTTATATATATTTTACCTTATATTAATTTAATAATAATAATATTATATTATATTTAAGCTTTATTTTAATTATTTAATAGTTTATTTTTAGGCTAAGTTTATAATACTTAATAAAATATTAAATAGTATTTTTATTAAATATATTTTATATATATTATTAAATAATTCTTTTTAGTTTTATATTTATAATTATTATTTTTATTAAATCTTTTTTATTTTTATTAAATAAATTATATTTAGCTTATTTTAATTAATTTATAAATATAATAAAATAAATTCTTTTATAATTTAATATATTAAGTCTATATATTAACTATTTAATATATTTTATAATAATAAATAATCTTATAAATTATTATAAGACTTTTCTTTTTATTAAGAAATTAATAATATATTTTTAATAAAGTTATAAGTAAACTTTATCTTTAATCTTTAAAAAAATTAATTTATAATATTTATTATAATAATATTATATAAAAATAGCTATTATTATAATAATATTATAGGCCTTAAGTTTTTTAGTAATAGGTTTAGTAATATAAGTATATTACTATAAACTATAAATATAATATTATTTAAGGTAAATTTCTTTATAAGCTTATTAAATAACCTTTTTATAATACTAAACCTAGTATTATTAAATTTAAATTATATAGCAGGTATTATATATTTTTATTTTATTAAAAAATATAATATATTAATAGTTATATAAAGTATTAACTTAAGTTATTAAATTATTTACTTTAATTAACTATTTATCTATAGGTAATATACTATTATATAAAGTAGTTTTATACTTATAAGTTTTTATATTTTTTATTATATTATTATTAAGAATTTTAAGTCTTTATTTATAATAATTATCTTTAATATTTCTTAATTATATAAAAGTAAGGCACTTTATAGTAATTTAGCTATATTTTTAATAATAATATTTTTAATAATAAAAATAATAATAATTTCCTTAAAGAACTTATTAATAATTACTAATATAGTATTATTTTTATTTTTAAATTTAAATAATATAATTATAAGATTTATAGTAATTATATAATATAAGTATAGTAAAGGTAAGATTAGTTATAGGTTACTATATAGTAAGTATATTAAAATATAATATAATTAATATTATAAATATATATAAATATATTTTTTGAATTTTATTTAGCCTTTATTTATATAATAATTATAAAGAAATAGAAATAACTTTATATATTTAAAATAATTAGTATTATAAAGTAATTTAAAAATCTTAAGTTTATATAATATAAAGATATAAAGTCTATTTAAAGTATTAAAATTTAACTTTTAAAGTAAACTATAATATAATATAAAGGGTATATTAATATAGTTATTAAGTATAAGTTTATTATTTACTATAATAATATTAAGTATTTACTTTTAAATCTTATTTTATATATAGCCTTATTAGAGTTTATATTTAAACTTTAATAATAACTATATTATATTTATTATTAATATTAATAGTATTTTAAATTAAATATAAAAAAATAGCTTTACTATTAGGAAATACTTTATAATTTAAAATAGATATATTATAACCTTTTACTTTTTAAAAGTAAATATACTTATTTACTTAAAGGCTAGTATTTAAAGCTCTGGCTTATTATTTAATATATTATTAAATTCTTTTAATATATTTAATAATATTTAATTATATTTATTAAAAAGCCTACTTAATATATTAAATACTATATATTTATAATTTAGTTTATAAATAATATATATATTAAAGTAATTAATATATTTTAATATATAGATAAGTTTTTTATTAATTACTATTTTAATAATAATATTAATAATATTAAATTATTTTATTATATTTAAAATTACTTTATAATTAGTAAATATAATTATTAGTAATTTATTTATAGTATTAATATATTTAATTATATTTTTTAATATTTAAAGAAAACTTACTATTTTTAATTTTATTATTTAATATTTCTTTTTTATATTAAAAAGTAAATATAAGAAGAATTATAGACTTAATAAATATTTATAATAAGTATTTAATAATCTTACTATTTATCTTAAGTTTATTAATTATTTTATTTTAAATATAATAGATTATAACTTTAAAACCTTACTTAAAGGTATTAAAATCTATAAAAAATATATAATTTAATAAAAAGAATTTTAAGATTTAATACTAAGTAAATACTATTTTTATTATATTAAATACTATTAATTTTATTATTATTAGTTTTAATAAAAGTATTATATTAGTAATATATTAATATATACCTTTTTATAGTTTAGATTTCTTATTAATTTTTTTTTATTTTTTATTTTTAATTACTTTAATTATATATTAAAAGTTTTTTTATATTATTATAGGAAGTTAATAATTATAATATAATATAAAATATTATATTATAGTAATCCTATAAATCTAAGTAGCTATTTAATGCCTTTTAATGTTATAAGGAATTTAAGTCTTTTAATAGCTTTTAATTTATCTATTAAGATAAATATATTAAAGGTATTTATAATTTTTTAAATATAATAATTAGTAGGAATCTAATAAAGGATTTTATTAGGCTAATAAAGATATTATATTTATATAATTTAGTAAATACTTTATAAAGTTATATAAAGTATTTTTTTAATTTTCTTAAATATTAAAATAATATTATTATAGTATATATTAGTATTAATACTATTAAGAATTATATTAATATATTATTGAATATATATATTAAAGCCTTTATATCTTATAATTAAAACTTTAAATTTATATTATTTATTATAAGTAATAATAGTAAATACCTATTATAATTTAAAATAAATTAGCTATTAATAGTAAAATAATATAATATTTATAATTATAATATATATTATATTAGCTATTTTAACTATAATATTTTTTTATTATTTTATTAAATATATATTATTAAAAGTTATTTTATTTAATAAGTATATATTAATAACTATTTTGCCTTTATATTTATTTCCTTTTTCTTATTAAATTATAAAGATTAAAAATATAAATAATATTTATTTTATAGTTTACTTAGCTTTATTTACTTTTATAAGTTTATTTATAATTAATTTAATAATATCTTTATTATTAAGGCCTAATAAATATATATTATATTTCTTTAAAATATATTTTTATTAATATAAGTTTATTTAAATTCTTATTATTTCTTTTTTTTATTAATATCTAAGTATTAACTATTTATATTTATTCTTAACTTATATTTCTTATATTATATTACCTTATAGCTTAATTTAATATATTATTAACTTATTAAGCTAGCTTTAATTTACTAATATTTATAGTTTTTTTTTAATATTAAAACCTTTATTTTCTAATTTACATTTTTTTTCTTTACTTTTTTTTCTTTATTTTATAATAGCCCTTAATTCCTATAATATAATAATTAATATATTACTTTAATTTATATAATTATATATTTTAGCTATATAAACTATTATTAATATAAACTATTATTATTACTAGATTTAATATAAGTAATAAAAATCTATTATTATTTTAATAGGTATTAGTCTTAATTTAAGTAATTTATAATCTCTTTTAAGGCCTTTATTTAATTTATAATATACTTAATAAGGTCTTAATTTTTTTTATATCTTTTTTAACTTTTTATTTTACTTTTTTTATTTTTTTTATTTTTTTTAATATTAATATTAAAAAGTTATATATAATAGCTAAAGATTATAAAATTAATTTATTATATTATTAATAGTTTATTAATATATAATAAGTATTTTTTTATTATTTTATAATATCTTAAAAGAAATTATAAAATAATAATATATTTAATTAAAAGCTTAAAGATTTTTAT
Organism: Fusarium sacchari; assembly: GCA_017165645.1. Taxonomy (NCBI): domain Eukaryota; kingdom Fungi; phylum Ascomycota; class Sordariomycetes; order Hypocreales; family Nectriaceae; genus Fusarium; species Fusarium sacchari. The sequence goes on from JADANP010000012.1 coordinate 94,796, forward strand.
TAAAAGATTATTAATATAAATATTAATTACTATAGTAAAATAGCTATAGTTAATAATAATTATATTTTTTTTTCTTTATTATTAGCCTAATAAGGCTATTAAGCTTTTAACTTTTTATATAAATACTTAAATAAAGAGGCCCCTATAATAGGCCTATATCTTAAAAGTCAGAATTATATAAGGTTTATTTGCCTTAATAGTATAATTACTGCCTTAATTAAGTAGTATTAATACCGCTCCTTAGCAGCTATATTAGCCTTCTTCCTTTACCCTAGCTAAAAGATTAAGATAATACTAGGCTAAGTCTATTATAAAGTATATTCCCTGACCTAACTATTAGTTATAATTACTAATATTAATTATAGCTATTAATATAATATCTATATATAAAAGCCTAAAACCTAATTAAGGCTATTATATAATTAATTATAACCTTATTATAGTAATTAAATTAATATTAAGGCAGGCTAATAGTAAAGATTACTATAAGATTTATATAATAATTATAGCTATTATAAAGAACTTCTTATTAAAAAGCCTATCTAGCCTAATTAAAATAGCTATTTTTAACTATACCTTAATTAACTTAATTAATTATATAAACTAGGCTAGCCTAGGTTATTTAGTTTATTTAGTTTAGCTAGTTTAAAAGCTATTAAGGTTAAAGAAGCTAGAAAAGGCTATTAAAAAAGACTTATATCTTAATATAAAAAAGGTAGCTTTCCTATCTGCCTTAATAGGCTTAGCCTTATATAAAAAGTAATTTAATAATATAATTATTAAGGCTAAATATATATATTATATTTTCCTGGTTATATAAAATTAAGGATAAAGGCAAGGTAATAGCAGGGTTAGACTAAAGGTTTAAAGAAATTAGGTTAACTTTATTTATATAAGTTAATTAATAAAAGCTAAATTAACCTAAAGTTAATAATAAATCTACTAATTAATTATATATACCAGGGCATATAACTAATTAACCTTATATATAAGGGCTGCAGATAAAGTAATATTAGTAAAGAAGCAGTGTATTAAACTAGGGATAATAATTATATAATAATATATTTTATATAGTTTTTTTAGGTTTTTAATTATTATAATTTAATTTTTAAAAGTTAAAGCCTTAATAATAATTACCTTAATAAGGTAATAATAAAAAAGGTATTTAATTTACTAAGGCTAGGAAAAATATCTTTTTTATACTTATAAATTAAGGCTATTTATTTAATTAAATTATAAGATTTATAGTAATAGCTATATAACTTTAAGATTTTTTATTAAAGTTATTATATTTTTTAATATAATATATAATATCTTATATTATATTATATTAAAAAATAAGTATTTTATTATAATATTTTTTTATTTAAAACCCTAATTAGCTATATCTTATATATTACTATAAGGATATTTTAACTTTTTAAATTATTAATATATATAAATTTAATATTTTAGAAAATATTAATAAGTTTAAATATAAGATTTAATAGCCTTAATATATTATTATTATTTAGGTTATTATAAATAGTAATATTAATATTATATTTAATTAATTATAGTTTAGAAATATTAACTTATAAAATATATTATTATTTTAATTATTTAAAGCTTATTATTAATAATATAATATTATTTTTAATAATATTATTAACTTTTTATATTTAAATATTTAATATAATATTATATAGGTATTTAAGGATTATATTTTTATATAAATATATAAAAGTTAATATCTTATTTTATATAATAATTTATTTTATAAAGCTATTGATTAAAAATATAAATATTATAAGCCCTTAAATTAAATAAAGCTTAAAGATAAAGTCTTGCCTTTTTAAGGCATTATATTTAACTTAAAGTAAAATATAAAAGTTAGGTTTTATTATTTATATATATAGTAATTAAACTTTATATTATTTAAATTATTAATTATAAAATATAGCTATTAAGATATTAATATTATAGCTCTTAATATAGGTTATATTTATTAATAGTTTAATTTTAAACTTTTTTAATACTAGGCAGTTTATATCTATTAATATATTTAATTTTAAGTTTTAAATAAATAATACTTTTTATTTAAATATAATTACTATTTATTTTCTATTAAATAATTTATTTATAAGGTTTATTTATATTATAATATATTTATTTACTATATATATTTTTTATTTTATTTTTCTTATAATTATTAATATTACTTTTATTTATCTTTTAAGTTTTAAATAATATTTTATAACTTATATTAAGTTTATTATAATTATAAAATATTTAATATTTATATAAATGTTATAAATATCTTAAGGTTTATTAATATTTAGGTAAATTTATATTTTAAAGTATATATATAAGTAAATATTAAACTTTATTTTAATATTATTTAAGGTATTAATATTAAAATAATATAGCTATAATTATAATTATTATTAAAGTATAAATAATATTAATATATTTATAAAAAATACTATTAACTTTAAAATTTATTTTAATAATATCTTTATAAGATATATATTAGTATTTTAAAATAAAGCTAAAGTTAATATATTTATTAAAAGTATTATTAACTTTAAAGTTAATTTTAATTTTATATTTATAATATATATATTTATAATATATAAAGTATTTTAATATATAATAATATTTAAGTAATTATTTTTTTTTAAGTTTATATATTAGCTTTAAAAGATATTTAAATATCTTTAAAATCTATTATAATTTAAATATTCCTTATTTCCTAAGTAATAAAACTTTATTAAATTAATATTATTAAGTTAATTGCCTTAATTATAGCCTAAATCTAAATATATTTAATTTAGCTAAAAAGCCTTACTTTTTAGCTAACTAAAATCTTCTTTTTATAACCTTACTTTAATAGTCTTATATTAACCCTTATAATATACTATACTTTGATTATTTAATATATAGTAAATTATCTAGCCTAACTTCTCTTTTAATTATAATTACTAATAATAATATAGTTATATTATTATAATACCTATTAAAAAAAGCTTATAGTCTAATCCTTATAAGCCTTATCTAGAAAAAGGCTATAATATAAAAGATAAGATTAATTAAGCTATTAATAGAAAAGGCTATAATAAGCTATATAATAAAGTAATAAAAATTATATATACCTAGGAGAATATAGATAATACCAGTTACATCAGGCTGGCGGCCTTTAGTTACAAAATCCTCCTGCTTATACAATCCCTTTACAGGCTTAGAGGGATATATCTAAGCTATAAGGAGCTGGTATTTGTCGATGCCCTTTATGGCGATATATATAATAAGTGGTTTAAGGCTATCTGGTTACAGGCCAAGAGGGTATTAGAGAGGACTAAGCTGCTATAATAGAGGGAAAATATATTAAGTTTTATATAGGTTTAGGCAGGTTATTAAAAGTTAATAACCTAAAGTTATAATATTAGTAAAAGAAGGTAAAAATAGAAATTATACTATATAATATATAATTAGTTTATAATTATAAAGACTAGCTAAATATTAATATATTATTAATATAAAAAAAAAAGATAATTATTATATTATTATAATTTACTATTAATAAAGTTAATAAAAATATATTTATTATTATTTATTAAGTTTTTTTTTTTTTTTTTTTTTTTTTTTTTTCCTTTACTATCAGCCTAATAAGGCTATTAAGCTTCTAACTTTTCATGCAAATGCTTAAACAATAAGGCCCCTATAGTAGGCCCGTATCTCAAAAGTCAGAATTATATAAGGTTTATCTGCCTCAGTGGTGCAATTGCTGCCTTGACTAAGCAGTATTAATACCGCCTGCAGGTTTACTCCTCGGCAGCTGTGTCAGCCTTCTTCCTTCACCCTAGCCAAAAGACGGGCCAAGTTCATCACAAAGTACGTTCCCCGACCTGACTTTCCCCGTTGGTTACAGCTGCATTTATTAAGTTTATATATATTATATTAGGCTTAATAGTTTATTTTATAATAAGATTTTACTTTTATATTAATTTTATTAGTTTTTATTTTAATATAAAGTTATATTTTTATAAACTAGTTTTATAATATAGGCTATAATTATTATATAAGTAAGTAAAAAATATATTATATAAATAAAATATTATTTTATAGTAATAATATTATTTAAAATTTAAAGTAAAATAATTAATTACTATAAGCTTAATATTTATTATATCTATTTTAAGAAATTTTAGTATTATTTATTAATTTAGATTATTAAAGTTTTATAAAAGTTATTTTTATATATTTAAAATATAAAAGGTATTAATTAGAATTTTATTATAATTAATTTAATTATTATTTAATTATTACTTATTTTATATTAATTTCTTTTAATAAAGTTCTTAATATTAAGTTTTATTATTTTAATAATATTTATTATTTTAATATTAATTATAGAAATTTACTTTTTTTATTATTATAAAGTTAGTAACAATAAAGCATTATTATAAAGTATTATAATTTATATTATAATTTATAGTAAATAATATCTAGTTAAATAAATTAGTATTATTATTTTATTTTATTATTTATATTATTAGTAAATTAAAGTTTTAATCTTTAAGGTTTTAATTATAGTTTTTATTACCTTATTATTTAAAGGCCTAGTTATATTTATTATTTATATAAAACTAGTTTTTTTATTTATATTACTTTATATATTTTATTTTTATTTTTAAAACCTTTATTAATAGTCTTAATATAGTTAATTACTATTAATATTTTAATAAGCCTAATAGTAAAATCCTTTATAGTTTTAATTTTTATAATAATTATTATATTATTATTATTAGGGATTATATAGTTAAGATAGTAAGTAAAAAAGAAACTAAGGAGAGAATTATTATATTATTAGTTAGCCTAAATAAGAAGTTCTTTTAATTATATTATTATATTATTTATTTATTCGTTTTTTTATAGCTAATTTCTATAGATATATTTTATTTATAAAAAATTTAATAATTATTATATTATTAGACTTTATAAGCTATAATTAAATAATACTATTAAATATTTAATATATTATTTAAAGTTATTTAAAAGTATTAATATTATATATCTTTATATTTTAAGTAAATTATTAAATAAATATTTAGATATTATATCTTATATTAATATTATATAAGTTAAAATATATTTATTTTAATTAAATGTAAGCCTTTATATATAATAATTTAAATTAATTAATTAAATATTAAGTAAAATCTTTAATACTTAGGTATTAAAGTATAAGTTTATTATTATATAATAGGATTTAATTATATTAAATTATAGCCTATTTTTAAAGGTATTATATTTATATTTCTTTAATAGTATTATTACTTTTAAGATATATAAAATATTATAGTTAGTTAATAAAGATAGAGATATAAAAATATATTATTACTTTAATATTAATAATTATAATTAATTTATAAATAATATATCTATTTAAATTATAAAATCTAACCTTTTAAGGCCTAAGTATTATTTATTAAAGTTAGGTAATTAAAGTTATTTTTTTATACTTTTTTATCTTATAGTTTAAATGCCTTTATAATTATTATAGTTATTAATATAATAATTTAAGCTAATACCTTTTATAAAAATTAAATAAAGTATTATTACTTTATTATATTTATATATTTTAAAGATAATAGCTATATTAATAAGTATAATATAAGAGATTATTAAAAAGTTAAAATATCTTTATAATAATATATAAGGTATACCTAATTAAAGTCTTAAATAAGAAAATAATATAATAAGATATTTATTTTTTAGTATAATATAATATAAGGCATTATATACTATGTTAAAAAAATAATAACCTTAATAATAAGTCTTAAGGTTATATAACTATTGCTATAAACCTTATAATTTAATTAAATTAGTAATAAATTAAATTAAGCTATAAGGCAATGCAGTATAAGGAATATAAGTTAAAAATAAATATAAATAGTTAATACTTAGGATAGGAAATTATAATAATAATATATATTATAAAAAATAAAATAAAGACATAATAAGTTCTTAACTAAAAGAAAGTAATTATTAAAATTTTTATTTATAGTATTTAGTTTTTTTATTTTTATATTAGCCTTATTAATTAAAAATACTTAGGCTTTTTAAAATTTAAATAAGTAATAAAAATAATTAAAGTATTATAATATTATTTTAAAGATATTAAATATTATTTTAAAGATATTAAATATTATTATAATAATATTAAAATATATTAAAAATAAAGAGGCTTAAATATATAAATACTTCTAGGATAAAAAATATAGTTATTAAAAGTATTATTAAAAGAGAGATTATATTTATTATAATATATTAAAGTATAAGGATTTAAGTAAATATTATTACTTATAATTTTACTAAGTATTAAGGTATTACCTGCTTTTAATATTAAAATTAAGTTAAAAATATGTTTTTATTATTAAATTAATTAATAAAATATATTTTATATAACTTATATCTCTTATTATTAAATATTATAAAAGCTTTAATAATATATAAATTATAAATTATAATAATATATATATTTTAATATTATATTTTATAGAAATTTATAATATATTAGGCTATTATAAGTATTTACTATTTAAATATATAAAGAGAATTTATAAAATATAATAAAAAGTTTAAGGTAATAGATATAAATATAAATAAAATAAAATATAATTTTTAAGAAACAAAAATAAAAAATATATATTTATATTATAATACTTAATAGATATAGAGATTTAAAAATAAAAACTAAAGCTATTACTAATTATTAAGAGTAAATATAATAGTTAAGTTTATTATCTATAAAGTAAGACCTAAGGGTTAGCTTTATATTAGGTAATATCTACATAACTGTCGTGCCTAATAACTGTGATAGGTCTTCTGCCCTCTAATCTTACTTTCGTTGCCTTGTTCTTGGGCTGGGCGTTAAGAAAACGTATGTAAGATCTGGATCCCAATAAGGGACAAAATGACGCAGGCAAGTTTGAAATAATACAAGAAGAATTCAGCAACCTCTCTGACTCGTCATTTTCCGTCTTCTAGTTACTCACAACCAAGTTTGGCTCAAATATTAGCCCATGGGTGACGGTGCCATGCGAGCCCGTCTCCTATGACTACGGCGATGATGTGCACGTCCATCATCTCCCCTCCACCCCACCGCAACGCTATTCTGCTGAGGGAGGTGCTGGCTTGGAAAATCAGGTGCAATCTCTTAACAGCCTCAAAGCTATTGCGCAGCTGTGGCTGGTTTTGCATTATCCGGGTGTCATATTGGGGTTGCAAGCCGTTAGGTACCTGTCTTTGAGTTTGATCGGCGGGTCTCTGTGTTAGTACTCCGTATATACCACCTACCTACACATACGTACATCCATACATAGCAGGCCATCAACAACAGAGAAATACCACAAAGGTTGAAAGCACACAAACCGAGCAGGCAGGCCAGGAAGAAAAGCACACACACAACAGCAGCTAGGTTAGTAGGTAGGAGCAAAAATGCACTCCACCACGTGGAGCCTGACCAAATTCATGGCTCCCTACCTTACACCGGGAGCCTGCCGCGGACCCGCCCGCTATTGGCGTGGATCTCGTAGCTTTTGCTCTGGAAACGCAAGGGTCAAGAGAGGAGATTATGCATCATCTTTTAAAGTTCCAGGCGTTTCACAGCCAGTCAAGTAAGATGCGAATCCCGTTGGAAGCAAATGATGTATCGTCCCGATCCTTGCCGTCTGAGTTGAGTTGATGCAGACTAGAATAGGTGGCTACACAGACTGAACGTAGCAACAGTATGCCAGGCCGTCAACGCCTTACTGCTAGGTTGCAACCATTCAATCTATGTACATACTATGTAGTTCTAGCAAACGGACGGCAACCCCTCAATACGATGGACTTCCCCTCCATCCTTTCCAGCATTTGGTGGATTGTTAACTGCAGGATCCGTTCGGGCGCCAGTGCCGTCCGACCGTTGCGGGGTTTGACAGCATTACAGGACAAACAGGATGCAGATCCGAGGAGGCCGGAGAGCTGAGAGGGGCTCAGTAGCGCGCATTGCACCAGTTTCCATTCTTTCCACAGTGAGATGAACCCCTTCTGCCCTCCAGCTTCTAGCTCGCGACTCGTCTCCCCAAAACTGTCTGTCATGTTCATTCCTCTCGTAACAAGTTTTGCATTGTGGCTTGTCTCTGGCGTAGTGGATACGAGAATGAATCATTTCATGTTTTATGCTGGTAAAGACAGGAGTTAAAAATGGATCTTCTCTTGTCTTGCTATTATTCATGGCGGATTGTATAACTACATGTATAAGCTGAGCCTCAAATGTGCCGCCGCCTGCAAATTGCCAATGATCGCGCATGATTCTCCTGTCGATCTTGCGGATAATCCACCTATAACAAAGGTATTGAATGATAGTTTTGTACATATATATGATTTGGCCTATTTTATGGAATGTTCGCAAATCTGTGATTTTGCTTGCCTCCCTGCATTTGATTTGGTATATATTTGTTATCCTAGGTTTTCATGTAGGTATGCATACGTCGCGACTTGTTCAGATTAACGAGCCCCTTATCAGTCCCTACTTTAATCACGGCACAGCCGATGGTGGTCAAGCCAGGTCTCCCTCGCAGATAAATGCCGGGACAGTCGAGAGAAACGGTGTAGCCTACTCTGTACCTACCTGGCTATGACTGAGATGTTGCAGGTGCTGTTCATCGGTTGGATCAATAGGTGGATGAAGCAATGATGCCACGGACTGTCTGATATATCAAAAGAACTTGGTAGCCGTGCACGACTGGTGAGAGGTCGCTTGTCAGTGCAGAGTACGGAGTAGCATAATGATAAATACCTAGGTCACTGACGGTATATAAAGGTCGATACATAAAAGGACACTCCTAATCGTAGAGATTATTAGAGTGTTTCCAGAGTTGTGGTCTATGTAGCGGTTGAAGCAGCGAGCCGTGTCGATATAGTATTTAACACTATGTACGAGTAGGCTGCCAAATGCGCAGGCGCGTACAGTGCATATCAAGTTACCTCATAGTAGGCCTTGGGTTCTGATGCAGGGGTAATTAACGCGAATCCAACAGGAAGTCTCATCAACCTCCCCGTGTATGTAGACCGTCTCCCACTAGAATTTAACGCGCTTGACCGGGGAGCTTTGAATCAAGTGGGGCACCGGATGCAAGGCGCGCCCGCGATGACTGTAATCCCAGGCCTTGCGCCGCTGTGCTGGGAACGGATCCTCTCTCTGACAGGCCGTGGTGCTATGACGCTACACCTGAATCGGGTTGGTTGAGGTTGAAGACAGTGCTGGGACGAAATGGGCAGGGCATTATCCGTCAAGTACGGAGTGTAAAGAAATTAGAACGAGGCGAACCTACAGGTCCCGAGGTAGGCCTGGTAGGAACAACTTGCTAATATATGGAGGGTTATTAACCATCCAGGTGAGGCATACGACTAGAGGCTGCTGGTGAGTTTTTTGGTGGTGATGGAGCTCCCTCAGCTTTCCCGCCTTGGTCCTCCTGGCCTGGATGATTTCATGATTTTTGCGATCACATTTCCAAGATCTGACTGTTTTTGGCTGTTTGGCCGATACGCGGCGGCTGAGAATTGGCCTTCCCATCTTTAGACCTGTTGCTGTGTCATCCTCGGTGGCCAACGATAATGCGTGTCTCGCGCCTCGTTTTTCGTTCCTCACGGTATGTACCATATCATCGATTGCCATACGCTCCTTGAATACCAACATAGGTACAGAGTACGGAGTAGACAGTTGAGTCCATGCTCCCAATGGCTTCCATTCTCCGGCCTCGCTCCCCTGTGTGCTTTTGACAAGCCCCCCCCGGTTCCCCTTATCCCGTGGATACTGTGCTAGTGACCAGTGACCTTGCACCGCCATTCTTCGAGGCGGACAGAACGAATTACGGAGTGAGTGGATAGCCGTTCCCTGTCGGTTCAGCAAGGTATATCGACACCGACTTTGACTCCGACTTTTTGTATCCGTCACCGACTCTATTACCGTCAAGTACTATACGATATATCGTTCTTGACCGACGGTTCAGTAAACGGAATCATACCTCTGACTCTGCGTTAGGGCATGCATGAGAGAGCAAAATACTTCTCCGTTGTGGATGCCCCCATTAAAGGTCCGCTATCGTTTTCATGTGGAAGTGTCCACTCAGGCTGACATAATAATCCTTGACGGAAACCTGAAAGAGAGAAGGTTTGACGAAGCCAAAGACTTGTACCTCTGCAGGAACCCAGGGAAAAGAGTGCACCAAGTGAAGAGTTTATGCATGTTTGCACATCTGTCAAAATTACAGTGTACCTTGACGATCTCGTGCTCTCACGTCTTGATGGGTCTGCTTCGTCCTTGATTCGCTTTGGTTGCTCCGTGCCGATTATCGTGACTTTGCGTGCCGCCCGTAGTGTGAATAGTGCCTGGTCCAACAATACAGTCTTGTCTGTCTCTCTGTATTATTGTCTGTGCTGCTTTTTAATTGATGGATGGCGTTGGCTACTAGGTTCTCCTGACAGAGTTTTCATTGTCGGTGCTTGCTCGCCTCGTCCAAATGAGTTGCTTGCTTCTTGTTCATCCACAAGTGGTTTAGGGGCAAAAACGAATGGCTGAACTGCCCCTCGTCGCCCCTCCACCGAATTGGGCCCCGCTATTGTATCAGTGGAGCTTGGTTCGGTAATGTCAGTTGTGCTCACCTGGCCTGGTCTCCGGTCACGTTCGGTACGAGGTGCTCAAAGGCGATGCGTCCATGGACTCACAGGGGTGGGATGGGGGCTAACTAGCCTAGCATTACTGGCGGAACGCTGGATGCTGCTGCTGCATAGTGGTGCATTGGTTCTTTCAGTCGCTAAGAGCAAGGTACCTGGGCAGTTAGCACTCCCACACCCATGATTGCCCGCCAAGGAAGGTCAACAAGACACCCGACTCCATACACCTCTCTGTATGCTGTGCTCTCGGCCTTAGTTAGTGTGTCCATGCTTTTTGTGCTGTGCTGTACTATGCTGTGCTTCGCTGGCATAAGTGAACTTTTAGAGCCCTCTCATCACTCACTCGCTCAATCAGTCCAGCCTCAGCCAGTAACTTCTCAGCCACCCCTCTCCCTCGCTCGCTCGCTCCTCCCATCTCTCCCTCCTGTCGTCTCTTCTGTTCTCATTCCCTCTTCTTGGTTTTCCATGGATCTTCCCCTCCTTCCCTCCCCACCCAGAAAATAAGTGCCCCCCAACTCCCGGGTCACTCCCCCCTCCGGATTTCTCCCCCCTCTCTCCCGTCCGCCCCTCTAAGTCTTCTACGTCTGCTCCCCTCGCTTTTATTCCCTTCTTCTTCCAATTCCCCTCCATCACCAGCTCGACTCATCCACAACCAACTCGCGACACGTCGCCCGTCTCATCACGACCGGTTCTTATTTTTCAAGAGGCCATCCAGAGCCTGCATTCCTCAACCAATACCAATAAACTCAGCTTTTCCATGACTATCGATCAATCATATCCAATGACCATCATTACGTTCAAGATCACCGCTTTCACCCTTTAAACCTCACGGGAGCGCGCGCGCAAGCGAAGAGCTAGCAGTCGAGAGCGAGAGCGAGAGCGAGAGCCACAATATCCTACGAATCAGACGATATTCAACCATCGTGCTGTCGGGCCCAGCCTAATTGTCCGATTTCCGATCGCAAACTTGCCGTCGTCCTTAGTCGCCTCCCAAATTTAGGAATCGTGACTTCACCACGTCGAGATGCCCGGTGCAAACGTAGCAGTCCTCCCGCCCCCTGCGGCCTCGACAGCGTCTTCGCGAAAGGCCTCGCTGGCACCCGAACGTAAATACAAGTGCCAGTTTTGCAACAGGGCCTTTAGCAGGAGCGAACACCGAAGTCGCCATGAACGATCACGTACGTACCACCAGTCAGCCCTCATGCCAAACCTTTCATCCAGTGACAGCGACCCCTCTTCTCCTGGCCATAAACTAATGCGTTCGCAGATACCAAAGAGCGTCCTTTCAAGTGCATGAAGTGTAGGAGTACTTTTGTCCGTCGTGACCTTCTTCTCAGACATGACCGTACCGTCCACGCCAAGGACGGCGGCGTACCTCTTCACAGCGATGGCAAGCGCCGGGCCGGTCCCAAGACTCGCGCGGTCGGTGCCCCTTCAAAACCTTCTATCGCTATTGATACTTCAACCCTGGAACAAATGGAATCTGGTGCTGATGGCATCTTTGATGTTGAGACTGCTGCCATGCTTGTCGCCGATCTACATCACAAGGCCACCGCCGCTATGCGCGAAGACCACTCATACGAGGACAGTCCATCGATGACTTATTCACCCCACAACGCTTCTGCTATGGAGTCAACTGTGACCTACCCGTCCGGCGCCATCGCATTACCTCAGGTTCAGTGGGATGGTTTTATGTCTCAATCAGTCGCCGAGCCCAAAGCCCATTCGATAACGTCCAGTGCATCCGGGTCATTCGAGTCTCAACCTTCTTTCACCAGCGGAACTACCCTGCAAGCTAATTCGAACCAACTCCCTCCCATTAGTGGACAGAACTGCAATGGCCTGGTACCGGCTCTACAGTCTATGATCAACTCGTTGCCCAACTCTGCAGCTGCGCCGCCATCTCCATGGTCGTCAGAGTCATCCAAGCCTGGATACAAGGCCCCTGAGGTGATGGGGGATGACGAGCGTAACGCTATCCTTGACAACATTCGCAGTGCTGACAGCGAGCACGCCATCCCGGAGGGTTTCCGCCTGCCAGGCCTAGGTTCCTTGAATCGGTACCTTTCAACATACTTCGGTCTATTTCATCACCATTTGCCCTTCTTGCATCCTGCTTCATTTCATCCAACAAAGGTCTCACCCCAGCTTTTGTTGGCAGTTCTCAGCATTGGCGCTCTCTATGCTTTCGACCAAGAACAAGCATACATGCTCCACATTGGCTCCAAGGTTCTGGTTAACCAGTTCCTACAAAGCAAAGAGAACTTTAGCTCCCGAAAGTGTCCCCTGTGGACCATGCAGAGCAACCTTCTCAACATGATCTTTGCTAGCTGGAGTGGTGACCCTAAGGGCCTGGAATGGACCTGCTCAATCAAGAGTCTTCTCGCCAACATGGTCGCGGGTAACAGGTACGAGCTGAAGCTTCGCCAAGAAGCTCGGTCAGGTGCAAAGGCCACTCGTGCCGAGTGGGTGGAAGACGAGGGCTGCCGTCGCACATATTACGCTGTCTACATCTTCTTTGGTCTTTTGACACTCACCTACAATCACACGCCGGCCATCAGTTTCAGCGAGTTTGAAGATTTACAGCTTCCTTCCACCGAAACGCTATGGAACTTGCAGGTACCAGACGAGGCGGTATGGCAAGAACATCTGGCAGCTTCCACTACCGTGACCTTCATGGAGGCTCACGACAATCTTTTTCAGGGCGAGACGCTTCGATACAGCACATTCGGCACCCGCGTCATGATCAACGCTCTGTTTCTCGAGGTCTGGTATCACAAGCGCAGTCCTGAAGCACTGCAAGACGTGGTAACAGAATACAAGTTGCGGCTGGCGCTAGAAACATGGGAAAAGTCCGTCGATATGTGTGAGGCCGAGGCCTTTCCTGTACCGATCAGTGCTCCCCACAAAGGCCATCCTCTAATCTTCAACGCGAAAGCTATGTACCGCAATGCTCGTGCCCGCTTGGAAGTTGACCTGAAGGCGGTCCAGGAAGCGCTTCGCTACCATGAGTCCTATGAGGTTGCTGCTGCGATGACGCATGCCCGGGATCGTGTGAAGCGCTCGAGTGAGATGATCAAGGTTATTGAGGAATGCTACAACTGCCTAGAGACTGTTGTCTCTCAAGGCGTGAGATGGATTGCCCGTGTATCGCCTACCAACTGGAGCGTGGAGCATGCGCTCTGCGGAATGGATCTCATGATTATTCTATCGCTGTGGTTGTATCGTCTGGAACATGACGAGGAGCCTGCGACTCCGGAAGAGATGGCCATGTACAACAAGGTCCGACAGCTTCTTGTGAAGGAAATTGATGAGAACTACATGTCTCAGCTGAGCGCGGTTGTCGCACGACTCTGGGGCTCGATACTGGATGAAGTCGTTGTTTGGGGGTATGTATCAACGGTGCAAACATCTCTCAGAATTACATTGTTAACGCAGCACACAGTATGACACGACTTATGGGCGATGCCTTCAAATTGCATTCTCAGGCGCTTGTTGGCTATGTCGATGATCCTGAAGCATCCTCAAATGTCTCGACTCCCTCGATGATCTCGCAGGGGGCAGATGAGGATAGCGTGTACTAAAACTAATTGGCAATGACTGAAATGACATTTTCCTTTGTTTGCCCTCGGGCCGGTTCGGGCTTTCCTTTTCTCCTAGGCATATACCTCTCTGCTTGATTATGTTTGGTTTTGGTTGTGGGTTAACTTGTTCCTCTCTGACTTGATCGGCTCCGGCGCGAAGGGCTCGGGAGGGGGTTGGACTCGTCCCGTCGCCAATGAAATTTTTTAATCTCCTTTTTTTTTTTTTTTTTGGCAGTCTCTATGGTTATTTTTTCACTATCTCCTTGGCGATACCCGAGACAGGGCGGGTAATCGCAATGTCCAGTCTACTGCAGTTTTATCATTGCAAGTCTGTTGTTTTTTGTTGGATACGCCATGCTTTGTTTGTTTACGTCTCTCCTTGTTGCATGGTTACAAAGAAAGGGTCAAATGGCATTAATTGGGTCAAGGAAGGGGATCGGGAAACGGTTTTCGCATTGGGCTTGTGCCCCGAACAGAGGGAACTGGATCATTTGCGTAGTGACAGCGCAGGCTAATGACTGTGATGGCAGGTCAGTTGGCAGGTCCAAGATGGCTGGTGTCGCCTTCTACTTCCCCTGTTCTATATGCTATGGCACCTTTATTGTTTTCGTCTGATATTATTTTTGGGTGTTTCTTTCTGCCGTTTAACGGGCAGTTTTCAACACTGGGTTCCGTCTTGGTCTGCTTCTTCTCATGGTATGGCATTGTTCTGCTTCGCCTCTTGTTCGATTCTTCTCCTATTTATTTTTCACTTACTTTTTATTGAATTGTTCGTTTTGGTTTTCAGATACCTTGTTCGATATACAGATTGTTTCTTTTGCGGCCATATGACGGTAATAGCACGATCTGGCATGTCCTGGGAAACCCCTTTTTGGGCCATGATGCAGCGCCGCATACCGTCAAGAGGAGGCTGGCCCATACTCGTGTATAGATGAATAGTGTTTGCTCTGAATAATCAGCACCTGTCAAAAAAAAAACCCCATTTCTTGTCCTTTATTCAGTTTGTGACATGTTGAAAGCAATCAACTCCCGAACCCAAGTAAGTTGTTCAGGGAGTCGTAGGCGGACCAAAGGCGGCATCATCACCACCACCAAAAACATGGCCTCTCAAGCCCTACAACAAAAGACTAGTATCCAGAAGCCATTACCTTACCTACCTAGCTATGTACAACATCAAAACACCATATCTACCTCTAGTAGTAGGTAGTACGAGATTCTCTTTCTCCTACACATGCAGGCATAGGTGCCTGGGTAGGTAGGTACCTCCTAGCCTTGCCCTGTCCACCTCATGGAAGTTTCCCTCGAGCTCTGGAGAACCTCCTTCCATGGGCCACCTAGGTAGGCTCCAAAGCAGGCACCTCCGATGAATCATTCGAGGTTGTCCAGCCCGAGTACCTTATGTGAACCTGGACCTGCGATCTCAACTTGAGACTTACAACTTACATGGTGTCAACGTTGAAATCCGCTCGACACAGCCAAGAGACCCAATTCTGTTAAGAAGACCCAACCACTTTTATTTCCATCATGATCCTCCCTCTTACACATCTTCTTGCGACTGCCCGTCTGGTTTCTGGAGCGTGCGAATGCGGCTACTCGATCAAAAACCCCCAAGGCGAAAGCCAACTACTTTTCACTGATCGGCTGGAGACCAAGTTCAGCCAGCTGCACAACATCTCTGAAGGCAACGATTGGGTGGCTCAAAACTTTACAGTATCGGCAACGGATGGTAGGGGTAACTTCAGTAAAGCATTCCTGCCCAACAATGTCAACACTCATGGAACAAAGCCTGGGGATGATTCTGGGCTTGAGCTGCGCGTAAGAAGTGCAGTCAACAAAGACGATGCGATCCCGTCGAGCGAAGTTGATACAGCCAGACTTGACCTTCACTGGGGATCATTCCGAGCAGAAATGAAGCTGACGGAAATCAAGGGCACCTGTGCCGCGTTCTTCTGGGCGAGTAATCGGATGTCAAGAGCGATGAATGAGACTGACCAATGAACAGTATTTTAACGATACTCAGGAGATTGATATCGAGTTCCTTTCTCAAGAGTTTGATCACGATGATGGTATATACCCTATCAATCTGGTTGTTCAGTCCAAGAAATCCTTGGAGGCTGGTTATGATGCCAGCAAAACCGGCAGTTTCAAGCGAGTCAAGCTAGATTTCGACCCGACAGATGCCTTTCACGAGTATCGCTTTGACTACCTTCCAGGACAGGTCCTATTCTACGCTGACGGCAAACTGCTCGCCCACATGCTAGGAGGTGACATGCCTTCTTCTGGGGGCCATTTGATACTTCAGCATTGGAGTAACGGTAATCCGCTATGGTCAGGGGGGCCTCCGAAAGAGGATGCCACAGTCACTGTCAGTTATGTCAAAGCTTACTTCAACTCATCGAACAGTGAGCGACAGTCGCAACTGGTGAGACGATGTCACGAATCATCAGAGGAAACTTCAGTGTGTGCGATTAATGATTCGGATAATGATGAAATCGATAGTGCAGGTGCTAGCCCAAGGAGAATCGCGCAAGCAAACTCTGTCTGCGTATTAGTTGTTGGGCTGGCAATGCCTCTTCTGCAGTTGTATCATGTTTTCTTAGTGGTGTGAATGGGCACTTAATTATCTGCTATGAGTTTGCGGGCTTGGAGCCGTGATTGGAATCGATGTTTCGTTATGGTGCATGGCGCAGACAAGAGAATTTGAAGTATTCAAGACATGTATTATTCTGTTCGATTGAGCCCTCCTGTTTGCATCATCGATATGTTGGATGTTCAGAAACCTGGAATCAGTGAGTGCTGACGTAGTCGAATCAGAGCTTCGAATCTCCTCTCTCTTGGGTATCTACCTACCTTAAGCATGGATCCAATTCCATTGCCTCTACTTTACCTTGGCCAAGAAACCAACAAAACTGGGCCTAAATCAAGGCAGGGGCGCCTTGTGAGGAGAGGGGTTAAAGATGCATTTAATACTAGGTAATAAGTAACAGATCCTTTCTTCAATAAACTTGGCCAACCTACTCTCATATCCCTCACTACCCTTACCTCATCCATCATATTATCCTGGTAGTGAGCAACACTTTGCAAATATGCCTACAGAACCTTTCCTAGACATTATTCTCACAAATCATACAGACTGCAAGTCGCTTTTTGCACATGTCACAGGTCGAGATGAACAGGGCGTCTTGATTCTGCTCGCGGATGGAGAGACGGTTCACCGGCCAAAGTCGCCGTCTGAGATATTACAGCCCGTCGGTGCTGATATCGCCATTCCCGTTGGAGTACCAGGGGCTCAGAAGAAAGTGCGGATACCGCACATATTTGGAGGGCGAATCTGGTTCTGCAAAGACAAGCCAATAACATTTCTTATCAACCCAGGGCCAGCTGTGGTTGAACCGTCTGTAACGAATCCAACTGATGCCAACTTTGACGCTGATTGGGGATTCTGCGAATTCACCTACAACAACGATCAGCTGTACGTTAACGTATCATATGTTGACTTTGTTAGCATTCCGATCGGTCTGGAGCTTGAGAACGAGGCAGGCCAAGTCACGCGTGTTCCGGGCATGCCCAAGGATGGGCTTGATCAAGTCTCCGAGGGTTTGAAGCGTCAGGGCGAGAAGGACGGCGCGGGCTGGGAGAGGCTTGTCGTCAAGTCCAAATCTGGCTCCAACCTCCGAGCATTAAGCCCAAACGCCGGTGCAGAGTTGCATCCAGGCTTGCTGGAGAATTACTTTGCGCCAGAGATTGACGCGGCGTGGAAGCGATACGAGAAGGAGGACATCGAAATCAACACGCAGGCAGAATGGGGCGATGTTAGGGGTCGCGTCCACGATGGCAAACTAGTGTTCAAGGATGTTGGAAAGGACAAAATTGGTTTTCACTTTGAGAAGCCATCTACGCGGGACATTGTGTCATGCAGCACGGGACCGTTTGCAGGCGGCCCGGATGTGACGCCGGCACAGCTCAACGTGGGAGCGAGGATTGCGGCGGCGTTGAACCGGGCGACGTTATCGGGTAACTCCCGACAGCCCGAGGGGGAGAAGGTTGAAGAGTATTACTGCAAAGGAGAGGGAAACACAAATCACTACTCTAGAATCTGTCATGAGGTCACGCTCGAGGGGAAGGGGTATGCGTTTCCGTATGATGATGTTGGTGCATCAGGGGGGGTTGATCAGAGCGGATTCTTGAATGACGCGAGACCAAAGGTCTTGACTGTTCATGTTGGAGGCCGATAGAAAGAACAGACTGTGACAATTGAATTAATGATCAACAGCTGTCAGGTCTCACCAAATTTAATCAATCCGCCGAGAAAATGAACGGGCTCAGTCGAACCAACGACTAAGCTAACATGGCACACCCTCAGCAGGCTTTATCATGTACGTAAGACATGCGGTTGTGGCTGTTAATAGCATCT
This sequence comes from Fusarium sacchari, assembly GCA_017165645.1. Lineage (NCBI taxonomy): Eukaryota > Fungi > Ascomycota > Sordariomycetes > Hypocreales > Nectriaceae > Fusarium > Fusarium sacchari. The sequence goes on from JADANP010000012.1 coordinate 113,498, forward strand.
GCCACAGCCGTAATCAAGGAATGAAAGGGTTGCATAGTACTCCGTAGACTAATGATATTGAACTGTGACGTTGAGGGCCTCAAGTTTTATTTCAAGGTACAGGGTGATCATTGAGACTTGCTCCAGTTACCCTGTCACTCGGAGAGTATGAGAACCAGGTCATGGGCTAAGGTAAGGTAGTCGCCAATACCAGAAATAAACAATTCATAGCATTTCCCCTCTTGTAGTGTATATAGATGTACCAGGTAGGTAATGAATCTCAAGTTGCGGGAGGGGCAGGACAATCATTATTGGTAATACCTCTGGTTATGCAATGGAAGTCACTGAACTGCCCACCGAGACGACCTGGAGGAGGAGCACAGCCAGGCCCGCGCCTGCCCACCCAATCTGCAGCCAACAAGTTGCATCACGTCCAATCCAATCCAAAGGAAGGAAGAGATCCAATCATTCCGCGTACGACCCTTTTATTCCTCCTTCCGTGGTTGCATACGCCCATGAATCCGTACCTACTCCGTACCTACTCCGTACCTACCTACCTAAGCTACCTACCTCCTACCTTGCTCCATACCAAAGATACTTTTCCCTCTCACATCTAACTTAATCTTTGGCCATAGACCCTTGTTTTTTTCTTCTTTCGAATTCCGTTCCTTTGGTCCCGCCTCGAGATAATTATCCTGTTGTTCCCTCGTTTCTGACATCGACACCGACTTTAATGACTTAGGATTTACGGAACTACGATACCCCAGACCAGACCATATCACTGACTCCGTACTTCGGGGACAATCCATCATACCACACAAACACTCCGCACTTCCCGGGTCCCTAGTCGCCTCTGTCGATCCCCGCCAACAGTCACTGTCACCCCTTGGAACCTATCTTAACCCAAGAGCTTCTTAGACGACCTACACACACGGTCTTTTTAACATTGCCGTGATAGCTCTCTCGCTAATAGGTGCCCATCATGTCATGACTGCCAAAGCGCCATCCTTTTTGACCTCACATTCTCTTATCGCGACTTGACAAGTCTGAGATTCTAATTACGAGGCCGTGCGTCTTGCCTCTTTTATACAAGCCGTCATGGTATATTGTGGGAAGCCCTCTGGTGGCTGCTCCACCTGCCGCCGTCGCAAGATTCGGGTGAGTTGGTCCATCACCACAATCCACATGAGTTCCGTCAAATACCTATGGCCTCCCGGCCGTCGTCATCTCAGCCTGTTTCCCAGTGCTCTTACTGACAAGTGAATATCAAAATCAAGTGTGACCAAAAGGAGCCGGCATGTTCGCAATGCGAGAAGAAGAACCAGCCATGTCCTGGCTATCGCAATCTCGTCGATCTAATGTTTAGAGATGAAAGTTCCCATGTTATCAAGAAAGCGGTCAAGACACGGGCTCGATCTATTCAATCACACAAGAGTCCTGTTAGCCAGGAGCTCGCCTCGGCCTCGACAACTTCCCCATCATCCGTTGTGACTATCAAGTTACCACCGACGTTCGCCATTGACCCAAGGTCCAGTGTAGCTCCTACCCCCGCCACCAAGACAGAGAAATCGAACAAGGTCAAGGCCAGACGTGCTCGGAAATCCAGCACTCGCTGTCGCGCTCCTGTTCTTTCCGCTTTGATTAACGACTGGAGCCGGTCTCCATCAGAAACCTCTCATGAAAGCCCGAGTGATGCCAGCGATGTCATTGGTCTAAGTGAACCAACTGAAGACTGCGATCACTTGGATGACGCTCTCTCACCCGAATTACAAGACAAGGGCACTGCTTTTTTCTTCTCTCGCTACGTTGTAGCCGACAGAGGCTCTTATCAAAACTATGCTTTCATTTACGATGTATGGAAACCTCCGGATTCGGCACAGGCTCAAGTTGATCCAGTCACTGTCAGTATGACAGCTGTCGGACTTGCAGGATGCTCACAGGTTTTCCGATCCCCAGATCTTATGACACGGGCACAGGAGAGCTATGCTATCGCCCTTGGATTGACGCACCGTGCACTTCGGGACCCAATCGAGGTTGTGAAAGATACAACCATGCTGGCGGTCTTGATACTCGGCACTTTCGAGTTTGTTTCGGGATACAGTTCCCATACGATGCGTGCCTGGCAAGACCACGTCAACGGAGCTGCTGCCCTGGCGAGCATTAGAGGTGCTGCCCAGTTTCGAAGCAAAGCTGGTGCTCGCATGTTTCTCATGCTTTGCCATACAGTTCTTATAAGCTGCATACAGAGCGGCCTACCTATGCCACAAACACTAATAGACCTCCGATACGAGATTCCTCCTTCTGAAGAACTCGGAGGACCTGATTTTCATGTGGCATACCCCATATACAAAGCACTACAGGTGCGCTACGATATCAACACGAGAAAACTAGTCGACCTTGATGATGTTGTCGCCGCCATATCAAATGTTGAGAAGGAATTTTCATCGATACTGTCCGAACTGCCAGAATCTTGGAAGTACCATCGCGTACAGCTGACGCAACCGGACCCTCGAGTATCAGGACAAATATGCCACGTCTATGCTGGGCTTCTTCAATCTACCACTTGGAATATGGTACGCGGAATAAGGATGATGCTGCTGGAAACGCTCGTCGAGCAGCTTTGCGCCGCTGTGGGATTGGCTGACCGCACTGCACTATCAGACAATCATTTCCAGTTACTTGCCAAATCCCTCAAAGTGTTGGATATGCTAGGACAAGCAATTGCAGCCAGCGTTCCCCAACATCTCGGAGTTGTCAGTATCCGGGACATAAGAAACAGGAAGGATCAAGGGGACACGGTTTCGATTGCAGCCAAGAAACAAGCATGCCGTGTTATATCGTCGCCATTTGCGCAAGACTCACGAGTCGGCCCGGGAGAGGATACATCCAGTAGCGGTGGTAGTCCGGTACTATTTGATCCAACGCAGTCGACGCCTCACACCGACGATGTCACTCGTTTCATGAGCCTTGCATCGGCAAATAATACCATCATCTGGCCGTTGTACATGCTCGGTATGTCATCGGCATGTTCCCCAGAAACTAAACAGTATGCCATCGAGGGCCTGCAAGCTATCCACAGAGAAGCTGGTCTGGAGCAAGCGCGTGTGGTTGCGGGACTATTGCAGGAGAAGGATAACCCTTCGACTCTTAGCCCATCACTTCTCAGCAAGCTTCCCACGGTTGACGCAAACGCTCTGCCATCAACAGTCTAATCCATCTGAACACCGAGCCTGACTTTAGCGTGCCATGTTTAGATTTGCTTCCTATTACTTTTCATCATTGGATCGGGCATCAAATTGAGACATGGCGACAAGTATGTCATGTTTGCAATACCAGCGGGCTTTTCTCAATTCTTAGCATAATTTCTGTTAGATGAGACGAGATGTAGAGTGCACATACCCAGCACCTCTTGGATGGATTGCCGACGCATTGCAGTCTAGCATGGACGAAATGTTTTCCATTGCTTAATTTACCAACAGTCAAAGTTCCCAAAACCACCCCCCTTAATCTTCTTGCGTGCTGGTTCCTCCCACGTGTCGACGTCCTCAATATCAGCCTCGTTGGTCGCCGCTGTGTTCTGATGAGTGGCCGTCTTCAGGTATTTGCCAACGCTTTGAGCGGCTCCTGTGCTCTCGACAGTGCCGTCATTGCGTATCCGTTTGCCGGTCCATGTTGTCTTGTCATCGTCTGTGCCACCTTGTAACCGAATCTTCTCCTGTTCCTTGGTCTGACGCTCGTGTTCCTGTTTCTGCTTCTGAAACTCGGCGAAAGGGTCGTGAAAGACAACGATGTCTTTGATAATAATCTTGTTAAGGGGTCGGCTAGACCCATCTGTAGGTACATCCTCCATCTTGGAAAGAACATTGAGATTCTCGACAACCTTTCCAAAGACTGTGTGCTTGCGGTCAAGGTGTGGCGTGGGCTTATACGCAATAAAGAACTGACTTGAGTTTGTATTCTTGCCCTTGTTGGCCATGGAGACTAGTGACAAGAGGTTAGTGAGGATTACAACATGCTTACGAAGGGTTACTGACTCGTTCCTCGGGCATTGTGTGACATTGGACCGTCGAACTCATCATCGAAATACTTTCCCCATATACTCTGCCCGCCTCGGCCCGTGCCTGATGGATCACCGCCCTGAATCATAAAGTTTGGGATGTTTCGATGAAAGGCTACGTCCTTGTAGTAGCCAGTCTGTGCTAATCTGATGAAATTCCACACTGCCTTGGGTGCAAACTCAGGATACAGCTCGATTGTTATGTCGCCCAGATTTGTTTCTATTCTGGCATACCCGGTTGTCTTGACTCGCTTGGGCTTCAGCATATACTCCTCATCCGTCAGCAGAGCTCTCTCGCCGCTCGTCTCAGGTGTCAGTCCTGTACTGGTGAAACTAGCGGCGGCTTTGCCCGTGGTGTAAGCTGCCGAGTTAACAGCTAGCTTCTTGTCCTTGATCATAGGATGGCGGACAACATTGTTGGCAGCAGTAGGCTTGGTGAGGGCAGTCGAGCTACGATTGATATCACCGCCCTGCTCACGAGCCTTGCGCGCCTTCTCCACCGCGGCTTTCGCACGCGAAACCTTGTCGCCCATGCTTCCTAATGCACTGGAGTTGATATTGCCGGCATTGCGCTCGTCCTCCTGGTCTTTGGTCAATTGCGCCTGCTCGCCATCCTTCAGGAACTTGAACTGATCTAGGTTGCGACTGGCCGCATTCTGGGGATCCTGAAGTGTAATTATGTCGGCGCGACTAAACTCTTCGTCATCGACGAGGTCACGCCAGGATTTGGCCTTGATATTCATACGCTCGACCGTATCCCAAGCGAAGACATTAGCGTAGGTCCCATGACGAATGGCAACAATATGTGTGTTGTCGGTGAAGACTTTGTAGGTGACCGGATCGATCAAGTCGCCTTTTCCGTCGCTCAAGCCCGCGCCAAGAGAGTCTGATTCTGAATTACGAGCAAAGTTGAGACGGATCAGATCTTTCTTTTGTAGAGGCTCGCCAGTGACGGGGTTCTGGTTGGGGTGCTTGTCAAGCCAGGCGCCGATGACCTCAACGTCGAAGATCGTTCCACCGGGAGTGCAGACAGGGTTCTTGAAGGGTTGGAGACTGGCTGCGCAAAAGTTAAAGGGAAGACGGCGAAATGATGCGCTGGCGTTTTGGTTGCGAGATGACGCGCCTGCGCCAACACTGGGGGAGAAGGCGTCGGCTGAGGACCACTCTGAGTGTGTAATCTGGAGTCATTGAGTTAGATAGAACGTGAGTTTTGTTAGACGAGCAGACATACATAGAGCTTGTCTGTTCCTTTACCCATTGTTGCGCTGGTTCAACGTAAAGAGCCTTGGGGGGGAAAGAAGTTATGATGGTGTAGATGGAATTTCACAGTCGCATTCATGAGGTGGACTAACTATAGGTGCGTTGGGTACCTAGACTTATGATGCGCCGCCACGCTAGGCTGTAGGGACCTTAGTAACTAACATGGTGCCTGAGACGACCTTGGGGCTTATCGCTATCGTGGACCCTTGAGCCAATGGGAAAACAGGAGCCCTTGGCTTCTCCTGCCGCTGTTGCTGACCTGGCATCACCGGCGACCAATTACGTATACACGTTGGTTACTCCCTTGAATCTGCAACTCGTCACTTAGTTATTATATGTATTAACTCGAGGCACCTTTTTTCAAACCTCGATCTAACTAATTGAATTTGACTCATCAATTACCGTATCGCGCAACAACAATACAAAATATCGATCATACCCGAGTCGAAAAGGACGACGCTAGAAAGGACTCTCGACAGGCTCGATATGCTCCATAAATTGAGAAGCTCCCGCGCCACCACTTAAACGTTGCTCAAGCTCCCTTTGGTCTCTCGTCTTGAATCTCGGCCTTCTTGATTCCAACATCGCCCCCACGTATCCTACCGTAGCACGCCGACGCTCCCGTCGCGATCACCGACATAACAGTCATGAGATTCCTTACGGGACTGCTTGTGTTGGGCATGTCCCTTTGGACAACCCAAGCTTATGAGATTGGACTGGTACGGGCGGCCTCCATCCTGCGATGCAATGCGAATCGTTCGGATCGCAATTATGCTAACGCCTCTGTCATCTAGAGCGAGAAGGAAGGCTATCAAGAATACTGTACCGGTAGGTCATGCCTCCGACATGCAATGCGACTCTTGGATCTAACATGTTCCAGGCATGTACAGCAAGACCTCATGGGGTGGACCCGTTGACCCATTCATCCTCGTCAAGTTCCTCAACACCAGCAACTCCGACGTAAAGGATCCGATTGCGAGCCTGGTGATATTTGAGTGGAAGGACCGAAACCTCGTTGGAATCCCCGATCCGAATACTCCCGGCAACGTAAGTGCTGGCGATTCCATATGCATGCCACGCACGCACTGTTCTGACACATAATAGCGACTTGGCGTCTGCGGTGACGATTTTGTCAAGCAAGGTTACTGTAACAAGACCGATATTGGCAAATTCATCCTGCATCCCGACGTCGACAAGAAGTCTTCGAGCGTGGTCCTCACAAAGGCTGTCCACCTCAACGATGCGGCTCCAATCAATTATGCTATCAAGAAGACCGGATACTACTGCGTTCTTACGGATGTGGTGAACACAAAGAAGTACGACCTAGTAGTCGAATATCGCAACGCTTATGGCGAGCTGGAGGCAACCCAGATTCCTAAGTTGCCCTTCTATGGTGGCATGAGTATCTTGTATGCTCTCCTTGCTGCCTACTGGGGTTTCTTGTACTATCAGCATAGGCATGACATCTGTAAGCTGGAACCTCGTATACGCCGCTTCAACCAATTGCAAGCTGACCTTACTCAGTGGCTGTGCAAAACTACATCACGGCCATTCTCGTCTTCCTAGTGGTGGAAATGCTTATAACATGGGGTTTCTACGGTTTGTCGCTCCTTGGGTTTAGTCTACCCGTCCTAACTCGAGTATAGAATACCAGAACCGTCATGGCTCCAATGTTGGCTCCAAGGTTTTCCTTACCATTGTTGGAATTCTTAACGCTGGTCGAAACTCATTCTCGTTCTTCTTGCTGCTCATTGTCTGCATGGGCTATGGTGTCGTGAAGCACACCCTCGGTAGGACCATGATTAGGGTGCGATGGCTTGCAGCGGCTCACTTCCTGTTTGGACTGGTCTACTCACTGACTTTCCTCTCCATCACCCCTGAGACAGCTGGTAAGATCTCTACAATGAACTGTTTCACTAGTCGTATCTGACTGAATATAGGCCCATTTGTGCTTCTTATCGTTCTACCCCTGGCGGGCACATTGACTGCCTTCTATGTCTGGACACTCAACTCACTCAACTGGACACTCAAGGATCTCCGCGAGCGAAAGCAGCACGCAAAGGAAGCCATGTACCGGAAGCTCTGGTGGGCCATCCTCATCAGTGTCATGGTCATCTTTGGTTTCTTTTTCTTCAACAGCTTCACCTTTGCCTCAGCCAGCGATCCCGACTTTGTGCCTTTCCACTGGAAAACACGATGGTTCATCCTCGATGGCTGGTTGAACGTTGTCTACTTTGCTGACGTCGCATGGATCGCCTACCTTTGGCGCCCTACTTCCAACAACCGCCGCTTTGCCATGAGTGATGAGATTGCTCAAGATGACGATGGCAACTTTGACCTCGGCGATATCGGCGTTCCAGGAGAAGACTCGGATGATGAGGACGTCGAAGTGGGCAAGACTCGCAACGACTCGAGCAACGCCAATGGCCTCTCCTTTTCAAGTGCGTCGCAGAGCAGCGCTCAACCACCCAGAAACAATACTCGTACCGCTCCTCGTGAGTCACTGGAGAATGAGACCATTTTTGCTATAGGCGAGGATGGCGACAAGTTTTCAGACGATGGAAGCGACGAAGAGGACGCAAAGCTTGTGAAAACGAAGTAAGAGGAGGATGGCAATTGGCTTACGCTGAATCTGCATGCGATCAAAGCTGGGCGCATCCTTTTTTGTGTAATTGTAGGGTTGTCGGAGGGATCAAATCTCACTGATGAATGAACTGAACTGAGTTTTCGATTAAGCAACATTTCTTGCGTGGGTAGTGAGTGAGTGATGTGTGTAGTATATGGGCTTTTGGTTTTGGTTTCGGATAGAACAGAATTGTCGTATAAGGATACAATGGTTTGATCAATTTACATACTGTTACAATATCGTTTCAGACTTTATTCTCCTAGAGCATTGTGGTGTAGTACAGCGGCTAGGCAATGTCTGTTGTTAACCCAAGACATCACCCCCAAACCCAACGGGTCGTCTTCGGCCGTCATTCTCAGGTAGGATAGCCAATGCCTTATACAGTTTTCCCATGCCGTCAGGGCCCTTGTCAACAAGGCGCTTCCAGGCTCTGTCGATCTTATCAGCAGTCGCCTTGTCGACACCCGGCGCCTTGGTCAATTGTTCAGCACGCTCTCGGATGCCCATCAATTGAAGAAAGTCACCCTGGTTGACAGGTCCATGGACTTCGACGCCTTCACTCGCTGACATGGCCACCTCAGCAATGGCTGTGAAATCGACATCCGCACTCAAGTCGACCAGACCAGGCGCAGAAAAGGGATTCACTCGCTTGTGGTGCCGGATACCGCGAAGGGAGTTAATAGGGACGGTATCTGACGTTCCGTAATCAAGAATAAGGGCAGCACCGCTGGGCTTAGTCTTGGGATACTGTTCAGAACCGCCGATACGAGTTGCAAAGTCTGTAGCGAAGATGGACGCGTCTGGGCACACTTCAATGACGGAATTGGGAATATTCTTGAGCTTTCGATACCTCGTTGAGGTCTCTGGGAGGAAACGAGAGTGGCGAGTAGGCATGGATGAAAGTGTAAGCTGGAACTCAGGAGGCGGCTCATCTTGCTGTGATTTTGGTGTTCCCAGTTGAGCGTGAGTGACGCCTGGCGGCGTTGGCGAGACCATCATTTCTCGCCATTCCATAGCGGGTTTGGTGTTCTCGGGCGGTGGTGGTCGAGCAGGCGAGGCCGGTGAAGGTGAAGGTGAAGATGCCTTTGGTTGGGGAGGAGGAGCTGAAGCGGATTGGAAGCTGTGAATCGGGAGAGCATCAAAGAACTCATGAGCGATTATGAAGGGCATTTTGTCAGCTCCTGCGTACTGCCGTTAGCCAGACCCGTGACATTATGCGAGGTCTGCCTACCGATTGGAATAGACTTGATAGTGTCGGTCCAGACAATCTGCTTGCCGTTGTACTTGCTGGGGCTATGAAAACCAGACTTTGACTCTGATGATGGCGTATCCGGGCCACAAAGGAGTTGCTTCTGGGCGTTTCTCAGTTCGCGGCTGGCCTCAACCATGTATACAGCATCGATGCTATTAGCCATCGCAGGAAATTGTTGAATTGTCTATAATTCAAGTTAGTGAGTCTTTTAAGCTCAACCGATGGATGCCACATACTCGAAGCATATCATCCATAAGAGTGCCTCGACCAGGCCCAACCTCGATGAGTTGGACGCCCTCCTTAGGGCGGCCTTGGCTGATCCATTCAGCGATGAACCAGATACCGATAAGTTCACCAAAGATTTGCGAAATCTCTGGCGATGTAACGAAATCCCCTTTTGTGCCAAACTGATCGCGACCTTCACCAATGGCCCCAGTGTAGTAGCCTCCAATATCTCCAGTCAGGCACATGCGCATGTAACTGGCCAACGGAACAGGTCCAGTTGTCTATGAAGGATGGTCAGTATAAGCGTGAACTCGTAGGGGGTTTCACTCACTGATATAGCAGCAAAGAGCTGTTTGGCCAATGGTGTTGACCACTGCCTCCTGCTCTCCTCCCGATCCTCATTCTTGAATATCTCATCAATATCTGTGGCGTTTTGATATTTGCGAACAGTGGATGAGAAGCTCCGGCCAACACAAGGATTGAACAAGCTTGGCCATGATATACACCGGCCACTGTCCAGTTTCAGTCTCGCAAAAGGCTTGGAGCCTAGTGACCTGAACATCCTGAGACTGTCTCCTGTGAGCGAGAGCAGTTAAATTAGCTACAGAATAAATCAGCTGGCGATGCTCTCATTTCCATGTAAGCTGTGATACCTAGGTAGGTAGGTAGGTAGTTAGTAGTACAACATGGAAGCGACGATGCTTTTGGAAGTAAGTATTTACTGATAAGATAAGAAACCTGCCCATCCATAGGTACCAGGTAGGTACTTAGGTAAGGTAGGTAGGTAGGTAAGGCAGCTTGGACGTTTCTCCACGCGACACCAATTCGTTTCACCCATAAACCAGGCACCATTAGACAGCGTCAGATTCGTGTTTTTGGAAGCTTTGCGTTTCGATTCCTGCCTATAAACTAGTCACAGAAGCTACGCGCAGTCTCTCACGGCCGCTATGTCCAGCAAATCTCGGTGGGCCGACACCGAAGAAGACGCCCGTATCGACGCCAAACTCAAGGAAGAAAAGCGACGTAAGAAGGCGGAAAAGGCTCGAAAGATTGAAGAAGAGAAGAAAGCGCAAGAAGCTGCGCAGCAAAAAGCGCACCAACTTGACGATGACCGGCCCTCGAAGCGCCGCAGGATCACCCCCGAACCAGGCGCAAACCAACAAGGCAAGGCACCTTCAGCGAAGCTATTGCGGTTTCCAGCGGGCACCTGGGGGAAGTGCAGAAGCGTTGAGAATTATGAGAAGTTAAACGATATCGAGGAGGGGACTTATGGCTGGGTTGCGCGGGCGACAAACAAAGCTACGGGAAAAGTTGTTGCGCTCAAGAGGTTAAAGCTGGAACCTCAAGATCGAAACGGACTCCCCGTCACGGGCCTGCGCGAAATACAAATATTGAAGGATTGCCAACACCGGAATATTGTCACCATGGAAGAAGTGGTTGTAGGCGACGACGTATCACGGCCGGACAAGTAAGCACACGACACTTGGTTGGTGTTGGAGACTATAGCACAGCTAACAGCCCGGCCAGCTCTTTATTCCTCGTCCTCGAATTCGTCGAACACGATCTCAAATCCATCCTTGATGATATGCCCGAGCCATTTCTCTCTTCCGAAGTAAAGCGCCTCCTATTACAGCTTACGTCAGGCATCGCATATCTCCATGATAACTGGATCATACATCGCGACCTCAAAACCTCTAATCTCCTCCTTAGCAACCGTGGCCAGTTGAAAATTGCCGACTTTGGTATGGCCCGCTATGTTGGCGATCCTCCCCCGAAACTCACACAACTCGTCGTCACTCTTTGGTACCGGGCTCCGGAGCTACTACTTGGCGCAAAGACATACGGTGCGGCGGTAGACATGTGGAGCGTGGGCTGTATATTCGGCGAGCTAATAACTCGGGAGCCTCTTCTTCAGGGCAAGAATGAAGTCGATCAAGTCTCGCGCATCTTCGAGCTCTGTGGTGTTCCCACGGAAGAGATGTGGCCTGGGTTTCGTCGTCTCCCCAATGCGCGCTCATTACGACTTCCTAAGACACAGGGCGCTACCGGATCTGTTATTCGCGCTCGCTTTCCCGGCCTCACTACCGCAGGCGCCAATTTGCTGGGTGATCTCCTATCACTTGACCCTGAAAGAAGACCATCAGCGAGTGAGATGCTGCAGCACGAGTACTTCCGACAGGACCCAAAGCCTAAACCGGAGAGCATGTTCCCAACGTTCCCTAGTAAGGCGAATCAGGAACGACGAAGGCGTGCAGAGCCTCATGCGCCTGTGCGTGGTGGACAGGCTGCGTCGCTGGGTGATGCTGACTTCAGTGGCATTTTCCAGGGGCGGGATAAAGAAGAAAGGGGGGCAGGGTTTCAGCTGCGTATGGTCTAAGTTTATGTGCATTGTGTCAATTCCAACGTTGTTCCTGGGAGGCGAAAGAAGCCATCCACGTTTATCACGATGTGCGGAAATAGACTCGAAGCACATAGTTACCTATGTAATTGATACTCTAGGCGGGTTAAGCTTATTATGGGGTTAGGCGCATATGAGAACCCCAATAGACAATCATAGAGATACAATATTTAAGACGGGGGTTATGATTATCTGAAGACAAACTCGCCGCAATCGGTAACCGAGGACCGATGAGATTAATATGTATATGGTAGATAAGATCATTAAATGATTTCAACTCATTTCGACCACCTGATCAATCATAAGCATCCAAACTGGGGTTCTCCCTGTCCTTGCGATGCGACTACGCCACAGCGACACCCGTCTCTCAACGCCCTCAACAAAGTGTCAAATATCCCGATGAAAAGTGAAACAAAAATCAGTAAACAATTTTTCTCCTTCTGATGCTTGCCTGCCCATAACACCCCCAGTAATAACTCCAAAGATCAGTTGCGGAAAAAAAAAGATAAACCCAGAAATGGCACTAGAAGATTTGACTAGTTGTTGCAGATATCACAGTTCCACTGGGGATAGGGTGTGTAGGCTGCAGGCGTGTACATGCCAAACTGGAAGGTCTTCTCAACTTGCAGGTAGCCAGGAGAGGGCAGGTCGGTGATGGCCGAGTCAGAATCCTTTATGACGAGAGTGTACATGCCGACCACGAGAGGAGCATCGGGGTCGTTGGCCTGCTTACTGGTGTCCCAGACGAAGGTGGGGTTGGTCGCAAAAGTCATATTGGCAGTGAGAGTGTATGTCTCGCCTGCGGAAGACTGGCTGACGAGAACATCGATGGCAGTTGGTGTGCCCTCAAGTGAGGTGTAGTTCCAGCCGAAGGTGGCGTAGTCACCAATCTTGAAGAGAGGTGTGGGAACATACATGGTATCGGGAAGTGTCATGCTCACACCACCGGGCTGAACATCGGCAGAGAAGGTTGTTCGCTTGGGTGCAGATGTTCCAGTTTTGGTGCCGGATTTCTTCTTGCCTGTCTCGGTAGCGGTCTTGGTGTTGTCTGCAGTTCCAGTCTCAGTCCCTGTCTCGACTTTGGCGGTGTTCAAGTTGGTCTGTTTAGCGCTGTTCTTTCGGGTGCTTGAAGCCTCTTCACTGTCGGTTTTGTCTTGACGAGCCTTGATAACGCCGGTCTCCTGTGGAACTATGAAGAGTCAGTAAAAGGGGTTGTTTATGGGTGGGTGAGAAGGTTAGCGTACTGGCTTCATGTGCAACGCGTCGGACAACGACGGAGTCGGCAGGAGGAAACCAGTTAGGCCATGCTGCCGCTAGAGGGGCAACAGAGGAGAGGCAGACTGCCAGCTGGATGAGGTTCGAGGCGGGACGCATGATGAGATCCTTGGTGGGTTTGAGAATGAAAAGGGGGGTCCAGCGAGGTAAAGTCAGGGCGGCCACAGTGGTTGTGGTTAGCGATTAACCGATGAGTGAGTCCCGAGTGTCGATGATGATATTGTTGATATTGATTGATTGTACTCCAAGCGATGCGTAGATCGTGTGTACGTGATACTAATAGATGCCAAGCGTGTCCAAATCGACGAGCGAACGAAGGATGAAGCGTACAGCGAAGTTGGATAAGTAGCAAAAGGCGAGAAACAACAAAGGCCGATAATACGAAGGCTACGACGACCTGCTGCTAGTCTCAAAACGCTGGAATTGATTGATCTCAAAGATAACGAACGAGAGTAAGAAGCGAGAGGTGGACAAGAAATCAACAGAGCAAAAAAAGAGGGATCAGAACAGGGGAAAGCGTTATATTGGGTTGGGTTGGCCCAGCAGGCGGGAGGAGCAAGGGGTTGGTCTTTTACATAGCACATGCTAACCTAAGAGAGGTACGTACCTTAGTACCATGTCTAAGAGGTACCTAGGTATCTATGTACACCCGGGCGCGGACCAGACGGGATTGACTTTAATGTCAAAACAGCGACTCCTTCCTTTTCGCTGGAGGTCTGAGCGATAGCCGTTGGATTTTTGTTAGTGGATGCTTGCACTCCGTAGGTAAGGTACCTCTCCTTCTACCTAAGGTACGTATAACGGTGACGTTGTACGGAAGTGTTTACACAGCCTTCCCCATGGAAGGACTGTATTATCTACTACCTAGGTACCTATGTATGTACCTACCCGCGGTCAGACAGGGAAATCTCGTGTTGACTGACGATCTGGATCAGGGTTGGCACAAAATAGTAATTACTATTAGCGATTACTATTTTTTACTACAGATACAGCACCGTAAAGGGCTAATTTATAGTTAACCATGCTTTTACCGGCAGATTTATATGGGCTAGATATACAGGGGGCTGTATGTATTAGGCTTGGCATAGTAATCGCTATAGCGATTACTAGAAAGTGCCAACCCTGAATTCTGGATCCTTGTGTTTCTCTTTATGTATCATCCTAGTATCCGTACCGTATAAGAGGTAAGAATGGGTGCAGTGTTTCTAGACACTTCGAATAAACAACATGATGATGATGGCACACACGCGTCTACATACTCCGTACTGTACTGTTGTACGTACATCGTCGCTTGTCGCTTAAGGTAGGGTGGTTGATGTACCTAAGGTATTCGGGCTAGAGAACTCGCAATGGGAAAAGTCAACGATGGAAAGAGGGAGAACTTAATGCATCACATGATCTCGTGTTTGTCTGCTTCAACTAAAAATAACCTCCTAGCCCTTGTTGATTCCCCGCCGTCCCTGTTCGGAGTCCCCTAAGCTCCCGTTATTCTCGGCAATCATGCACTAAATAAACATGGTGGGTGCATGGCTCCATGTCGCATCAGCAGAGTTTTGTTCTTGACGGTTGTGTCATGGAAGGGACGGGTCATGTATGCCATCAGGGTGTGAAGAGACGTGAACTAATCTGCTTGTGTTATTTACTGATATCTTTTTTTTTCTCTCTCATTTTCCCTTTTCTTAAAAAAAAAAAAAAAAAAAAAAAAAAAAAAAAGGGGAATTATACTAAGAAGACTCTCCTGCCGATGGTCTCCCCACCAACTAAGCCTCATCCGTAAGACTAACATACTGTACATATAAACTGTCCAACTTGACGATGGCGTCTCAAATTAAAGTGCCCTCTCCGTCCCCCTCCCCGTTGTTTTTATTACCAGGCGTTTGCCGCTCTATTTATTATTAACTCCCGATCAATGTAACATGCCTCTCCCGTGTCACGTGGACCCATCTTCCACAACATCAAGGCACAGTGTTTGTCAGCGACGTCTGTATAATACAACGGCTGTGCATACTCAAGTGTCTCTCTGTCTGTTTGATTGAGAACCGTCTGGTTACATACCTCGTGCCCCGGTGCTGTTCCTTTCATGCTTTCTTTCCCTTGCTCCTTGTGTCATGATGACTTACGTGAAATACTCCTCTTCAATGCAAGTCATACATACACTCACTTCCGGGATGACTCCAGATCACATTAAGGTGTGATGGTTGTATCCCGCCACTCTTTCAATTCTGCTTCATCTTCCGTACTGCAATGTTCTCACAGCCAGTGTGTTTCTGTGTATCCTAGGTACCTACCGTCAAAGTCTTGGCTCTAAAGTAACGGAGAACATAAAAGATGTTCAATCATATATAATATACATGAACCTGCAGGTGAATAGACGAATCAAAGTCCTCCAATATCGCCAATGTTTGCCTTTTTCAAGCCAGTAAACGGCCAGTGAGAGGCTCGCAGCCGCACGTGAATCAGACTCGTTGGTTCGCCCTGCCTTGGATTTATGAGATCCGATCCAATGGTGACTGCCTGTCCAATCTTCCATAGAGGAGAAAGTGCTCTGGTAGCTGGAAGCTCTTTCCATCAAAACCCTATATATTGTTTTCACCAACCACTTTTCGAATTTCGCCTTTTCATCCGTATCAAAATCAAGATCAGCTCTTGAGCCAACGAATTATCAACATGAGTATGAACATAAGAATGAGCATGAACAAGACGCAGTAAGCAAGAATTCCCACACCTCGATTGGGTATCGAGACACCACGTAATACTCACCTATTCGCAGGAAACAAGATGTATGACCTCCCTTCTTGGTTACTGGAGAGCCCTTCGTACTCAGCGGAGAACTACCAAAAGATGCATGAAATGCAAGTCGTGCAAACGCGTCATCGAACTGACACTGGTACAAGGGCTTTGAGATGCCAGTGGGCGACCCTCAATGCGTGTACGTGCCTCAAGAGGAGTATCAGGGCCTCCTTACGATTGCCCACCAGTATGGTATGTAATCGCGGCACAGCCTATTCTGGCAATCTCTGACAGCTGCCTATGATCAGTCTACCTGCGTCAGAATCTCATCGCACAAGGGCTGAACGAAGCAACTGTGGATGTACGTTACCAGTTCACATCCGTCTACCAATCTCTAAACTTTCTGTAGTCTCTCTGCCTTCAGAAGCCAGCTGGACATGCGCCCCTCTGTGCCCCTGAACAGTTTGAACTATCGCCACCAGCAACGTTAACGTACAAAGAACAAGCATCCACTTTCCCAGTTCAATCGAATACCGCTTCGGCCCGCCCTGACGAAGAGCAAGGGCTTCGTTTGAATAGGAGTTGGCAGCCTAACGAGCCCTATCGTGTACCCTCAACCTATCCGGGTGGCTCGATCAACCGGAACAGGCCCGGGTATTTCCATGACAACAAAAGACCAGAGATCAAGGAGTGGTTTGAGCGCTCTGCGCAGAGGTCAGTCCTACTCCTCAATGTACCTGATGGCGTCACGCATGGGGATGTTGCTGCGGTTATTCGAGGGGGTCCTGTTCTGGAGATCTTTCTTCGGGGCAAAGATAACACTGCCACGGTCTCCTTTTTGCATGAGGCTGATGCCTGTGCTTTTATTGAGAATTGTCGTACAGCTGGTTTGTACATCAAAGGCCGGAAGGTAAGTTCGTTTGCGAAAGGAACCGGTGTCATTCTTATACGCCATCGCAGATACATACCAAATGGTCTGACTACCAGTTCACCCTGAGTGGCCAGGTTGCCCATCATATTCGCAAGGGTGGCTCTCGTAACTTCGTCATCCGCAAGCGGGACCCCAACCTCACTATTCAGACTATCCGCGATGATCTGGAACACATTCACAATCTTCATGTGATCAGCATCGAGTTTGAGAAGGACAGCTGTTTCATCAGCACCAATGCGGTCCATGGCGCTATCTATGCTCGAACTTGTCTTCAGAGCCGAGTGTAAGTTAGGCTCTGTCCCACGTTGAAGACCAGCCAGTTGTCCAGACAGTGCTAATTGGTTACCTATCAAGAGAGTACAGGGCTTCTCGTATTGAATGGTATGCCGATGAATGTGCACAGCCGTTTGAGAGAATATCGTCTGCATTTCAGGATCCCGTCCCTGACGTAAAGCCGCAGAGAAGTGTCATTCTCGCCCATCCATCACGCAAGGACCTCATGGGAAACCGTTTCAAGCTGCTGGATCTTTCTGATAGTGATGGAAGTAATGGGGATGATTCATCTGACGATTCTTTTTGAGTTACTTGAGGCACAGCATCTTCGATTCTTCGATCTAGTGTGATCAGGAGATCAAATTTCTGTGACGCGAATGATCTGTTCATTGGTACGGGTTTTGCTTCGATCCTCAGTGAGAGTGAGAGAGTGTGTGAGAGAGAGAGTGTGTGTGAGAGAGAGAGAGTGTGTGAGAGAGAGGTCTAATGATGGAACATACAGTGGGTTTTGCTTTGCTGTATATATCAGATGGTCAGTTTCTTATTGGCTCTGCGATTACTTTTCGAAAGCAATTTCCTCAATGTCGACCCTAGGGCAGATTATTATCGAGAGTTTTAGACAGGTACGGAAACACCACAATACCTGTATGGTGGTGAGAGGGCGTCAGTCTAATACACAAAATGATTAATATGATATGTCGTGCTACAACTTTATAGCCTGACTATGAAATTAACGCTTCGACTGTGCAGCAGCTCAAATGCCAGACTGGACCTTTCCCTCGTCTATATCACCACAACCGCGATTCAAAGATGGGATAGAAACGTTCGATATATACAATATAGAGGATTTTAACGTGTCTAATATGGATCGAGGATGAGAACCGATCTAACGCGCAAAGAAAGGCCTGTGGGGATCTGCCTTGGTTGTCTGGTTACAAGTTTTTAATTCATCTGGCCCTCAGGGCTCCTCTGGTTTATGTAAATATTCCAGCAAGTTCAATACCTTTATTATCAACTCGAATCCAGGAGTTGCCCTCTAGGTGTTTATTCTCAAGTCGCCAGGTAGAAGATAGCCAAATCGCAATGTTATAGACACAGGGTAAGATTATGAAATCCTAAAAAGGAAAAAGGGGCAATTAATAACCATCTAGATAAAGGATTTAATTTAAATTTAAAAAGAAAAGAAGAAGAAGAAGAAGAAGAAGAAGAAAGGAGCACGCGCAAGTGAGGTCCATCTTTGTTAGGTCGATCGAGCCTCAGTTCTGTCCGGACGATCAGGTTCTTGTCGCCCATGCCACTAAGCACCGCTTCAACCACTTGACCATGCCATCCAATTCCGTCTTGGTTGAAATCTTAACGATAGTTTATGATTCATAAAGGTCTCAACGTTCCATAGGATCTGGTAGGTTGTTTTATGGCGTACGAGTAATGATAGGTACCTTAGTTGTTGGCAGCTGACTCGCACTACCACGCAAGTAGCAAATGTAACAGACACGTTCCCAGCAACAGCAACCCATGAAGAACGGGTTCTGTCTGTGGTCTCTAGTGGTGAGGGCGTATTTTCTTTTGTTAAGACATACGTGCAACTATCGTGGATTCTATTTACCTCTGAGGTCTGGTATCTCCTCCATCAAAACTAGGGCTGCTACTGACCCATCGAGATCACCATAACGGGTCTTCCTGATAAACAGATAGTAGATCGATTTTTGAAACAAGCAAGTCCATGTGATTAGTGAGCTCTTGAGCCGTCAAACCGAACTACTTGAGTATCTACATGTCAGGGGCAGCGAGATTTGAAACCATGTCAGAGTGCTATAGAGCCAAAACTAACCCGATAGGAAAGCAACCTGAGATGCCACATGGACCGGCAAACGCCTCAAGTACCTCTACGTGCCTAGAGAGGGGGAAGCCTCAACGAGTTCTCCACGGAGTAGCTGGAGGCCTGATTCTAGCCTTAGGTATTCAACGTACACAGCAGCGGCGGTCAACTAAAACATCCAACCCCCCCCCCCAATCTGGTACTCAATGAGTCAATAATACTCATACAGACACACGTACGGGCCTGGGTCCGAAGAGAAAATCAAGGAACATATCAACATCCATCAACCAAATTAGCAGATCTGAACTGGTCAAATCAGCAAGGTTTTATCATTGGACTTCTTTTAAGGATGCGAAAGAGCAGTCACTCACACGGCATGAATAATCACCATAAAGCATCTATAGTCGGATAACAGTCCAGATCAAACAAAGTGACAATAACGATGCTAGCTCATGGTTTGCCAAACCAATAGGTCCCACACAAGGCTCCATTGCAATGCTTCCCCGTTCCCATAATCAACAAAATACTAAAGATGAAATCACTTCCCCACGGGTGCCTTAATGATTAGCATTCTTGGTAACAGACTGTAAGTAGTCCAGCAAAAACGTGCGTTCGGCTGGCGAAATGGGCGTCTGACTACCGCGACGAGAGGGTGGGCCGGCAGGGTCTTCGGCCCCAGAGGCCAGGGAAGCAAGACGAGACCTAGGCGTTCCAGCAATGACCTCCTTGCCCTTAGCTGCCTCCAAACTAGCAGGGGATGGCTGCTTGCCAAAGAGTGACAGCAGTTCCCTCTTCTGGGCGGGACCAGACTCGCGACGACGATTCATAGCAGGGAATGCTTGTGTGATGCTGGGGCTAATGCCAGCACCCGCAGGCTGCAAGTGGCCAGACAATCCACTTGGCGAGGCAAGAGAAGTCTGAGGAGATGCGGATGTTCCGCCGATGCCAAATAATTGTTCGCCCTGGCCTCGCTGAAGAATACGGATAGGCTGGGTAGGTTGCGAGGCAGCTGATGCATGTCCTTGGGCACCATATTGTCGCGAATAATCCGCTCTTCCTTGAGATCCAGGTGTACCAGTTTGAGTAGGTCGTTGCTGCAGTGATAGACCATCCATTGACGGGAGTGGGTTGGTATCAGCGAGGGCTTGTTGGGGAATGTTGGCCCTGAAATTGTCCCCGCCAACTGAACGCAGAAGTTCACTCATCATACTGCCAGGAGCAGGCTGTCCAGCGGGCTGGGGTCTTTGCGCAGGAGGCTGATTCTGGTCGTCCTTGCGAAACATGCCTAACAGAGCAGAGCGATGATTGTCGGCAGGAGGCCCAACCTTTGAGCCTGGCAGCTCCTTGGGACTTGGCCCCGAGCGGTCTTGACCTCCGACAGGGCCGGCCGCATGAGGGACTTGCTGAGCAATTTGTTGCGCTTGACCTCCGCCCAGGTTACTATACACAGGCCCCTGGTTCTGTGCTTGGAAGCCAGGGGGGAATGGAACTTGTTGAGGCTTCTGCTGTACCTGTGGCGCGGTATCACCGCCCTTAAAGGCATTCAGAAGGGCCATGGACTGGCCGTTCAAGGGTTGTGGTCTCGGTTGCCCAGGTCCATTGAGAGATTGCTGAGGCATCTGGCCGGGGTGGCCATATTGCGCTTGCTGCTGGGTAAGGAATTGACCGGGCATAGGGTTGTTGGTGGGTTGATTGGCGTCCTGGAATACACTCCTGTTGAAAACAGCTCTTTCTACCTGGGGGGGCAACGGCTGAGGATGCACCAGAGGAGCCTGGTTGCTCTTATACTGACCCTCCTGGATGGAGTATTGCTGATTATATAGCTGAGGATTACCAACCTGCTGTCCAAGTCCCATACCCCAGTGAGCGCCTTGGTTAGGCGCGTACGGGAATGGGGGCGGTGGCTGCTGAGCATTTGTGGATGGCATCTGGTGAAGATTATGATGATGCGGCGTATGAGGTTCAGGAGCGTCTGTAACTGTGTGATCAAGAGGAGTCTGAGGATGGTGAGCACCAGCTTGCGGCATGGCGCTAGTAGGTCCGCCCTTGGCTTGAAGGATAGAAAGTAATGCACTTCCTTTATCCTGTTGAGCCGGAACCGGAGCAGAAACATCTTGCAATCCTTGAGTGGGAGGTTGTACCTTCAACAATCGTTGTAACTCCTGTGTGGCACCTGCGAGCGTCTCTATCGCCGGGCCTTGATCCGTAGTTTCGGCGCCAGTATCGTTCCATGCTTCATCCTCAAATTGGGCTTCGCTGATAGGTCCATAACCTTGAGAGCTGTTTGCCGCTCTCCTTGCTTCAATTTTCTTCTGCGCCATAACCCATTTCTTCAGCGGCACCAAGAACGGTGCCACCATATAAAACTTATTGGCGTTAGGTGCAGTGTTGGCATCGTTGGCTTGACCGTTCTTGCGGCGAAAGGCTGGTAGCTCCGATAGCTTGTACCATTGGATTTTACTGATTTCTTTCCTTGTCTTGGGTTCAAATACGGTGTCCATTGGAACATCCCGAAAGACGTAAAGCCTCATGTGCTGTTCGCGCATCGAGATTTCGATGTATTTTGGCTTATGTTCGGTGGGTACCAGGCCAGCAGCTCGAAGGTCCAAGCCGGTCTCTTCATATACCTCACGAACGGCACAATCCAGATCATCTTCGTCCTTGTTGATCTTTCCTCGTGGGAAGCTCCAGTTGGCTCCCTTCTTCCATCCCTTGACCAGGACTGTCGAATCCATGGCCTCGTTCAGCATGATAGCACCGCGTACAGGAACACGGGTCTTGTATTCCAAAAACTCCTCAAAAGCTTTGGTATGATTCTCGACAGAAAAGTTGGCCAATAAGGGACAATGCTGGAAGATTCGTAGACAAAAGGTTCGCAGGGTCATGGACGGCAGGGTCGGGTCAAGTGGACGGATGAAATCCTCGTAGAACCACTGAGCTTCTTCGACCTGGAAGCATATTCGAGCGACGGAGGAGAGATCCTCCTGGGGAAGGTTGATGATGAAGCGGACGCAGAGGTCGTCCAGCCCTAGGTTGGTTGCGTTAGTCCTTGCTCGCAACCGCGCAGCACCCACCAACACATACAATCCTCTAACTGCATTTGTGATCCAGACATTATGGCGATGTTAGAGCCGCACGGCTCATGCTATGGTAGAATGTATTAATATTGGGCTGTTGTTTTTCTCTTATGTTTGTCGACGCCTTTTCAAGACTTTGCGAGACGATAATGCGAAAGTAGCTGCGAAGGCAAGCTGACCATGATTGGAGTGCGACAGCCAAGATAACGCAAGGAGCAACTGCGACAAGCGAAAAGACGCGAGTGGTGGTCGAGGAGGGCGAGGAAAGCTAGGTAGGTCACTTGAGAAGCTAAAGAAGATAGCGAACGCTGTAGTTACGAAGTGAATGTGAGCGAGGCCTAGTAGAATGCAGCGTCTCTTTGACGATACGCGGGGTCGAGGCGGCAGTGCAAAGGCCGAGATGGTGGATTTCGGATGTGATTTGTTGTTGGTGTTGTTGTCAGGTTTGGACTGATCGCATTGGATCGCAATGAGACCAGCGAGCTCAAGGACCCAATTCTCATTCGCGCCTTAGGTACCCTGCCTTTGGCTGAGGTGCCCGCTTTCAGGTAAGGTCCAGTGCTTCGTGAGATGGAGCCTGCCCGGGCAGTTCTCCAATTCAGAAGCAGCTAGCTGACGAGCCACGACCACTGTTATCGCCACAGATTAGCCCAATCGATGTGGCGGTGCAATACCGCTCATGGTCGCCCGACTCAATTTTCTCCAACAGGCTAGACAGGTTCCCTCCCGTCCAGAGTTGCATGGACGTTTCAGAGGCAGTTAGTTCGATAGGTAGGCCTCGGGGGGGAAAAATACACGGCCCTTGATCGGTTTGGCTTACACCAAAATTCGCTGGCGATCCACCGATTTGGAGTCCGTGTTTTATTTCCCCCCCTAGGTAGGTAAGTAATGTTAATCGCCACTGAAAAATATGCCAGCACATCCAATGTACATGATCGGCATTGCAGCAGTCGTTTAACCGGTTTTGTTGAGCTAGAGTTTACGCATTAATGCTTCTAGGCTGCAGGGGCTGGCTTGCTGCAGTTCTGTAGGTTCCAGAAGTTCGGGTGGCCGCCAATATTACATCATCGGTCACAACAGCGACTGGGCTCCCTCACCATGGAAAGACATCATAAATACTTGAAAACAGGTTAATTGACCGACCAGCCAGCAAAGTCGCTTCATACAAGCGCAGTGAGTGGTCATTCTATCAGGACCTTGTCCTCCCTTTATTTAATAAGAGAAACACCCTCGCATTGTCTTGGCTCGCCCAATCTCGTTCTCGGAATTTCGAGCAGTGACATACGTTCTTGTTGGTGCAGTAGTCTTGTCTTTGATCATACTCCCGCCTCCGCCAAGCTCTTCGCTTCAGCAATAGTAAGAAGGCCAACGACCTCGTCCCGGGTCGCATCGCGCAACGACTTCTTCAATAAGCTGAGCGAATTGTCGCTCTTACTATAAAACATGGCATCACTTGTCGCAAAGCTCGTCACCAAGAAGATCTTGGGAGAGACTGTCCAGAACAAATTTGGAACCGAGGTATGAAAGCATCGACACTACCAATAATCGCTTAGAGCCCATCAAACTAACACATCATTGGCAGGATCCCTACTTTGAGCATGTCCCAGCTACTCGCCTAGACGGAACGCCTACTGGAAAAGTTAAAAAACGAAAGAAGGCTCTTCCTCCTGGCATTTCCGAAAATGATGGCAAAGTCTTGACCAAGGTCAAGCGCCGAGCGTACCGTCTCGACCTGGCTCTGTTCAGTTGCTGCGGCATCCGATTTGGCTGGGGTAGCGTTTTGGGACTGATCCCCGCGTAAGTTTGGCCTCCAAATCCAACTTGGGTCTTGATCGAAGGAAGCTAACATTGACACCATAGAATTGGTGACGTTTTGGATATGCTGCTTGCCCTTTTGGTTATGAGGAGCTGCATGAAGATTGATGGCGGGCTGCCAACCTCTGTCAAATCCAGGATGATGTTCAATATCATCATCGACTTTGTCATTGGAATTGTGCCCTTTGCTGGAGACATTGCCGATGCGGCCTTCAAAGCCAATACTCGCAATGCTGCACTTCTTGAGCAACACTTGCGTGAGGAAGGACGCAAGAACCTGAAGAAGAGCGGATTGCCAGTGCCAGCCATTGACCCCAGCGACCCTGAACAATTTGATCGACTTCAAGCCCAGGATCCACCAGAGTATGTGTCAAACCCACCATCGCGAAATCCCTCCATGTCAGAGCGTCGTCGACCCAGCCGCAGTCGCAGCCGAGATCGCCGCCGTGATGATCGTCCCATCGAGCCGGAACCGGCACGAATCCGCGAGAGCCGCGGATTTTTTGGCCGCAGCAGAGCTCAACCGCACGATATTGAAACAGGTGAAGCTGAGCGTGGGTCCCGAAGTCAAAGATCGCAGCGACGAGATAGAGACCGGCGCTAAAGTCGGCAACTCGGATATACATGGACAACAAGGGAAATGAAGACAAGAGAAATGGCGGACGTGAGGGCGGGCCCTTATGACTCAGGAGTGTTATGACTCAGGAGTGAGAATATTTGGTAATGCTTAAATGATCGGAAGACGCAGACGTGTTTCATTGTTATGGATGTTGTCTACCTACCTAGGTACCTACCTATGAATGGAAACCTTCACTGATTGATAAAGTGGGTGCAGTCGCGCGTGGGTCGTGATCCTCGAATCAAATTAGAGAACAAGATCTGATAACTTCACTTGGCATTTTCATCGACCAAGCAACTCACTGACTCAAATGGAACCGTGAGGCGGAGAGATGAACAATGATGTTGAAGCCTCCGACCTATGACTCTAAGGGGTTTCAATGCGAATTCGGTCTCACCTTGGCCTGTTCCAAGCTGATCTGAATTTAGTTGCAAACTGCGGACAGCAAAATGGAGCTCGTAGGAGGCTTTCCAGGCCAGAACGCGGTGTAACCCCCGGAACGCGCTTCTCACCCTGGGAGTGAAGTTGAGTTACAGGGAAAGTTTGTAGCAGTTTAATGATGCTTGTTGCAGTCGCAGAAAGCAGTCAATGGCCATCATTTTGGCATGAATCTGATCTCAGTGCATGGTAGGACCTCATCATGACAGGCAATGGTACTGTACCTTGGTCTCATGAGTTCTGTCCCTCCTCGTACCACTATCATGCCCTGGTCACAGCCCATTTCGCATACATTGGCCCAACGATGTGAACAAGGGAGGCCACCTTACGGATACATGAATGGATTTTCACGCCAAAAGTGTGCTGATTGATAAAAGATACCCATGACGTTAATCCTGACAAAGTCTGAATCATCACTCCCTGCGACAAAGCAGGTACCGTGCAAGCGCAGTGGGGCAATTGAGAGAAACACGAAGCATTGCACTTGAACCATACCAAAGAAGAACGTGAATCTGCCTAAAACGCGAATCTACGCGTCTCACTTGCTTGATCCATCCTGGTGGCTGGATATTCTCCTGGTACCAGCTCCAGCACTAGCGCCTTGGATGTTGCCAGTAGCACTCCAAATGGCGCCGGAAGCCCCTGGTTCACCCAGTGACGCGCAGCGGCACCCCTGCCCTGACGCAGTAAAAGTACTTTAAAATGGCCCGCTATTTGTATTGCCCAGCGCGACCTGACGCGCTTTAGCTCCACGTGACAGCGCATCAAGACTTATACAAAAGCCCGTCGCCTTTACTTTGGACCAGACCATCACCACCGCAACCCACAATACCTCAACCTCTCGAGCTTCACGCACATACAAAGCCTTTGTCTTGTTTCCGCATTTCTCTGATCAACCTAATTGTACTCTTCTTCCTCAGACACCCACACTTACAATACAATGGCTGCGCAAATCACTCCTTCGAAGCAGGTATGTGACGTTCCAAGTGCACGCAGCTGCACATATCCACCGAAGCCACTTCCTTGCTAATACACCTACCATAGGCTGCTTCCGCCATTGAGAACTTCAACATGGAGTCTCCCGTCAAGAAGCTCGACTTCGGCGCCGCCAATAAGGAAAACGAGCCTTTGAACAAGTCCCTCGATACCACCGACCTCAAGACCAAGACTGTCGAAGAGCCCAAGAAGGAGGAGGCCAAGGCTGCTGTTGCCCCTGGCATCAAGTCTGAGGAGGCCGATGAGCCTCTGCTTCAAGAGAACCCCCAGCGTTTTGTTTTGTTTCCCATCAAGTACCATGAGGTATGTGACGCGTTTTGACGCGTAAAGTGGTCACCCCACACGCGACCCAGGCTAACAGCCCTTGACAGATTTGGCAAATGTACAAGAAGGCTGAGGCTTCCTTCTGGACTGCTGAGGAGATTGACCTCTCCAAGGATCTCCACGACTGGAACAATCGCCTGACTGCCGATGAGCAGTTCTTCGTGTCTCACATCCTTGCTTTCTTCGCTGCTTCTGATGGTATTGTCAACGAGAACCTCGTCGAGCGATTCAGCGGCGAGGTGCAGATCCCCGAGGCTCGTTGTTTCTACGGCTTCCAGATCATGATGGAGAATATTCACTCCGAGACCTACTCCCTCCTCATCGACACCTACATCAAGGAGCCCGCACAGCGAACCTACCTCTTCAACGCCATTGAGACTATTCCCTGCATCCGAAAGAAGGCTGACTGGGCCATCCGATGGATCCAAGATAAGGACTCCTCCTTTGCCCAGCGTCTCGTTGCTTTCGCTGCTGTCGAGGGTATCTTCTTCAGCGGTGCCTTCGCCTCTATTTTCTGGCTCAAGAAGCGCGGTCTCATGCCCGGTCTGACCTTCTCCAACGAGCTCATCTCCCGTGACGAGGGCCTTCACACTGACTTTGCCTGCCTCCTCCACTCTCACCTCAAGGGCCGTGCCAGCAAGCAGATGATCCAAGATATCATCACTGATGCTGTCACCATTGAGCAGGAGTTCCTCACTGAGGCTCTTCCCTGTGCTCTACTCGGCATGAACTCTGACCTCATGAAGCAGTACATTGAGTTCGTCGCTGATCGTCTCCTTGTCGCTCTTGGCAACGAGAAGGTCTACAAGGCCACCAACCCCTTCGACTTCATGGAAAACATCTCCCTTGGCGGCAAGACCAACTTCTTCGAGAAGCGTGTTGCCGACTACCAAAAGGCCGGTGTCCTCCACAGTGCCACTAAGAAGACTGAGGAGGATGAGTCCCCCAAGGGTGAGAACGGCGGTGACTTCACCTTTGACGAGGATTTCTGAGCGTCTCGTCCTGTCGTTTCTCTTTCCTTTGGCCTGGGCACTTGCTCATTGGCACGCGCACATGTGAACATATACCCTGTTTTACTTCTTGTTTGTACATCTGAAAGGGGCCTCGGGGCGGCGATGCTTGGTTAATACTACGGTTGGCAAGGAGGCGATCATAATTTGGATCCGGAAGCTGAATTTGCACGGGTCGACACGGCGTTTGGGGATCTGGACTGGGGGTGGATGAAAATAGCACTGACGGCTTGATCGTATTTATGGATGACGATATTACTTTACCACTCTAGATAGAGATGAATTGATTAGATTAGTATACTCCTCGATCGCTGCATGTGAAGTCTACATACTTTTCTGTTTGCCTACCCTCAGCTCTCTAGAGATTCATGGTTGGAGTTTATGACAATGGACTTGATAGACTCGTGTGTCTCGTGAGTTTCGTGTAGCGAAGACAAACTTGAATTCCAATCCTACAAAGTGGCATCACTCGAATCAATACTCTGCAGTTGACAATGCTATTCTCTTCAACGCCAACTGCAATAAGTTTCATTTCATGATCATCAATCCTCGCATCCACAAATACATCGAGTATACCAGAAGCACTTAAAACAACTCGGCGAGCTCTGATATCTCATTTCTTGCCCTTCTTCTTCTTCTTTCCACCTCCACCCCCTTGCGCCGCCTGTGGTGTCGGCGTAGCAGCTTGTGACTCCTCTGCAGGAGTTGCTGCATCGCCATCTGCCATTGCCACCTCAGGTACATCCGGCACCGCAGCCATACTTCTTCCAAGCCGGCCCAGAGAGGCATGTATCAAACGAGTCACCTCCTGCGCCTTGGTGGTGCGGTACTTGATGGTCGCGCCGCTAATGGGATCGTACGCCTTGAGGACCAGAGCGCCGCGTGGGGGCTTGGTGATGGGTGTGTCGCCGTCTGCATCGGGTCTTGTAGGACCAGGCTTGAGCTTGTATGTTGTGGTAATGAGGGTCTACGGTGTTGTGGTTAGTTTGAGGTTGAGTGGTGGGCGCGCATGGACGTACAGTGGCAGGACGGGCCTCTACGAGAGCCATGGACTGATCGAGCCATTCCTGGCTTGTCTTCAGATACACCATGCCGTCAAGAGTTGTATTATACCGTCAGTCAGTCGCGATGTAGAAAGTGATGTCGTGTGGTGGCTAAGATGATGATTGTGGGCCCAGCTGTGCTTCTGCCTCCGCCTACAAATAGATATATCCTGAGGTTCCTGTTCGCTTATTGGATCGTCAGTGGCCATAGGAATCCCAACAGGGCGCTTGTGGATGCAATGTCGTTCGCGGTCTTGAGGTGGAAAGCTGAATGAGGTTGGATTTACGGAGTACGGAGTAGAAGGTGGGATATTCTTATGGTGGGGCTCGATGAGGGGCCGCAGCGGCTGAGGTGGGCGCCACAACAACACCATTGGTACAACCGCCAAATGCCATCCAATTTACTTGGGTGGTCTTGAAAATCCTCATGTAGTGCCTGAGATGAGATAAATTCCATATCTTGATGTCATATAAGCGAGACTGTTTTGATATTTGAGACGCATCATCTTGATATTGTACATTAGTACCTAGAGCCATTAGGTAGTAGGTACTTTGGTAGTAAGTGTATTGCCAATAGACTTGTAGATGTGCGTTTATTCCATGGATCCATGGATATCAACCGTGCCAATTTATAAATGTAGCTATATCAGTGCCTCCAATTCTGTGGCCTATGGGTACCTTAGGTACTAAGGCAGCTTACCTAGTATTCAAGAATTAGGCATACACCAACTTTAGTATGTTCCCTATTAGTGAGTGATATTGAGTTGACCTTTGACTCACTTCCATCCACAAGGTACCAAGTGATTATTGACTCGACTCAAAGGGATTCTGTCCAATATGCCCTTGTTAACAGCTATTCGCTGTACATGGCCATTCTGTACGAGGATAAGAGGGAACGATAGGCCAGTTTTTCTCTACCAAGGTAATTTGACAAGAAAGGCCACTGAATAAAGCATAAGGGTTTATCATACAGCCTAAAATTCGGAGAGTGCCCAATAATGAATGAGTCAATAAGACTAGGTGCCTATAAGATAAACATGTTCAACGGCGGCGGGCATAGGTAGGCCGTTTGTAGACAGAGACACCTCATATCGAGGTCTGGTCCAATGTATGGATGTTTTCTTACTCCCAAGGATGGGCAATAAATGTAATCGAGCCCTGGCCATCCAATCATTTAAAAGGTCTTGACCTCATAACCTTGCCCAACCAACACCCAGCGATTTGGACTCACCTTGGGCCATACAAAAGACAACCTCCACATTATAAACACCGCCTTGTTCTTCTTGGTCAAGTCAGATAATCGTATTTGGTTCCATCAAGCAAACATGACACATCAGCCTAAACAAAGAACGATCGCGCATCTCGATGGTAAGGCACCCTCTTCGGCAACGGAATGGTTCAACAGAAACGTATTGCACAGGACGTAACTATCCCGAGGATGTGCTAAGAAGGTAGGTAGGTAGCTAGGTCTTTTTTGTACTCTATACTCATTGACCTTGCCGCTAAGCCATCTCCTTTTTAGAGTTAGCTATGCCTGTTGAGATCGTGCATCTCATAACAGATGAGATCTCATCGCTAAAGGAGCCTTTCAAAGACCTTCTCTACTTGGCACTGGCCTGCAAAAGTCTCAAAGCGACCGTCCTTCCACGTCTGTACGACAAGGATGCAAAAGACGCACTCAAAATCAATCATCAACAACCGTTAGCTCTTCAATGGGCGTGCTGGTTTGGTGCCCTCAATGCAGCAAAAGGCTCCCTGGAAGCTCTAGGGCGGACCGGGACAAATGTTGGGGACAAGATTAATCAGCCTTTCCAAAATGATCGTCTCTACGCCCTGAGATACAAGACCGTCCGGAGGATGGGTCCTTCGGGCCCAGCCTATGGGTATTTGCACTGGGGGAGCCGGAGCGGCCTCTTGCACCTAGCCTGCCTGCGTGGGAACACGGCAATCGCCACAGTACTATTGGACAATGGTTTCAAACCAAATGCTCCAGATGGGAAGAGGCTGCCTCCTTTGGCATACGCATTGAATGAAGATGTGGTAAGTGTTGCAGATGTCTCGGGTTGATAATCTTCAGGGATCGCATCCATGACAAGCGAACTAGGCCAACTAACTTAACTGACACATCAGGCCAAACTGCTCATCAGCAGAGGAGCGGACGTCAATGCCACACACGACACTGACGAAACAGCTCTATGCCATCTCGTCTCTTGGGGACCAATGGATGGCTGCGACTGGAGCAAAGAGACCAACATGCTCAAGAGTGAGGGTGCTCTGAATGCTCTGGACACTCGTCACAACCACTTGAGCACTATTCGTTATCTTGTCCACCAGGCCAACGCAGATATATACGCAAATACCATAGGAAACATCAGTCCCCTACTTTCTGCCATAAACAAGCGATACGTCGAAGCTGTCCAGCTTCTTCTAGAAGCGGGTGCTTCGCCAAATCCGATCAGCAGCGAGACGGGCCAGAAGAGGTTATTGCTGGCAGATGCGCTCAAGCGGAACCAAAACCACCAAGTTGTCAAAATGTTACTGGAAGCTGGAGCAGAGGCTGATCTTGATACAATGCCAGAAGGTGACCTTTCCCAGTCGCAGGGCGAGGGGCTTCCCATTATGAACCTGATAACGCCACTGAGCAATTCATTATATGCACAGGCAGAGGTTGACATAGCCAGGCTTGTCTGTAGGAAGATAAGACACTTTAACAAGGTCATTGATGGGCATACACCGTTGTGGTACTACGTTAGAAGGGGAAGAGGGGATATTGGTCAGGTTCTGATAGAGCATGGAGCATGCCCCAAGTTGGCAAATGTGGAAGTCCGTGAAGATACCGTTCCGAGGCTGATTGCACTCGAATAGTATAGAGCTACCTAAGTGTAAGGTAACCATCAACTATTCTGCTTCGCTTCTCCTCTTTCTCAAAGGACTTGAAGTTTGTGCTGCATCATTGCAAATTCGATCATTCCCGAGGCCGTGTTAGCGTTAGCCTCTGAGGATTTTCAGCCAAGGGAACATGATGTAGTTAGAAATCATACTACAGGTGAAGGCTTTTCTGATCAGCCCATTGCGGAACAGGCAGTTCTTATGAGACCTTCATTCTCATTAAATCCATTTGAGTCACTATCTCATCATCGTCATCATCATCATCATGTACCATAACGCAAGGGTATCTATTGTTTGCTCCAACCATTTTAACTGCTCCACGTCCTTTTCGTTTGCACGACTCAGGCATGAGGGTCGGGCAGCCAGAACAATAGCTCCTGGTCAGCCGTGGCGAAGAAGTTGTACCGAGGGTTGAAGGCTAGGACAGCTGCCTCTCTCTTATCAGGCAGAGTCCAGCTAGGTTCCAGAACTTTGTTGTCATCGGGAGCTGCCATAGTATCCCAGACCAGGACGTCCTTTTTAGAGCCACTCAGAACATAGCGCCCATCGGGAGCGAAGCAGCACTCGCCACTGCTCTCTATATTTGACGAATCTGACGATGCGCTTCCACCTGATGCTGTTTCTCCCACAGTCAATCGTCGAGTGCCGCCGTTTGGTTTGTGAAGATATGCTTTCAGGGTGCCTTCGAAGGCGTCCAGGAGGAAGTGGCCATTACCACGAGTTCCAACAAGTAGCGACTTTCCATCATTTGAGAACTCGAGTTTTGTCCATCCCTTGTTGAGGCATTGTGAATCTACCTTCCTGCACTGTTCGACAACATCGACCGTTGCAAAAGGAGCCTTGTCATAGTGTCGAGCATCGTAGAGTAGTACCGTGCCGCTACTCGTACAGGCGACGGCAAACACAGTTCCAGAGGGGTCGTATGCGGCGAGGTAGGGTGCTCGAAGAAATAGTTGACCTTGGCAGTTCTTAGTCTGAGTGTCCCAGAGGCGCACAGTGTTATCGGTTGAGCATGAGATGAAGTTGTCGCTGCCCGGGTGAACAGCCAGTGAGGTTACAGGTCCCTCATGGCCTTCAAAGTATCTGATGAATGAATTATCGTGTGTGGCAAGATATCGGATAGCGTCTGGAGACAAAAGTCGGTCAGAATTAGGTTCAATTTGAAGGATTCAACAGTTTTTGATGAGCTACCGTTCTGTTTTGTGCTGGCATAGATTATGCTTGAAGCTGTGTGTGTGAATTTGGCTAGCTTCACTCCGTATTTTTTACTGACTAGGCTCTTGTCATGCCTGCCCTCTTTGACGTGGTAGATCTGTATCGTCTCGTCGCTGGCCGAGGCCATGACGAGCTGGCCTTCGTCATCGTAGTCGAGGGACAGTACATGAGGCTGTGGACGACTGTCCTTGACATCATCACGCCGGAAGAGCTATATACAGCGCCAGGCGGTCAGCCCACCATTAAAGCGTACGGTAGGTTATGTAGGTTTCATACCTTGGTAGGACGAAAGCTGCCTATGACATCGGACAGATTAGACACGGAGGCGGTGGTGCCAATGGTGCGGTGGATGTTAAGCGATGCGCCATTTGGTGTATTAGACCTATCTATATCCATCGGCGTTGATGACATTGTAGACAGAGAAGCGAGGTAAAGGCTCGAGGAGCAATGGCGAAGCGATAACGGTGGTAGTGGAGGTCTGGAACAAAGCACGCGCACTTGTGTTGAAAGCGAGTGGCGATTGTACGAATCGCAAAGGGTCGCAGTCACTCCAGCGCCAGACCAATCCAGTCGCGACAGTGGCAGGATTGAATATTTCTCACAATAGGAAGATTCAAGTAGTTGTGGTGGATGTTTTTGCTGATACTGATGTCTTGGGTTGACTAGGTACTCGGCTTCTGTCGTGTTTTGGCAATGGGAAGCTTTTGTCATGGAGCTCCTTGAGCTGGAGGGGTGTAATCTTGCGGGGTGCGCACAAGGTACCAAGGTACCTGTACGTATCGGTACCCGGAAAGGTCCATTTGGTCAACATCAAGTCGGTTTTTTACCTATTGCCCGGCCCAGGCCATCGTCATCCTCGTCTTATTTAGTAGGAGAGGCTCTGTAACTTAGACTGATTATTGCTATCTTCGACATTCGTCATGGCTTCTTGTAGTGGATTTTGAGACTTGGTATTCAACTCCTATGTATATGTTTCCCCACGCGTGTATGAATCCAATACCTAATGCTCGGTATAATTGGCGGCATACAAACACTCGAGCCGCAACAAGCCGCTCAGAGCGAACAGAATCGCCGGCCCAGCAGCTACTGGAAGTTAGCTGCCCTCCACTGTCTACCTACGGTACTAATAAGCCTACTATGTAGGTAGTTACTGGTATGGAGGTATCCAGTGCTGAGGTGTGCCCTGTCTTTCCCTTTGACCCTAGCGCCCATTGGATCCAAGATTCCAATGGATCAGTAAATCACCACAAAAGCGAATCAGCTTCCATCGTCGTCCTCCATCTTCAGGGGATGTACAGTACAGCGGTCCAGCGGCGGCCCTGACGCAAGGACCCGCAGCCGTCCCTGCGAAAAAGGACCGCCGACGTCGGCATATGAAATGTATCCAGCGCAAAAAATATGAAAAAGTACATATTTTAACTAAACGGCGAAGAGACGGGAGACATGGATGTGATCGTGTGAGGTACTGGCAGCTGGGCTATACGGATAGTACAGGCCCGGAAATACCCTCAGGAACCATCTTGAGGTATCACTGACCTTGATGACAGGCGGCTTATCAACTTTGTCAGCCGCTGACAGAAGACGCAATTTACACTTGTAGGGTCAGACAGCAGTACCCAATAGTTAATTTATATATCTTGAGCCCCGTTCAAGTTTCTATGCTCGCCCAGTTCATTATGTGGAAAGCTTGTACCTTTTTGGCGTAATTGCGCTGCAGGCGGTACCTCAGCGCTGACAATTTCTCGTGCTGCCATAGGGTCCGAAGCCGCTCGTGACGGCAACGGGTGTGAAACCCTTCCTTTCCACGTTCCCAAATCTTCTTCTTAAACCTTGCTCAGGTAACCAACTAGCTTTGTGTCTTGTGCATCATTTCGGTTTCTTCGGGTCGCCCATTGAAGAGGACAGCTCTCGCGCCCGAGCTCACCCCTATAGGGATCTGGTTCCCTCGCCCAATCTCTCCTTACACCCAATATTGCTCTGACAACTGTCGGCCGCTTCCTCGCGTTTGGAGAGATCGGGTCATGTCGACCACTGTTGGGTAAGCATCCTGGCCATTGGATGCTTGATGAAACGATCATCCAAAAGAATCCGTGGGGTTTCGTTCGCGCCCAAGTTCTTGTGCTGACTTGGTGAATAGCGCCTTCATTGCTGGCGGCATTGCCGCCTGCGGTGCCGTTACTGCAACACATCCTTTTGAGACGGTCAAGATTCGGTATGTTTTGGGGCTTTTGGCACGCGGCATTCTCCCAGTAAATGCTGACAATAATCCTGTATAGTATGCAATTGCAAGGCGAGCTTCAGAACAAGGGCCATCAACCTCACCATTACAGAGGACCGATCCATGGTGTGAGCGTCATTGTGCGCAACGAAGGTGTCCGTAATATCTACCGCGGAATTGGCGCAGCCTATATCTACCAAGTTCTTCTCAATGGGTGCCGTCTCGGCTTCTACGACCCTATGCGCAATGCGCTCGCGAGCTTCTTCCTCAAGGACGGAAAGGCCCAAAATTTGGGCATCAACATGTTCTGCGGTGCAGCCTCGGGCGTCATCGGCGCCGCCGCCGGGAGCCCCTTCTTCCTTGTCAAGACCCGATTACAGAGTTTCTCGACGTTCCGACCCGTTGGTACACAGCACCACTACCGGGGCGCGTGGCACGGCTTCAAGTCTATCTATGGAACTGAGGGTATCAGTGGTCTCTACCGCGGTGTGCAGGCTGCCATGATCAGGACTGCTTTTGGCAGCTCTGTTCAGCTTCCCACATATTTCTTCGCGAAGCGTCGCCTGGTTCGTCATTTTGATATGGAAGAGGGCCCTGGTCTGCACTTGGCCTCCAGTGCTATCAGTGGATTCGTTGTCTGCTGCGTGATGCATCCTCCTGGTAAGTCTTGCACTTGAACCAAAGCTGAGTTTAGCGGCTGACATTCACGTCTCAGACACCATCATGTCCCGTATGTACAACCAGAACGGCAATCTCTACAGCAGCGTTGCCGATTGCCTCTCCAAAACTATTCGTTCAGAGGGTCTCTTGGCTCTGTATAAGGGATTCTTCCCTCATCTTGCCCGAATTCTACCCCACACCATCCTTACTCTGAGCTTAGCTGAGCAGACCAATAAGCTAGTCCGCAAAATCGAGGATCGCATTCTCCCCGGGAGATTGGAGATGGCGACTTGAGGTGATAAGATTATTAGAAAAGGTCAATAATGAACGGGTGGCATAGTGATTAGCGAACATCGATCTAGAGCAAAACTGCTCTTGTATATGACGAAAAAAGAGAGAAACATTTCAAGTCCTCAATTACATGGTTATCTAGCAGGACAATAGGAGCATTCGGCACCGCCTGGGTCATGGGTTTGGCAATCAAAAAGGCGGCGTGGCGTATCTGAGGAGTTTTTAGTCACGATACATACTATGTTATACCAGTATACAAATATGAGTGTTCGGATTCTTGTACGAATGATGCTCTACCCATGAATTGACCGCTTGCAGCCATAGCATAGCCGGCCTGCACCGGCTGCCCCCGGCCCGTTCCCGGCATCATCGCCTATCTCTCCGGCCCATCGCGAATCTCCCTCGGCATCAAGTGACATTCCGCAGCTTCCGCAGAAGCTCTTCCCAGGAACTCGGTCCAGCTTTGTAGTTGTGCGCACCACGTTGGCAACGATTCCAGCATATCCCTCCTCTACACTATCAAAGTACCGTGTCATGACCTCCTCGATGCTCAGGTCCTTGTGTGAAACAACACTGTTTCCAGCCTTGGCACCTGCTTTGTTTACGGGAACAACCTCCTTTAATGGGGGAACAAGGTCGATGTACTGGACCAGCTCGTTGCGAAAGATCTCGCGTAGGGGATAGTAGACCGGGAATTCTAGTCGACCGGTCTCCTGGGCGGCGGTGCCCTCGACTGCCTCGTATGTGCATACAGTTGTCATGCCGTCGGCAACCTGTAATGGAACTGCAAATCCTCTACCGTTGGCGACCTCTGATAGTGTCAAGGCTGCGAGTGCTGTTGTGCTGTGGCCGAGGAGAAGCGCTGAGCATGAGTGCTCCTGGGCTTTCTGGAGAAGAAGGTGACGAATAAGCTGACGGAGAAGGTCTGTTCGCGAGGTCAATGTGGGTAAAGCATTGAAAAGTCGTTGAAGGCGAGCGTTTGGATCGTCATCTGGTGTGGCAGCGTCGAGGGGTAGAGTTGACCAGTCGATGCTCTTCACGAAGAGGACGTCCTTCAGAGGAACACTCTCGAACGTTGCATTTGGCAATACACGACGGTACTCGTCCAGCAGCTTCTTAGCAGTAGATTCTCCCTCGATATATGATAACTCAGTATCGATATGAATGATCACTGGCTCGAATGGTGAAGATGCCTTGTTCTCTGAGTGGTGGCGAGCCTGCTGACTGAGTAGCTGGGCCAGGACGCTAGATGAAGGTCCAAAAGACAAGCCAGCCAGGTATCTCCGAGTGGTAAGCTTCTTTGAAGAGCGAATGTCTTTATGAAGTGCGCCGAGACGCCTGTTTAGTTTATAAGCGACATATTGGACGTAACAATCACTGGGTTGCATTAGCATGAGGGACAAAGAGATCAAGTTCTGCGAGAGAATGATGATAACTCACCGGCATGTTGGGTCTGTCCGCAGGAGTAAAGCGGCATCTTCGGCCTTGCACCGCTTACAAGGCCGGCTGGTGTCCGGGGAAGGCATCTGAGTTGGGCGTTGGGCCTGGAGATGTTTACAAACGGAGTTGGAGTTGAGTTTTCGGGTGACCTATAACTTAACTATAGGGTAACCATCGTTGAGAGTCAGGAAAGGAAAAGGGAAAACTGAGGGCAGTTTTTATTTGTTCTCAAGTGCCAGTGATTTTAGACCCGAAGCAAGGCTCTGTCGGATGCTAAGTATGAGTCGATAGGTGAGTTGGGTGCCGATTGTGTGGTAAGGTAAGGTAAGGTAGAGAGAGTTGAGTACCTACATACCTAGTAAACTGAAGAGTTGAAATTTTCGCCGCCTCCCACCGATCAGTCATAAAACAATCACCAAAGCCAACTTTACCACAAACTTAGAGGAACGTCATGGTGGGCAGTTAAAACCCAAGTTGTCCAAATTCAGAGATAACCATGATGGTGTTTCCGTTTTTGTTATCTATACCTCATATACGAATTTACTTCCATACACTTGAACTTCAAATGCAGTACAAAACCTTGACGCACACTTCGCTTACACGACTCCTAGCACCGCTTGTACTGCACTGATGAATCCCTGGTTCCGTACACGTATTTGTCAAAGGACATCTACTAGCTTCTGAATAGGCTACCAAGAACATGTCCGGCAAAGTAGCCACGGTCTCTACCCCAGGCTCTGACTATGATCTCCTTTCCTATTCTGACCACGTCCTTCTGTTGCTCAGCATCGCCCCATCCTGGCGTCTGGGACCCAAAGCAGATCAGGTGAACGCCCACATGGATAACTGTGCGGTAAGCAAACTCATCACTCACGGCACCGTAGCCATCAGAAAATGCCCGAATGAGCCACTCCCCCGCAGCAATGTCCTTGTATAGCTTGAGTTGCCAAAGCTCAGCAATGACCTGGCCGAGATCTAGAGGCCGAACACCAACCTGAACCATCTCCCAGTCAACAATACGAATGGGAGTGTGAGTGCCTTTTGCCAGAGGAGTGTCAGGGAGTAAGATACTGTTTGTAGTCAGCTGACCGCGGTCTCACGATGAGCAACACCAATACGAGGACTCACTTTCCGGTCCAGAAGTCACCATGAATGGGATACAAAGCTGATTCATCTGCAAGTTCCCCGGCAGCCAGATCACTGACACCCTGCAAGACGTCCCTTGCGTCGCCAAGGATCTCGGGGTGTCGATCCACCACTTGGAGCAACTGTTGGTAATTGATCATGTTCTTGAGACCCTGCATCTCCTTGTTCCCCGCAAACGTCTCTCGTAGGGCTGCTTGCCTGGGCTCTTGGCTCCAGCCGTGGAACGTGCGAAGCCAAGATCCAAGACCATGACCGAGCTGCTCGCATTGCTCTTTAAGAGTTGGTGGTGTGGGGGCAGCGTAGTATTTGAGGGCGTAGTCTTTCAGACTGAGAGCTTCTGAGAGATACTCTTGGACTTGAGTATTGCTATCTTGGTTGAAGTAATATGTCTCTGGAGTTGATATTCTACATGATGGCGTTTCTGTTGGGGGCAGTCCAGCAAGATGAACAAGAGACTCATACTCGATAGCCTATAACGGTGGATGTCAGCCAGCCAAGGTTGTCACTTCGTATTCTCAGCATGGCACTCACACATCGAGAAGTTGCAATCTTGAAGGCAGGATGAAGTGCAACGTAGCCCTCGCCCTGCTTGATCACGACGCCATTTCGATATTTGTCTTCACCTGGTGGCTTCTCAAGAATAGCATGGTACATAAAGTTGGCAGTACCACCACTGAGCTTTCGTAGGCTTGAGGGAGCAAATGGGGTTCCTTGGAGGACTTGCGCTACTTTGGACCGAATTTCTTGTTCGGTATCCGTGGGAATGTTGTGTTGTTCGTGTAAAGACATGGTGGATCGAAGTGGGTGAATGGATGCCCGTGGAGTGATGAGAGCAAAACAGCCCCTCCACAGGTGATCAGGTATGGGTTGATTATTGGACGTGTTAGTGGTGTTGCAGCCCAGACACTGGAGATGTTGGATCGCAGTGGTTCGAGCATTCCATTGATTTACTGGCTTAATATTGACTACTTATAACCGGGCAGGATAAAAAACCAGAGCGTTTTATTGCTTGAGAAGAAGTGAATATTTGCATTTCATACACTGATTAAACAAATCCGGCAACTCTTGAGCGCGTTTAGTCAATGGCTGCATTCGCCGGTGACTCAATCAGTAGAAAAGAGTCATCGTCTGTCTACCTTATGGCTCGCGACAGTGTTCCAGGGAACATACTGCCTTTTGCAACATCTGTAGTTGATTACCAATCCATTCTCCCACTTTCACCTGTTACACTCGGAAGCATTGAATTAACTAATTATTAACAGCTCGTTCAACGAGTGTTTCGCCGTCATGAAACCTCCCCCATTGTAATTCTCCACCAGCAAGCGTCTAGGTAGGTATTCGGCTCGGAGCGAAACAGGGAGGGAGCCTTGTCATGGATGCATAGATAGTTAGCGTGAAACTCTTTGAATCTCTAGAATCTCAAATATCTTGGCCGCTGGGCATTATGATGTACGTAGTACTATGTACGGAGTATGCACGGATGGCATGGCATCGTCTCATATTATGGACTCTTGTCGAAGCGCCCTGTATCAGATTAAGCGATCGACCAGCCAGGCGGCCTTGGCCTGACCGGGCCGGGCCTCTATATCAAGTCAGCTCGAGCAGTTTGTCACCAATCGAGATGACAGTTCTTGGCTATAGACGCTGCATATGCGGGCTCATTGATGATGGACGCATGGCATGAAAAGAGAGAAGACTAGGTAGAATCCACCCCCAACAAGAAGAGTTGCAAGAGTCGAAATCGTCAGATTCATCAGTCACAGAATAGGAACAAGCCACTTTCGTGATCGTTTTCGGCTGCGGAATGTGCGGACGGTTCACTCAATTCAGCTGCCTTGTTTGCACAGCCAGTGTCGATTTGATCACCCACTCAAGATGACCAAAGAGACACTGCCCACTGCCATCTTTCACAAATAGTCAATCTCTTTGCCTGGTGATGGTGATGGAGATGGAGGGTGGTAACGTCAGGCGATACGTAAGACTGATAGATTAGTATGTATGGAGGTTAGTACTGTAGGTAGTACGTAGGTAGGGTAAGATACAGGGTACCTAAGCTTAATAAAAGTCTCAACGGCGGGAGGCATGCGTGCGTGCACACGTTTCTGTGCTGTATCCGTACGTATGTATTTGTTCAAGGGCCTCGAACCTACCAACCAGTAGGTATATGATGCTTCCGCCACCTGATGTAATCCCGTTCTGGAGGAAGAGGGATCAACAGGTAAAAGAACCTTAATCAGAGCGAACCCCTCTTTCATTCCTTGGTTCATCATGTCCAATTCCGAATGCGAAAAGATATTGATTGACTGTTGATGGTGTCCGTTTTCAAGTTCAAAGTAGGTACAGTACCTACCTTACCTAGTACTAAGGTAGAGAGGTAGGCAGTTGTATACGGAGTACCTTACCTATGTAGAGTACTAGCTAGACTATACCAACAGGCAAACCGTAACACGCTTACTTCTTCTTAGACCACTTTATTTATAAACTTCGTTTTCTATCAGTTCAGGTAAGAAAAAAAAGTAAAAAGAAAAAGAAAAAGAAAAAGCTACCTTAGTTCCTACTGAGGTGAGCCTTTGACGCCGCATTGTTTTGGCCGCGAGCAGTGCATCTCAAAGAAAACACCAACTGATTCGACAACATCGCTTCTTCAAAACGCCTGAAACGCCTACGGGGAGACTCAACATGCAGGACGCCCGATACTTGGCACTCAACTAAAAATACCTGAGCCGTCACTGCAATTGAGCGGCAGTTTCGCTTGTTGCGCCTTGTACCGAAAAAGTACCGGGCCTGCAGATCTGCGACTTGGCTTATTGCTTAGCTCTGAGTTAATACCTACCTTAGTTAAGTTGTACGTATAACCAGTAGGTACCTAGTGCCCAGGCGGGCTGTTAGTTACGTCCCCTCTTGACTGGTCTGGTCTGGTCTGCGACAATCTTCGTGCCTCTCTCTCCGTTGCCGATCAAATCAAAACACCCTTTCCCTTCCTTCTCCTTTCTGTCTTTGTCCTTTCCAAAAGCCGCAAATGCCTTTCAATCGTCATTCAACTTATACTTCTTCATAATTCCAACATCTCTCGTCCCTCTTTCCTTGTCTTTATCCTTCTCCTCCATCTGC
Organism: Fusarium sacchari; assembly: GCA_017165645.1. Taxonomy (NCBI): domain Eukaryota; kingdom Fungi; phylum Ascomycota; class Sordariomycetes; order Hypocreales; family Nectriaceae; genus Fusarium; species Fusarium sacchari. The sequence goes on from JADANP010000012.1 coordinate 154,615, forward strand.
AGCATCCAATCTGCCCGCGTACGCCCTGCAACTACTAAATACTCCGGCATCCATTTCATCACAACAATCAACAACCTCCAATCCGATCCGATCCCAACCTAACACGACAACCACAAACTTGACTGCCACCACCAGTTCCAGACTCATCTCCTCAAGTCTCACCACCTAAACTCCGTATCAGCATAACGTTTGCACGCCCGCAAAGCCCATCGTCTCGACTTCCACAACCTTCTGCTCCTGCAAGCATTATATCCTGGTTTCCAACCCCTGCTCGTAACACCAGCCTTTCAACAATCGAGAGGCCCATCGTTTTCTCAAATTTTACAACAAAGCCTTTACTTCTTATCTGCCGTCAAATTCTGGACGCTTGTTCGGTCGACTAGTCTGATTATTTCATTGCCGCGCAAATCTTCGAATCGAACGCTTACCCTTCTCCTTCACGAACCGTCAATGTTCGTGACATCACCACCACCATCATCATTCTCGTACTCTATACCGTTCGCCGAAACATAGTAAACAATGGCCGGAACTCTTGTTGAAAGGGCCGCGCATCCGGTCAATACATCTTCTCTTGATACCAAACTCGTTGTCTCTGCTCGTCCTCGCAGCCAATCTCACCTTGAGGTTGCCTTTTCCCCTGTTAACAACGACGGTTGTTTTGACTTTGACCGCGTGTTGAAGAGCGGCTATGTCCAGAAGCGCACACAGAAGACAAAGGTTAGCATCCATCGCCACTGATCCTTTTTGACGCATCATGCCACTGCTTCCGGCTTTTGTCCAGTACTGACTCCTTTTTCTAGAAATGGAAGCCTGTTTACCTTGTCTTGCGACCCAACACCCTCTCTTTGTACAAAAACGAGAGCGAGTCTCGACTACGACACCAGCTTTACTTATCCGAGCTTACAGCCGTCGCCGAACTGAAGGACCCCAAGCATAAGCGCGAGCATGTTTTTGGCCTCTTTTCCCCGTCTCGCAACTATCACTTTCAAGCAAACTCCGCCGAAGATGCTCAGGAATGGATGGACTTGATCCGAAGGGATGCGCGTATCGATGAAGAGGAAGACGAGATGTTCCTTGCCAGCCCACGTGCCATTCAACAGCCTGGCAATGGCATCAAGCCGGTTTCTATCAGCAACAACCAACCAAATGAGCATGAGCGCTTCCTTTCCAGCTCTCCGGAACCAATGGCATCATCTGCCCCCAGATATGTCACCTCGGCAGGGGGTAGGAGACGGTCGTCGATACTAGAGTCTTCGGGACTATCGGGTGCGGAGTTCGCATCGCACTCCGACCTTTCCGACAATGAAGCTTTCCGTCCCCAGGACTCATCCTACGATAGTCTGGCCGTTCAATCGCCTGGCAAGCTACCCCCAGCAGCTCGCCCATCAGGCCAAGGTATCCGATCCGCAAGCCAAACGAGCGTGTCTAATGTTGAGCAAGACCCCGACCGTGTCATATGGCAAGGCCGGCTCTACCTCTTACGCCACCGACGTGGTATGCGCCAGTGGAAGGATATGTGGGCTGTTCTTCGCCCACGCAACCTCATTCTCTATAAGGATGAGTCTGAATACACAGCCCGGTGGATTTTACCGCTCTCCGCAGTCGTAAATGTTGTCGATCTGGATCCTCTCAGCAAGAGCAAGAAGCATTGCCTTCAGGTTATCACTGAGGAAAAGAGCTACCGCTTCTGCGCCCACGACGAAGATGCCCTTGTTCGCTGTATTGGCGCTTTCAAGAGTTTGCTTGCTAAACGTCGCGAACTTGAGGCTCGCGCTGCCGCAACGGCCACATGACCTAGGAGCAAAACAGACCTCACGACGATATCTCGGCCCTTGAGACCCAATGGTGTAAATGCACCCAAGATGAATCATGATGATTAACGTTTTCTTTGTCGGTTTCCTTTGTCATGCGCCAGCGGCCGTACTGTTTTCTTTGTATTTCCTGGTCATTGTTCATGGCGAATAAGTTGCCTGATAGAAGAGAGGAAAGAAAAGACAAGAAAAGAAAAGAAAAGAGGAGGGGAGCTTCTTAACGAGTTGTATATTTTTCTCAGCGCCTGTTCATTTAGCGAAAGCCTCCTATTTTGCTGTGTACATAAAACATGATATCCGTGGTACTTAGCACCATCCTGTAGAAGCCTTTCATATTCAACCAATATTCTTAAATCGAGAACACCATTGAGAGCTTGACCTGAAACCCAAACACTTGTCCATCCATGCTACCGATGCATTCTGAACCATTACAAAACGCCGATAACAAAATCAAATCGAAAATCGAAGATGCCAAGCTTTTTTTAAACACAAACATTATCGTTGACCTTGATCGTGCCATGCATGTTGACAACTGCTGATACAGCTTTGCCTGGTTCGTCTTGGTATTGGCCAAGATAAAGTGATCTTGGCACGAATCCAAATAAGTAACTGGACAACGAGTATCAGAGTCTCATAGAGATGGCCGAGTCTCGTGGATGATGTGCGCAACAACCATATGCGAACACAAAAACAAAAAGAAGAAAAGAAAAAAAACATTGGATCTTTTGTGCGGAGCGGCTTTGTGCGCAACGCCGCTATATATTCTCAAGGAGAAAGGAATCGTCAAATTCGCCATAGTTTAGGTTGTCATCGTCCCGGTCGTTCATGAGGGATTCAAAAGTAATGTCGTCGGTTCCATCGGCGAGACCGTCGCCTGTGCCAAGACCACCGAAAATCTCGTCATCAAAAACAGAATCATAATTATTGTTTGACATTTCCTGCGAGGCTCCCAGATTGTCTGCATCCATTGACAGATCTTGCTTGGGTGCGCTATCGACAGATCCAGCAGGTAGTTGCGAGATGCCATTTGTCTGAGAAGTGTTGTTGGTCGGCAGGATGTCGTCCAGACCTAGTATATCATCATTGCCCTCCGGGGGAGCAAAAGTTGCAAGGTCAAAAGAAGGTTCCTGAGAATTAGAAGGGTTCTGCGAGTCGTTGTTTGTCGGAGCCAGCGTGAACTGCATATTTGTAAAGTTGAGTTCTGAATGTGACCCGTCGCCAGTAAGGTCTGTCACGTTATTGTGTTGGTTGTCCACCTGCTTTTGCTCCATGATCGGCATAGGAGCCATCGGAGCGGTGGCTGCTGGAGCTGAAGTCGGGGCAGCAGGAGAAATTGTCTTGGAGTTTGTCTGCTCAGGTCCAGTACTTGGAATTACAGATGAGGTGGTCTCATCATTCGGCACACTGATAGATTGGCCGACATCGGGAAGCCCCATGCCCATGTCAGGAAAGGGGGCGACTGGTTTGTTGGTCTTGATCTCTGTCATATGCTGATCCTGAGGGGGAGGGGGAGGGGATGATTCAAGGTCGATGATCATGGGAGATTTGGACTGAGATTCAACTGGTTGAGGTTGTGGGGGTTGGGATACAGGAGTAGGTTGACTTTGCTGAATCTGCTGTTTCTGCTCTTGTAGACGCTTGATATCACGCATGAGAACAGACTTGGCATCGATCTAAGATAATGTGAGATTCGAGTCGCTGAGGCGATGCTCGAGGCGACTTACAATATCCCACTCGAGCTTGTGTAAGGCTTCCCGGAAACCGTCAATAGACTCGGGCAGCTTGGACTTGAGGGTTGACTGGGTAGATTGCGCACTCCCCTGGGTATCCTTGCGGGAAGCTCTGAGAGCCTTTCCAGTATGTACCAGCTGTAATGAGGCGTCAGAAATTTGGACAAGCATTATAAGGATGGAGGTGACACTTACGACATCGTTGACCATATTCTGCAAGACATCGAGCGGGTCAGGCTCCTGATGAGGTTGGGAAGCCATGGCCATACCAGGCGACAGTTCTGGTCTTCTGGTAGATACTGAGAAGCCGTTCAAGCAAACTAGAGGTTTAGCTGTCAAAGGACGGTGAGATAATTATCGTCGTTGCTGAACAAAGCCAGGGAGAGCCCGGGAACTGCACTAGGTAAGTACTTACTGGACCCAGTTCAGACCCCCAGGTTAAGTGTTCGGCGCGTCAAGGAACGACATCACGTGCACCTCACTAGAACCCCTGGGTAGGTAGGTACCTAGTTACCTACTACCTTGAGGTTTGAGTCGGGTTCCATGGATCGGATGGACTCACTGACAAGGACAACAGTGAGCAACCTAGGTACCTAACCAACCAAAAGACTCACTGACAATTGAAAGCTGGTACATGTAGCTTCGCATATGTAGATGTTTTTATTCTTAGCTCCACTTCCTAAGTACCTAACCAGGTTAACTCTGAGAGCCGCTCAGGGCCCGACAGTCTGAGCATGAACCATGGATATCATTGAGAACTGTCAGCGTTGGAGTCTGGATCGGACTTACGCCTTTGCCCTCCAATCATGCATGCCTCTTGGCTTTTGCAAAGCTCAACGTTGCTTTCATTCTTGGTCTCCAGCCAAGCCTGCCTCTGACGCCTTTGTATAAACATTAACTATACCCCATCAACTATCCGATCCCAGGGGAATACGTTAGTGCTCTATAATGCCAGTAGGTACTAAATGGATGGGTCATGCAAACATCGAATTGCACCGATGTTAACATGCACTCCCCTCCACCTTCAGTTATAAGGATAACTAACCTATGCATTGAATATACTGTACCTAGTCATGTGTGATAACTTATGTGACATGATACACGTTACCTAGGTACTTGATGTCCCACCTCAGCCTATACAAACTCCCTTCCCGCTTCTCCAAGGTCCAATGCAGTTTGTTCGGTTCTATCCCATTCCCCTCTTCCTTCATTCTCAACCCTGACACTTTGATCAAATCAGGGCGTCTAGAACAACAGATAACCAATCGCTGATCAATATACCTGCATGGTCTGTTGGGCTTCGATAGTCGGTAAGGGAAAGCAAGTACCTTACTTCACCTTAGTACTAGGCAAGGAAAGAAAACTTAGGGCCTTGATCTTAAATGACAAAATAATTTAAGTTAATATAGCCTAAGCTTAGGGCGACTTTTGCTGAGTTTATTTTGATACCCCATTTCAAGGTTTCATGTTTTCTTGCTCCCCGAGGCCTACCTTAGTACCTTGGGTACCGAACAATCCATCTGCCTTACCTCACTGTATGATGAGCTGTGCAGTAATAGAGGCACAGGGGGATATCCGTCCATAGGTAGGTAGGTATGTAAGGCTATGCATGCCCCTCCATTATCCGCTACTCGTCAGCTTCTTCTTTACTTCTCTCCTCTCAAGCATTCAGAAGGTAGTCATAATCTCGTTGGAGTGGTCCTTGTATCAGGTTTCCTTTGGGCTTTTACGGTTCCTTTCGGTTCCTCCGTTCAATTTTCTTTTCATATCATCGACTTTCACCATCGTCTCGCGCGCTGCTTCTCTACCATAGTTAGCTCTATTCTGTTCCGCCATCTCCTCTCTTGTTGCTCTCAACTTATCTCTTTATCTGAGTCGGTTTCTGCCTTTTCTACGTGTCTTTGCTGGGCTTCGATTCTCGTGCGCGCCAGGCTACGGGAAACACCATCTGCACGCCTTCTTTCAGCCTGTCGACCAGCTCTCATCTCCATCAAATTAAACCCCCCCACGTCTCACAACTGGCCACGATCGAGCCAAGGCCACCGTCTCGTTCCGCTCCTGTGTTACAGTGCCAAACCGCACGCGCGCAACAAGTCGATCGCTTCTCTCCGAAAGCTTGCGCCTTCGTTCGCGTCGCCGTCAACCGCTTTTTGGAGACTTCGGACGCTGGAGTTTCCACTGCAGCCTCCCACCCCAGTCCCAAAGCTTTCGTCTGGACCCCGTCGTCAGACCAGACCCAGACGCGGGCCCCCTCTCTCCTTGTGTCCACCCGTGTCACTTTTAGCTCCGGGTTGCCTACTCGTCCAGTTGGACCCCTGTCCTGTCAAACGCTAGAGGCACAGGTACATATTGTCACCGACCGCCGACTCTCCACCTCGACCGACCGACTTCAGTACAACGCAGCTCATAGGTAGCCTCCAATTCCTCTTCTACCTCTGCTCTGTCGTCCTATCCTTCCGCTACTTATCCTTCTTGATCGTCACCCCAGACACGATATCATACAACATGGCTGATTCTGGAACGCCCTCCAACCCAGGCCAGCTGCCTCCTCCCCCTCAGGCCAGTGCTGGCGCCCCTGGCTTCGAAGCTGGTCAGAATGGACAGCCTATGGCCCCTCCGCCTCTGCATATCCCTCAGAATACCAACCCGATCCCGACTGCCATCACCTCCCCCAGATCCGCTGCCGATCAAGGAGGCATCATGTCGCCTACCAGTGCAGGTGGCTTCCGTCGTGCTGCCCCTGAACCCAACAAGCGTGCCCTCTACATTGGTGGTTTGGACCAGCGTGTAACTGAGGAAGTCTTGCGTCAGATCTTCGAGACTACGGGTCATGTTCAGAACGTCAAGATCATTCCCGACAAGAATGTAGGTCTCGCTACAACCCTAAGAAATTTTGTGGATGTGGTATGGTGGGCTAACAACGCTTCACAGGCGCGTGGTTATAACTATGGCTTTGTCGAATATGACGACCCTGGTGCCGCTGAGCGTGCTATGCAGACCCTCAATGGACGACGAGTTCACCAATCGGTACATTGTCTCTCAGCGAAATCCAACAACATCTCGAACGTCGCCCGCTAACCGTAGCTTAGGAAATCCGAGTCAACTGGGCCTATCAGTCGAACACTACAAACAAGGAGGACACCTCGAATCATTTCCACATCTTTGTCGGTGATTTGTCTAACGAAGTCAACGATGAGGTCCTCCTTCAAGCTTTCTCTGCTTTTGGTTCCGTTTCAGAGGCTCGTGTCATGTGGGATATGAAGACTGGCCGATCTCGAGGTTACGGTTTTGTTGCCTTCCGCGACCGCCCTGAGGCCGAAAAGGCTCTGAGCTCCATGGACGGCGAGTGGCTCGGCTCGCGAGCCATTCGATGCAACTGGGCAAACCAGAAGGGCCAACCTTCAATGGCCCAGCAGCAAGCTATGCAGGCGATGGGCATGACACCTACCACCCCTTACGGGCACCACCAATTCCCAGCACATGGCGTCGCTAGTTACGAGGTCATTCTGACTCAAACTCCCAGCTGGCAGACAACTGTCTATGTCGGCAACCTTACTCCTTACACAACTCCCAACGATGTGGTTCCTCTGTTCCAGAACTTCGGTTTCGTTGTTGAGTCTCGATTCCAGGCTGACCGAGGTTTTGCTTTCATTAAGATGGATACACACGAGAACGCGGCCATGGCGATCTGCCAGATGAATGGGTATAACGTTAACGGACGACCCCTCAAGTGCAGTGTATGTTTTACCCGTGTTGCAATTGAGAGATGGCAGCTGACAATTGCCCGCAGTGGGGCAAGGACAAGACGCCTAGTGCTCAAGGAGCCTTTGACCCAGCCCAGCCCTACAGCCCACAGAGTGCCCAAGCTCCTGGCTTCCCAGGCACGCCTACGTACTATCCTCAGTATGGTGGTAAGTTCAATGCCAGCAAAGCTTGATCGTAGCAGTAGCTGACAATGACAAAGCCCAGTACGGTGGACAGCCTGGAAACTATGGTGGACCACAAACTGGATCACCGGCTGGTTATGCTGGATCCCCTATGGGATATGCTGCTCCTCAAAGCGCGGGCGGATACGGCAGGGGCCAACAGCCTCCCAATGCTGAATGGGCCCAGCCTCGCCCTGGACAGAACTTCAACAATGGATTTGGTGGTTATCAGGCCTAGGGGGCAACAACCAAACCAGAGCAAGATAAACCAAAAAGCTGGACGAAAGCTGGACATGGTGGTATCAGGGCGGAGGTGTCTACCACCTGATCACGCTCCGGGCCGGGTTTCTCTTTGTCCGCTTTTGATGATTCCCCTTTCTTCCTCCGCACGTTTCTATGGATTTCTCTCTTGTGCTTGCTTCTGTTGCTTCCATTACTCTTTTCTCAGTATCTTCAAGCATTATTACAGTTCAGGCCTGTGATACCCCAGTTCCGTGTTATGGGGGAAAAGGGGCAACTTCCCTCTCTTGCTTACAAACGGATGTAATGCATTTCGCTCTTCTCTTCTCTTCTATTCCTGTTTCGTCGATAAAAGTCAGGGAGCGCCACATGTTTCTCAAATCTCTCTCAATCTCAATCTCTATCTCTTTCTGTACGAGCGCTAATTCTAGGATACCACCAACATTTCTCCACCTTGACTTTGTTGCATTAAGTCAAGAGCCAGTCTGGCATTTCAAAATTCCCTATCTGACGACGTCATGAGCGTTTCATCCATTCTTGTGTCTCATGGAGCATCTGATTGATATTTCAGTGGCTGGCGAAGGGGGTGGCAGTTCCATTCCATGGATTCTCATCTATGTATTTAGCGGCGACCTTTCCCTTTCTTAACGGGACATTTTTCTTCTTTCTCCTTTTTTCATTAATAATTCTCGCGTACGATATGATGGAACAACGACTTGACGACTCTGTAAGATTGATGACAAAAGGTGAGGAAGTGGAAGATGTTGGGGATACGCAAGTTGGGGGGCGTCGGCGAATGTTGCTCGAGATGCACAGGATTCTCGAACCAAACCAGGTGGCAAGATGGCGGCAGTTGATGGAGTGGATGAATAAAATAACAAGGCTTTCTCGCTCAACCATCGGTCGTGGTACCCTCGGCCTTTCTCTGATCAATTGGACAATGGCGTAGGGGTGACACCACAATCGAACCGTTCTGCCAAGACGTTGCCAGTCTTCAAAGTTCTCATCTCGATAATGGCGCCCAAGCTGAGAAGTGAGGTTTCTACATACCAGTATGAACTGGCATAGCAACAGGTCTACGTGTTAGATATTTGGCACCAGTAAACCCCAGTAAAGGTGTAAATAGGTAGACACAGGAGCCACGTAGGTTTAGATTGGATGGATGGCAAGCCCATGAAACTCCAACGAAATAAACGGGGCAGAAGAGGCTCTGGAATTTGATACCTACATACAGGCGACAGGCTACCGTCTTGTCCTACCAGATACGGTGAGAAGGGCCGGGAGCCGTTTAGAAAGTGAAACTTGGATTTTTATTCCGTGGTACAGTAATGAGTAACTCCTCGGGACCCTGAAAAGGACGTCATTTTTGACAGGGCGGATTAATTGGCTACCTACCTAACTAACATCTGTGTATCTAGATATGGCATGGGTACGGAGTAATACGGATATTATTGGGCTGTGGATTATGACAGAACCCATGCTGATGATGATAACATACGTAGGTACTAACGTAAGTCGAGGATACTGCCAATGATAATATGTTTGTATCGGGAAATCGAGGTCTTAAACTGACCGACTGAGGTGGGCATCAATCAATGGATGGCTATTCCCGGAGGTATAGTCTATGTGTTGCGTGTCGCTCGTGTTATAGATAGAGTCATAAGCTTTCATGTGTAGTAGCAGAGAATAGCAGAGAAGGGCTGATGATGACCCCGCTGATCAGAGGCAACAAGATATGTACTGCATGTACTCTTAAAAAGTGCCATTACTTTGCCACCTTATAAATCGGACCAGCTCTGATTGCGCGTAGAACGGCAGGATATGTGCCCCGTTGAATAAAAGCGAGTGGTGATTTGACAGTTGATAGGGGGGGATCATCACAGCCTGTCCACTGCGGCGTAACCCCCTTGTTATTTTGGCAGGGTAGAGCAGCTAACTAGAGCTGACTGGGAAACCAGGGCAGCCTTCTCGCTCGTGTAAGGATATATTAAATGGCTTATTTATTGAGAGTTGATATTGGATTAGAGGCAATTAGAGTCTATTCTGCCTAGAAGGGCCAAAACCTAATGTGTTATATTTTTACCGAGACGCCGGGATCTATCTGACCAAGTGGCAGAAGTCGAGGCGTAATCAATCAATCAACCTTCTCGCTCGTGTACCACCGGCCTTCAAGTGCCTTGCCGGGGTACCAAGGTTGGTAGCAGTAATAGTGGTGGGCTTCTTTTCGACTTTGTGCCGTTGGCTGGCGAGAGACGAAGTAAATAAACTTGGGAGTTAGTTAGTAAAATCAACAAAATTTCTACAGGTACTTACTTGATCCAATGTAACTCCGTAACTTAACTGTCAGTTCTCTTATTTTACTGCAATAAAAGGTTCATGCCCATAGCCTTGAGTTGATGCAGATGGATCCAATGTTTCAACGTCTGAACTCGGCTCGTGTTGACGTGAGCAACCAAGGAAAACAGCATGAAAGTTAATAAATGATGCGCAATCAAGGCATTGATATAACAACCTGACTTTTGAACATGCGCTGAATTCTAATACCTAGGGTACCTTGGACTTGCAATTGAGAAGACACTAAGGTACCTCTAGTAGGTACTACCTTAAGGCAGTCAATGGGATTTAATTATACCCAGGTAGGTACCTAACTGTCTCGCTGAGGCAGGTGGGCTTGTTACAACCCAATTGAGGTGATATCAACCTTCCTGACTCTTGCCCTCTCTTACCTCTACGAGGTAAGTAGGTATTCCTCTGGCATCCATCTACACACAGTCCCCAACCCAACCTCCCTCCCACATCAACTCACCATCCATATAATGAATGGCTTCATTCAGCAACGCTCTTAAGACTAGAATCTAGAGCATCCCTTCCTATACAGAAAACTTCCTCCTCATTTTCCTTACCTTCTTAATTCTCGCTTTAACACTGGAGTCCTCCGACGAACCAATACCTACCATCTCCAGATACTTTAATTGACCTTGTTTTACTTGACCTGGCTGCCCATATCCACCCCCAGGGCCTTGGCTTGGGCCTCCACTGTCTGCCCAATACGTCCTGCCCCCTCATCTCTCTTTACGGTACGGTACGGTACGAGACAACGGCACGATATTCTGAGAGCCTGGCGTGTCCATTGTTGCTCTTCTCAATACACACGCTGTAGCTGCTCTTAGTTCTATTAGGACGGCCTGGGTTAGTCCGTTCTCCCGCAATTCTGCCTAACCCGTTCCCAGGACAGAACTGGATAGGGCCTGCGCAACGAGACCCAACTCGATCCATCTCCAACTTGGTGAGCGCACTGCACCCGGCCCAACCAGCAACCAGCTGCCAGCCAACCATCACATCCCATCCATTTTCTCCGTGCTCTCTGCATTGGATTGTAGCTAGCAGCTAGCAACTCGACGCTACACTACACCATCCAGACCCTTCTCCTCTTACTCTCATTTTTCTCACTCCCATCCTTCGTCCTCCCCCCCGTGGCTGGGATCTCATCGACCGTCGACATCATCGTCTACGCCCGATAACCACGCATTACGCATCTCCACTCGCGACAACGAACATAACAACAACGATTTCACTGCTGAACACCGACCGCCTCTACTTAATCGCGGCCATCAACCTGACGCTGTCGCCCTAAGCTGCTCGATTCAGCTTCCGCAGCAGTCAGTCAGCGCAATGGATCCTCAGTGGCAGCAATATCCCTCCACGAACTCGCCTGGCTCCTCGAGACGACACAACGGCAATACCCAAGCTTCTCGAGACTATACCAACCAGCCCCCACCTCAAGGCGGATACAAATACGACCAGTTCCACGGCGGCGCCCCCGTCCATTCTGCTGCTGCTCCGCCTGCTTCTGCTCCTGTTGGTAACCCCAACTCAGCCGCATCTCCAATCTCACCTTCGCAGATGCGCGACGGCAACGGTGACGTCGCTATGCACGATGCTCATGATGCTCATGCTGGTATCAAGTACCCCATGAGGCCCCTTCATCAAGCTCACATGTCGGGTAGCCGCCCCGTCAACCTTCACTCACCTCAAGAGTCTTCTTCCGTCGCTCAACGATACTCGCCCATGGAGGCCCTGTCCCCCACTTCCCCTTACGCGCCCAAGTCGGCTTCAAACAGCCAATTCACAAGCCCGACCTCCCAGCGACAGTCGCCTACACGCCAGCCTGATTATTCTCAATCTCCATATTTCCCCGGCGCCCGCCAACACCAGCAAGGCCAGCATCTTCCTCCTATCAACCCTTACGCGTCCGCCAGTCACCAGGAAAATTATCCCTCTTCCGCTGTCGGCAATCTCGATGCCGCTTTCAACATGGACCCCAAGTCTCCGAGACGGCCTGTGCCCCAGCAAGTGACAAGGTGCCCAGTACCCGAGTTCAAGCAACTCTCCTCGCCCGCAGATCTGCAACCCAAGGTCAATTCACAGCCTGCATTCCGTCGCGCCAACCCTGAAGGCGGGTTCATCAGCGTATGTTTTCAAGCCTCTGCAGCTGTCCAGACAATTTTTACTCACGATATGATCAGCCTCTCCAAGCTCTAACTGTTCAATTACCTGCCACTTATCGCATCTGTAACCCTAGCTTCAAATATGAGTCGTCGCGCAATCCTCGCAGAGTCTTGACCAAGCCCAGCAAGGGCACCAAGAACGATGGCTATGATAACGAAGACAGTGACTATATCCTCTACGTCAACGACATTCTTGGATCTGAAGAGGCCGGCCACAAGTATGTTGTGTTGAATTGAAGTATGTTGCTTGTAATTCTAACTTACTCTCTAGAAACCGTTACCTCATTCTGGATGTCTTGGGTCAGGGTACTTTTGGTCAAGTTGTGAAATGCCAAAATCTCAAGACACAAGAAGTAGTGGCTGTCAAGGTCATCAAGAATCGTACTGCCTACTTCAATCAGAGCATGATGGAGGTCTCGGTCCTCGATCTGGTACGGCCATCAATTCTATACTTCAAGGTTGGCACTAACATGAAGTAGCTCAACACGAAGCTTGACAAGAACGACGACCACCATTTGTTGCGGCTTAAAGACACCTTCATCCATCGCCAACATCTTTGCTTGGTGTTTGAGCTCCTTAGCGTCAATCTTTACGAGCTCATCAAGCAGAACCAGTTTAGAGGACTCAGCACTACTTTGGTTCGCGTGTTTGCTCAACAGCTTCTCAACGGTCTCGCACTGCTCAATAAGGCTCGTCTGATACATTGCGATTTGAAGCCTGAGAACATTCTTCTCAAGAATCTCGAAAGTCCCATCATCAAGATTATTGACTTCGGTTCAGCTTGTGACGAGCGGCAAACAGTGTACACTTATATTCAATCTCGATTTTACAGGTCTCCCGAGGTTTTGCTTGGTCTCCCCTATTCTTCGGCCATCGATATGTGGTCCCTTGGATGCATTGTGGTGGAACTGTTCCTGGGACTTCCCTTGTTTCCAGGATCTTCTGAGTATAATCAGGTCTCGCGAATTGTTGAAATGTTGGGCAACCCCCCGAACTGGATGATCGAGATGGGCAAGCAGGCGGGCGACTTTTTCGAAAAGCGACAAGATGAGTTCGGAAGACGGACATATCAGCTTAAACCCATGGAGCAATATGCCCGAGAACGTGGCACCAAGGAACAGCCTAGCAAGAAGTACTTCCAGGCCAACACCCTTCCCGAGATTATCAAGTCCTACCCCATGCCTAGGAAGAACATGAAGCAGAGCGAGATAGATAGAGGTAAGACCCGAACTGGCAGTAATGTCATGTATACTCGTGCTAATCGCGACAGAAATGAACAACCGCATCGCGTTCATTGACTTTGTCCGCGGCCTTCTTACAATCAACCCCCTCGAGAGGTGGTCTCCCCAGCAAGCCAAGCTTCATCCGTTCATCACACAACAGAAGTTCACTGGACCTTTTATACCACCCATGAATCTGAAGTCTAGCTCGCTCAATAGGTCTCCAGCACCTGGCACTCAGCAACAGCAACAGGCCGAGGCACTTAGCAAGCAGCGGGCTCAAGCGGCAGCAGCTCAACACCAAGCACAACAACAAGCTGCGTCGGTTGCTCCTACCCCTTATGTCAACCAGTACGCGCCTCAAGGTCATGCGCAACCGCAGATGTACGGAAACAACTCAATGTATTCTCCCGGAGGCAACCACGCCAACATGCCATCGGCATACGGCCAGCAGCAACAACACGGGCAGTATGGACAAATGGTCATGTCCCAACCGCCTCAGCAGATGCCTCAGGGGCAATATGCACAAATGCCCCAGCCCAACATGTATCAGCATCAACAAGGTGGCATGAGGCCAGCACGGCAACGGGCTTCAACCATGGAGCAGCAACAGAGCGGTATCCCCGCTGCCATTCAACGAGTAGCTAGCCATCTCGACCCCAGTCAGCCGATTCGTTTACAGCCTAGCCCGGCGTACTACCCACCCACTGGAGAAAGCATGGCGTCTGGCAGCATCGATAACCGCACGGCAGCAGGTCGAAGAGGTAGCCGCGCCCAACAGGGTGGTCGAGGCAACAGGGACTTCATCCGCAACTTGGAGGAGCGCACTCTGGAAGAAGGTTTTATGGGAAACCAGAACACCTGGCATTGAAGTGGCCTAGCCTAACGAGGGATCAGATGTCCGCGCCAATCTGTGATACGAGCGACTTCATTCACTCAATACACGAAGCCCTGCCGCCGAAGTCTATGCGCCATAGCGTGCAATAGGCCGGATTTCATGGTTGGTAACGAAACAAAACTCCATGGTGGTTCTAATGTACTAGAAGTCTGTCCTCCTCCCTTCGAAATCCATGCGCCAACGAAGCAAGAGGCGCCCCATGCCATATGTGCGTGCTCGGAATTACCCAGCCGACTTGGTCGTAGTTGGTTAAGAGGAGGCGTGGCCCCAGGTCATGGCCAGACAAATGGAACTTGAGCGCCAAGATCTCAATGAACTCGAAGCAATGATTTTCAGACTCGATTACAATGCTTCAAGCATTTATCACAGGAATAGATTGAGCCAAATTACACGATCCGTGATGAGAGGGGTGGTACTTGTTTACAGAATTTCTTTGTCTCGACACGATGAGGCACGCCTCAGAAACGGCCGCAGAAGTTATGAGTTTACTCTCGGGGCAGCTTTCTATTTTTCTCTCGTTATTTCTCCTGTCGTCAGTATAGCACTTGGTGGGACTGGGTTTCTGGTCAGGAATTCGATATGGTGCAGAGTTGCCCAATCTCGGCTGAATATTATTCATGCCTAGTGTAGCCTGGCTGTAGATATTGTTATGCTTGTCTCGACTTGTTGGTGTATGATGACGGATGGACCGCGCTTGGCATATCATGGGGTAAGGTTCTTGGGTTACAGTTCCCATCTTGTAGTTGTATTGGTATTATTTGGGTTTCGGCGACTTCAAAGGGGTCATTGCTGGGCGGACGAATGAGGTACAAAATCATGAATTACCCCTGATGAATGCGAATGGATCTCTATCCTCAAGTGATACCATTGTCGGGAGCTGGGACAGTGAGCCGCTTCCACATGGTCGTGATAGGTACCCATATTCAGGGGTACCTGAAATATAAAGAGAGAAAAATTATGAAATGGTTAGCTTTAATAGCCCGTTTTGGACATGTGAACCCCGAACGCCAGCCCGAAATATCGTCCACCCACTGCTCCTATTGTTGTGGTCCGTAGTAGTGAAAATGCGCGGCTTTTTCAATGCCGACAAGTCTGTTCTCCAGAAGACATATCCCAAAAAGTTTGCGAAGTAATCGTCAAATGCAATCAAGGGAGAAACCAGAAACAGGCAATAATTCATTATCGCCCGGCGCGACCTCTTTGGCCACCTCGGCCTCGTCGGTTGCCGCCCACGATTTTATCGCTGTACAACTGGTTGTTCCTTGATGAGCCGTTTGTGGTGGTTGTGTCCATTAAATCAGGAAAACCCATCGAGCCATCAACAATGTTGTCGTTGGCGTTGGGTTTGTTTCCGCGGGTGCCACGGGGACCGCTTGGGGCGTTTCTTGGCGCATTGCTGGACGTAATGGTACTGCTTGAAGGGGCTCCGAGCTTAGGGTAGACCTTAATGATTCTACCATCAGCCTGTAACAAGGTTTAGCTAGAGTTCGGAATGGAAATTGGTCCCGATGGACTCACGGTCTTATCGTTGAAGGTCTCGATTACTCGCTCACCACCCTCGCGCGATGCAAAGGCTAACTCGAAGAGCAGGAATGGGTTTGACTTGACAATGCGACAGCTCAGGATCTCGCCTCCGATGGGAGTCATAGCGCTTTCGATATCAGCGGCTGTGGTGCCAGGGGCAAAGTTTTGTGCCATAATAGTGAAGGGACCTGCGAGGCCCCGAATTGTCATCCCCATGCCATTGCCATTGCGAGCGCCGCCCTTGCCTTTCACGACGTTGACTTGTTGTGGCGCGTCGCCAGAAGTGTCCATGCGATCCACGGCAGCGGACAGACGAGCAGCTCGGCGGTTGCTGGCTCTCTTATGAGCAGCATTGGGAGCAGAGATGCGAGAGCTCAGGTCGCCTGAGACGGAGTGATGCAGATCGTGTGTCCATTCTCCGTTGACATTGCCAGGTGCGGGCTGGGCCGGGCGGGTGCTGATGGTGGAAGTTCGCTGCTGTACATGTTGGCTTCAACTAATCGCATCCTGTCTTTTGCTGTAGCTACCTTCTTGACGCCGACACGGCTTGCTAGTGATTGGCCGGGGGCGGACTTGAGCTTGGAGGGTGCGCTTTGGCGACGGTTCTTTGAGAAGATGCGATCGGCGAGGGCTTCGTTCTTCTTTCGCTCACGCCCTGAAAGACGATGTTAGGGAAGGACATGAGGAGCTTGGGAACATTGATTGCAGCTTACCCTCGTTGATGATCTTTTCGAAATCTGTAGCAACCTTGGCCATGATTGAGGCGGTATCAAGGAAAATCGGTATAAGGCGGAAATGGATGAGTATAGTAAGATGAGTTCAGAAGGACGAGGGACAACTGATGATACTTGCAGGATTGAACAATTCGCTTGTCTTGTTTTGTCGTGTCCCTCCCTATAAAGGTTACAAGAAAAGAAACATTGGCTAGACTGGACTGGACTGGACTGCGACCGCGAAGCGCGTCTCCAATTAGAAATGGGAGCCCGAGGGTTGTTAGCACCCTGCAGGGGTAGTAGGTACCCACCTCAGGGCCCAGGGGTGGCTCTAGGTATCGCATTAGGTGCCTCAAGCGCGGCAAAGTTAAGCGCATCTCATGCAAAGCCCCTCGCTCAGCTGATAAGATAAGTCTTTTTTTTCCCCCTTCCCCCAGTTGGTCGCCTCTAATTCTGGATCTGGAATTTCGTGATCAACCTAGGTACCTATAATCAAGCAGCGACTTTTACATGGCTCTTAGGTTATTGCATGGAGGCGAGTGCCTTCGAAAAGCTCTGAAGTTCGCACCGCGCAAGATACTAGAGATTCGGCCTGCTTCTGCTTTTCAAACCCGTTTGTTGCAGGACTCACAGCGCATATTCAACTCGACGACGACACCGACTACCGAGGAGTCGACTACAGCTCAAGACGCAAACTCTATAGCTGATGCTATCACGAAAGATGCCCCCAAAAACCTCGATCCACCGGCTGATGGACCTTTATGGAAAAAGAAGGAAAACCTTAGAATGGAGCGGGCAGTCAACAAGGAGTTACAATATCTGAACAATGACCCTTGGAAAGTTGCAGAATATGTCAAAAAAGCACTCGAGGCGAAGAAATTCGATCAAGCCCATCTTTTGGTTCAAAAAGGCAGCAAAGGTATGCAATTGGTCGTGTCATGGAATTTCCTATTGGGATATCTGCTTGACCAGCAACAACTCAAGGCAGCGATCAAGCTATTCAACGAGGTAGGCCTGAGATACAGCCCTCAGTCAGGTTCTTGTCTCCTCTATGACACTGACATTATCTGAAGATGAAGAAGCGCGCGCAGTTCCCCAACGCGCAAACCTACACAACCTTGTTCCGTGGTCTCGCCAAGTCTAAGCACCCTAAAACCGCTGTCTTCGAGGCTGTAAAGCACTACAACGCCCTTTTCAAGGACTCTCGCCTAGAACCAAACAGTACTCATCTGAATGCTGTGCTTAGCGTGTGCAACCGAGCGGGTGACCTGGATTCCATGTTCTCCATCGTCGACACTCTCAACGAGTCAACTCGAGCTCCAACCTCCTACACCTACAGTACCATTCTCAATGCTATACGATTCAACACGCTTGATGGCTTGGAAAACTTGACGCCGGAACAGAAGGAGTTCAATCTTAAAAAAGGCACGCAGCGCGCCAAAGCCATCTGGTCAGAAGTTATGAGTAAATGGAGGCAAGGACGTCTGATAATTGACGAGGAGCTCGTCTGCTCAATGGGTCGTATGATGATCATCTCAAGCAACATCAACGACAAAAATGAGGTTCTTGATCTCATTGAACAGACAATGAACATACCCAACTTGTCCAAAGTCAAAGAAATGTCAGCTGAGGAAGCGCGCAAAGCAAATCCTCACACCGGTCAAGTGGTTAAGAAGGATAAAAATGGTGCCTTTGTCAGTCCTGGTAACAATACCTTGTCTCTAATCTTGAAGGTTGTGTTGCAGATGAGGCTCAACAGTCTGGGCATCAAGTACTGGAATTTCATTCTTCGCGAATATAACATCGAGCCTGACCGGGATTGCTGGTTACGCCTCTTTAGTATTCTCAAGCAAGCCAAAGCAAGCGGTCATGCTACTGAGATTCTGGATATAATACCGGCGAGTATCACTGGACCAAACTTCTATCGCATAGCCTTTGAAACATGTGTTCGTGATAACATCAACCCGAATGTCATCAAGAATGCCAACCGCGCGCTCGACAGCATGATGAATCACCTAGAGTTACCCGATGCTCATCTCATGCGCCTGTACCTCAACGTTTCTCAGTCTACGCACTATCACTTTCGTGCTCGTGCCAAGGAAGGGGACGTGGCTGGTGCCAAACGTGCCTATGGCGTCCAAATCACCGACGCGCTTGATCGTCTGTGGGTACCCTACCGCAAACTACACGATCACTACTTCAAAAAAGTTAAGGCTGAGACCAAGGAACAAAAGAAGGCTCTTTACAATGATCAACGCGAGGTAATTGCTCTCGCACGCATCATGTATGGATCATTCAATAAGGTCATTCAGCAGGAAATGCTCCCTGAGGAAGACCTCAAGAGAATACGCCCTGTTGGGGGACGCATCAATCGCGAGATCCAGGCCTTTTATGCCAACCGGGAGGAAATGGAACCCAACTTGCGCAAGACGAAGGGTCGTGGCACAGCCGAGGAAGATATGTCCACAGACAATGAGGCCATGAATACGGCCAATTTTTGGGACACCACTCAAGCAGGAAAGCCCCGACCCCCTAAGCAGACAGGCCGACGGCAGTTGCATCGCGATAACGGCCCAGGCGACGGCTATCGACGCGAAGAAAGCTCAAGGTCCGAATCAAGGCCGCCAAGGCGTGCCCCCTACTCGTACAAAACATACCTTACAGACAGCCAGCCGCCATCCAGAACGCAAACACCAGGCAATGACCTGCGCCAGCGGAAAGACGGCACGCGGCCAGTGAGGCAACTCGATTATGTTGGCTATCGAGGACCCCATCCTAGCTGGGACGCGACTCGTGACGACAGGAAGGCCGACCGCCGTTTTGGCAACCCGCGACGTTAAAGCTCCCGCATATTGGAGTATCCAGTTACGCTTGGGCCCATGAATAAGAGCTTCTAATAGGAAAAGCTCGTGTAAAACTAAACTGATGTATGTACGATTGAGACGCAAAAAGGGTGCGAAGGTGTATTGATACAGCATATGGCGGCGTTTTGTTGGGCGATAGCATTTCTCTACATATACAATACATCACTTACACAATTGAAGCCTTGGTCCTGTTGAATATTCGTCATAACCCTCCAGGCCATCACAAGCTTGAGCATGCAAGGTTACTCTCCCATGACTATCCATCCATTCTACCTTTATTTATTTATTTTATCTCGGTTAAGAATAGGTAAACAAAGGTAGCCAGTCTCTGCTGCTAGTTGAATACCATCTATTCTATGGCCAGCTTTATAACTGCTTGTTAGGTCCGTCTGAAACAACAAAATACCCCAAGGGCAATCAAGCCTAGCAACTTCACTTAAGTTCGAATTGAGACGACGAATCAAGATAGAGATCCGAGGCCACCACGCGATACGTTGACTTGCTGCCTTGGCTGGATGATCGATCTGAGGGCTGTGATTGCATGTTCGACGTTGATGAGTCCATGGCTGGCGGCTGATCGCCTTCTTTGATAGCCAAGTAAGAACTCTCAAGTACGCTCGTGGGTGGATGACACGTGGTGGCCGAGACGCACAATGGCGAGCACTGGCCAGGCTCTTCTTGCACGGGATAATCTTGCATTGATAGCAATTTTTCCGAATTACCCTGAGTCCAATTTGACAAAATCTGACCTCTTTGCGGGTGGCTATAGCCTCCATATTTCTTAAAACTGCCAAGGGAGCCGACTAGTGCCACAGGAGCAACTAAATCGCAAGATGACGGAGGCCTCGTAATGGATAATGTCTTACGCCCTACAGGCTGTAGTGTAAGTGCTGCAGAGACCTTGGGACGCGTTGTGATGCGTTCACGCTTAGTAGTGGAGGGCAGCGATTTGTCTTCCAGTCGCTTATCATCTGGTGCCGCTTCTATGCAAGCTCTCAAAGTGGATGATCTTTCCAGGCTACAGCTAGACATGTCGGGAAGAGGATCTAGCTGAGGTGGACCTTTGTCGATAAATGGTGAAGGGGTCGCGAATTCAGAGCCCTGCGGGAGCGGCTTGGATAACTGGGAGGTCTGGATGTGCGACCCAAATGGAAATAGTGTATGGTTACTCGAGGAACTCCCATTGCGAGTCCATCTCTCCCTGGAGTATCGAAATGCGCTGCTGAGATCCTCCGCTAAAATAGAGTCAGGTACGCCGCAAGAGAGTACTATTAGGCCACCCACCTGTGTTGAGGAGATGAGGAACTCCTGGGACTTCAGATACTGACAATTTCTCGAAGTTTGTTGAAGAGGAAGCAGTCTTTCGTCGTTTCGGTTTCAACCAACTCGCAAGATGAGAGTACGACGAATTCCTAGAATTTGATCTTTTACTTCTGCGCTGTGTTGACGTATTCTCGCTATGCCCACTAGAGTTTGTTTCTTCAGATCTATCAAAACGAGCCCGGCGGCGATTCAGTGGCAGTCTCTAGCTGCTAATCTTGTTGTGAGGCTTGGAAAGCTCGGGGAACGGAAGCGGAGGCTGAGGTTGAGGCTGGATCTTTTTCTTGAGCTTCGCCTGCCAGGCACCAAAGATACTGTTGGGCATGATGTAAGTAAGTAAGTTATGGATGGGATGTGATGTAGATGGTGTGACAAGGCAAAGATGGCCAATCTTGACTGATGCCTGGTGAAAAGAAAAGCGGCCTACCTACTAGGGTACATACTCGAGGTAGGTATAGGTACCTAAGGTGGGCAGGTAGGAAGACATCCACTGGTAGAGAGTACCTACCTACCTACCTACCTTACCTTATGTACCCAAGTATAGAAATAAGTTGAGAGTTTGTGTTACTTTGGGAAGGGTCTTTTGACTGAGCTCGCAGTTGAATGCCATGGGCAGCTCTCGCACAGAGCTTAAAAGAGAATATCCGATCCGCGAAGAAGGAGTGAATTACTGACCAGTGCATCATCACCATCACCATCACCATCACCAATTGCTTAAAGTGTATCAAGACTAATGATCACCACGAATTTCTGGAAAATGGATGGAAGTCCTGGAATTACAGCTCCGGTCTGAATCATTTACATGCCTACAAGCTGAACGTATGGATCTCCAATGCATGTTCAGGTAGTTACTCTGTCACTAGGTACCTGTGGGTGTATCTTACCCGAGCCGAGAGATAAACTGCCGTTCAATGTGGGTCATCATCCGTTCCGAGTGGGTGGGGCCGCAACGGGACGGCCGGCGACGCCTTATGGATTTGGGATGATACTGTCCGAAGACTAGCTGGACGAAGAAGAATGATCTGAATCTGGTCCTCTCCCCCCCCTCCCTCTTTCATGTGACCTTTATCTAACTTGTTTCGAGTAATGATGCGACACTACGACCAACAAAAATTGAAAAAGCGACAACGTAGAAACAACTCGTTTACAAAGACATTGACTGCAACCGCTTAAACAAATTGATGTCTTGATGGAATGGATGTTGTTCAGTCGTCATTATATCGTGTTGAATTTCAAATGCAGTCGTTAAGATGTCGCGGCTGCCTTTGAATAGGTAATCATTTGAACCCGCATACTGGTATATTCTATAAGGTACGATCCAATACCAATACCACTTTATGCCCCCTAGCCCCCGGCGCGGGGTCCTTGAGATATTCCGCATCACCTCCACTGCCTAAGGTGCCTATGCCTCGGCGCCTATTGGCTGCTCTCGCGTCAGTCACTTAAATGGATGGCCCCTCCCTCGACACGAGTCGAGACGCGGCTCAGGAGGGACAACGCGCTTTGACGCGTCTCCCTGACCACTTTTCTAAATTGAGCATTGAGCATGCACCTCAGAGCTGGTTACCGGGGGACCAACCCAATCCAAATAGCACCTCCACCATCACCATTTCCATTTCCATTTCCATTTCCATTCTCGATACGGAGGTACCATCATTTCCCTTGAAAAAACAGTCACGAGCAACATATGACCAAAAAGTGACATCCAGGCATATATTTACTCTCCCTTCAGTCCCTCACTGATATGCCACGGGCCTAAACTCTTCCCCCGTCATGTCTCACAGAGCGCGGCTCGCTGAGCTCAAGGCTCTTCGAGAGTCTGGCAAGAAGGTCTTTGATACTTACAAAGTTGCCGACGTCGACAACCTATACGACGAAGTTGACGAGGACGGATATAAGAAGGTTGTTCGGGAGCGATTAAATCAGGACGACTTTGTTGTCGACGACAATGGCGAGGGTTACGCAGATGATGGCCGCGAAGACTGGGATCGAGTACAAGCCTATGGCTCAGAAAGCGAAGAAGAGGCCGCCGTCCGTGGCCGACCCAGTAAGACCAGTCAGTCTTCCTCCAGGACATGTTCAGGACAGCCCACATACTCACATGCCGTGTAGCGAAGAAGAACCGCCAGGAGGAGCAAGCCAAGCGAGCGGCCAATGACAAAGATATTAGTGAATACTTTAAGGGCGCCAACAGAGCCCAGTCAAAACCCAAGGTACGCATTTCGTCTACAAGATTGTGGATCGATCCCACTGACTAAATTTCTCTTCAGGTCGTCAAGACAAAGGAGGACGACGACTTCCTTTCAAACCTCCTTGGCGAGGTCGACAACAACATTCCTGCCCCTGCACCCCATACCTCCAGAGTCGAAAGGTCTGGCGGTCGTCGCAAGGCCAGGGCCCTTTCACCTGCTCCCGAGCCTGTGCCCAAAAAGACCAAGACCCTCGATACCCGGCTACCCTCCCCACTCCCCCCAGCCCTTGAAATTGACGATGGCTTCTTTCCCTCCGCCGATGATGACATCCTCGAGACTGCCGATGTCCCCATGAGCGATCCTGCGCCCTCCTCTCCTGCAGCAAAGGCAGCGCAGAGAAAGGCACAGATTAAGCAGGAACCAAAGGATGACGACGATGACGAAGACATGATGGAGGTTGCGCATGCTGGAGCCATCGCCACAGCCAGTGTCAACCTAGCAAGTTCAAGGCCGGTCAAGAAAATTCAGAAAGCAGAGTCTTATCCCACGCCTGCCAGCTCCTCTCCCGTCAAACCCAACGGCGCTCAAGTCGACTCAGCTTCATGGAATGCCCTCACAGAGAGACTGAACGTCGTCACAAGTTCGCCTGCGGAAACAAAGACTATAGGCAAAATCGACTACAAGGATGCGATCGAGGAAGACGGCAGTCTCAACTTCTTTTGGACAGACTACACTGAGGTCAACGGCAGTCTGTGTCTCTTTGGCAAAGTTCTCAACAAGAAGACGCGATCATACGTCAGCTGCTTTGTCAAAGTCGACAATATCCTGAGAAAGCTTTATTTCTTGCCGCGTCAACACCGCTTGCAACATGGCGAAGAGACAGGCGAAGAAGTCGAGATGATGAACGTGTATGACGAGATTGACACCATGATGACCAAGATGAATGTTGGCATGTACAAGATCAAGGCCTGCACCAGGAAATATGCCTTTGAGCTCCGTGATGTCCCCAAGGAAGCACAGTACATGAAACTTCTCTACCCATACAACAGTGAGTGGCTACATTCCTCCCGCAGGTCCCCCAAAGCAGCTAACAAGTATCCCAGAGCCCGAAGTCGACCCCAACAGACCTGGTGAGACATATTCTCACGTCTTTGGTAGCAACACTGCTCTTTTTGAACAGTTCGTTCTCTGGAAGAATATCATGGGCCCGTGCTGGCTGAAGATTGAGGATGCCGATTTTGACAAGCTCAAGAATGCTTCCCACTGCAAGCTTGAGGTTTTGGCCGATCACCCCAACATGGTTTCTGTTCTTAGCGAATCTGACAACCTCGATGCGCCTCCCCTGACTCTTATGAGTGTCTCGTTACGGACTGCCTTCAATGAGAAGGATAACAAGCAAGAGATTCTGGCTATCAGTGCAAGAATCTACGAGAAGGTATCCCTCAGTGACACAACCCCTGCAGAAAAGCTGCCCTGTCGAACGTTTACAGTTATCCGGCCGCATGGCCAGGCGTTCCCCATGGGCTTCGATCACCTTGCAAAGAAAAGGAATCGCGGCTTAATTGTGCTGAAGAAGCAAGAAGCCGATATCCTCGCCTTCTTCTTGGCCCAGCTAGATGTTGCAGACCCAGATGTAATTCTTGGGCACCAGTTGGAGGGTGTAGACTACAGTGTGCTCCTGAATCGTCTGTATGAAAAGAAAATACCCGGATGGTCCAGGCTAGGCAGACTCCGTCGCAGTCAGTGGCCATCGTCCATCGGCAAGACTGGCGGTAACGTTTTTGCCGAACGCCAGATCTTATCAGGACGTCTGCTATGTGATCTGGCCAACGATGCTGGAAAGTCGGTCATGTTCAAGTGCCAGTCATGGAGCCTGACAGAGATGTGCAGTTTGTACCTCTCCGGAGATAACCGGCGCCGCGATTTCGACAATGAGGTTGCCCTGAAGACGTGGGCCAGGGAGAAGCAGGGACTTCTCGACTACATCACTCACATGGAGGCCGATACACACTACGTCGCAGCCCTGGGCCTGGGCGTTCAGATGTTGCCACTGACCAAGGTTCTCACCAATCTGGCTGGTAACTCTTGGGCTCGAACTCTGACCGGCACGCGTGCAGAGCGGAACGAGTACATTTTGCTCCACGAGTTTTATCGCAACAAGTACATCTGCCCTGATAAGCAGACTTTTCGCAGTCGCCAGCGTGCTGAAGAGGCACAGCGTGAAGAGGAGGCGGGTGAGGGGAAGAAGAAGGACAAGTACAAGGGTGGCTTGGTTTTCGAGCCCGAGAAAGGTCTATATGATAAGTTTGTGCTTGTCATGGACTTTAATTCCCTTTATCCCTCTATTATTCAGGAGTTCAACATCTGCTTTACAACTGTCGACAGACCAGCCACAGTAAGTCTGTCGAGAATTCCTGCTTGAACCTCGAGACTGACCAAGCCCACAGAACAGTGAAGAAGATGAAGTTCCCGAAGTTCCAATCAACCAAGATCAAGGTATCCTACCTAGGCTCATTGCTACTCTCGTCAGTCGACGCCGACAAGTCAAAAGCCTCATGAAGGACAAGAAGGCTACCCCTGAGGAGCTGGCCACATGGGATATCAAGCAGCTTGCCCTCAAGCTCACTGCCAACTCCATGTACGGATGCTTGGGTTATACCAAGTCACGCTTCTACGCTCGACCTCTGGCTGTTTTGACAACCTTCAAGGGCCGGGAGATTCTCCGCAGCACCAAGGAGCTGGCCGAGAGCAACTCACTGCAGGTCATCTATGGTGATACTGATTCCGTCATGATCAATGCCAACGTGGACAATGTTGCAGATGCGTTCAAGGTTGGCAACGATTTCAAGAAAGCAGTCAACGAGCAGTACAAGCTGCTTGAGATCGATATTGACAATGTCTTTCGCCGTATTCTCCTTCAAGCGAAAAAGAAGTATGCTGCTATCAACCTCGTAGAGAAGGATGGGAAGTTCATCGAGAAGATGGAAGTCAAGGGTCTTGACATGAAGCGTCGAGAATACTGTGCTCTGTCCAAGGAGATCTCCCAACACCTTCTTAACGAGATTCTGTCGGGCGACGACACCGAAGTCTCAATCGCCCGAATCCATGAGTACTTAAGCGACATTGCTGGCAAGATGCGTGAGCAGACTGTTCCTGTTCAGAAGTACATCATCCATACACAGCTTGGAAAAGCACCCAAGGACTACCCTGACTCCAATTCCATGCCTCAGGTCCAAGTTGCTCTCCGCGAAATGGCCAAAGGCAAGACAGTCCGCAAGGGAGATGTTATCGCGTACGTGATTACGGGCGACAGCAAGAGCTCTGAGCCTGCTCCCAAACGAGCCTACACTCCTGGTGATCTCAAGGCAGACCCTACTCTACTTCCTGACGTTGAGTGGTATATTGGCAAGCAGATCTTCCCTCCTGTCGAGCGTCTCTGTGCCAATATTGTTGGAACATCAACATCACAGCTGGCAGAGCACCTTGGGCTTGATATCAAGCGCTACAGCTCATTCCAGACTCAGCAGAACAGCTCAAGCAACGACCTTGAGATCCACCCCTTGGACTCTCAGATTCCAGATGAGGTCCGCTTCGGTGATTGTGCTCGCCTCTCTTTGCGTTGCCGCAAGTGCAAAAGCTCGTCCGTGTTCGAGGGCCTGGCTGCGTCCCCCGATCATGTGTCCCAATCCGGTGTCATCTGTGGTTCGTGCGGCAGTTCCATCTCAACCCTCTCTGTCGTGGCCCAGATGGAGCACGCCATCCGCACTCAGACAAGTCGGTACTACGAGGGCTGGCTGGTCTGCGATGATAGCCAGTGCGGCAATCGAACACGGCAAATGAGTGTTTATGGTTCTCGCTGCCTTGGTCCCAAGGGACTTGCCCGAGATTGTCTTGGTCGAATGCGTTACGAATACACAGAAAAGGCTATCTACACCCAACTTCTCTACTTCGCCAGCCTGTGGGATGTCGACAAGGCCAAGGCCAAGGCCACGAGCACTGAGATGTCCAGGCAAGATCGGGAGAACATCCTTGCATTGGCTGAACATAACCGCGTACGCTTTGGAAATGTGAAGGGTATTGTTGACAAGTATCTCGATAAGTGTGGTCGGCAATGGGTAGCCATGGATACTCTGTTCACCAAGCTGGGCTTCAAACCAATGGCCTGAGTTGTTCAGGGAAGTGGAAGGACATTTATGGGCGTGATGTGAAACGTTGAAGTATATTTGGGTTAGTGGCGTCTGAGGATTAAATATTTACACGGGTTGGGTTTGTTTAGAATCAACAGAACGGACAACAGCTTCACATTGCAAGTAATGAATGGTTTTGGCATGCACAAGAGGAAGCGAGTTTTTGGTAGTGTTTGGGAGTTTGATGAGAGCGAAGCCTGTCGAGTGCTCCAGTACCAAGCTACAGTATTTTGAAAATAGCATTGTTTCCCTATACTCGGCCGTTCTTAACACACCTTCTCCCCCGTGCCCAACATTCACTTGATTACTGTTCACGAGAAAGAGGCAGCAAGTTTGAACATACATATATGTAAATTATCCCTGCCAATGGCCCGTGCTTCTTCGAAATTAGATGATATACAGCAAAGCATCATCCAGACCCTTTCATTAAAGCTTGACCAGGCTGAGCGCCTCTATACATTACACACCAAGTGACAGAGCCGTTGGCGAGCGGCCAGTCCCTCCTTCTTGGTACAACAATGCATATGCTCATGAGGCTAAGTCAAGAGAGCCTGAGTCGTCATCATCAATCATGGTCTTGTTTGAGAAACCTTTCCTGAACCCATCGTGACGTGATGTGATTCGTCAGCGTTAAGTGAGTTAGCAACATCAAAAGCCAGCGAAGGGGCGAGAGCATGGCCAGAGACTGTCCACGTATAACGAACGAAAGGCCAGAGAGGAAGAATGCACCAGAAAAACCATTTCATTCCTTATCATTCCATTCCCTTTCGCGTTCTGCCTCGGTGAGTCCGAAATAAAATTCAACCGCAAATGCCCTGAACACCACCTCCGCCATCCACCCCGAGTCGTACGTATGTATATGACGGTTGCGACGTGATCATCGTGACGCTTTTTTACCATCATTACCTCCCCCTTTTCGTGCGTGACCTCTCCCGGAAATAACACAGCCAGAAGTATGCTGGCCAACGATAACGATAGGGCCATCCTGAACCCTTGAACCGGAAATCCTCCACAACATTAAAGAACTGAAACACACTCGAAGCATGATCAGAAAAGGGGGCTGAGGCAGGTGGTAATGAGCACAATAGTGAAGGAGATCCCTAGTGCGATGTAGGGGTCACCTCTCACGCTGAGAGGAATCGTGTCCGTCTGTCTATGGGCAAGGTATCATGAGTTCTGGAAAAAGAAAATGTGCTCAACTTTTGTGACACGTCTGGTGAATAAATAATAAAAAAAGGCCTGTAAATGCAAGAAAACACAGCACCGCCTAGTCTATTCTGCCGAAATGCAAGACACCGAAGGAAGAAGAATACTTTTACTCGCTCTCTTTCTTGTCACTGTCAGGGACAGCCTTCGACATCGCGGGGGAGGCAGAAGTAGACGGGGGCGAAGCCGGGTGGTCATTCTCCATGTTGGCAAGGAGGCTAAATACATGTCAGCAACTCAAATTTGAAAGTACATGGCAGCAGTCAAACTCACCTGAATGCATTAGAGTGGGAGGTGTTCTCGCGGGTAGGAGGAGTGCCAGTTCGTGAAGAAGCAGCAGAATCCTCACCGCGAGGTCCAAGGTAACCGCCGGGGCCCATGCGTCTTCCGCTGTTACTACGAGAAGAGAGCATGGAAGCAGGGCCCAGAGAGATGTTGCCGCTTGAGGTTCGGTTGGCAGAGCCCTTCAGACGGCGCAGGTCGTCCATTCCAACCTGATTGCTAGTTTGTTGTGCGTAACCAGCCGAGAAGTTGCGAGCGTCGCCTCGTCCGACGGGAGGGCGACCGCCACCTCGCTGATTGGTGCGAGCAGCTTCCTGAGCTTTGGCAGCCTGTGCAGCCTCAGCCTCAGCTCGGACTTCATCGAGGGTCTTGGGCCCCTTGTTGGTCTCCTTGGAGTGCCATCCGGCCCTTCGCAGGTCCATAACGTCCATGAGCATGAACTTGAGTCGGCTGGGAAGCTCGGGAAGATCCATCATGGTCTGGATGCGCTGGAAGTAAGCGTCCATCATGGGTCGACCCTTCTCAGTGCTGTCGAGGTTGCCACCAATAGTCCTGAGCAGCTTGCTAAGCGACTCAACTTCAGCCTCGTCAGGTACTCCCTTATAGTCGACGAGTTTGTGCACACACTCGTGCATGATACGCTCTGTAAGCATGCCGAGCTTGTAAAGTTCACCAATGAACTGGACTAGACCAAGACCACGTCGCTTGGCAGCAGCAGCAGCATAGTACTCATCAGACAGGAGAGCAGCCTCAGCAGTCTTCTTACCCGCAGCGTCTTCTTCCTCATCAGGCTTGTCAGGCAAGTTAACGGTCCAACCGCGCTCGAACTCCTCTTGACATCTGTTGAGAAGGTACTTGCGGAACAAGTTACCACCGCTGACGACGTTACCATTCTTGTCTTTGATACGCTCATCACGGACGTCGGGGCTCATAGTCTCGAGCATACGTTTGCAGAACTTGGCATACATGGAAGCCCAATGGGCCTCATCAGTGGCCTTCTCAAAGGTGAGCTGGATGACTTGGCGAAGTGTACGCCCGTCGGACTCATCCTTGGACTGGGATGCAATGAGCAGAATCTGGTCAGCAATTCTGTCAAACTTCTCGGGTGTCATCTTGTTGAGTGCCGCCTTGACCTTTCTTTGAACCATATCAGGCTCAAGGTGGCCAGAGGGATTAGCAGCGGCTGGGTTAGCATTCTTGCCAATACTTGTAGGCTTCCAACCATTGGCGGTCTGGGCGATGGGCTTAAGCTCCTGGCCAGCAGTCAAAGGCATGGTCTTAGCAGCCTGAGCCTCCCTGACGCCTTCGCCACGCTGGCTGCCGCCGCCACGACGACGGGACCCACGGGGAGAGTTAGGAAGTTGAGAGGGGCCACGGGAGGAGCCGCCTGTAGGGAAATTGCTGGGACCACGGCCCATGGAACCAATACCAGGTCGCTGCTGGTTGGAAAGGGCGAAACGGAGTTCAGAGGTGCTATTACTGGGGAGAGGTCGAGAAGCGGTGGGGGCGTTGAAGCTACCCATGGGGAATCCACTGCCGATACCTGAGCTGGGACCACGAGAGCCTCGGCCAGAGCCGCCAGGAGTGTTGGTTCTGGAGCGATCATCGCCAATAAGAGACTTGACTTGCTGGCCGAATTCGAGAGAAGGCTGCTCAGTAAAGACCTTTTGGAACTGCAACAAGAAGTTGGCATCATACTTGAATGTCTTGCCCTTCTTCTGGACTGCCGCATTAAGGGCAGGATTGGGCGACTTGATGCCAGCAGGGTAGATATCTTGTTCGATAACCTTCAGGAAACGAGCAGACTTGAGCGATTGCAGAGCGGCGCTAGGTTGAGCGGGCTCAACAGGCTTGGTGTTGAGAGGGGCCAAGTTGAGAGCAGCAGGCTTCGCGCCACGCTTCTCGTGCTTGGGCGCAGCAGAGTCGGCGGACTTGTCGCTTCCAATCTTCATGCTAGCAAGCTTTTCGGCAACAGACTCGACCTTAGTAGGCTCAGTGTCCTTGCCGCTTCGAGCCTGGGAGAGGAGTTCGGCGACTGAAGGAGCAGATGAACCAGCCTGTTGGCGTCGCTTCTCCTTCTCGTCCTCGAGACGCTCCATCTCACGCTCTTGTTCTCGGAGTCTGCGATCTTCCTCTGCAGCATTCTTAACACGGTCCTTTTCGGCTTGTTCCTTGGCAATGGCCTTCTGGGCCTCGACCTTCTTACGGTGCTCTTCCTCAGCCTTCTCACGACGCTCATCCTCCGCCTCCATCTCACGGATCATACGCTCCATCATTTCCTCCTCAGTTTCTTCCTTCTCAGAGGCCTCAGCGGGCTTCTCAGCCTCCTTCTCAGCCTCCTCTGTCTTGGGAGTGGCTTCAGGGGTCTTAACCTCAGGTTCGAGCTTGCTTTCAGGCTCAGCCTTGGTAGAGGGTGCAGGCTCGGCCTTAGTCTCGGTGAGCTTGGCCTCAGATTGCTCTGCAGGCTTGTCTTCGACTTGAGCTGCAGGTTCAGCGGGCTTTGGCTTATCCTCCTTGGGCGGCGCCTGCGTGGCTTGCTTGATCTTCTCCTTAAGCTCATCCTGAATCTGCTTGGCGGTCTTGGTGGCAGCATGACTATCAGTGCGGCCGTGAGATGGGGTAGATGGCTTTGGAGGGGGGGTAGATGAAACAATCACGGGAGGGGTCTTGGATTGCTGGATGCTGGGAGCGGGAGATGATGGAGTCTTGAAGGACGAGGTGTCAATGACTTCACCGGCAGCGTTCTTGATCTGGATAGCGGCGCTCTTCTTAGGCACCTTGACGAAGCTGTTTGCGGTGGGCTTTAATGACGAATTCTGAGGCTGTGGAGTAGATGATACAACGACCGGAGCATTTGGCTGGCTGGCGCTCGGTGGCCTCTCGGGCTGAGAGGGTGTTCGTGACATGTTGTGACCATGCTGTGTATAGGGAGTGACATAGTTCTGTCCGTAACTAGGAGAGTTAGCCTGGGGAGGTACAGCCATATACGGCATATTGGCATAATTGTATTGCATCGACAATGGGCGTCCGAAGCCATCCACCTGCGGAGGAGGATAACCATAGTTCTGTTTTTTTAAAGTTAGCATGTATTCAAAGAAACCGCTTCCTGGTGATAAGTCGAGAGACGGAGTTGGTTCATTCAAGGACAGGGGTTGAAAGGTCTTTTTGGGATAGCTGAATGACGTTGCACGCGAGCTGCTGGTATCTGGTTCTCGCCATGGTTGATCTAAACGTTTACTGAAACGCCGACGTTGGTTGAACTCGTTCCCATGCAGATCTCGTGACGACTCTTGGGTGTGGTTGACCTGGACCGACTTTTCCAGGTCGCCACGGTTCCCTTTGGTCTTTTTGCTGTTTTTCGAGAAAGGCTTATCAACTTGAGAAAGGGGGTACTGTACTTGTTGATGCTGTTGAGGCATGGGGGGTTGGTAATGGTATTGAGGCGTCATGCCAGGCTGCATAGTGGCAGGCTGCATGTTAGGTGTACCCGGGAGCGAGGGGACGAGAGCCGGGCTTCGGGCAGGCTGGGGGGAGTTAGGGTACTGAAGATTACGACCCTGAGGCTGGAAAGCTGGAGGCATGCCACGACCCTGACCAGGGCCGTTACGGAACTGGTTGGTAGGAGGGAAACCCATTTGCGAGCTGTAGTTGCCGCTATGGGGATTGTATCCGCGGCCACGACCGCCCTGGGGCTGGAAGTTACCTCGACCAGCGCCGTCACCTTGCGCCGAGTGGCCAGATTCACGTCGGAAGTGAGCTCCAGGCTGTGCATTGGGGTTCGTTGGAGTAGAGCCCTGCCTCATGTGGCGCTAGAGAGTAAGTCAGTGATGAGTTCGAGGGTAACTGATTGACAGACGAATATGAAAAAACCTACTTCGCCATCGCTGCCGAGACTTCCAAATGTCATTGTATTGCCTCCTGCCTGTTGAAGACCAGAAGGAGGTCGACCACCACTGGCTGAAGGCTGAGGAATAGGTGCAGGTGAGTGAGCAGGAGAGGGGACTCGGGCATTTCCACCACCAGGAATAGGAATGGGCGCAGCACTGGAGGTCTGGGGTGTGCTGTTGGTCATTGCAGGAGAGTCATAGCCGAACTGAATGCCAGGCTTGCCAGCAGTGACGGGACCACCATTGGCGACAAAGCTGTTTGGACCGTTGGCAGCCATGGTGACGGAGCTCTTGCGAGAATGATCGGGACCGTTGGGGTTAGCACTGCTGCGAGTGACAGCAGGGACAGCGGGGGTGACGGCGGGTTTGCCGTTCACAGGAGACGATGAGGCGTCTTTCGCATTCTGCGAAGAAGACGAAACTCCAACCACCGCGGGAGGGTGGGATCCAGTTGCGACTATAGGGGCCTGGGCTGACTTCTTAGGCGCACCTGCAGCAGAGGCATACGAAGAAGCCGTAGTCGCGGGGGTGTTGTTCGCCTGGATGGGATTCTGCTTGTTGGCAGGCGACGTCATATGGGGAGTTCGGTGCCGTTCGCGATGAGATTGCGGTGGTGTTGGGATTTTTTTTTTTGTGGGCGTCGAGGGAGAAAAGCGGAATAGATGGCGCCGGGTGCCGGTTAGGGACGTGGAATTATTCGAAGCTGCAGCGGGGCAACAAGAATCGACGACGAGAGACGCACAAGTCGTTTCCCTTTTTTTTTTTAATAAAAAAAATAAACGAAACACCCCGATCTCGTGCGGAGAGATCTCGTAGAAAGAAACGACGGTAAGTCCGATGGGCGGCTCGAGAGGTCGAGATAGGCCGAATCGAATCGATCGATCACAGGAGAGCGAACAAGGAGTGCAGTCGTACCAATGAAGGCGATCGTAGAGACAAGACGGGTCAAGCTACGTACGATCCTGCGCGGCAGCGACAGAAGAAGAAACGGAGGGGAGAGGGTCGCTGTGATGGTCTTAAGACACACAGGACGTGGTTCCAAAGCAGAAGCAAATGGAAATGGGTCGGGCTAGAATATTTTCCACCGGACCAAGAAGGTTGAGTTGGTGAGGATTCAGAAAAAGCCGGCAGAAAAATTTGGGCAGCAGGATATGATAAGGACTGCCAGGAAGGGGCGAGGGAACAGGGCTTTCTCCGGCAAGACTATTTAAGATTTGGGCACTGTGCTTGCAAGCAATGAAGCAATGGTGGGCAATGCACCTCGGGGCAGTGAGTCACCTGTAATCAACATCGACAGAACTGTTGTGGGCTCTGA
The DNA here is from genome assembly GCA_017165645.1 of Fusarium sacchari. Classification (NCBI taxonomy): domain Eukaryota; kingdom Fungi; phylum Ascomycota; class Sordariomycetes; order Hypocreales; family Nectriaceae; genus Fusarium; species Fusarium sacchari. Next base: position 188,438 of record JADANP010000012.1, read on the forward strand.
TAGTGAGAGCTTTTCAGGGAGTCTATACAGTGTCAATCACTGCCAAGAGTGTGCTCAACACTGTCGCTCCCACTGGTTTTTTCTTCTTCCTCTTCTTTCTAGGCACAGCCCAAGCCCAAGGCAAACATCCAGTCTCGAGTTGGTTGGTTGACCCGGCTTGACCTCCAGCTAAGAAAAGGCGCCGCATATCTAATTTCTCCATCCATTCGCCCACAAAGAGCACTACGTCAATCCCGTCCCCGCGGGCGAGGGCACGCTAGTTAAGGCGATAAATGGAGCCTAAGCCTGGCTGGATACCTAGGTAGGTAGGTACATAGTTCGAGACATTCAATTGCAAATAACCACTATACTGTACCTACTTCGAATGAGCATACAGGTATGGGAGAAGCATAAAAGCTTACGCCTCTAGTCCAAGTGATGAGAAGACTCGGGAAAATCCGGCATAGATTCATCGGTACTATAGGTAGGCTGGCTTTACTTTAACACCTTAACTTTACGTCAGAAGTTCACGAGGTATTGAGAATTTGAGTATGAAGGTGGTAACTCACAGGCGCATACAACGAATTCAGAGGCGCCCAGGCTGTCATCATTGGATCCAATGTCTGTCAACTTTGTCAAGCAACTTCACTTTCATGTGGCAGGGAGCACTCGACTTGAGTTAGATGAATGTATATTCAGTCTGCCCAGCATGACAACATACGTGTAATCTAAACACGACATCAGGCATAGGAAGCAGAGTAGATTTCAGTCGGTTCAACGATACATGCATACTATGCCCTCAGCACTGTACTTGTAAAGCGCTTTCTGAACGTATTGGTATTGATTCCACGATATATTTAACCCCAAGCGACACAACACAAACTATCAAGGACAGAGGTAGGCTTGCCTGTGCTCGTCTCCAGGACGATCCGCAGATGATGAGTTCAGTACGATTGCTTCGTTTAGATGTGCGCACTGGAGGCCATTGTGCAGGGGAACAGGGTGTAATGGCTAAGCAGTGGGTGTCAAGATTGTCAGGGCAAACGGTAATTCCGAAATGGTCGTAAAAACATGCGATTTCTACGCCTCATGCCATGCCCAACCCTCCCGTCCCCATTGATATAACAATGAATCGTCCATGGCTAACTAAAATAAAGGAGTGGAGTGATGAGCGACACTGGTGTGAGAGCCCGCGCATGGGCCAGGCGTGGGCATCTGCTGTGGAGATAGGAGGTATCGGCTAGGTAGGTACCTATTTCAGGGCATTTGACTGTTTACAGTACCTAGGTACTAAGGTAAGGTACTCATCAGGGGCAATAACACCAAAGGGAGTCAGTTCTGTGACTTTGCCAGGTATTATGACCAAAGTTATAAGGGTAACAATGCTCAAACTGGTAACTAATGGATAACTTATCGAGCAGTCTATTCGACTTGACCTACCTATGCACAACCTGGTTCGTTCTCACGAAACCTATGGCTGACTGGACTGACTCACTGACCTGTCGACTTGCGGCCCAGTCAACAAAAGACAAACCGCCTACTAGAGGTACCTATCCTCGGGCCCTAAGAACCCATTTATCGAAACAAACGCAGCAAAGGGCATCCTAAACTTATGCTAAATTTATACCAAGCTGCCTAACTCTTTTTGTCATTTGAGATCAAGATCCTGAGTTTTCTTCCCTCTAGGCTCTAGCTACTTACTACCATGGTAGATACCCAATACCAATTGAGCCAAACCTCACCAAAGCAAGGATCATACATATATGTACTTACTACTCCGTACCTCACCACCGTCGTACTAAGTCCGCAAGCTCCGGTCTAGGCATCACTCTAGCAGGCTTCAGTAGGACTGAATCTGATGAAGTATTTGTCCACACACACACACACACACACACTCTCTCTCTCTCTCTCTCTCTCTCTCTCTCTCTCTCTCTCTCTCTCTCTCTCTCTCTCTCTCTCTCGCTCTCTCTCTCTCTCTCTGCGCGTTATTGCAAACATGACTTGGTTTGCCTTTGAGACCCCCAAGTTCACTTAATCGAGGTTTCTCACACTCAACCTACCAGTCAGTGATTCTGAGAGCCAGCTCCCAATTGCTCAAAGCCAGACGCACAGGTACTAACCAACGTGTCTATCTAGGTATATCAAACATGTTACTTAGCCCAAGCTCCAACAAATGATAGGAGCTTGATACCATTGCTATTAAAGCATCTGTCTGTTCTTACTATGTATGTACTCCGTACTAATAAGACTGATGTGAGAGTTTGCAAGAAAAGAGTCACTATATGACCAATAGAAACAATTAATATTTGATTATTTATTATCGGCCACTCCCTCTTTCGTAAGCAAATGCAACATGGTCGTTAGCAGTCAGGCTGTGTCGTCACACAGCCTAAGATTTCTTTCTACGCGTGGGACGTTAGTTGATAACATCACTTGCAACCAGTAACTTTCTTTACACGAGCATCACTTTGATTAGATGAGGCGTCCCAAGGAGACGGACTAATAACATTAGTATTGCTGGCCGTCCTGATCCATCTTGTGGTGGACGTGTCTCACCTCGTCACCTAGTCCGTGGTGAATATGTACAGTACCTGAACAGCCCTTCCGAAGCTAGAAATATTCCAAATTGCTCTACTTCACATCCTTACGTTGCTTGCTTGTTCTATCTTAGCATCCCACGACTTGCAATGCTGTCTACTAAGCGACTCATATCCTGTTCGACTTCGAACCACGTCGGACCCAAAACCGTATCTCAAAACTTTGGTCGTCTGATTAGGATGAGATGCAATCAAACCGATGACACAGTCACAGTTAGAAGAACTTGACATTTCGATGTATGATATAATGATGTGCATTGCGCCTGTGATCTTCGAAAACAGTCAAGAAAACAAGTATGTGTAGCCAAACTTGAGCAAACCGTATTACTCGACGCTGAACAACTTCAAATCTCAAGTCGATCTAGCGAGGCATTTACTATAAAGTCGACAAGGGTGTACAGATATGAAATAAACGATCAGAAGCCTCCACCAAGTTCGATAGCCAGAAACCTCAGAAGTAACCCCTTAGCCTTTTCGCACTTTTTTCCTTCCAGCTACTACTAGAGACTGTCGATCACCCGCTCTTTGCCCAACCCAATGGCGCTAGAGTTCTAGCAAATAGTGATTTCTAATGAGCGCACGTCATTTGAGTGAAACAGGAGCCAGCGAGGTCCAGTCGGAGGCTCAAAGATATACGTATAAACCCAGGGCCTCGGTTCTCATGCTATATAGGTCCTTGTAACAACAACTCGCCCTGTCATGCGCCGTCAATAATACACAAGTGACTTTTCAATCAGTATCTCTACTCTCCTTCCCGAACTTCCAAGATGTCTGCCTCGACCTCCTTTTCTTCGTCATCTTCCTCGTCTTCGTTGTTGCCATACCCCCCTTCTTCGTCTTCAGGCTCTTCCATGACTGTCTCAGGCAGTCCTCCCTGTTCTGCCTCAAGCTGCTTGATCTTTGTGTTGGTCATCTCAAAGACATATCGACCCAAGTGCTCTACGCCTTCCATTGGTACCTCACCCTCCACAGCTCCTAGCTCCTGTGTGACCTCTCTCTGAGTAGGCCAGAGCTCTCCCGTTACCAGCATTAGCCTATCTGGTCTTTGAAGTAATATGTCAAAGGCGGGTCGAAGCTCAGGGCATGCTTCAAAAACCTCGCGGCGACCGAGAATGTATAAGCCAAGTCTTGCTCGAGACAGAGCTACTGTCATGCGTCGCACGTCGCGTAAATAGCCCACACGTGACGTTCGGGTAAGCGACAGAATGATATCTGGAGGGCACGTTAGTTCGAAAAATTGCCATAAAATCTGCAACAGTTCACTTACAATCGTTCTGCTCGCCCTGGTACTTGTCGACAGTAGCTACCGCCTTAGGCATGCCAAAGATGGGGTTCTGGGCGCATCTATGCGAGAGGACATCCTTCACCAGGGCCCTTTGACCAGCGTAAGTTGTAAGAATAGTGATCTTCTCAGCAGGGTAACCCAGGAGGCGCATGTACTGGAAGATTGCTACTGCGTACTCGGCCTCACCGAGGTTCTGGATGAAGTGTGGCGTGGGTTCAGCCTCTCCCCGACCCTGGTAGTCAGGCACGTTGATAAACTGATAGTCGAACTTGAAACCGGCATTGGCCTTGACAAACTCAGCACTTGTCTGCACCTCGGGAAGATTGCCAAGCTTGGGGTAGCGCCACTGGTAAAGATTTGCGATCGAACCACGAGCACGGCCCTGCTGGTCGAGGGTGACCGTAGGAACGCCCAGTCTGACCAGTCTTGAGAATAATGACTGCTCGAGGTTGGCGTAGTGACGGAATGCCAGACTTTGAATGACCGGTGAATTCTGGAAATGGTCTCCGCACAAAACAACCCTTTGCAGAGGCAATTTACCATTTCGAGGCTTCTGCATCGCGAGTGGCAAAAAGGTCTCGATCTCGGTCACTTGAGCAGCCTCCTCCATAACTACGTTATCGTAATGAAAACCAAGCGATGCGATCTCTCCTCTTCTGATAGCTGCATGTGTTGTCGTCATGGCGACAATGCGTGCCTCGCTGGTGAGCAGGTAGTTTGCCTTGTCACGATCTCGTCGGAGGATCTCAAACGGGAGTGCATCAGCCAGCTCAGAGAAAATTTTGGAAATATGCCGGTAGCAACCCTCCGCAGCTTCAAGCACTTGCTCTTTACTACTTTCTGGGGGGAAGATAGGTTGCGGGGCATCTGAAAAGTATGAAAGAAAGGGGAAGGCTGCCACAATCTCGGCAGCTGTTGATTCCTCGGCGTAGGCAATTTGCTTGAACCTGTTCCATGCTGGAGCGACGTAGACATTATTGAAATAACCTGCTGTCTCGGCTGAGTTCTCATGAGCTCCAGGGGCGCCAAGGCTAGTTGCTAGCTTCCTCACTTCCAGAAGGTAACGGTCTCGGTTTTCGAGGAACGACTCGACTCGACCATGCTTGCTGAAGTTTCCTTCTGTATCTAGATCCTCTTCACCGTGTCCGAGACGCAATAAATGTCGCTCGTCGATATCGAGGGCGACAATCTTGGCAAACAGCTGGTTGAGTGCTTGGTTGCTATGAGCAAGAAGAAGCGTTTTCTGCTCGGGATAATTGTGATAAATGTTATTAATAACCTGTGTAGCAACATCCGTCTTTCCTGTACCGGGAGGTCCAACAATGACAGTGAGTCCAGGTTGGGTGCCCGAAGTAATAGCTTCGATCTGAGCAGGAGTGAACCGTACCGAGTTGAGCTTAGGGTTATCAACGGGATAAGGGCCGTTGTTGGGGGGCCTATAACTCGATACCTTCAAAGTCTCAATCTCGGCGATGAGTGCGGGATCGGCATCTCGGCGTCTTTTTTTGGAAGGCTTGTTACCTTGAGGCTCCTCTTGCTTCTCGACAGACTCTAGGACGTAGGGCGGTCCAAAGCTACCACAGACGTCATCACCTGGGTCTATGATCTTACCAGGGAGACTTTCTGCTAGATGCTGCCAGTCAAGAAAAGTATCCCTAAAGTCGACCTTGCGTTCGCGGTTTGACAAGTTCTTGTAATGCGCTCCAGCAGGGTCCCCGTAGCCGAGAAAGACCTCATGAAGCCATTCCGGCAGAGGAATATCTGACAGCACCAGGCTTCGAATGGATTCCAACACGGGCTTGAAGTTGTTTTCCCTTCTTCCTCTTCTCAGCAGAAGGTTGACTTTGCCATAAACATCAGGCTTGCCAGCCGCCGCCCGCTCAGCATCTCTGCTATAAGCATGTGTGTCCAGCTTGAGTTGGATGCGGCGCTTGGTGTCAAGGTTTCCTGCGCCCTCTCGAACATGGCGGCCTTTATCGTCGGTGATTTGATGGATTTCGGCGGTTCGTACAGTTATCACACCTAGTCGTTCAGACTCTGACGAATTATCTCCCCCGTTGCTGATGGACTTTGCTAGTGGTGGCTCGACTGCGATGAGAAAAACAACATCGTCCTGTCGTAGAGAATCCCACTCTCTTCGGACTCCTTCACCCAAACGTCTAACGTCAAAAGAAACTTCAGCGCGTACCATGGATGGTTTGTCATTGCCAACAAGAGGGGGAATAATCTCAAGTATGGCTGGCTTTGAGATCGGCATCGCCATCTTTGAGAAACCAGCAAAGTTTGCTTCATCTGATCCCTTGGCCTCTGGGCGTAAACGCCTCAAAGCAGTCTCAATATCCTTTCGGACTCCATAAAAGGACTCGCACCGGTACAAGATAAGTGACCGCCACAGAAAGTCACCAATTGAGAGATATTGAAGGTTCAGTTTAGGAAGAGCCATCGGATGTGAGCCATCATAAGTCTCTGCCTGCTGGAAGCTGTTATCGAATATGGTCTCCTCGGTTGGTGTCAGACTCATGTCTCGTGCCTCCTCTTGGAACGTCTTTCTGCGCTCAAAATTGGACAAGAGCACTTCCAGCAACAACTTTCGATCTATTGGTAGACCCAAGCTTTCGGGGTAGGCTATCCGGAAACCAAGCAGGGATACCAGGCTCAAAAGTTCTTCATCAGTCAACGGTTCCAGTAATGCCTGCAGTTCATGCCTTTGGTTAATAGAACCATAGTTCGACAGAGCCAGTACCGTAAGCTTCTCCCTGAAATGTTTTAGAGCAACCCGTTGCAACTTGGCGAGTGACGCGCAATGTTTGTCGTAAGCCTCTGCTATGCTATACTGGGCACCTGTCTGGTCATTGATATCAAAGAACGTAAAGTGGGAAAGCAAAGCCTGGAGGTCGCGGAGAAGAGTGTTTTGCTCATCATTGAACATGGGTGATAATCGCATAGCGGGAACAATGTGAAGATCCTGAATCAAGGTATTGACATATCTTCTGGTTGGAAGCTGGCCCTGGAGATCGACAAGAAACTCAGTGAAACGCTCACAGTAGAGAATTTGGTCTAAAAATAGGATGTCAGTGGGATGTCGCAGGAGACCAGGGCCAACATATTTACTTACCCGGCTTTCTGATCTCTGTATGCAGCAGACTCAAAAAGTCGAGGAGAAGTGTATAAAGCCAAGACCGCTCGAAGCGTAGTCGTGCCTTACTGGGCTCATCAGCGGCCTCGTATCGCTTGTGCGCGGCCTTCCAGGCGTTTCGTAGATGAGGGAGTTGATCTAGGCTAGCTTCGCGTGAAGAGTCCGTGGACAAGTTGTGCCAAATACCGATCGATACAAGAGGGGCACATTCTTTGCGGACGAGAGTGCAGTCGAGACTCTGGAAGGCATATATAAGGAAGCAGAGAAGTTGAGTCCGGAGCGTAACGGATAGTGTTCGATCGAGCATCATCGACAAGAGTCGGCGGAAAAGTGTAGAGAAATCGGCGGGTCGGTCCTCGAAGAGTGCTAACAAAAATTAGTTGCCGGTCTGACAGCAAGCCATAGAAACTCACTCCATGTCGCGAGATGCTCCCGGTGTTTCACATTTGCGATGAGCGCAATCAACAGAACGTGAAAGTTAGAAGCCTCCTCTGTGTATCCTGGCCATAGATAACTAAGGGGGGATGAGGTCAGTATATGATGTCCAGTTACTCGCGTTCCTGGCAGCCATACCTCTCTAAAGTCTGCAGGCTCTCAAGAAGCAAAAGGGACTTGTACTGGAAGCCCTCGCGTTCAAGAACATCCCAGATACTTTGTTTGAGAACGTCGTTCTTCACCTTGGGCTTCGCTGGCTTCTTACCACCTTTCAACCAATGCTTTCGCGCCAGTTGGACGAACTGATGCTCCTCCTCCTCAACCTCGGCCGGGGTTGGCCGTCCGTCGTTGACTTTTTCCTTTGGTTCGTTCTGCTTTTGCGCCTTGGCAGCGCCGCTGCCCTTGAGTCGCTTCACTGTAGGCATTGCCGCACTGTCGTGTCGTCATGAGCCTATTGAGTAGTTTGCGAAAGGTCGCTCATGGGATAAGGCTGCGGAGCCAAGGAGTCGCGTGACCGATGATATGTTCCAAGAACGAAGCTGAACTTTTGGAGCTTGCACTTTGCATGTCTAAAAGCGACCTGCGCCTCTCAAACGAGCCGTCTCCAGAATTTCAGCCTCGCAGACCCACGCGACGCGCTGACTGGGTCCAGCCACATGCAAAGTAGCTCTAGTGAATAGATACTTTTACGCTAGCATGATTTGGCTGGATTTGTAGGTTTCAGTCTTATTGTGATACTTTAGGGGTGCTTCCGTAATGTCTCAGCCTTCTCGCTTTAAACATTTACTCCAAGCGCAACACTGCGTGCCCATTCATTCATTATCTTGATCAAAGAAAACAAAGCCTCCCTTTTTCGCTCATACCGACAAATCATTCGCAGCGTCCACGACATATCCCTGGGAACTACATTGCGATCCGATCTTTGCACCATAGCGCATGAATACGGCCACTATTATCCTTCACTCAATGACAGCCTCGACGAACTTTCATCCACAACGACCAGTCTAGTCGTGCATCATGGCAGCGCAAGAGATAGACAATCCAGCTGCACCGGCGATCGCGGCTTTCACGACTCTGCTAGAAGAATTTCTTTCCCAAGCAGAGACCGCCAAACCAACATCAGCGATTGAGCCAGCGTTGCGCAAGTCCGATTTCGACGACGTCTCAGGCCGAGTCTCCAGAACCGCGGACGGTGTTTCAAGCATAGCTGCTGAAGGTGCTGCGTCAACGATCAACAAAGGACGACAGTTTGCTATAATAGAAACCGCGGCTCGTAACATATTCAGCCAACTCATTGTAAACCCGCACTCTCCCGTGCGATCCGCGCCTTGCGCTGACCAAAATAGGCGACAACCACCATCGATTCTCCCGACTATGTCAAGGTGTGGAACCTCCTCGACATCCTGTCGATTCTTTCCGATGATGGACAATGCGATCCCGCGCTCTTGTTCTGGCTAGCAGAGGAACTACTGGACAGCCAAACTATAGCTGGCTGTCGTAAGATCTTTGATTTCCTCGAGTCGAGGAGAGAACGAATCACAGCGAACCATTTCAAACAAAAGCAGTTAATTATTCTTCGAACATGCAACGAATTGCTGCGCCGACTATCTCGTGCAGAAGATACTGCTTTCTGCGGTCGCGTCTTCATCTTCATGTTCCAAAGCTTTCCTCTGGGCGACAAGAGTTCTGTGAACCTGCGAGGTGAATACCATGTCGAAAATGCCACGACCTACGAGGCGACGCGTGCAGAGGACGAATCTAAGATGGCTGTGGACGAGCCAGAAGAGCAACTAAAGGAGCAAGCAGAGTCAAGGTCCACACCCAAGTCAACCGACGCCAAAAAGGCAGACAAAGAGGAGCCCCTGTCGACAGACGAGCTTTATCCAATATTCTGGTCCCTTCAGGAATACTTCAGTCAACCCAAAAAGCTTTTTGAGACTACCAATTTAGCGTCCTTCAAAGAGGGTCTAGCAGCCACAATGAAAGTCTTTCAAACAGTGCACAACGATTCAAGACGAAGCCTCAAACGAAAACGAGAGAGTGGAGAAGAAGATGAGAGTTCTAACACATTCAACCCCAAATATCTCACTAGTAAAGATTTATTCGACCTGGAGGTGGTGTCTCATAACTCAGTCTGACTCGAGTTTAAGCTAACAGCACTACAGATCAGTGATTTGTCTTTCCGTCGACACATTCTTGTGCAAGCTCTCATTATCATGGACTTCCTCATCTCACTATCCATCCAAGCACGAGAGCGACTTACAGAAGCCCTCCCCGCCAATGCCAGCGTAAATAAGGCCGTCATGTACAGTGACCAAGTCCTGAGTGACGAAGACGTAAGTATTTCAAGAACTACGACCACAGCAGGTAGCGCCTCAGCTAACCCCTTTTCAGGCTGAATGGGCTAGTAACATGAAAAAGACTATTGCGGACTACCTCCGCCAGGGTGCTGATGGTCCATACTTTTATCGAATGGTAGAAACCGTGCTGGCTAGAGACAAGAACTGGGTTCGCTGGAAGATTGAAGGCTGTCACCCCATCAAACGAGACCCGGTCTCGCCGGCATCCTTTCTTGAGGCAAAGACCAACGTTCAGAAAATGGCTACCAGCAAGCGGCTAAGGTCTGTCCCTATGGGCTCTGTCTCCCTGGACTTTCTCAAGGAGGAGGACGGAGAGGATGCTATGAGTCGACTCAAAACCAAGGAGCGCTATGAGCTACCAGAGCTCGACTCGTTCAAACGTAAAATTGCCGACGACGATTTTGAGATTGATATGCCAACAAACGACCAAACCAAAGCTGCTGCTATCGCTGGCAAGGCCAGCAAGAGCTGGAGAGCACTACGAATCGCAGCGCGCTCAAAGCTTGCCGCACTCGACAAGATAGAAGATCCTAAGAAGATTGATATCGTGTTCGAGGAGCTTACAGAAGTGGATGATATCGAGGACACTGCTGAGCCCACAGCAAGTGAAGAAGATATGCCCTCGAATCGAGAACCTATCATCATCTCTGGCATTACAGGCGTGGGCAAGTCAACCATTATCAGAAAACTTATGGAAGAGCGAAAGGGCGTGTTCGCTCCTGTTGTCCGCCATACCACACGAGAGCCTGTTGAGGGCGAGGTCAACGGCAAGAGTTTCCACTTCGTCAAACAACAAGAATTCAACCAGCTACGAGATGGAGACCGCTTGATAGAATCAGGTACTCGGAACGGCGTCGATTACGGAACCAGTTTCAAGGCTATTGAGGCTATCTCAGAGAGTGGCAAAGTGCCAATCATCGAACTAGACATCGAGGTAAGCCAACAATCATCAAAATACATACCTTACTGACATATTACATGCCAGGCTGCCCAATATGCCAAAGATATGGACTTCCAGGCACGCTACGTGCTCGTTACGACATCTAGCCCCGAACTTATTAAGCAGCGCCTCATAGCTTCAGGCAAGGAAGAATCTGCCATTCAAGATATCTTGAAGAAACACTTTACAGAACTCGAGTTGTGTAACGTCGACGAACTATTTGACACCTCAATTGTCGACGATGATGTTGTTGAAGCAGTCAAGGCTATTGGAAATTACGTTTATGGGGCAAGTCAGGGCAAGCAGGACTCCATTGGGGACATAGCTATGAAGGACGAGGAGGAAGATATCACCAAGATCGCCGAAGCGAAGGAGGCCACGATGACAGATGCATAATACTGAGAGATGGGAGCATGTCGAAATGATCGTGGACTATCTGTACTTTTGGACCGGTCTCAGGTGGACTATTTGGCAAGGGGCAAAGCGATGTTCCCTTATCTAGTGCGAACTACGGAGTAGGTAGCCAGCCACAAGCATTTCACTGTATCTTGCACTGTCAAATAGGCAGAGCACATAACAGACATCAGGTTTTAGGAAAAGGGCCAGGAATAAAATTAAACTATCTGAGCATCCAAGAGCACAGACTGCACTGAGCTGTCAACAAAGTGAATGCAACAATGCACCACAGGAGCCTACCAGCACAAAACACAAGACACAGACCAAATCAAGTATCACACGGGAAAAACAACATAAACAGGATTTTACTCCTCGTCAGAAGAATCCTCCGAATCAGCCTCTGCAAGCCAGGTCAAGAAAGGCTCAGCAGCCTTTCGAACCTTCTTGGAGGTGGAGATGTCAGTGTACTTCTTGCTAGCCTTGGATCCCCACTTGGTCACGACCTCCTCGCTGATCAGGTCATAGTGGTAGTAGAGCTGGAGTATCTTGACGATGGACTGGAACATCTCGGGGTGGTCAGCGGCCAGAGTACCGACAAGACGTTCGGTTCCACCGAGCAGAGCCTTTTCGTGACGCTCAGAGGTAACAAACTGTAGCACGTTAGCATATGGATGCTTCGTTAAAACCAGACTTCAGCATACCTGCTTGAGCATGCTAGCACGCTTGGGAATTTGGGCGACGATGTTCTTATCAAAGATGGTTTGGACAAGAACAAGAACACTACGATGCTTGCCTTCAATACCAAGCTCCTTGGCCTTGACATAGATGTCGATGGATTCGACCTTGTCAACGCTGCCCTTCTCCGCAGCCTGGGACTGAATCCAGTCGCCAAGCTCATCATAGATGGTGGGGCCACCCTCGCCTTCTTCGTCATCATCATCGCCAATACTGAGCTTCTGCTTGAACTCGCCAGGGAGAGAGGCCTGGCGGGCCTTGACAGCTTCCTCGCTCATGTCAACAGCCCATTCATGCTCCTTGACTTCGTTCTCCTGAGCGGCTTCAGCGGCCTCTGCTGCGACCTTTTGGAACTCGTCGTCACTGCCAACGTCCTCGTCGCCGTTCTCGTTTGAGCCGTTCTCAGATGCCTCATCACTGCCAGCACCATTCTGACCATTAGTGCCGTTGGCAGCATTGCCGTTCTGTCGAGCCTTTTTGGCAGCCCTCCGCTCAGCCTTGTCCTTCTTGCCCTTCTTGGGCTGGTTCTTGAGGATGAAGCCACTAAGCTTGAGGCGGATATCGACATCGGTGCGCTGACCGCAGGCCTTGCAGTCAAGCAGGATACGATCATCCTTGATGACAACATCGGTCTCGGGATTCTTGCATTTCTTGCAGAGGACGAACTTATTGATGAACCCATCGAGGTGATCCTGAAGCTTGGGGGCATCATGAGCACCGTTGATAATCCAACGATCGTCCTTGGGATCAATGTTGGTCTGAGCACCAAGCTCGAAACCAAAGTACTTAATGACATAAGAACCAGGACGGGCAAGAGAGGCAGCAACGCTGCTCAAATTGACGACGACGGTCTTGATACCGTTTCCTTTACCTTCAATCTTGGTCTGCAGACGCTCCATCTTGTAACGATAGAAAGCATCGCTGACATCGCGACGAACGTTGACGAGAGCCATGGTGGCGGTATTGAGTAATTACTGTCTGAAAGATAGAGTTGACAGCGTAAGGCGGATGGGCGAGGCTAGTGGTTGATGGAGTCGTGAGATGACGAGGAGGTCATGTATAGACTTGGTAGCAGAAGATGACTTGAGGGTAGGCGGAGCAAGGAAGGTTTCAGTGCTCTTGATGATTTTTGATTGACATGTGGCAGATCGGATGTATGATCGGATGCTGGTGGTGATGCATAGACGACAATGGTATCTCTAGATTTCAACCGTCGGAACTGATGTCGGGGCTACAAGGCTTTCGCGGTATGCGAAATAACTGCAGCTTGAAGAGGTGTCTGAAGACGGAGAGCTGGTCGTGCTGATACATAAACAGCAGTGTGGTTCGGCGGAAATATGTGTTCGGGAGGTCCGATTTCGTAGGGGGCAAGCAAAGACTGGCGAAGATGGTGCTCCAAGGCCAACACTACACTATGAACGATGCGAAGTTCGTGAGCCAGGTGTATGTGGCGGGGAAGTCAGGTAGGCGATGCGCGCTGCGACCGGAAGAGTCAACAGGCAAGTATGGGAGTGAAATGCGCTTGGCGCGATGTGTTCAGGGCCGCTCGGTTGAGTTGAGTTGAGATTTGCTGTCTCGAAGAGATGCAGAGTGTGATGTTGAGGAGGAGAAGAAGAGAAAAAGTGCAAAAGAGGAGCAACCAGGTGAGTTAAGAAGGAAGGAGGGAGGGGCGACGTTAGGGCCGACCGGGATTTTTGTTTTTTGGAAGCCCGGAAGGGACGCTAAAGAATGGGGCAAGCGGCAAAAAAAACCTGACACAACCTCAGATTCAGTCAACATCAGAGGAACCAATAATTAGGTACCTTTGATGTTGTGATCCAAGCTGTCAGAGAATGGCCAAAATATTAGTTAGTAACTTGAAGATACCGTTTGGGCCTTTTTTTAAAACTGTGTTGCCAACAAAGAAGTTACAAAGACTGGATTCCCACAATGTTTGAAATACTACCAGTACCACGTACCTCAGGTAACAATCCATGGAAGAAAACCTTAACTAAGTACCTACTTTAGTAACTAGTTAAAATCTGAGTGCCCAAAGTTCCAGGTTTGATTCCAAGTGACGAGGTAGATGATCAATCACTGTACATAGTCTCAGCGCCTCACCCGGTTCGTAGCGCTCCATCATGGATCCTAGCCCAAGGTAGGTACCTAGGTAGTCATTCACTGTCGCACAGCTCCCTTCGCCAGTGGAGGTGAGGGAGCCCGCTGTAGCCTCAGGGAGAAAGAAAATACGGGATCCTGATATGAGTTGTCAAAATAGACTTCGCAAAAGATATCCGAGGTAAGTTTATGTAAACTTACCTACCTTAGGTACCTAAGTCTTTTTGTCATCTAAGATCAAGGTCCTGAGTTTTTTTCCTCCCTAGGTAGGTATGTAGTGTAGGTCTGTCCCGGGCACCTCATGCTTAACTGCCAAGTCCTCCACTTCTAATATTGAATTTTCTTCACACTGTACGCGCAACCTAACACCCTCGCATCGATTTAAGGCCCTGATCGGCAAGCCCGATATAGCATATTATAGTGCCAAGAGGATATATTTATATATATAAGGTAAAGAGGTTATATTAAAAAAAGGCTATTTTATAACTATAAAGAGCTCTTATTACCTTTAAGATAACTTTAATAGTAATTTTACCTGCCTTAATTAATATAATTAAAGCTAAAAAGGCTAAATTAATTGATTTTTAAATTAATAATAATTTTTTTATTAAAAAATAACTTTTAATAATATAATTAAATAAAATATTTTACTTTTAAATTTTAATTTTTTTATTAATTTAATTAAAAATAATATAATTATTATTATAATTTAATATTTTATTATAGCCTTTTTTTATTATAATTTTTTTTTATAATTAATAAGTAATTTCTAAGTATTAACTATCTGTGTTTATTTTTAACTTATATTCCTTATACTGTGTTGCCTTGCGGCCTAATTTAATCTAGCTAGATTATAAGGTTTATAGCAGTAGCTATATAACCTTAAGACTTATTATTAAGGTTAATGTGTTTTTTTAGTATAGTATATAATACCTTATATTATATTATACTAAAAAATAAGTATCTTATTATATTATCTTCTTATTTAAGACCTTAATTAGCTATACTTTATATATTACTATAGGGATATTTTAACTTTTAAGTAATTATTAAAGTTTTAAATAATATTTTTTTATAAACTTTTTTTTAAAGTTAAATAAAAATAAAAGTTAAATTTAAAAAAAAAGCTATATTAAAATTAATTTTAAAGTTATTTATTATTAAATTTAAAAGAAAACATTTAATAATAAAATAAAACTTTTATTAAATTAAATTATAATATATTAAAATAAAAAATAAATATTATATTTATTAAAATATACTTTATATAATAAATATAATAAAAAATATAAAGTAAAAAAGGTAATTATTAATTAGTAATAAATAATAAATTTTAAATAACTTTACCTTTATATAGTAATAAATATAATAAAAAATAATCTTAATATTAATAAATATATAATAAAAAATATTTATTAATAATTAACTAGTAAAAAAATATATTATAAAAGCTAGTAATTTTCTTTCTTTATTATTAGCCTAATAAGGCTATTAAGCTTTTAACTTTTTATATAAATACTTAAATAATAAGGCCCCTATAATAGGCCTATATTTTAAAAATTAAAATTATATAAGATTTATCTGCCTTAGTAATATAATTACTGCCTTAACTAAGCAATATTAATACTGCCTTTTAATAGCTATATTAACCTTTTTCCTTTACCTTAATTAAAAGATTTCTAATTAACCTATTTAACTAGGCTAAGTTTATTATACTTTTAAAGTATATTTCTTAATTTAACTTTCCCTTTATTAATTATAGCTATTAATATAATACTTGCTATATAAAATAGCTTATAGCTATATAATTAAGCCTATTATATAACTAGCTATAACTTTAATATAGCTATTAGGCCTATTTTATAAGAAGTTAATAAAAAAGAATTAAAAAAAGTCTATATAATAATAGCTATTATTAAAAAGAACTTTTTATTAAAGTATTAATTTAATTTAATTAAAATAACTATCTTTAATTATAACTTAATTAAGTTAATTTATTATATAAGCTATCTTAATTTAATTAATTTAAATTAGGTTAATTATAAGCTATTAGGTTTAAAGGACTTAAAAAGAAACTTAAGAAAAGGTTATTTCTTTTAATTAAATTAAGTAGCTTTTCTTATTGCCTTTATAGGCTTAAATATATATAAAAACTGGCTTCTTAATATAGCTAAAAGGGTTATTATAATAAAGGGAGTATTGCTTTTAATATAAAGTATATTTATAAATAGAGTTCTAAGATAAAGGCAGGGTAATAGCAGGGTTTAAAGGTTTAAAGGAATTAGGTTAACTTTTATATAAGTTAGTTAATAAAAGCTAAATTAATATCTACTAATTAATTATATATACCCTAGTATATAACTAATTAACCTTATATATAAAAGCTATAAATAAAGTAATATTAGTAAAAAAATAGTATATTAAATTAAAAATAAAAGATAGTAATAATAATACCTTTATTTATTATAATAAAATACTATTATTAATTAAAAAAAAGTAACTTTTTTTAATAACTTAAAATAAAAAAAGATTTAAAATTATTATTTAATTAAGGTAAATAGTAAATTAAAAAATAATAAGTTTTTTAAAAAAGACCTAAAAAGCAAGGTATTTATAGAAATAAGTTAATAAGTAAGTAATAATTTAATTAATAATTTACTTTTTTTTATTAAGGCTATTATAAATACTTATAATAAGTAAAAAAAAATTATTATAATTATAATACCTTTTAATAAAATAATTTCTTTTCCTTAAAGAAAAAAAATATAAATAATAAATAAAAGTAATAATAATTTTTATAATTTTAAAAAGCTATTTATAAAAAGTTAATTATTTACTTATAATTATATAATATCCTTATAGCTAATTAAGGTAAAGGATTTATAAGATATAATTAAAAATTATATTTAACTTTTTATAAAAAACTAAGGTATTAATTTTATAATAAAGATAATAAAATAGCTATAATAAAATATAAATAATACCTTAATTTAAAATTCCTTTAATAAAAAGAAAATAAAAAAAGCTTTTATTAACTTATTAATATAAAATATATAGTATTAATAATTAAAAAAGTATACTTTTTATAATATTATAAAATATAATAAGTTAAAGCTTTTATAGGCTTATAAGGCTAAAAAAATATTTTAATAAGCTATAGCTTTTAGCCTTAACTATAAGGTAAATTAATTATCTTAAATAGGCTTAAATAATATATAAATAATATTTTTAAAGGCTTTAATTAGCCTAAAATTTTTAATATAAGGTATTTTTAATATTAAAATAAAGCTAGTTTTAAAAAATAATATAATTTTAATTTAGCTTTTATAAGCTTAAAATATTCTTTTTTTAATTTATTATATTAAAAATAACCTTATACTTATTAGCCTTTTTAACTTTCTTTATAAAGATTTTTTTTTATTACTTTACTTAAAATTAAAGTTATTTAAAAGCTATAAATATATCT
This sequence comes from Fusarium sacchari, assembly GCA_017165645.1. Taxonomy (NCBI): domain Eukaryota; kingdom Fungi; phylum Ascomycota; class Sordariomycetes; order Hypocreales; family Nectriaceae; genus Fusarium; species Fusarium sacchari. The sequence continues at coordinate 205,864 of JADANP010000012.1, forward strand.
AATAAATTACCTGTAGCTAATTTATAATTAAACTTTTTATTTTTATTTTAAATTTATTTATTATAACCTTATTTACTTATTAATAAGCTTTTTTAAAAATATAAATTTCTTATTAAGAAAGACTTTTTTTTTATTTTAAGGCTTAAGCTTTTTTTCTTTAAAAATTAAAAAGTTATATAAGCTAGTTATTATATAAATTATTTTAACTTAATTATTAAATAAATACTTAAGAATACTATTTTTTTTAATTTTCTATTTTTTTTATATTAATTAAAAGCCTGCTTTATAATTATTTAAAGCTATAAATATTAGAAGTTATATAATTCTTTTTTATTTATAGGCCTTTTTATAATATTACCTTAATTTTAAAAATAATATTAAACTTTTTAATATAAAATTAATATTTCTTTTTATAATTTAAAGCCCCTAGTTTAAGCCACTGTTTCTTTACTGATATTACTTTTTTTATTCTTAAATGCAATATTAATTAGTCACGTGCCCTGGCACGTGCAATCAATTAGTAGATTTGTTATTAACTTTAAGTTAATTTGGCTTTTGCCAACTAACTTATATAAAGTAAAGTTAACCTATTTCCTTTAATTCTAACTTTAATAAAACCTTTAAACCCTGCCATTACCCTGCATTTATCCTTAACCCCTATATAAGCAGGAAAAAGTTAAGTATATATTTAGCCTTAATAATTATATTTTATAGCTACTTTTTATAGCTAGCTAAGTTTAAGATTAAAAAAGCAGTTAAAAAGGTAATTTAATTATTTATTAAGGTTTTACTTTATTTTATAGCTTTTTTTAGGTTTTTTAATTATAATAGCTCTTTAATTAGCTAATTTAAAAATATTATATAACCTAGGATATTTAAATTTATATAATTAATTATATTAATTAAAATATAATTAAAAATAATTATTTTAATTAAACTAGATTAGTTTTTTAATAAAAAGTTTTTTTTAATAGCTATAATTATTATATAAAGTTTATAATATTTATAGCCTATAGCTTTAGCTAATATTAATTTAATTATATTAATAAGGTTATAGTTAGTTATATAATAAGCCATATTAAACTGCAGGCTATTATATAGTATTATATTAATAGCTATAATTAATATTAATAGCTATAACTAATAGGGAAAGTTAGGTCAGGGAATATACTTTAGAAGTATAATAAACTTAGCCTGGTATTCTTTTAGCTAAGGTAAAGAAAGAAGGCTAATATAGCTGCTAAGGAGTAAACCTGCAGGCAGTATTAATACTGCTTAATTAAGGCAGTAATTATACCACTAAGGCAGATAAACCTTATATAATTCTGACTTTTAAGATATAGGCCTATTATAAGGGCCTTATTATTTAAGCCTTATATATAAAGTTAATAGCTTAATAGCCTTATTAGGCTAATAGTAAGGAAAAAAAATAATTTAAAGCTAATATTAATAAAAAAATTTATCTTATTAAAACTTTAAAAAAAATATTATTAAAAAGTTAAAATATCCCTATAGTAATATATAAAGTATAGCTAATTAGGATTTTAAATAAAAAGATAATATAATAAAATACTTATTTTTTAATATAATATAATATAAGGTATTATATATTATATTAAAAAAATATAATAACCTTAATAATAAGTCTTAAAGTTATATAGCTATTATTATAAACCTTATAATTTAGTTAAATAAATAGCCTTAATTTATAAGTATAAAAAAGATATTTTCTTTAGCCTTAATAAACTAAATGCCCTCTTTATTATTACCCTATTAAGGTAATTATTACTAAAGCTTTAACCTTTAAAGATTAAATTATAATAACTAAAAACCTTAAAAATTATTATAAAATATATTACTATATTATTAATATTAATAATAACTATAACTATTTAGCTATAATAATTAATATTTATATAATTACTTTTTTAATAGAGATTAATAAGCTTAACTTTAAATATATCTTAATATTATAATCTTTCCTTAGGTATTATAAAATAATAAAAAAAGACCTACTATATATTAATAAGCTATTAATAATATAATAAATCTAGCTAGTAATTTTTAGCTATTAAGTATAATTATTAGGTATTAATAAAAATAAAGCCTTAATTAATTATATTATAAATTAAATAAAGGTATTAAAAAACCTAATTAATTACTTAAAATAAAGTTAATATTTATTAAGCTAATAGTAGGCCTTTATTAATAATATTATATTATATAATAATAATAATCTATATTAGTAATAGTTTATATAATTAAAATATATAATTATAGAAATTAAGGTATTATATTAAGTATTATATTATAGGAATTAAAGGCTATTATAAAGTAAAAAAAAAAAGTAAAAAAAAAAAAGGCAAATTAAAAAATAAAGGTTTTAATATTAAAAGAAAAACTATAAATATTAATAAATTAAAACTAGCTTAGTAAGTTAGTAATAAATTAAATTAAGCTATAAGGTAATATAATATAAGAAATATAGTTAAGAATAAATATAAATAGTTAATACTTAAAAAAAAAAAAAATATTATAAATATATCTTATTAATATTATATTATTAATAAATTTCTTAATAATTATAAGTATATATAAAAATTATTTTTTAAAGTTAATTATATAAAAATTATTTTAAAATACTATTAATTTTTTTAATTAAAATTTTTATTATTAAGTAAAAAAAAAATATTAATATATATTTATATATATTATTTTTTTTTCCTAGCTATTAGCCTAATAAGGCTATTAAGCTATTAACTTTATATATAAGGCTTAAATAATAAGGCCCCTATAGTAGGCCTATATCTTAAAAGTTAGAATTATATAAGGTTTATTTGCCTTAGTAATATAATTACTGCCTTAACTAAGCAGTATTAATACTGCTTACTTTTTAGTAGCTATATTAGCCTTTTTCCTTTACCCTAGCTAAAAGATCTCTAATTAACCTGTTTAACTAGGCTAAGTTTATTATAAAGTATATTCCCTAACCTAACTATTAGTTATAGCTATTAATATTAATTATAGCTATTAATATAATGCCTATATATAATAGCCTGTAGTTTAATCTAGCTTATTATATAACTAACTATAACCTTATTAATATAATTAAATTAATACTAGTTAAAGCTATAAGCTATAAATACTATAAACTTTATATAATAGCTATAACTATTAAAAAAAACTTTTTATTAAAAAATTAATTTAATTAAATTAAAATAACTATTTTTAATTATATTTTAATTAATATAATTAATTATATAAATCTAGATATCCTAGGTTATATAATATCTTTAAATTAGCTAGCTAAAGAGCTATTATAATTAAAAAACCTAAAAAAAGCTATAAAATAAAGTAAGACTTTAATAAATAATTAAATTACCTTTTTAGTTACCTTTTTAGTTTTAAACTTAGCTAGCTATAAAAAGTAGCTATAAAATATAATTATTAAGGCTAAATATATACTTAGCTTTTTCTTATTTATATAAAGGTTAAGGATAAATATAAAGTAATAGTAAGGTTAAACTAAAGGTTTAAAGGAAATAGGTTAACTCTATTTATATAAATTAGTTAGTAAAAGCTAAATTAATATCTACTAATTAATTATATATACTAGGGCATATAACTAATTAACCTTATATCTAAGAACTGCAGAAAAAGTAATATTAATAAAGAAATAGTAGCTTAAACTAGGGATATATATTATTTATAGCCTTAATAATACTATTAAATTAATAGAATTTATTATTTAACTTAATTTATAAATTAATATATTTATTATTTAATATTTAAATAAATTTTATATATAAATATTATATAAAATTAATTAAATAAGAAAATATAATTAATATAATACTTTAATTAATTTTAAATTAATAAATTATGTTTTTTTAAGGCTTATTATAAATAATTATTTATAAAAAAATTATTAACTTTTATTTAAAAGACTAATATTAGCTATTACTTACCTTAATATTAGTTTTTAATTACTAAAAAAGTTAATAAAAATTACTTTTTTTTATTTAAAATAAGTCTTTAAATATTATATTTAGTATTAATAATAATTATAAAGTATATGTTTAAAAATTAATAAGGATTTTAATATAAAGCTATTTAATAAGTAAATTATCTTTATAATAAGGCTAATAGTAATAGTAATTACTAAAATAATTTAAAAGGGTTATAATAATAGCTAATTATCTTAATTATTAATTATTAAAGTTATTAATAATAATTTTATTAATAAAGTTATTATAAAGGCCTAGTTATAAAAAATATTTTTTATATATAATATTTTAAGTTAATTAATAAGGCTATTATAAATATAATAAAAAATATTAATTTATATACTTTTATATTTAAAATATAAAATAATAAAAAATACTAAAAAATAAAGATATTATTTAATATTTTACTTTTATTTAATAAATTATAGGCCTTTTTATTAACTTAATATATCTCTTATTTATATAAAAGCTATTAAATTAGTTATTTATTAATTAATTAAGATTATAGTAAGAAAATAGATTTAAAGATAAAAAGGTTAATTAGCTACCTTTCTTTTTACTATCTATATATTAGAAATTGACCTGATAATATATTATCCCGGGCTTGCCAATCATACCCTAATAGATTGGATATATTAGATGGTTGCCTTTTTCACGTTATGATTTGGGGGATGCAGCCGGAGAATGACAAATACGACATCGGTGTATTCGGATTTAAAAGCCACAAACTCCAACCGACGAATGCAGTCACGATATTGTTAGTTGTTTGAGGTGGTTTTTGGTTGTGAGTTTCTCTTACATTGATGATAAAAAAACACCCTCTACCCTCAGCTGTAGTTGTTTGAGCTTTTGATATCCCCCTATCGCCGAGTTGCCGGTCCCCATTCTCTAATGCATGACATTTGCACTGTATTGATGAAGCAGTCCTCTGTGTGTGTGTGTGTGTGTGTGTGCTAATCGCGATTCTGATGCCCTGATCAAGCTCCCGTCTCTTCGTCAAGGCTCATCAACTTTGTCTGAATCATAGTTCAGCCCTTCACAGGCACGAATTTGAGCAGGCATCGCTTTCCGCGAGGTCGTGAGGAGATCAGTTGATCGTCCATCGCCATAGATTCGCTCTTCATTGAGTCGTCCGGCTCAGTTTCGTACCGTGAATACACGTCTCGCAGCAGGGTCTTCATCTCCGCCATGGCAAGACTGTAGCACGTGTTAATATCTTCCCTCTTCACACTCAGCAGAGCTACTCACTGTTTCCCGATGCATCCTCTTCCTCCACTGGAGAAGGCCCATTGGTGTCTTCGTCGGTCGGCATCTCCTTCGGCTTCCAACCACCTTTCAGGATAGAATTTGTCCGGCTCGGGGAAGACATGATGGTTGATTCGGTGAACCGAAAGGGCCTGGCAACTAACAACTGTCCCCTGGGGTAAGGAGAATCCATCAATGACACGGCCGCCGTGGGGAACGTATCGAGGCAATGACATTGGAATGGCGGGGAAACATCTCAGTCCCTCGTTCAGGACAGCGTCTAGCATGGGCAACTCGTCAAAGTTGGCGTCAGGCTTGCTTCGAAACTCTTCTCGCAGAAGTCGTTGATACTTTATTGATCGGGGCAGTGAAAGTTCCCACATCAAGAAGCAGAGAACATCGCCGGTCGTATCGATGCCAGCGGCCATATGATCGAGACACTCGGCAGCCATGTCAATAGTATCAAGGACGCCGTCCTTCTCCTTAAGCCGGTTGAGAACGGTGAAATCTGCTGCACCGTCTTCTTTGGCGTTTTCAATAACAAAGTTGTCGGCCAGAGGAATCAGTCGAGGTTTGGCAAAGCTAGTCAGAATGCTTGATCCAAGACGGTGTAGAATCGGGCTATAGTACTGGACCAGACGGTCTGGGTTCTCTTGTGAGCTCCAACGCGTGATCCATGGCATATGAGAGCTTACTTTGAAGACTGTCATCGGCAGCAACTTGATGCATCATTTCTTCGTCGTCCTTGTTTTGCAGGCAGTTGCTTCCATAAGGGTGGAACAACTGGTGCGTAACGCAATCGCAAGCATATGCGTGCAACGCTGGTTTGGTCAGCTGTGTCGTTCTCCTCAATCGGTTCTGCTCCTTGTAGTCGGAACTAACCTCTCTATCTCAGTTTGTTAGCATACCCCGGAAAGAAAGAAAACTCTACTTACGAATACGTCTGCCGTCTTGTCAGGCGAGTCAACGCAACGCTCAACAAATCTCTTGGAACGTTCTTGTATCCCGGCCAGGGGGGCTGGCTTCATTACGTTGCTGTTGGCATATCTATCGCCAATCATCCTCCGTCGTTTCGCATGCTGGAAGAAAGTCAGCTTGACTAAACATCGCGACTCCTAATCTGAACCTACGTCGCCTTTAACCAGTGTTGAGAACATTGTTCTATAAGGCACGGTTAGAACCGGCATCCCACTCCCATAGCGTGATTTCTTACCGCTTGCCGTAGACTTGAAAGAGGTCATAAAACTCTGTCTTGTCGTATCCGCTACCACCAGAACCATAAATCTCTTTGAGGGCATCAATCGAAGTGAAGGAAACCTCATTGGGGGCGACCCTGACAACTGGGCCATATTTCTTATGAAGCTCGTGAATATATACAGTACGTTTGGCATTGAGTTCGTGCCATTTCAGTACAAGCGAGGTGAAGTTGGATATCAAGGGCCCGGGAACCTTTGCCGTGGCCGAAGTCAGGCGGACAATGAGATGAGTAACAACGAGGAGAGCAGCAGCTCCAAGCATGAAGCTTGGTGATAGTATAAACATTGTAGCAACGCTGGTGTGTTTAAATTTTGACTAGTCGATGGCTGGTTCTCTCACTTTAATGAAGGGGAAGAGGGAGAGCTGAAGCCAACCATTGACCGGCTAGATTGAGGTTCTTATCACACCCGGCGGCATCTGAGATAGAAGCGTTCCGATATGACTCCAAGTCGTCGGGTCCAAGCCCGAATTGCGTATGTCATTCGTGTGGGCGGAATTGCTGCGTAACCGAGAGATAAGTTGATCCATAGGTAGTTAGCCAGTCACGCCCTTTAATCTTTTCTCTATTACATATCCGTATCTAACTACTGTACTCCGTAGTTGTCGCTTCTTTGTCCCCTGTTGAGTAAGGTCTTCTCCACATTCTGGGGATTTCCGCCTCCACCTGCTTTTATCACATATATCCATTGGATGGAATAACCATTGATGAATCTTGACTTGAAAAATGTTTTAATTTCTCTACCTTTTCAGCCCACGGCATATGACATAGCAATCTACATAGTACAGCTTGTCCGTGGCTCGTCAAATTGCTCACGCATGCCATTTCATTTTCGTCTGCCAAGCATCCATACAAACAACCAACGTTGAAATCCCCAACCCCAACCCCGGCATTCATGCATGTGACTTGACGCCCTATTTCATGTCATGAAGTTCAAACTACCGACTTCCGGACCTCTCACCCCTGCAAATCCCCGCATTCATGTTATCAATTGATAGCGTGGCAGAGATACTGTGATGTCCGTATAATTTCATAGCTCCGGCTTCTTATCACCGCCACCAGGTGTCTGATGATTACCTCCCCCAAGCATACCAGAAATCCAACTCAGGCCCGGAATCTGCATGGGAGCCGCAGGGGGGTATTCCTTGCTGCCGATCTTGGTTTTGGGAGTACAAGTACACCATTCAGCCTGTGGCACTCCGTCGAAAACTTGTTGAACGTGGTTGCCGCAGCCACGCCACGACTTCTTCGCTATATGGGCTTCAATCAATACTTCACAAACTCAATTAGCTTAGATCAAATGACAGAAACTCACAGCATGTTGGGCAAGTCGCACTAAAGCACATCAAGTCAGTCTGTTATCGTTCAGATGTGATAGTGAATGGCCAATTGTCAGATCACCTGTGAGCAGGTGAAGTCAGGTATCGCTGTGTGAGTGTTTGAAGCGAACGAGCTCTTTTGGGGCGCTGAGGTTTCTTGTCAAGGCTTGGGTTTATATATCAGTGTTCTCGGACTCATTACGTTGGTTGGAAGTGGAATAATCGAAGATGAAGGACATGGTCGCCGAATTAATTAATCGCCGGCTTGGAATGTCGGTTCTCCCTACAAGCCTACCCTGGACATGTGTTAATGAAGATATTTGGGCCAAGGTTGTTCAACCCCGACTAAAGAACGAGGACGTACTGCTAGGCGATGTTGTTTGCTTCAATTTCATGGCCCATAGGTGGTTCTAATACACTGCACCTCATTCATTTGAAATGTGCCTATTGTAATGTCTTCTCATACGCCTTCGGGACTTACATACACAACATGTAAGAGCCAGCATCAAGTCACCTAGCTGGACCGTTTAACATATGGTAAGCTGAAAAGAGGAGTACTGTCCAAGTCATGTTAGTCCATCAGAACAGAGGGACTTCAGACCTCGGTCACCAGCCAGATCTAACTTGTTGTTTGTGAGAAACATAAGTTAGCCTCGTGCTGCCGCACTTGACACTGGCACTGGATCAACCCCCCCCTGTATGACAGGGAGCATATGTATTTATGAGTTGCTATTCATAGTATCAAATTGCCAGGGTACGCATGGCTTGTGGGATGCACCGAGATTCAAAGTTAAAGGTGGCCATTTAAAGAGACAGGACTGTGCGTAGAGCTTTCATGTGATAGCAACGAACGTTACATTATATAAGACGAATGATGGAACATATTGAATACCCTCAGAGATCTTTACAGCCACATAATCGCGTTGGGCCACATCGATTATTAACAACACAACTGGCAATACGCAGCATTGTCTTTCAACCGTAGGATCACATATAGGAACCCACCCTGCCTGCAGACACAGCCTCCTTTCAACAGAATCCAGTGTCCAGAAGGCCAGTCTGGCCAACATGCTCCGCTCAAGAAACAAGGACCTACCGAGACGACTTCCGACAAGGCTGATGAACCGCAAGTGGGAGGTGATCAAAGCTTCGAGTACTAACGTTAGCTCTCGTAGGAGGTTTTACTGCTGACATGTAGGAGCCCAAGCTTGAAGTGGACGAAACCGACGTGTCCGTAGTAGAGGAGAAAAGACTCGACCAACGCGATGCCTAGATGCTTACCATCCAAAGGATGTAGTGCATGTCGGCTACGCTAGTGGATACAGTAACTGTTGGTACTCCGTACATATATCCATATTCCAGAAATATGTCACCTGCAGTAGAGGAGATTGGCAGATTGACATGGAGCGTGCTAACGCTGCTGGAGGTCTTGGCTAGTATGCGATTGTCTCAACTGGAATTGTCTTTGTGCATGGTCCTATGCTGAGAGGTAACAAATCATCGGGCTGTTTAAAAACCATCAGTCTTGGGGGTAGCATCCATGTTGTAGCTTTCCAGTCCGTTTCGCAATCCAGTTCAGGGTTTTGGTCACAAATTCTACTAAGGTAAGTAAGTACCTACCTAGGTAAGGTTGGCCTGGCCTGCCTTAGTACCCCTAGGTAGCCTGTATGGAGGTAGGTTAGTAGGTAGGTATTATCTGGATACGAATATAGTGCCACAGGGTAATTCATTATAGGTAGGTAGTCAGTCCAGGCGTGCTTTCAACGTAAGGTACCTACCTACCTATCTTACTCAGGCTGTTAGTAGTCTAGCTAGGTAGGTACCTACTAAGCACCTAACTTAGCAATTAGACCTTGTCTTATTCGAGTCGACCAGATAAACCCCATATACACGAATGAATAGCATCAGCCGCGCAATTGATCAAGCCAGTAGCTCGGAACACAACCCAAAGGCATATTAGCGAGTGGTAGTATCCGCCTTGTCACCCCTCCCTCTGCTACCCAATCTCTCTACCTAGTGACCCAGGAATATTTGGTGTCCACGAGGCCTGCACACACATCCACACTTAGGTAGCAGGGTAGCAAATAAGACGCTGAACATCCACTAACTACCAGTACGGCCCATCCATGGCAGCGGGTTCAGCACAGGCACCCACCTACCTTAGTACCTAGACACAGGCAGAACGGGGTCCATAGCTCAATCAGCTTGCGTCGTGTCCCGTCCCGTCCGATCGGTGCGTGCCCTCCTCCATTGCTTCTATACATAGCCCTGGAGGTATGAACCTTAGGCAGTAGTATAGTAGGTAGGTGGCTCGAAGAAGTACATTGCTTTGATGTACTGCCCCGATTTCGATAGGTAACTTACCTCAGTTAGTACCTTAGTTACAGGACTTGACTTACCTCACCTACCCTTAGCTGGCATTGGACTCTATCTCTCTCATCTACGTCCCATAACTTCCGCCTGCTCCATTCTCTCCGACCTCACCCCAACACTCGCTGTGCGCGATTACCTCCTCCGAGCTCCCTCCTCATCTGCCATCCGCAACGACAATCGCAATCGCAGTATGAGGAACTTCCTCGGCAAGCACAGCAACCGGTCATCGCATGCGCTCAGTGAGCCGCGAAACTCGTCCAAGACGCCTGCGACTTCAACACCGACGAACAACAGCCAGACTCCGACAGGCGGTAGTGCTGCGACTCCTCAAGCGGCAGGCCACCAGCGTCAACCAAGCCACCAGGCTCAGCAGATCCAGCCGGATCAACACTATCAAGTCCAGCAGCACCAGCAACTCCTTGACGAGGCAGACTCAGCCTCCCACGGCGCCCACTTCGGCCACTCGCACTCGGTCGGTGCCAATGCCAACGCTGCCAGTGCTAATGCGAGCGCCAACAATCCTTCCACCATAAACCCCCATTCAGCCTTGTCCTCGTCCCATAACACCGCTTTCAGCTCGAGCGAGTCCTTTGATTCACAACAGCCGCCTCCCCCCTCTCACTACCTGCAGAATCAACAGCCACCGCTGCATCTTCAACATCCCCAGCAGCAGCCTCAAGGTTCTCTACCGTTACTGCCCTCCCCTTCCTCCGCTTCCGCTGGTGCCCCTCCCCCGCCGCATCTCTATAGCTCGCCTTCAGCCGCCAGTAGCACAACCGGTGCTAATATTAATCAACATCCTCCTTCTTTACAGCAGCAGCAGAGTTCCAACCTTTCTAACGTCGCATTTGATCCTCATCAGCCGCAGAGCGAATTTAACGACGCGAGCCTGGGCCGTTCGCAGAGTATCCGTTATAGCGCTGCCACTCCTTATAACCTCCAGACCTCATCCGTAGAGGACCTGAACCGTTACGGTCAAATTCCACCCCAGCAGCTACAGCAGCAACAGCAGCAGCAGCAGCAAGCACAGGCACAAGCACAAGCACAAGCACAAGCACAAGCACAAGCACAAGCACAAGCACAACAGCAAACAGCTCCTGTTGAGAAACGCTCGACTCGAAAATTGATTAAGGGCATATTTTCTGGGTCCAATCGTGGGGCGTCTGACGGCCAACACCACCATAGCATAAGCATCGGCCACAATAACAACCAATCCTACGATAATACTGGCGGCCTTGCACGTCGGCCTTCCAAGCGGGTGAGCAATCCACCGCCTTTCTCTTCTGAATCGTTCCCTGCTTTTCTTGTTCCACTCCTTACCAGTTATGAGCTGGAACCCCCTGTCTTTCTATCTTGTTTGTTCACTTGTCTCTTCCCCTCTCAGCCCAGCCCAACACCCCTCTCTCACTCCCAATCTCACTCCGCCTTCCTCTCTGCTCTACCTGCTACTCGGCAAAGCACTCGGCCAGCCACAGTCGTCAAGCCCAGTCCAGAACTTGACCCAATCTCCTTTCATCATATCTAGTCCAAGTCCAAGCCCCAGTCGTTAAATCTGGCTACTGTGCCGTGTTATTGGCATCCGCCTGCTCAAGCTGAGCTCCTGAGCAGGTCCAGCAGCTCCCAGAGAGTCATCGTTCCCCTTTACCCCAGCTTTCGTCTCGCCAGAGTCTCGACGATATCAATGAACACTATACCACCCATCAATCTAACCTGCCGTCACCTTCACAGACTTCACGAATTTCGCTCCACAACACCATTCGCCAAGTTTCTGGTGAAGTAGACCAACAACAACAACAACAACAACAGCAGCAGCAGCAGCAGCAGCAGCAGCCTTACGAGGACGCCGCCGTCTATCACCAGAACCAGAGCCAGGCCCCACTACAGCAGCCGCAAACCCACGTTCAGGTACATACGGAGGACCAACAATCACAAAGCGGTTACGAGGCGAACGTGTACGACCAGCAACAATCACCTCTCAACCCACCACAGCATTCGCCTTCGCAACAACCTTATCAGTTCTCAAACGCTCAACAGCAAGGTAACTTTCACCAGGGTGGTAATCAAGGTGGGGATCTGCGATCAGCTCCCGCACACTTGGGCCCCAGCGCACAGTTTCAGAACCCTGAAACAGTCTCTCAGTTCTCGCATGAATCGCCTATCGCCGACTCGGACCAGCGTTCGGCCAAACTGCAATCAGCAACCAACTCTCCCGCTGTGAACCACGCTCTGTACATACAGAATCAAGGTTCAACCCCGAGCCTCCCTCCTGCTCAACAGACAACAACTCATCCGCAGCAACCCGGTATGGCACCACCCACTGGAGGACCACCATCCGCGCGCCGTCCTGATTCCGACAAATTGCGTGGGCAGGCCGATGTCCCCGGTGGCCCGCCCCCCACTTACCGTGCCGCCAACTCTATGAACAATATGAATCCGCTACCTCCCGTGCCGCCACAGTCTGCCGGCCAGTCACCGGCTTATCGTGGCGATCGCCCATCTCCATATGAGGGTCAGACCGTGGATCAAGGAAGGGACAGCCCCCAGCCAGTATCTGCAGTCCCCGTTGAGGCTGGCGAAAATGACAAGTCTTTCAAAGACCTTTGTAAGTACAGACCGGAAGAATCTCTGCCTAGGCGCAGTGAGCACAGCATACTGATTGTTTGGAGTGACTAAATACAAGAACGTCAAAAGACTCTACTTTGATGGCAAGGGACAGATTGAGGCACTCAATGGCCAAATCGTGCATCTCCAGAATGCAGTCGCTAACCAGCGCATGTCGCAATCGCGTACCGCTCTCGATGACAGTGAATACTCAACACGCTTCAACCGACTCAATGGTGCCATTAACAACCTGTCGTTCAACATTCGAAAAGATTGGCGGTGCGTGCCGCAATGGCTTGACAAGTATGTCAGCACAGAAGCACTCAAGACAGGAAAGGCTGAGATGACAGCTATTGGGCGCGCTGTGATCTCACGTTGGATCATGGAGGAGGTGTTCAACAAGTGTTTCCACCCTGGGTTAGATGCACAGCTGAGCCAATCTCTCAAGGAGATTGAGCTGGGCATTCGGAGCAACACGCACACTTTGACTAGTCAGGAAGAGTTCGACGCCTTGACGAACAAGATTGTCAGCTGGCGGATGACATCATTGGACGGTTTGCATCGACAGCTCAACTCATCAGCTGCGAACGATAATCGCAATGCATTTATCGCCAAGTCAACGGCGTCCCTGACAAGCTGCCTATACCAGTTCCTTTGCAACCCGCCACCACCTGGCGTGGACGGTAGCGCATCGATGATCGTGGAGCTTGCGGTGGGCATTGCAGCCAACCTTCCCCTGGAGAGTCGGGATGTGGCCATTACCTACCCGTTGCCTGGAGACATCGTCCAGCCGCACGTAATGGAGGTCGAGAAGGCTGCCTTGCCAGTCTTGGAGGCTCAGAAGGGAGAGGGAGAGGGCGACGACAAGGACGGCGACGATGAAAAGAGCGGCAAAGCCAAGACTGGTACGTTGAATAATACAGCCCCGCCCGAGAGCGGGGAGGGTAAAGATGCTTCAAAGAGCGCAAGGAAGGATGCTGACAAGGAACCTTTTGTAGCGGCCCTACCGAAGGACTCGAACAGGGTGCGATTCGCAGGATTTATGGCGTTGGAAGTACGAGGGAGACAAGTTCTGATGAAGGCACCTGTCTGGACTCTGTGAAGACAAGTGCTTTGAGCATTGATAACTCTATTACGATGAAGCTCGGGGAAATGAGCAATTAGCGCCATGCGTCGGGTGAAATGGCGAGGCGACAGTAGATTTCTGGACAGAGAACGAGGGCCTGAGAGTTGACTGAGGGTTTAAAGACCCCGAACAGGGCAAGATGGGATAAAGGATCACGAACGGCATGATGATGTTTTATTTTATTCTAGGGATACTGGATGCGGACCCTTATTTTGTTCTTTGTAAATACATGTTACCATGACACGAGCAGCTCATGATGCGATAAGGATTTCCTATTGGGATCTGACTGCATATAAAAATTTCAGTTTGGAGTCATGAAAAGGCTCCGAATCACGTAACAATTTGAGTATAATGAAGCTGGAGTAAGGTACCTATAGGTACCTAGGATGGATGATACAAAGTTAATCACTTACCATATTTGGACTTGATGCGATATGAGTCGAAGGGTCCAAGCTGCCCTGCCTCCTGCTAACTAGTACCTACCTAAGGACCTAACTTAGGTACCTTGGTACCTTAGTAGGTAGGGCTGAATTCTAGGAGGCCCATACCAGTAAGACCCTGGAGATATAGAGGGCACCTAGGGGAGGAAAGAAACACAGAACCTCCATCCTAAATGACAAAAAAGACTTAGGTAATATCTAGTAGCCTGAGTTTAGGATAGCTTTTACCAAGTTTATTTTAATACCCTGTAGTATGAAAGGTTTGCTGTTTTCTTGCTCCTGAGGCTTCTGGAAGATGAGGTACTTGATAGACGGCCAAGGAGTCATTGGATGAGGTGTCCTGTCAAAGGAGTCATCCCACAGTACTCCGTAACAAATATCTACCTTAGTACCTTAAGGTAGTAGCTAGGTACCAATATACTGACCTTGTTGATTCATTAAGCAGGATCCTTTTCACCTTCCCCGCCCAATCCATAGTGGCGACCGGGAGGTTCCTTAGCAATTTGGTTCAAGTGAGTCATCAGGCTCATTACTGTTTTCAGGCGTGCACTGACTAAGGTACCTAGACTGAGAGCAACCTGCCCGGAATTTTAGCGACAACCTAAGTAACTTTTAGTTGCTGACTGCCTGAGCTCCACTATGATCCAGAAACCGCATTACATAAATAACGGCGAGAGCTCCCCCCTCTCGCCCCCCCCAAAAAAAGAAGGAGGGGCAAGAAAGCAAAACCAACCAGACGAAGAAAAAAAAAAACCTACGACGAGCATCCACTTTGCGATAACTTCAATCCTGAACTACCTACATTAAACCTCCAAAATTCTAGACTCTACTACGACTTGCACGATCTAGACCACTACAGAAATCATGGCCGTACGTGCTCAATTTGAGAACTCCAACGAGTATGTCATCCTCCATTGTCTTTTCTTCTGGTGGTTGAAGCTCCCTGAGCCTCAAGCACCCCGCCCCCGCCTTTCCTTTCTTATGCGGCGCATATCTATCTACCTCTATGGGTGATATGCCTTGTGTTGTACAATGTGTATGATATTGAAATACCCAGAATTGGATGCTGACATGCAATCTCCAGGGTCGGTGTCTTCTCCACCTTGACCAACTCTTACGCCCTCGTGGCTCTCGGTGCCAGTGAGAACTTCTACAGGTAGAGTACCCTCACCTATCTTGACGACTAGTTTCATGCTGACATCTTGCAGTGTCTTTGAAGCCGAACTCCAAGATATCATTCCTACTGTGCGAACCACAATCGCTGGCACCCGTATCATTGGCCGTATGACCGCTGGCAACCGAAAGGGTCTTCTCGTTCCCACAACCACAACCGACCAGGAGCTGCAGCACTTGAGAAATTCGCTTCCCGATTCAGTCCGTATCCGACGTATCGAGGAGCGCTTGTCAGCTCTCGGAAACGTCATCGTCACAAACGATCACATCGCTCTTGTGCATCCTGATCTGGAACGTGAAACAGAAGAGATTATTGCAGATGTCCTCGGCGTGGAAGTTTTCCGTCAGACTGTCGCAGACAATGTCCTGGTGGGCAGCTACATGAGCTTGTCTAACCAGGGTGGTCTCGTGCATCCCAAGACTCCTATCCAAGATCAGGACGAACTGTCCAGCTTGCTTCAGGTTCCTCTTGTCGCCGGTAGTGTCAACCGTGGTTCTAACGTTGTTGGCGCTGGAATGGTCGTCAACGACTGGCTCGCCGTGACTGGTCTCGACACAACTGCCACGGAGCTCAGCGTTATCGAGAGTGTGTTCCGCCTCGGCGAGGGTCAAGGCCCCAGCAACATCAACACGAGCATGAAGGACACCATGGTCGAGTCCTTCTACTAAGTTAGGCTTGATTTGTGGTTCCGTTTCTCACATTCATACATACACACACATATTGCTTACGGGGCTTTGCTGCTACGTTGGTCGTCCGGCAATTGATTGGACGAGCGATAACCATCGTCGCGCGACAAGACGAACAAACTTTTAACTCATACGGGGCCTGGTGTTTGGAAACTTGCATGATTTTGCGGTGCGGTTGATATCAGGAATAAGGTATCCATGATCATGATGATCGAATGATAAATACTCATACAGGGACGGCTCTCGGCCATCCCTCTCTCACAGGTGGAAAAGGATTATGTGGTTCTATGGCCAGAGTAGGGATACGCCTGCTCATCTACACTACCCACATGATTTGATCTTGTTGGGCTGTGGGATTGCTGTTACAGCAGGGTATACACATTGTTGCACATGTTGCGTTCCAGAAGTACCTAATAACGAGTAGTTGAGGAGATCCATTACATCTCAAGAGTTTACGCCTTGCTAGAACCAATTTACAGTACCTGATACGGACAACCCTATCAAGTCCATCAGTAACGCCTGTCTCTGTATCCTCAAGGTAAGATGGGAGCTTCACACTTGAGAAGTGTCTGCAAGAACTTCAGTTCTCGGTTCTGTCCCACGACTAAGACTATTCTGAGGGAACTCGTGACATGTTTGATGGATTTTGAACACCTCGACTCGGTTTGTATGAACATGAGGCACCTACCTTAGCTTAGCTCCCTGAATCTATAGGTACCTAGGTAATCATGAACATCCATTCTCATATGTATAGGTAGTCTATAGGTAAGTACCTAATAAGTTTGAGCAGGCCTGTAGCTCATGTCAGCACATCCATCCATCCATGGAGAATTACCCCACTTTCACCGCCTGCTCCTTTCGGACGTTTCTTCGATAACCCCACCACAAAATATGCCATCATTGTCGCCGTTAATGTCAATGGATCAAAATATTCTGAATAGCTTCATTCCTCTCGAAGCCCAAGACGAGTCTTCCACAATGTCCTCAAATGGAAAGCCCCAGCACCTTGAGCCGTCAAAGCTTGGCACAAAACAATAGTACCCTCTCCCTTGGCCCCGTCTCTCTCAAACTGCAGACTAACACTCTGCCCCAAACAGCTGGGATGACCTTTACACGAATGAGATAACAAACCACGCTGCTGATCCCTCCGACATAGGAACTGTTTGGTTTGACGATTCAGATGCTGAAGCAAAGATCCTCGAGTTCCTAGACGGTCTGCTCGACCCCTCTGACCCAGACTCACCTGTTCTCTCCCACGACACTACCACCTTTCTCGATCTCGGCTGCGGCAACGGTTCTCTTCTCTTCTCCCTCCGCCAAGAGGATTGGTCTGCACGAGCTCTTGGAGTGGACTACAGCCCACAAAGTATTGCGCTAGCGCGACAAATCACCACCACAAAAGACGACCTTGAGAAGCCTGTCGAATTCGAGGAGTGGGATCTTATAGCTGGACCATACAGCCCTGTCCTCAACGGCGAGCAGACCGAGGGTTGGGATGTGGTACTGGACAAGGGCACCTTCGATGCCATCTCTCTAAGCGACGAGAAAGATGCCCAAGGACGACGGCTATGTGAATGTTATCGGGAGCGAGTGCTACCCCTTGTTCGAAAGGGTGGCATCTTCTTGGTGACAAGCTGCAACTGGACCGAGACGGAGCTGAGAGGCTGGTTCGAAAAGACCAGCGAAGAAGGGTTCCAAGTCGTTGGCAGAGTTGAATATCGTTCCTTCAGCTTTGGAGGCCACAAAGGCCAAACGATCAGTACGCTCTGCTTCCGCAGGGTATAAAAGATACAGTAGATGCAGTGTAGTTTCAAGGACAAAGAAAGATACCCATCATCACTCTGTGCTGGCTCCAGCACCTATTCTAAACAGACAATAATATCATTCACCTCTGAGAGCTCTTGTCGTATCATACAATGGCATTTGGACTCGTGTCAATGCTTGGACCATCCCTCTTGGACTCCTCCCTATTTTTGTGATCCCAAAGCTTCATCTGAGTTCATCTCCTTACCCCTTCCAGTGGATCCGCATCAACCTTTTGTTTATCGCGTCTTTTGCAGAACATTTCTCCTTTTTCGTCTTGACTTAACTCAGCGCAGCAATGTCCAGCCCCAGCTAGTAGCTTCTAATATGCAACATACGACTTCATAGGCTTCTGCTTGTCTTTCTCTCTTTCTGTAGCGATATGGACGGGACAAAACAAAAAACAGACAAAATCTGTCTCGACAATGATTATTGCTTCATTACGTCTCTCATCTATGGCGATGTATTCATAGGCTCCCCGCCAGCAATGGGCCCTGAGATCTCGGCAGCTGCTGTCGTCGCAAAATATCGCACATCCACGTCGTCGTCCTTTTGCAACTTCTCCAGGTTAGGAACAACTCGTTGTTGGATCAGCTCCGAGCCCCGAGGCGACGGTGTGATCTCACTGCCCTGCTTCTCCAGGTCATACAGGGTACCCTCGTCTGGCAGACGTCGAAGCACATTGATGAGAACGCGGTATGTCTTGGCCACGTTGAAACGGATGTTGGGGATATCGTCAGTGACCAGCTTGTCGAGCATAGGGAGGATCGACTTAGCAATCACATCCATGCTCACGACGCTCGCCAATGTCTGTAAAAGAGTCAGTTTGGGCTCACAGTTTCAGGCAAGACGGATAATCACCGAGATAGCGAAGCAGGTGGTCATCCTGTAAAGGTAGTTAGGGTGGTTACCCATAGCCATAACCTTGGGGATGATAGCCTCGCTGGCCCACTCGACACCAAAGACCTCAGTGAGCTTCTTCAGGTTGTGGGTAGCGGCTTCACGAATTGAGAAAACGGTATCTCCCAGCCAACCCATGCACAAATTGCTGAGCTTCTCATCGAAGAATTGAACGCCCAATTGACTGGCGAGGAGAGGGATGTACTCGATAATCGCAAGTCTTACTCGCCATTGCTTATCCTCGGCGAGTTGTACAATTGCGGGAAGAAGTGACTGTGAGAGGAGGTCGATACCAATGACTGCGTTTCGTGAGCTTCATATCATACACGGTGAGGGTTGTGACTGACCTTGGTTCACGAGCTCAAGCTTGGAGATGATGTGAAGCCTAACCTCCGGGAACTCGTCCTTAAGCATCTGCAGGAACATAGGGAGTAGGTGGTCGATAGTTCTAAGAGGGAAATTAGAATCGAGGCCCTGCTTGAAAAGACTGGCTGACGTACTCTTGCTTTCCAAGGATAGGAGCCAGGCCACTGATCTGGGTACCAAGCGCAGCACGGACATGTTGGGATGTATCGGAGACGAGATCCTCAATGCTGCCCATGATGTCGTTGAGGAGCACGGTACGATCCACAAGAGCACAGAAGCCGGGAATCTGGCCAGCAATAGCGGTTCGTACCTCAGCCTCGTTGTCCTTGAGAAGTTTTACGAATGCGGGAACGAGGTCTCTAGAAACAACCTCCTCGTCTACCGCCTTGGCAATCTGTAAAAATTAGCATCAGCAAGGAAAATAAGAGGTGGGAGATGTTGTGAACCTTCTCAAACCGATCCGCGATCATGTATCGGACTCTCCAACTCTTGTCCTCTATCAAATTGCGTAGAGCTGTCAGCAACACACCATGACTGGCCTGTTGCTCCTTTGGAACGGCTTCGGCGATAGAGATGAGAACCTCGACTGTGAGTAATCGGACGCTATCCTGATCATCTTGCGCGAGGTGTTGGAAGAGGGGTATCTGTTCGTCGACAACGATGGTGGCGGGCATCTCCTTGACAAACTTGGCGAGATTGGTGGCAGCCTGGCGACGGACCATGGGTGTCTCATCATGAACCAGCAGGCCAAACTGCTGGCGCAACTGCTCTTGGACGGGTGGGGAGACTTTGTTGTAAGGAGCTGTGAAGAGGCCACAGCCCGAGACCTTTGATGTAAACCAATCGGCCTTGGCGAGGCGAATTGTGAGGGGAATGAAATATTCCTCGACTTGTTGAGAAGAAAGCTCGGTGCAAATCTTGTTGAGAGACTCGACGGCCTGCGTTGAAAGTCAGCGTCGGGAGGGGCGATTAAAAAACGGCGTGTTCGTTTACCTTGTCGCGAACGACGGGCTCCTCGATAGAAGCAAGGTTCTCGAGGGGAGACAGCAGAACGTGACCCCACTGGGGACCGCCGACATACTCGACAAAGCCGCCAAGCTCCTCGCTCAGGGCAACGAGGACCTCATCTTCATCCTCCACAGATTCTGCATAATATCAAGGTTAGGAGACGTCTTTGTTTTTAAAGCGCATGTTGGTAAGCGGGAGAGCTAATCGAAGACTGACCATCGAGGAAGGGGATAAGCTCCTCGCGGGTTCGTTCAGGGCCGAGAGCGAGAGCAATGGTCGAGAGACGGTGGATGGCGTTGAGACGGAGTAAAACATCATCGTGCTGGAGAGGAATCGAGAGTCAGTAATGAACGTGTGATTGTTCGCTTCTTGGCGATGAGACAACCACGCAGGAAGGGGAAGCGTTGTGATGGAGCGTGGCGTCACCGCCAAACCTAGCATTACCTTCAGCTCGTCAATAAGGACGGCGATAGGGTACAGCTCATCGCCAGAGTTGGGCGCGTCAGCCATGGCGAGCGGGGCGGTAAGATCGCAGATTTATCAAGAAAATGAGTGGCAGCGTCCGAGATGAGGTCGAGATGAGATCGTTAGGAGGGAGAGGAAGGTTGGCGGTTGCGGGTGGATCGCGTGTGGTAGTGGTGCTGTGCTGGTAGGTGTGATGCAATGATTTGCGCTGAGGAGTCCCAACACACGATTTTTGGCCGAAAGACGAGAGCCACAGACGAGGTCACGCAGGGGCTAGGAGCTGGGAGAGACGCCCAGCACAGAGAAAATGGGATCCTAAGGATGCAGAGTTAAAGGGCAAATCCGTGGCCTAAATCAGCAAGGTTGTCGAGGTTTGAGATGTGGACATGTGAATCGTTAGATGAGGGAGGGAGAAGAGGGCGGATGTTTGTCTCTCGCTGGCTGAGGTGGTCAGTGGAGGTGGGTGAGGCTGGTGCTGGTGCTGGTGCTGGTACATTGTTAGGCGCGTAGGTTGTTCAGCGTCTGATGCCCTGCTAGGAACGCTGCCTTGGAGAGGGGCAACCGCCTAATGCCCCAGTGAACAGCACACACAGGGCCCAGGCATCTCTGCCCGGCTGGCTTGCTAGGCTTGGTAGCTCAGATGTGGCTGAAGTGGGGTTAAAGTGGCTCCTCATTTCCCTAAGAACATGGATTTTTTGAAGAGCAAGCTCTTTTCAGTCTTTTACCCTGGGACTGGGCGCTTTACTGCTAGGTACATTGTGGCTTGAATCTGGGGATGGCAATATTTACTACTCCATCTTTGAAGCCAAGACTGTGAGACCAGAATCGATATCGCCCTTATCAATCCCGAGACTGCACTGCACTTGCGGTTCACGCGGGACGGGTATGAGCATAAAACCAAAAACTTTTGAGAATGCATCCGGTTTGTAAGATCGTTTCCGACGTCACTATCATATCTTGATCAAGCCTTGAAGTCTTGAGCTCCAAGCCCCGCAACTCCCAGCTCAGTGCAGACATCATTGTGCATATATCTCATGTTTGGAATTCGCTGCGTAAGTAGCCAACAGCCCTGGCAAATTCACGATGCAACAATACATTGTTTCAGAGCTGTTCGAGCTCAGTGTTGTTGTTGGTTTGCCAACTTTCCTCGGTTCAGGTTGATGAGTGACATTCAGACAAGATGATCTTGTTCATGCCCGATTAGTTAGAGGTACAATGTCTACAGTCTAATTTACCGGATGAACCGCCAGCTGTTGTAATGTCGACTTACTGGCAGAAGGCAACACTAATAATTCTAGGTACCTACTACCTACCTTACTTACCTAGGTACCTAAGGTATTGAGAAGAGGGCGGGAAGTTCGAGCAAGCTTCCCGGTACCTTAGTACCTAAGGTACTTGTATTGCCGGGGATGGAGTATAGATGATCCGTCATTTCTACCCCGCCAAACACAATTCGCTAGAGAGGTACCGTCACAACACACGATGGCCCTGCCTCTTGACAAGTACCCGAGTATCGCATTGTCGCATGCACCCCGAACTAGGTACTGACTACCAGGTAGGTACTGGTAATACCTACATCCCCAAAAATTCCTGTGACTCAGTATAATCTACGCCCAAATCCACGTCCGACGTCCGACGCTTGACGGAAGATTCACCTCTCGCCTCTGATTCTCCGGAAAAAGAATAATTTACCAAACAAGGCTCGAGGCCCTGCTTCATCATGCCTACCATTTCCGTCGACAAGTACAAGCTTTACGAAGCCCTCGGTCAAAAGTGCGAATGCCCCTCCTTATTCATCTCAACCCCCACCATGAGCTCTCCGACTTCGCGCCAAAGGTCTCCCTGTACGTGTGCTGACAGATATTGTTCCTATTGAAACAGATTCACGACCGAGGAGTTTGAGGACCTTTGCTTCGAGTTCGGTATCGAGCTTGACGAGGATACTGAGAATGATGAGCGTCCAATTGTCAACGGCGAACAGGAGCCTCCTCAGCTCAAGATTGAGATTCCCGCCAATCGATATGATATGCTCTGCTTCGAGGGTATTGTCACCAATCTCAACATTTTCCGTGGGCGTATTGAGCCTCCCAAGTACCGTTTAGTCGAGCCCGCAAGTGGCAAGCTTGAGTCAATCACCGTCAAGCCCGAAGCCGAGCAGGTCCGGCCATATGTCTCTGGCGCTATCCTCCGCAATATCAAGTTCGACAAGAGCCGATACGACTCCTTCATCTCTCTACAAGACAAGCTTCACCAGAATCTTGCTCGAAACCGAACACTGGTCTCAATTGGTACCCACGACTATGATACGATTCAAGGTCCCTTCACCTACGAGGCTCTCCCCCCCAAGGATATAAAGTTCATCCCCTTGAACCAGACTAAGGAGATGGACTCTGCCGAGTTGATGAACTTCTATGAGAATGACAAGCACCTGGGCCGCTTCCTACACATCATTCGCGACTCACCAGTCTACCCTGCGATCTACGACTCCAACCGTGTTGTCTGTTCCCTTCCTCCAATTATCAACGGTGATCACTCCAAGATTTCACTCGACACCACCAACGTTTTCATTGAGATCACCGCCACCGACCTCACCAAACTCGACATTGTCACCGACATCATGGTTACCATGTTTTCCATGTACTGCTCTGAACCTTTCACCGTCGAGCCTGTTCAGATCAATTCCGATCATAACAACCAAACCCGAGTAACTCCCAACTTGAAGCCCAGGGTCGCTGAGGTTGAAATCGACTACCTCAACAGCTGCACCGGGCTCAGTGAGTCTCCCGAGAGCCTGTGCAAGCTTCTCTCCAAGATGTCTTACACCTCTACGCCATCAACAAGAGATCCCAACATCCTCGAGGTTGCTATTCCCCCAACCCGAGCTGATGTCCTGCATCAATGTGATGTGATGGAAGATCTTGCCGTGTGCTACGGATACAACAACCTTCCTCGTACTGCTCCTTCGCGAAGTGCTACTGTTGGTGCCCCCCTGCTGGTCAACAAGCTCAGTGATATTATCCGAATCGAGGCCGCCGTTGCCGGCTGGAGTGAGGTTATGCCCTTGATCTTGTGTAGTCACGATGAGAACTTCGCTTGGCTAAATCGTAAGGATGACGGAAACACCGTCGTACGTCTGGCCAACCCCAAGACCGCTGAGTATCAGGTCGTGCGATCAACTCTTCTACCTGGTCTCCTCAAGACTATTCGCGAGAATAAGGGCCACAGCGTGCCAATGAAGATCTTCGAGGTCTCTGACGTTGTATTCAAGGATGAGTCTCAAGAACGCAAGGCTCGCAACGAGCGGCATTTCGCCGCCGCCTGGTATGGCCGGACAAGTGGTTTTGAGGTGGTCCATGGCCTGCTTGATCGTGTTCTTCTCATGCTTCGAACTGCTTTCCTCACCCACGAGGAGGGTCTTTCTGGCAAGAGCATCGATTTTGAGGTAAAGGAGAACCCCAGCAAGCCTGATGGTTACTGGATCCAGGAACTTGACGATGCCACCTTCTTTGCTGGCCATGCTGCTTCCGTATATCTGCGTCTTGGTGGAAAAGAGAGGCGCATTGGCGAGTTCGGCATCTTGCACCCTACCGTGTTGGAGAAGTTTGATTTGAAGTGAGCCCCCATGCCGACCAGCATCGACGCGACATCGCTAACATATTATATTCATAGATACCCTGTCAGCACTCTCGAAATCAATCTCGAGGTCTTCCTGTAATGTTGAAGAATCTAAAGAAAACCTACAGCACGAGGGTTAGAGCAGCAAGAAAAAAAAAGGGCTACGGACGCAACGAAATCATATGGATCTGATTCAATGTGAACAGACACGCTTCCATGAATAAGATGACTTTTCAAGATAGACCAAAATAAAGAAGAATCCAAACATGGCCGGATGTTGAGCTTATGAAAGGGGTTGATTTACTATACTCTATAACAACCTACCTAATTCACGTAGTTGAAGGAGTCTATTGCTGTCTAAGCCCTCGCCGTGTACCGCGTGGTTGGCGCAAAATCAGAATGTCGTTACCACGCAAGTTGAACGCCAATGCCGGCTCATGACATGCCTCTAACGCCAACAAAAATGCCCACATGCGTAACCAGGAAACCAAGTTTGACAACTCAGAGCTCATGAACCCGAATACTCGGCTTACATCTCGGAATTTGCCATCGCACGTCTCTGCCCATCAGATTTGAAGAGGACTCTCTCGAGCTTTGCCACAGGCTTTGGCATTTCAATAGTTGGAGAGTGACACGGCTTCGGCAGGCCATCAATGGAGTTAGGTCTTGGGCGAAGGCCCAAAGACTCGGAATCGCGCCGCTTGATATACTCCCATTCTCCACTGAGATCGCTGGGTACACTGTAGAAGCTGCAGCGCTCAAGCGCTGACGGTGCGTCAGACTCTGTTGTCAGAAGCGGCGGTGCTACGGGAGGGTGTAGCCAGGGACGACAGTGCCGCACGGATTCTTGGGTCTCAACAATCAAGTAAGGGCCAGGATCCGACTCGGGAAACATGACCTTCTATGTCATCTCACGTAGCTCCTGGTCGCTACGAGCTGGTGCGGGGGCTGAACTTGACGAGGATGCTGACTCGCCAGTATTTGTAAGTTGCCCCAGCATTCCCTTGCCTAGATTGAGACCTGCAATCCCGTCTCTGATAGCAGTAAAGGCGTTACCGCTTGGTTCGGTAGATGCGCTCCGTTCGATTGGTGCATGTCGCGACTCAGGGGTGAGTGTCTCGTGGGCAGTCTCAACTCCGGTGAGAACCGAAGGTGGCCCGGACTTGGGGATTGGACTGGATGACCGAGGATCGGTATCTGCTTGGATAACGCTAGGATACTGCAAATTTGATATGGCGGTTTGGCGGTCAGTCCCCGCTGCTGCTGCTGCGTTCAAACCGCCGTTCATCTCATCCTCGGTTCTTCCAAACAATTGATGCCACCATCTTATCTCCTTTAGTCGCGGTAATAGGATCCGCTCCTGCCCTTTGATGTGGTCGTCGATACTGGCATCGAAATCGGGGTTTGTGAACTCAGCTCGCCGACACAGAAAGTAGTCCCAAACGGAAGACGTCCGTTCTGCAGCTCGCGCATCTTTTCTCTGCTTCTCTGAATTAAAGAGGAAAGTGCCGTACTGACACGAGTACAGGTGGTATAGAAGGCGGCGCAGGAAGCGCTCGTTATACTCAAAACGAGTCTTGTTTTGGCGTAAAAGTTGATAGGTGCAGTCAAGAAACTGGTGGAAGACAGGACTGACCATCTTTGGAGCGGTGGCTTCATCATCAACAACCTTTCCAGGGGCTGTCTCACTAACTGCAGCCAAGTCGGGGTCATCTTTATTCTGGTTGAAGAAACGCTTTGCACCACTCAGCACATTCTGGAATGCGTCACCCCGGCCATCGTTCTCTCCGGGCTGTACCTTGGAACCTGCAAAAGCATCTCTCTGCACGGTGAACCAATCCTCGTGGTTCAAGTGGCCCGATCGAAGCCTGAACATGTGACCAAAAGACAACCAATCCTTTTCCACAAGAACAATAAAACCCTCAATTGTGCGGTAGTATGGGTCCAGCATGATTTGAGCCAAGGCACTGAGCTGGCTTGTACGGTCCCAACCGTCGGAGCAGTGGATGAGAACGTGTGAATGGTTGATTCCGATCTGTCTTGCAATTATCGCTGAGCCATCCAGAACATTATGAATGTGCCGTAACCAGCCACTCTGATGGAGCAGCTCTCTGTTTGGTGGTAGAGGTGAAATGTCGGCGTCTTTCAGTGCGTCAATGACCTTGCTGAGGGAGCTTCGCATGACGTGGATATTCTCAATACTAAGGAATATCTTGCGTGCAAACTTGTACTTGTCCATATTTTCCGAGCCCATTCCTTGTACCTGATTCACCATTGCATTGATAGTAGGACGAGCATCCACAATCAAGTTGCTCTGCTGTGCACCATATACTTGACGCTTCCCGGAAGAGTCATAAACGGCAACGGATCTCGAAATGAGTTCATCTTCATACCGTTCAGTCTCCGAAAGCTCCGGTTCCAGTGTTGAGTTTCCAAGGGAGACATCGGGCTGGCTCGATAGAGGCGTGCTTTCCTCAGACCCTGGCGGCAAAAGAGCGTTGAACGATGCCGCTACTAATTTCTCATCTTGCACGTTTGTCTTCCTTGTGATGCCGGAGAGGGGCTGAGAGCTTCGAGTGATGGTACAGTTGTTTACTGGATGGATGTACGACAGAGCCGGCACACGGTTTCTCGAGCGGAACTCCTTCGCATATTTAAGGACGTTGTCCGAGATTTTGGAAGGAACAACCAGAAAAGCAGGATATGTATCGCAAAAGGTATAGTCCTTGTTAATATGCGTGATCCTCCAACCTTTGTCAGGCAATTTCTCGCTGACGCCCTGGCGTCTGAATTCTGCTTTTGGATCATAGAACGACCAACCATCAACCTCTCGCTCATGCTTTAGAGGCCTGTGGGAGAAGGCATAGAGCTTCTCTACTGTTCCTAGTTTGCAAGTTCGAGACTTGATGAAATCGAAAGCTTCTCGGGCAATCTCGCTGTCGGTGAAGTTGAATGTCACAAAGGTGAAGTCACGACATCGCAAACGGATCGATGGAGCCTGGCGAGATCCAGGTGGTACGGGCCGAAGTGCGCAATAGCACAGCATGGGATATGGAATCCATCTCTCGCGAACTTTGGGCTTGTGAGACGAACTTTCTGAGGGTTTGGCGGATTGATCGATGGGTGCGC
The DNA here is from genome assembly GCA_017165645.1 of Fusarium sacchari. NCBI lineage: Eukaryota > Fungi > Ascomycota > Sordariomycetes > Hypocreales > Nectriaceae > Fusarium > Fusarium sacchari. The sequence continues at coordinate 233,376 of JADANP010000012.1, forward strand.
AGAATACCAGGTGGAAATCCGTCAGTCGCAAAGTGCCATGAGTTGTTTGGCCGCCATAGATGCCCTGGACGCTCTCGATGATCTGTATGACGTTAGGAGCCGAAACGCAGCGCAAAGTCGTGCATCAACGGGCGGGATGCTCTAAATGTCGACTAGAACCAGGCGATCACGCGTACCTTTCGGGCTTCCATTTTGGCAAACCGTGGCTTTATCGCCCTTTATTCACTAAAGGGTAATAGATGCCTCTTCGTCAAGTGTATGTTATATCAATGACCTCTTTGTATGTCGGTGTGGGGGATTACTCGGAAGCTCTGGTGATGTAGTAGAGGTAGCTCAATATCGCGGGGCCGCCGGAAGATGAAGAAGTAGCTGTTGTAAGGCGACCTTAGAGAAGAGGTTATGAGGCGGACTCTGACATATTTGTCACTTCCGAAGTAAGGAAAATTAGAAGCGCATGGGGGAAGACCTTGGCTTCGACTTTGAGTATGAATGGATGGAGTTTCTTTTAGAGCCAGAGACAGCTCACACTCATCATCACAAGCCACAGACGCCCACTTAGCATCAGGTAAGGTATATGGCAGGAGGGGCTCAGCGCTGTCAGCTACCAAAAGAGACCGCGACGTCACCCCAGAGGTCAGAGCCACTTTCCCCATTTCGGGCTACATGGATCCATCCATCTCGTTGATTTTGTTTCTCCGTTCTCCGACTGAGAATATATACGTAGGTAGGTACCTAGGAAGGTACCTGGTACGTACATACGCAATACCGAGACCCACTTCTCCAAGCGGAATGTGCGACCTGGGACCCGCCTGCCCTTTTAATCTAGGGCTCAACCACCACACCAAAAAATATTGAGCCTTGTGAGTGCAGTGAAGCCGAAATCCACCCAGGATCGCGAATCTTTCTCTTCAGCCCGCCAACCCTCAGCTCGCCAACAGACTCAAGACAAGACACCAAGTCAAGTCCAGTCCCGACAACACAAGTCCTATTTTCAAGATGGCTCACCCCGGATCTCAGATGTGAGTTATTGACATTGCAATTCCGAGCCCCTTGTTTATCGAATCGAAACATCGCCATCGCCATCGTCACCCCGCCAAAATACCATCCTTTTGTTAGAAACGTCGAGTCAAGAGTCAAGGATTCACTAACAATCTTCTTCGCAGCTCCAAGCGGAGAAAGTTCGTCGCCGACGGTGTCTTCTACGCCGAGCTCAACGAGTTCTTCCAGCGTGAGCTCGCTGAGGAGGGCTACTCCGGCGTCGAGGTCCGCGTTACTCCCACCGTCACCGATATCATCATCCGAGCCACCCACACCCAGGAGGTTCTCGGCGAGCAGGGCCGCCGCATTCGCGAGCTCACCTCGCTCATTCAGAAGCGATTCAAGTTCCCCGAGAACTCCGTCTCCCTCTACGCCGCCAAGGTCCAGAACCGTGGTCTCTCCGCCGTCGCCCAGTGCGAGTCCCTCCGATACAAGCTTCTTAACGGTCTCGCCGTCCGACGTGCTTGCTATGGTGTCCTCCGCTTCATCATGGAGTCTGGTGCCAAGGGTTGCGAGGTCGTCGTCTCCGGTAAGCTCCGTGCTGCCCGTGCCAAGTCCATGAAGTTCACCGACGGCTTCATGATTCACTCTGGTCAGCCCGCCAAGGACTTCATTGATCACGCTACCCGCCACGTTCTCCTCCGACAGGGTGTCCTTGGTATCAAGGTTAAGATCATGCGCGGCTCTGACCCTGAGGGCAAGGCCGGTCCCCAAAAGACTCTCCCTGACGCCGTTACCATCATCGAGCCCAAGGAGGAGCAGGCTGTCCTCCAGCCTGTCAGCCAGGACTACGGCGCTAAGGCCGCCCAAGCCGCTCAGGCTGCTCAGGATGCTCGTGTTGCTGAAGAGGAGGGCGGTGATGAGGTCCAGGCTGTTGAGCAATAGGATGCTTAAGTCACCAGGCTGGGAATAGCCGCCAAAACCTGGAGAAGGAAAGCTGGAGATCCGTGGGATGGGAGACGGAGGTCTACTCAGGCGTCAATTGATCATTTGCATCTGCTAAGGGCACGGACGGTTTCATTCTTGCTTGTAATGGTAGGCAAAGCATAAAAGAGAAAAAAATGAGACCCCATGATTACGACGACACGTCTTGTGACTGTGTCTTCTGTCTACCGACACCTTGAGTGCCTCTGAACGACTTGGAAGTCTTGTTTGAACCGAGTACGTGAATGTTTAGTAGACAGTGGAGGCTGGCTTGCCTACCTATATATTGTCGAGTTGACAACACTCAAATCTACTTATCACGCTTGGTTGTCTCTCATGCTATTAAGGCTTAAGGGACGTCGCAACAACCACAAAAAGGCAGCCAATCATGCCATTTATGGTCATCTGTGTCCTACAAAGAGTCTCGGATGCTGTGTTTGGGTTTGGATTCTTGTTGATATCCAACCATCCATGTTCAGAGATCCATTGTTGTCAATAATCTCTAACTTCCTTCATGATCATCTCAATTGGCTTACAGAGCTGGCCAATCAACGGATAGCTCTGGCCACCAATCATGATGATCATTCACAATTAAGCAGATAAACAAAAATCGTGGGCATAGGTACCTAGTACCTTAGTCGGAGGAAATAGCTTATGTGTGCATATGAAGTAAAAGCAGTGGAGGCATCCAAAACATATCTTTGCCAGGCTGGCGAAATATAGTGAAGATGAAAACGCCCATTGGGGACAGCACGATAGATAACCAAATATAATGAGGACTTCACATCTACAAGTTGAAATCGTGAGGTACATTTCAACCTGCAATTGAGTTGTACTAAACGTCGTAATAATTCTTGTCTATAGGAGGTAGCCTCTGGCTTTCCCTCATTTCTTGTTAAAATTCAAACTTAGCTTCCTCAACCCGAGAAAAAGCCCTGCGACTTGGATAACAGATCTACCACACCCGAAACGTTCGTTCACGCCCTGGAGAATTGAGGCAGTGACATGCGCCCCAAACCGCCTTTTCACCGCCCGATAGACGTAGACAATGACGCCTCCTTTGATCCACAACCATCCCTGTATAAACGGCCCTGATATGGAAGTTCGCCGTCCAGTCCGATCCTATCGCTCATGCTCTGTAGTTATCGTACAACGAGGATTTGCCTGTCGCCCCAATACAAAATCCGCCAACGCCGCCCAAGACCATGTGCCCATAGTACTCCAGTAATAGCAAACAATACATGTCGTCGATTTCGAGTCCCAATCCCGTTTGGCATAGGTAAAACACAGTTGGCACCAACGTTAAAGTATGTCGTTGCTTAATGTACCATCAGCGAATGCAGCCTATACTCCAAGAGAAATGCCCGGTCAAATGGTTTGAAAATGTACAATGCCTGTTTGAGATAATGAAACATGCAAGATATCGTTTGCGGAGCTGGTGACCGGTGGTTAACCGATGTTCTTTTACTCCGCCATTACGTTGCTGGAAACGTCGCAGGCCATCACCGATCGCCTGACTTGTGGTGGTCATCGAGCTCGATGTTTTCGTCGTAGCTCGCTTTGCCATTGCCGTTGGCATGCCGAACATCTTCGTCACTATCCGAGGCGAGGTCGGTCAGAGCGAAACCAGCAGCTTCTTCCTCGTCGTATGCACGAATGAGACCCTCGCGATCTCCACGTTGGCTGCTCATGCTGTGTCTTGAGGGATCGCCGCTCCTCCTTGCTTGCATGCTCAGACGAGTTTGTAAACCAGAAACCATATCAGTACCGGTGGCGTCGCTTCCTCCTCGCCCGGCGGTCAATCTCTGACCATGGGGGTCGCCCCTAGAAAGGTTCAGGAGATAGACGCCCGTGAAAGTGACCAAGAATCCGCAAAGCAACGACAGGGTGTTGACCGGGTCGTTCGTGTTGAATCCGCTGAAGAGGATGAAGGAGGCACAGAGGGTGGCAGTGGTGAACGTCACGTAGTAGAGAGGGTTGACACTGGTACTACTGTTAGCAAAGACCAACTGTTAGAACTCTATTAGTAACTTACATGTTAGTGGGAAAGCTGGCAAGAGCTTTGTTGAAGTAATTCATCTGAGTCACAATGCATACGGCCGTTAAAATCATGAAAACGTATGTCGAAGGGTGGCTGAACTGGTTGTGGCCAGCAAAAGTAAGCTTAAGCGCAATACCAAAAGCCTTGACAGACATGACTGAAATGGATCCAACGGTGGAGCAGATGGAAAGATAAATGAGGGCGTTTCTCCTGCCGTAGACAGGGGCGATCTTGTAAATCATGAAGACGGCGAAAGCGACAACGGCGAAGGCGTAGAGAAGAAAACCTTGCATTAGTTTTAGAAAATGCCATCCTTGTAAATACGCTTCTTATGTACGGACCTGGCTGAATTGCGTAGTGCAAGATTTCGTCGACGGTCTCGATCTCCTCATCTGGAGGCGCATGAAGAACAATAATGACAGCGCCGATCAGGCATATAGCACTGCCGAGCTTGCCCAGCGTACCAAGCTCTTCGTTGAGGAAGTACGAGCCAAGGACAGCGCCAATGAGCACGCTGAGAGCACCAAGAGGTGTAACGAGGATAGCAGGGGCGAAAGCGTAAGCGGCAAAGTTGCAGACTTCTCCTAGACCAACTAATTTGATGTTAGTCAAGGTGCCAATAGGGATCATGTCTGATAGAGCACTTACGAGTCGCAATACCGGCCCACCACAGGGGATTTCGAAGGTAGACAAAGCCGTCGCCTTCAAAGCCATGTCGCTCTTCTGCTTGAATCAATCCCTAGGAAGTGGATTAGTTTATGCTCAAGGCGAGATGCAGAACATGGCGCCAGCCGCTGAAGTACGCCGCTCGCCCACAGGCAGATAGTAGCTATATTGGACGAACCTTTTTTGTAATAACGAAGCTTGTTCCTGAAGTATGGTTAGCCTTGTGACACCCCCAATGTATTCAAACATGACTTACCAATCGCCAAGGCCGATGTCATAGCAAGAGCCAGACCGATATACCTTGAGGCAATGTTAGCACTTGCAGCGAGAATAGTGCAGTCGGGTTACAAGAAGGACCCGATCGAGGTGGCTTCTCAGGAGAAGGCCAGCATGATTGGAACGCGACATACTTGTCTTCAATCATGATGTTTTAGAGAGCGCACGACAGCGACGAAGCGCACGAAGTCGACTTTCTATATATGTATGTACCCAATGCGCTGAGAGCGATGGTCCGAATCGAATAGCGGCTTAGGCAGAATGCGCCGCTGAGAGTTGGAGCTGAACTGAAAGGATCGTTCACTACTGGCGTGGGCTCGCACCAGGCGAGAGAAGCCGTATTCCAATAACGAGGGTTGAAACGAGTGAGTTGCTGATGAATCGGGCTCGATTTTATTGCAGACACATCAAAGTATCGCTATAGACTCTTCGTTGGGAAAGTCAAAATCGAGAATGGAGTTCTGGCCGCGTGGACGACTGCAGAGTCTTGGTGTTGGATGCAGATGGAGGGGGGCAGGCGGCTGTTGTTATTGCAAGGAAGCGATTTGCGACGGAGCAGGGTCGGTTTTGGAGTATCGTATGGTCCAATTATTGTCGAATCCGTTACTGCCTTCGAATTTTGACAAGCGTGAGACTCGTGATGCGCAACGACGGTATTCGCAAAAGGCAGGGGGTTTGGATGATAGGGAGAAGGGACAGCTTGGCTGGATTGTAAGTAAAAATGGAGAGGCTGCAACAGCAGTGTGGATGGGATGAGATATGTACAGTACGTATGTTCTGTGCTGTGCTGCCCGTGCTGCGCTGCGCTGTCTGGCTGTCTGTGCCTCTAGGTAATGTAATAGTAGGTAGTTAGTAGGAGGTAAGTGGCTGACGGGTATGGGTCAAATCCAGTTCGTGTGGGAGAGACAGAGACAAAGTTTGGGGAGGCTAGATCAGACCCGACAAGACCAGACAGGGGGCCTGCTAGCTACAGGCTACGGGAGGCTTGGACAAAACCAGCAGTGGAGAAGCAGAAAAGGTTGAGGTACCTGGGCAGATTCCTCTTCGAGGGGATGTAAAGTGTTTTTTATTATATTTTAAGTTATATTTTATTATTTATAACTACTATTTATTAATATAAGCTTTTAGGGGGCTTCCTTTAGGCTATATTTCTAAACTTCTCCTTTCTTTATAAGATTATATTTATTTTAATAGTTTTTATATTATATAAAATACTTTATATTTATACTTTATTATTATTAATTATTAGCTTTTTTAAAAAATTAATCTTTTAATTAAAAAGTTATTTTTATTTTATATATAAAGCTAGGATTTTTAATTACCTTATTTAATAATTAATAAATTAAAATAACTAAAAAGATAAATTTATTAAAAAAAGCCTATAATTAAAAATTACTAATTTAACCTAATTAAGCTTATTAAAGTATAAAAATAAAATAAAAAAATAGTTATTTTATTTTTATAGTTTTAAAAGAAGATTTTAATTTATATTTTATTAAAGCCTTTTATAGTTTATTATAAATAGTTTCTTTATATTAAAATACTAGGTATTTTTATATAAATAATAAAAATAATAATTCTTTTCTTTTAATAAAAAGGTAATTTTTTTTTTAATTAATACTATTTTTATTATTTTAAGACTTAAAGATTTAAATAAATCTAAGAAAATAAAAGGCTATTTAGTCTTTTATTATAATTATATTAAAGAAAATATAGCTTAATTATATACTTATAAGAATTAAATTAGTTATATTATTAATAAAACTATATATTTAATAGCTTAATTATTAAGAGTTAATATTAATTATAAGAAAAATAAAGTCTATTTTACCTAAAAGAGGGAAAAAGTTAATATATTATTTTAACTAAGTGGCTTAGATCTATCCTACGGGATATTGAAATAGCCGACTAAATGAAAATGAATGAACCTGGGCAGATGTAAGATTATAGTGCGTTGACAAGTACCACCACCAGTATCAGACAGGACACAGCAAAAGTTCAAGAGGTTTCAAGAGAGGGCGCCAACAAAGGACAACCTACCAGTATGGATCCATCCAAATACCCCCTGGCGTTAGGCCTACCTACGACCCTGGCCGCCTGCCCTGGCGTTACAACTTAGACTCACTACTCTGTACTCCGTAACACTTCAGGGCCCTCAAGACTCGAAAAGAGCCCTGGTGAGGTAGGGATCCTGTCCGAGGTCAAGTGGCTGAATGCCTAGGTGCCCTTTTCTTTCCTTTCCTTTTCTTTCTTGCATCTGACGACTGAACACTTCATTCCACGATCCGGGCAGTCATTATATACAAGAGCCCCCGAGAAACTAGGCACTAGCAGCTCGTAAAGATAAAACAAACCACTGAAATACGGCAACTTTAAGGGAAACTCGGCACAGACCCGAGCGTCGAAACACCCCGTGGACAGCAATTGCATTAGGTGGCCTCCACTACCTTACCTAACAACTTCCGCTGACTTTAAAGTACTACACACATCCAATGGATACATACAAAGGCACAGCTGATTATTGTATAATACTAATAATTACCAGTAGTCCTCAGAATGCTAAAGCCGAGGCTTAGACGGCACGACACGATACGACACAACCACAGGGCAACACGATACGTATCGATGGGTGCGAGTGGTTCTCACCCCTGAACTAAAGTGATGTTGACACGCACACGAGTATGTATGTGCCTAGGTGTGCGTTAAAACTTGCAGTTGTCCCCATATCACAGTCACTTCAAATACATAGACTACCTACTACTAAGGTATCTAATGGATGTCAGTAGGGTTGCCGTATTGATTAGTTTCCCAAAATATCGTAGCTCTCGACAATTATTTTGGAAAAGACTTCCACATTTCTTATATGCACATGTATTTTACAAGCCTCTAATATATATTACTTATAAAATATTACATATAAAAAATGCAGAGTAAAAAAGTAACAGATACACTACTCTGGTGATGCTCACAGACTTCCACTCCCCGCCCCTGTAGAGTCAATTCACTTCCATTAGTTACTAGGGCTTCCGACTGCTTGATTCAAGGGGGACGGACGATAAGCCCCTTGCTTCTCATCATCTGTTTTTACTCGCCATCTTTCGGCTTTAACCCCTGGACTCGTCTCCATTTCCAGCCCATCAAGCAAGTTGGTCTGTCCCGCAACCTGTTAGCCTGTCCTCGTGTCCACGTCAGCAGCCCGCATCTCAAGCTCGAAACGGTCCGGTCCTTGATTTTTTTTGGGGGAGAGGTTTTCTTTTTTTTCTTCTTTTTTTTTCCAGCATCCCCAGTTCGGTACGGAGTAGTGCCTCGCTCACTCCGCTGTAACATAGGTAGATCGAGAACCTCCCAACAGCGCCTCCCGTTCGCCACATCTAATAGTTTTAGGCGTCTGAGCCACGTTGCATAGGTGAGTTCCATGTGCTCACTTACTGAAGCCGTGGCAAGGAACTGCAACAAGTATACTGTCTTGGCGGATATAGTCTCGCAGTTACTGAATCCAATCCCAAAATGCAACTTGGTCTGATGTTGTGGGCTATTATTAACACACCAACCCTACTCTTCATCTTGTTCCTGATCGACACTCTTAGCGCTCAACTTAATCAACCCCTAACATAGCCGACACTTTCCAACAGGGATCCATGACGCCCTTTAATGCTACGGGTGGCTCGGCGCTGGAAACAAGTTAGTTAGTTACTGTAATAAATGCTCATCTCATCACTAATACAGTGTTTCAATCTTTTGTTTCTGTTTGGTGATAACTAACTGGCAACCCCTTCATCATTATTATCATGATAATCCAGATCACGTTATTTATAGAATCTTAGCGACCAGATCTCAATAGTGCTCTTATCAAGCGAAGCAGCTAAAGACTTCCCAGGACCCTACACCAAACGCCTTCGATGGCCACCTAACCCAGTAGAAGGCTCATATTGTTTGCTATAAGTAACCCCCGACTAAAGCGTAGGTAGAGCATAGATCCACATCAGAAATGCTGTCCGTCTCAACTATCTCCCACGCTTCGCTATAACTTCAACTCCAAGCACCGCTCACAGCTTTGAGTTTTCCCTCCGGTCCAGCCGACAACGCCTCATTCCATCCCACGAACCACATCATACAGAACTAGAGCTAATCCATCTGTTCTCTTACCAACCAGGATCGTGCATTTTGTTCTTATATTATTATTTTGAAAGGGGCAAGGGTATCGATCGACACTTGCGTCATCAACAATCGGGTATGAAACAAAACAAAACAAACGACCATCTATGTTGTTGATGGCCGGAATCAAGCTCGACCTCATAAAATGCAGAAATGCATAAGATCTTTCTTTGCCCTATAGGATTAGTAGATGGATTCATTTCTTACCTACCCAGAACCCGCTGTTATGGGTGTCTGTGATCCACATTGTGTGGTTCAGAACATGTTGCATTCTTACCACCAGGAAAACTTCTGCAACAATAGCGTTGAGAACAGTGACAAAGGCCGAGGACCCAACTGTCGAGTTCAGCTAGCCACTGGGCATCATATTACCGGCAGCTGTTGAATTTTAGTTATTGAAGAGGGGGTTGTTTGTCGATATTGGAGAATGTTGCGGTTAGTTTGGAGGCGAAATCATTCAGGGACGACGGCGCTTGGGTTCTACATAACATTAGTCAACATTGCAACTTAGCCGAGGATCTTCTTTGACGCACCTTGCTCGTCCTCTGCATTCACACCATCGTCATCACCGCGGGCTCGTTTACCAGCAGCCGAAGGAGTATTTGGTGCTTGGTCTTCTGGTTCATGTTCATCTCTCCAGTCGATTTCGTCCAGGTCGTCATCGCCGGTTTTCCTTTTCTCGGCTGTCTCTACTGTTGCAGAGGCCACTCCAAGGTCAACATTGAAAGGGGACGCTTCCTCCTCCTCTTGAAGAGTGGTTGTAGTGCTCGTGTCATTAGTTTGTGCATGGAGTGGTTCTGGCTCGGCATCAGCATTGACCTCATCTTGGGTCTCTGTATTCTCCTCAAGAACAGCATCTCCATTGAACTCGACTTCCTCGGCTTCTTCGTCTAACTCGAAATTGGCAAATGGGTCAATCTCGCTGTCTGCTCGTGCTGGAGTAAATTCGTCAGTATTATTGAAAGAATAAGTTGTGCTGAAGTCAGACAGAGAGCGGTGATGTTTGGATTGGCGGGAATAGAGATATTGTACTTTGGGTGAAAGATTTTGCATGGTTCCGTAATTGCGCTTGACAGTTTTCCGGAATTCTGCTTCATCTTTGTTGTGATTCTCGACATACTCCGCCACACAGGGGGCGCAGAGGCAGAATTCGGGGTAATAGCAAGAAAGGAAAGTGGAAGAGAATGAGGTCGCTTTACCATTTTGCTCAAGGCTATCCTCATCGGCAGCCGTGAGGCTGTCAACGGCGGCCTCCGGGTCCTCCAAATCAACGGCAGAAGCATTGGCTGACATCTCAATTTGAGTTTCGGTTATGACGTTGATATTGTCTTGATCATTATCATGGTCATCCTGGTTACTGGCTTGATGGCCATTAACTTCATGGTCATTGACTTCCTGGTCTTTAAACTCTTGGCCCTCAGAACCAGTGGCATTAGGGTTGGCATGTTCGTCTTCCAGATATTCATCCTCATTTTCTGCTTCATCTACGTCGCTGTGATGTTCATCATCAATTGGACTGTCAAATTCGTCCAGTTCATCATGAACGCCGTCGATAGTTGCAGCTGTCTCCAGCATACTAGTTCCAGCAGTCATGGGAGTCTCGAAGAGATGGATAACTTCATCAAGCCCCTTCCCTGCCGTAGCACTCTCGACGAGATACTCGAAGCGCTTTTCTGCGTTGGGTTTGGTAAAAAGATAGGCATACAGTGGGCGCGAGCCATCTGGGTCCTGGTTCTTGACAAGAAGGTCGAATATTTCAAGAATTTGACGGAGTGTAACGTTCGACATGATCTCGCCTTGGGTTGTCTATTTCAAAACGTTAGCACATTCTGCATATAAGTCAGAGCCTTTTCTCACCTCAACAAGTTCGAGGCCAAGCTCATCGACCTGGAGTACCAAGTCATCGTTCTCGGCAATCTCGTTTTCAAGCTCACTCCGAAGACCAGCAATCAACTTCTCAAGTGGTTCATCAAGAACCGAAGTGTCGGCAAAGAAGCCATGGGTGGTAGCGGAGAACATAGGAAATTCGTCTCCTTTATACTGTACCGTTATAGCAGGAAAGCCCTCACCTGTCTTCCCATTCGAATCGTCTCCAGTAGCTGAGTGATCCACAGGATCCGCATCAGTGGTTGCGTGTTCGTCATATGCATCTGTGACATGTTCACCCACGTCATAACCGTGATCTTCGGCTTCCTCGACAGCTTCGGTTGTTTCATCATTTTGCCCTGATGCCAAGGTAGTGGTTTCTTCATGACTATTCGCATCTTCTCCATCGTGTATTTCGTCGTTGTCGCCAGATGCGTGGATACTCTCACCACTATACTCATCTGCCTTCGCATCCTCGGCTTCAGCTTCACCAGTGGCAACCTCATAATCGGGCTCTGTTTCTTCCTCCTCCTTTGGATCGCGAGGCTCATTTTCATCATTGTGGCTTGGTATGTTATTCTCGTCTCCAGTGTGGTCGGATAATTCTTGTCCGGTTGCGGTAGCATCATTCTCAGGTTCGTGGTCATCTTGCTCTTCAACAGCACCGGCTGCTCCATTTAGATCAGAGTTTGTCACACGGTTTGTGGCAGCTGTTTTCTCATCTTGTTCGGCATTATCCTCAAATTCATAATCAATCTCGTGCGCAGATGCATGATCCTCAGACACGGCATCGCCACGAACGATGATTTCATCCAAAATGTCCGCATTCTCTTCGCTTTCTGGCACTTCTTCGGCGGGTGGCTGAGCTGTTTGTATCGATCCCTGAGTCTCAAGCTCAGGAGCCTCGGTCACTTCATAATCCACATGTTCGGGACTGTTTGCCATATTCTCGACATCGTGTAGGTCGAAGTCCACATCCTCGCCCGTGATACCGTTCGTCTCGTAGGCTTCATGGTTCACAGCGTCCTCATCTTCTTGCATATCTCTTTCCATGTTTTCCAAGTTGTCATCGTTCTTTTGCAGCTCATGACTAGAATCAACCATGTCGGTATCGAAATCGATGAGATCATCCTCAATTTTACCGTCCAAGATTGGCTTGGCCATATCAATGTCCATTTCGACCTCCGTCATGTCTCGGGATTTTGTTTGGATTCTTCAGAGCTGGTGCTTCGGATCAATTTGAGTGGAAGAGAGTGGCTGCGTGGAGGAATCGAGTGCTGAACGCGTTGAAAGCAGATAATATCAAAGTATTGGGAAAATGTACGTGCCCAAGGGCGGAAGTTTGCGCGCGTCTGGATGAAATCGTACACGCAGTGGTTTGGATCAAACAGACAAAGACCAAGCTTGGCTAGAAATGTAATTTAGGCTGGTATGCGACATTTGATCCAGGTTGGTGAGATTGTGTTTAATAAAAACGAAGGACGCCCGCGCGCGCCTTTCTTATAGTGCTGGAGTTTTGACGTTGGCTTGTCTGTGAGAGAAAACCGTAAAATAGGGAGCCTTTGTTAAGGTTGAAGGTTGAAGTTGATGAGAGTATGGACTAGGCAGGTAAGCTCTAAGATTGAACACTTCGTTGGTGATTAAGCAGCGGGACCCAAAAAGGCTGAGATCAGGGAGGTGAGAGGCTGACGCTTACCTAAAAAGAGCTAGCGTGGGGTAGCTGGCTGCTGGGCTGTGCTGTTCTTTCCCTTCCACTTCATAGCAGCAGCTCCTGGCTCCTAAGGTACCTAGGTAGCCTAAGGTACCTACCTAGGTAAGGTGAGGTGGCTTCCAGGTGGCCGTAAGAGGGGTACGTACCCCTTCAGGCTCCTGCACCTCCCACCGACTTGAACATTGGCCCGCTCTATCTAACATCCAGGGGACGAGCATTCAACATCTTGCAACCCCCATCGCAATCGACAAATATCTGCTCGAACTAGTCCGCCAAGATGGTGCGCAACATCTACCACTATCACCCCTGCTTACATCATGTACTCATGCTCCTTAGGTCGTCCTTGCGGCTTCGATTTGCACCCGTGGAGGGAAAGCTGTCCTCTCGAGACAGTTCCGAGAGATGCCACGATCGCGCATAGAGGCCCTCCTCGCCTCGTTTCCCAAACTTGCCGATAGCGGTACACAGCACACGACCGTCGAGCAAGATAATGTCCGATTCGTTTACCAGCCCCTTGATGAACTCTACATGGTTCTCATCACCAATCGACAGTCCAACATTCTCCAGGACATCGACTCCCTGCACCTGTTTGCCCAGGTAGTCACCAGCACATGCAAGAGCCTCGACGAGCGCGAAATCCTCAAGAATGCCTACGAATTGCTCAGTGCTTTTGACGAGCTTGTCACCCTCGGCTACCGTGAGAACCTGACCATTAGCCAAATCAAGACCTTCCTTGACATGGAGAGTCATGAGGAGCGCATTCAAGAGATTATCGCAAGGGTAAGAAGTTCCATTGGGATCTCCTTCACAGACATATACTTATACCTACATAGAACAAAGAGTTGGAGGCCACCGAGGAGCGAAAACGAAAGGCGAAACAGCTCGAGATGCAGCGCAAGGATGCTGCTCGCAGTGGTCGCGGAGCTATGGGCGGCATGGGCGGCATGGGCGGAATGGGTAGCAGCGGTGGTATGCCCAGAAGCCCTTCCTATCCCTCATACAACCCCCCTTCGCAATCCAATACCAACACCTACGACTCATACGAGGCGGAGAAGAACAAATCCTTCAGCAAGTAAGTGGCACTTACAGAGTTCTAGAATACAGTTGGCTAACACCTTCGAGACCGTTGGCTCCTAAGGCCAAGGGTATGCAATTGGGTAAGAAGTCCAAGACAACTGACATGTTCGAGCGAGTACGAGGTGACATGGGAGGTGAAATCGACGATTCACCTCTTGTTGCCCCCGCACCCGTCCAGCATGCTGAAGCCGCCGAACCTCGCGTCTCGTCAACTCTTGATCGCGATGCTATCCACGTCACGATTTCAGAGACTATCTCTGCCAAGTTGTCTCGCGAGGGTGCTGTCAACTCTCTAGCTATCAGTGGTGATCTTGTTCTCCGCATCTCGGACCCTAGCCTGACAAAGATCAAACTCGGCCTCAAAGCTGAGGCGTCACATGGCGTACAGTTTCGTACACACCCCAACGTTGACCGAAATCTGTTCAACGGTTCCCAGATTATTCAGATGAGCAACACTGCACGTGGCTTCCCGGTCAACAACGCTGTTGGTGTGCTGCGATGGAGGGCTTCTCCCAAGGTTGATGACGCCAGCGCATGCCCCATTACGTTTACTGTCTGGATTAACAAGGAGGGGGCCAAGTACAACATAACGGTGGAGTATGAATTGACCGGCAGCGATGCCCTGAACGATGTTAGCGTCGTTATTCCCTATGCAGGTAGCGAGCCTGTTGTTTCAAGCTTCGATGCTACCTATGATGTTTCTGGCGATGCTCTCGAGTGGACGATTGGCAACGTGGATGAGGAGAACCCCAACGGCTCATTCGAGTTCGAGGCCGAGTCCGGAGATGAGAATGATTTCTTCCCTATGACGGTTCGCTTCAACAAGAGCAAGCCATACATTGACGTTGACGTAAGTCTCTATCCCGACCTATAGACCTAAGCGTTGTGTTAACTATTTCACAGGTTCTCTCTGCGTCTCTTTTGGAAGAGGAAGAGGAAGTGACATTTTCCAAGGAGATCAAGTCTCACGCAGACAACTTCTTGGTAGAATAGAAGGAACCCAAAAGTCTTTCAGTTTAGGAACAGCTTCTGGGCGAATTTACTCTATAAAAGGATAAGGATATGTATTTGAGTAGAGCTGGAGATGGGCATTAGTAGGAGTGTCTTGGCGGTTTAGAACCTAACGGCGCAACGACAATTGATGTTTCGTGTTTTGGCCATTTTGTCAATAAGTGGCCGTGCTCATCATCATTATCGATTGATTGACACGAAATCAGCATCCATACAGCTAAGTTCGCTAATGATTACGCACGCAATAGTGAATGTTATCGGGCAGTTGAAATGTAGAATTGAGGTGCTTATGTTCATCCGCTTTGTTATCACATCCTCGACGTTTTTTGTTCCTCTCTGCATCTTTAATGAGTACCTAGGTACTAAGGTAATGGATGTTTTGCGTTCTCGTCTCATCTGCCTTCCTGCCTGTACTTGAATTCTCACAACCTAGCAATATCGTGCCTGAGCTGTATAGTGCGAGCTGCTCGCTGATGCACGGTCCACACTCACTAAATCCTCCCTGTGGGCTTGTCGTTGCTCGGTCACAACTCGCATGCAACATCGCAGCCTCCAAGCGACACCGAAAGTGATGGTTTACAGCTCATGGGGATGTTAGAAGTTCTCTGAAAATACTCTCGTGGGCTGTGTCCGCGCCACAGATGAACATGGCGCAGCGAAACCAACTTGCGCCCTTCAGCGCGACTGAGTATCAAGACAGGGCACCAGATGGCTACCCTGTGAGCTGCCCGACTCTAGATCTCTCAGCAACTTGGGACCCAGTGGACAAGAACATACTTGTGTATAGACCTCCTGGTCAGGTTGTTTCCAAGATCCACCAGGTTGGTGCGCCGGGCCAAAAGGCACCAGACGCGCAGGCAGTTACTTGGAGGTCGGACGGTTAGTAAGCAAATGTTCCATGGTCGAGGAAACTACTCATTCAATCGTCGTAGGCCAATTCCTTGCAGTCGGGTGGAGTGACGGCTTTGTGCGATTGATGGGGCTCGAGAACAACAAGGCAGCTCACCACATCAAAGTTGGCGACTCTCCAGGGAGCAAGATCACGCACATTGGATGGGCGAGTAGCAGTATTGCCGGGAAGAGCTCCAGTGCCGTGTTCCAAGCTCTCAAGGATGGCCTCGGTGAAGATTCAACGCGGAATGGGGATGGACTTCCGTTGAATCTTCCTCGCGAACTGATTTTCCTCGAGGTTGACACAGCATTGCCCAAGATCAGCCCTCTTCCCAGCAGTAGTGCCGGCTCAGGGTATGTCCTCAGCTTCCACGGCCGAACGCAACATACTAATAATCCCTTGACAGAGAAGATGCTTTGGTTTTCACGTTGAGAACTGGTATAGACTTCCTCTTCCAGCCCCCGAAGCCAGAAGAGTATGATCAAGTCAGCGTTATGATTATCGGGACCAGCGATGGTCAACTTCAGCTGAGCATATACGATTCATTCATCATTGGCAGCTTTCAATGCCCTCAGATTAACCCATCAAGCTCACGGCTGATTCTTCATGCATCGCACCCACATGTATCAACTCAGGCTTTACTAGTTGCAGACAAAACAGAAGAGCCAGAAGAAGTGCACCTGGTGCCCATCGACCTTCCATTCATCTCATCCCACCCTATCAACCTTTCTCTCCTTGCCTCCAAGCTAACCACTCTTCAAAAGCTATTGAGGTATCTAAAGCAAGCACAACTTCATATGCAGGTCGAATGGCGAAACACGCGCGAGCTTCCCACAAGATTTCTGCGGAGTATTGAAGGCGATCTCGAAAATCTCGAGACTGGGCCACGAAGTATTGTCCCTGTCCTTTACCATTTGGCTGTGACGGGTCACGCCTTTGAGCCTGTACGCGAGTGGTTGGTTGAAAGTCTGGCAGAACGAGTGAGTGACCTGGGAATTCAGTCTTCTCTTGACATTTGCTAATATTTGCAGGGCCATAAGCGATGGGATAAAGCAGTAGTCTCCGGTTTGGAGGGCCTCCGAAATTTAGTCCACGAGAACTTCCTCCCAGCTCTTGATCGCTGTGCAATCATCCTAAGCAGGCTACGAGGCCTGGCTCAATTTCATGACACCCGGGATGACATCGGCTTCACTCTCCAGCAAACTAGTCGCTTGATGGATATTGTCCAGTGTCTCCAGCTCATCGGCCACAAAGTGTTGATCAACGTGATGGACGAACTTGATAGCTTCACCGCGTTCTCAACATGGCTTCGCTTCCAAATCGACCGGCTTGCCTCCTCGAGCTCCGGGGGCGAGGAACTCACGGAAAAGGAGGCAACCATGGACACTACAAAGGTACTGAGTTACATTGAGAATTATCTCATCGATAGCCCACTTAGGCTGTTCTTTGACGAAATGACCAGAGAAGACTATGAAGCAGACTGGGCACACATAGAAGGTGGTCCGACTCTGCTTCATGTCCTTGATCAGGCTTTGGAAAAGTGGGAGAACGGCCAGCCCAGCATGAAAGCTCTCCCACGTGTCGAATTCCTTGTATCATATGCCACGACCTGGGGGAATCGTACATTCAAGGGCATTGCAGAGGCAAAGAAGCGTAGCGTTCGACTCGGAAACCCAATCAGACTGTCAGCTGGCCGTGTGGTGTCCCATAGAGATATGAGGATGAGCAAATCAAGGAACGAGGTGCTTAAGCTCCTCTGTGCGACTCATATATTTACTGACATAGAATTAGGAAGCAAATGTGGTTACTGCTTTAGCATCTAAAGAGGCCCAAAACGAAGGTGAGGCGAGCCCTGTTGAATGACCCGCAGAACTATTCTTGCTAACAAATGGAAGTTCAAATATTCTCCGTCGGCATCGATATCATCAATGGCATCAGTACCAACAGACCGCCGAAAAGTTGTCGTATCGACCTTGGCCCACGTACATTGATTGACTTGAAGTTCCTCAACGACGAAACACTCGTCATATTAAGTAACAGTCAAGGTGAGCTAATAGGAAGTTTCTTTATGCAACAAGTATGATGCTAATGTCGCAAAAAAGATGACGGGCCGCAAGTTGTCTCCGTACCTATCCGAACAGAGAGGCTCGCATATGCCGACTACGATCCCAGCAGCCTCAGTGAGACACCTTGTGTGTCAGTTGATGGATTCACGGCCTACTCCTTTCCCGAGAAGTCAGTGTCTAGACCGTTGCGTATGGAGGTTAACGACAGGAATAATGTCAGGGGCGACATGCCCCAGAGAGTCTGCATTGTCGAGAGTAATCGCACCACTATCAAAACATTTACTTTTCAGTAGGCCGAGCTGTGACGCGGTTCACTTGATAAAAATCAGGGTAGAAATGGGAGAAGTTCGAAGGGAATCCGAACCCGGCGCCATGGACTCTCAAAAACAGGTGTTGATAAGGACGCTAGCTTAAATAATTTACAAGGTAGAACAGAAATATGAAGTGCCTCCCGCTTTCACTCGTGGCAGTCGAGTTACTGCTGCCGTGGCTTAGTGATGTTGAAGAATTCGGTTAAGCCCTCGACAACAGCCTCGACATTCATGTTGACCAGGGGCATGCTATCGTACGAGTCTTCCTTCATAATAGCAACAAGTGCCAAGTAACGATCCACCTCACGCAGCATGATGGGCTTGTTTCCATCGTGCAGGACAAGACAGCTTTCTGCAGTGTTACAGCCAATCTGTTTATCAATAGGCGCGCTCCAAGGTTCGCCCTCCAGACGACGCCGCCCTTCGTCACTACGCTGCCACGTACCATAGACCTCAGTTATGTCAATGATGACATCAATGTAATCACTGCAGATCTCGTAGCTCGCCATATCCGCGGTTGCGCTGTCAGTGGCGATATAGATCTTTGTGAGCACATCAAAGAGGTACGCCTTCTCGAAACGACAAGTGCGGCAGAGGTTGGTAAGCATGGATTCTAGCGTTCCGAGGCGAGGAATGAGCTTCTGGATGACCTTGCTGAAAGCCTCGAAAATAGAATGGTTATAAATGGAGGTTAGGTGGAAGGTGACAGGGGCATTCTCAAAGCCGTGGTCTGACAGCTCATCTTGGATACGGATAGTGATATCGCGCTGAATATCGAGCTTGTAATCATCTGAGAGGCCGTCAACCTTGTGGATGAAGACCTCGATATTGATGTTGGGGTATGTTCGCTGGAGGAAAAGGATCGTGGTATTGAGGCGCATGACGGCTTCGAGGTAGTCATCCTGAGCGTCAATGACCCAGATGAGGGCCCCAATCTCGCTGAAGATGGCCTCAATATCAAATCCTGGGTTCTCAAAGACGTCGATTTGGCCTGGGAAGTCCCAGACTTGGAAATCCATGAATGACCTATGTAATTATGAGTTTGTGGTTACCAAAGCCAGAGTATTGCTAGCACTAACGCCATTGAGTCCTTTTGGATTCTAGCCGTTGATTCAAGGAATAGAGTCTCGTTCGGGGGCAGCTTGTGGAAGACTACACTCGAGATGGATGACTTTCCGCTCCTGTGACATACTGTTAGCTGATGTTTGCCCTCTTCTCCCGCGCATATCATACCTTCGTTGACCCATGAGTAATAAACGCGGCTTCCCCTTAGGAGCTGCGCCAACAGAATTCGGTCCGGGGGCGGCAGGTTTTTGTGCATCCTTTTTAGATGCCGGAGCTCCGCTAATTGACTGTTCAAAAAGACGTTGAAGATTTAGCTGGGCTGGACTTGTTCCGCTGGCAGATGTATCATCTGCCTCATCAAGGGAGCGCGCAAGACTGTAAATCGGAGGACCGAGTGACATTTTTGGGGCTTGTGCGATGGCAATGGAGGAGGGGGTAGTTTGGTGTTGAGGGTATTGGGTTATGTATGGTTATGGGTTCTTGGGTTTGAGTGAAATCGGATATCAAGTTTGCTCATGTCACTTGATATATAGCAAGACTATCCTGAGGATTCATCTCCTTTTATTGTCCTCTTCCGTTGTGTCGGATCAAGATGGCGAGCTATCAGTGGTTGATATGATGGGCACTGACGGACAGGGACATGAAATACCCGCCAACTGGCAGCACCTGATGCATCGGAGCAAAAGGATCTCATCCATTGCATTATCAGGCGAACGGAAGGCGTGGAGGGCTCCAGCTGGCGGGATTGGACGTGATGAGGCTTCAGCGGTCTCTAGACCCCAACTCGTACTCATAATTGCAGGCCAGCGTGGCTCGTATAGAGCCTCGCCTTACCACGCCTCGCGTTGTATAAGAGACGCGCATCCGCCCACTTGAGGTGACACGGGCTCCTCTACACAGCAGCGGCCTGGCCAAGCGAGTGCCCGTCGAATCAGGGCCTCCAGAGTGCTGCCAGGACGCTGATGCTGTAATTTTGTGGCCAGCGCCACTACCGAGTACCAATCTTTACCTCGATGGAGGTCAGGGCTCGGTGACATATTGCGGGAGCTGACAGGATGAGAGAGAACCTTGGAGGTGACAGCATCGTTGCGTTGCGTTGCGCTGTGCTGTGTCGTGTCGTGCTTTGTTGTATCGTGTTGGATTGGTCACACGAGGGGTCAAGCGCACACTTGAGCGTCGAGACAAGAGAGAAAGAGAAAGCATGGGAAATCAGGGCGCAACAAGCACTAGTATCTTACCTCCATTTTGCTTGGAGAGCCCAGGTCGAGCTATCCTGTGCTACACGATAACTCCCGTCCTAGTGGTCAACTCTTCGAGGCTGATGGTCCAGATGTATGTTATGACTGAGAACAAGGCTGTGAGGCTGAGAAAGTCAATTGCTTGCTAAGTTGGGTGTGTATGGATGCTCAGTGATTGATCGATCAGTGAGCGAGCGAATCAACGGCAGCGTTTGATTGCTCCGGTGTTTGATTGGCAGATGCGCATACGATGCGATGGAGGACAATAGCCGGTTATGACGGAGAAATATTGGCATGGACGTTCTATAGGTGATGGTTGATTTATGCGTCTCCAGGCGTTGTAGTTATGGTGGAATGGATGTGTAGGTAGTGGACCTTATGGATGGTCGGGCTTGAAATTGTCACTTGGGGGGTGGCTGCCCGGAGCAATGACTGCCCGCCCGCTCAGGCAGCACCTCAGCTGATAGCGCTGAAACTCCCCGCAATCCACTAAAACGATGGAAGTCACTTCTATACCTCCTAAGTTAGATAGATGTATTTGATCCTTATACACCTAGGTAGACTCATATTTGTGTGAGTTCATGGAGTCTAAACCAGTTTCAGATGTGATAAGTAGTGACATCGTTATACATACAATATCTCATGACTAAGTAGGTAGTTACCTAGGTGATGGAACCTAACTTGACTTCACCCCTTGTTGACCAATATTCACTTGTATCGGATGCATGGATGTAATCTGCACCTCGTTACCCTGTACCGAAGCGACAACTGACTTGAACATTACATTTCCGTTCATATCATTCCTCGCCAACAAAGGAGTATCATCGATATTCCAACCCTCTAGCCACTGCTGACGGCCAGGCAAGTATCTGGCTGGTAGAAGCCTCTGCCTTTCATTTCCTCTCATTCTGCCTCTCCTCCCGTTAAACGACTCACAGATCTAGGAAACAGCGCATGAATGAAACTCTTCCTTCGCTTCAACATCTTTGTATTGTTTTTCTCGGTCTCGGCTTCGCTTTTCGCATCCCTTGCAAAAGTTTCTGGGTCATTGGACAATATGCCCTGCGATGTGCTGGGATTTAAAGCTGACGCGCTCTCTGATGCAGTCATCTTACTCTTCATTTCTCGAAATGCCTACTCGTGTTGATCAAGACCGGCTCCTCCAGCGTAGCAATAAAAGAGACTCACCTTACTAGATCTTCTCCTCGGAGCTCTGATCGAACCTCGACGGTCCGTCATCGCTTGTGTCTCTTCTATCACTTCTGTAATATGCCCAGCAAGTGTGTTGCCTTTCCACCCAGTGCAGTCTTCAGAGAGGGGAACGAATCTCAAGAAGCCCTTAGATGGAGGAATCCTCAGGGCCTGCTCCATGTGTCTCTGGAAGACAGCAATGTTCCGTTTGTTCGTTGTCGTCTGAACGTCTCGAGCGAGAGCCTCGATTGTCATGGTATAGCAAGGATCAGAACCACCCCCAAACTGAATACAGATCCCGTGCTGGACTGTTATTACGATGGAAGATGCTGGGCGATTATATCGCAACGAGAGGGACTCGGATAGCTCAGTGATGAAGGTGAGTTCATCTTCAATCTAGGTACATAGCTGAATGTTAGTGACATATTCTCTGGTGCCATGCAGCGCGCCAACTTGCAATGACGTTGGTCTTGATTTCTACCAGCACAGGGGACTCGTTCCGTATTCGATCACCGGGGTCTTGCGCATGCTTGGTTACGAAGGCTTCCTCGAAGAAGTCACTTCGTTTTCTGGTAAGTATCGGTAATGATTGCTTTCTCGTCACTTTGGCAGCATCCCCGGAGAAAATCTGCTCTACATCTCTTGAGAGCCGTTGATCGCTCTCCAGAACAGGATCGAGACTTGGCCTGCTAAGGCGAGGCTTGACTCTTCGCTCTCCCGGGAGTAATCTTGGAGCTGGAGCTGGGGCAGGAGTTTCTTGTTTCTGCCGTGGTTTCGAATTCGGAGGCTTCGTAGAGGTGCGACTTGGGATATAAGGCAGAGCCATTGCCGGTGATAGATGCATGATGGCGGCAGAAGCTTGCAGAGTCGGGATCACGACGATGTAAAAGGAAAGCTACGAGCGCATGGAAGCCATGGACTGCTCAAGGATGGCTTGGTTATTCGTTACACGTGAGATCTTTGTGCGCCCATGCTTTGCGGTGAGGTGCCGTATGTATCTAAAGAAATCGAATATCAAGCCAAAGAAGCAGGCGTATATTGAAAAGTATGAGCATAACTAATCTGTATCACGTTCCAGGATCAAATACGCCGGAGGCTTACGGCAGTTGAACATAGAGACCACTCTACAGTAATTCAATATCAACAAGATAAAACGAGGCGTCTTTGTGCCGTAGCTAGTGCTACAAGGACTGCAGGTTTTCTCTACGTTTCACGCTCTATTCTTGTGTAAGTGAAACGCGTGTCACGCAATCACTATACCTACCTTACCTAGGTACCTTACCTACCTACCTACTTACACACAGTTGTGGGTTCAACAAGGACAGTCGACTGTGACTCAGGCTTCCTTCTGCTTGGCTCAGGCGAGGTCCGACGGGCATAAAACTCGATTCTGCCTGGCATGCATAGAACATTTATGATCGAGGGCTGAACACAGTCAAGGTGTTGATGGATCTTTGTCAACTAGCAAATGCATTGCGGCCTTACCTTCTGGGATAATGTTGATGAATCCAGCGCCTGACTGGGCTGTCTCGTGACGAGAAGTGGCCTGTCTATAGACGCCTGTCGATTCTTGGTATTTCATCCTTCGATTCATGCCTTCTAGGCCTTGCCTAGTTTGTTTGAGTGGTGCGGGTGTGAGTACGGATGATGGTGATCAATTGTGTGTAGGAATTCTCATTTTACCTTACTGTAGTTGTTACCTTAGTACCTAGCTTCGGGTGCTTGGCTACCCTGGATCCATACATTGGTCCTCACGGAACATGGGCGTGATAACAGGTACCTAAGTCATTAACAAGTGCAACGGATAGGTAGCTACGATACCTCACCTTGGTACGTACATACGTTTTCGTTTGTCTCTTGACGGATGAACATTACTCGTATTGTTCAATAATGGGCTGCAGCCACTCTGGACAATGAGTTATGTGCCCTGTTGCAATAGATGGATGCAAAGAATTGCGCCCTCGTCTTGTCATATTTGACAGCACCGAGGAGACGGAACACCATAAGTTAGAGTTTATGCTAATCGCTGCCAGGCACCAGGGGCTTCCAAACTGTCGGAATGTCTATAAGATAATCTACCAGTCCTGGACTGTCCTGGACTGGCTAGACTGGCTAGACTGGTTCACAGACTATCAGCATATGCACGCGCTAGGCATGGCCGAGATATCTGTTGGTTCTGGTCCTGGTCCTGGTCCTGGCATTTGTCTCGGCGGGTACATACCTATGTATGTACATACAGTACATAAAAAAGAAAAGAGAAAATAGGGTTGATTAATATTCCAAATATGACCTATCGCAATCGAAATCACATCGAGCTTTGTTCTCAGCCCCAGCTCCGAATCCTCACAAGAAAAACAGAAGAGACTATCCGTAGGCCATGCACATACATAGGTATCCATCCATGTATGGATACGGGCTTCAATAGTCTCGAGCCCCCCTTGGGCTGATTATGACACCCCACAACTAATTCCGATCCTTTGACAATTCCATCGATCCAACTCGACTGGCCTCTGACGATCAGACCTGACATCTCAATGATCTGAACCCAGGCCCAAGGCCGTGGGGACCCTCGCATATTGGCCCCCAGTCTCCCAATCTCGATATCAATTTCAAGACAGGGCAGGGCTTCCCGCTTTACGGCGGCTTGGTCCACGAGCGCCCAAGTCGAAGCGTTTCTCTAGGGTGAACTGACACGCCGCCAAACCCAGGATTATAGCTTCGACGGGAACCAGCATGACAGAAAGCGCTACACCGGCCCGGCTCTGTTTGCAGAGTGTGCCGAAGTGAGGCTGCATGTTCATGGTCACGTCCTTCCAGCGACACGTCCAGCTCTGAAGTGAGTCGTTGGTGGTAGAGGCATCCACCCTGTAGAAGAATGACATGGCGATGATGGCGGCGATCAGGGCGATAGCAGGGGGCGCAAATGTGATTGCTGCCCTGACTGTAGCGTTTCTGCGGGCCTTATTTGCATCATGACCGTTAGTTTCAGAACCAAAAAGCAAATATGTACAGCAGGAAGATACTGGGGGGGGGGGTCGCCCTACAGTCGGAATCTTGCCGGCGATCAACGAGACAAGATTGGCCACAATGACCAAGGCACTACCGACTACGAGAGCTACGGTAGGGCGCATATCGAAGTTGGCAGGCCACAGTTGAAGTAACCAATCTTCCGGGACATAGGTAGCATGGAAAACAGCGAGGGCATCCGCCGAAACACCAAGGATTGTCAAGCCAGCTGCGAGACCGAGGACTGTGAGACCCAGTCTAGCGCTGTCGATCAAGCGATAGATACGGAAGCTGGGATTGGTTCGAACCGACTCGGCATCTGCTTCGAAGTTGGACGCTGAGATCTCTGTCTTGGTACCGATGGACATGTTTCTGCCGGAAGACTCCATGCTGAGGATACCTATAGACCGAGTACCTATATGTAGGTATATTGATTGACCTGAGAGGAATCACGAGGAACAAGACTAATGTATAATTCAAAACCCCAAGACCGGCTGGAGAGAGAAGGAAAGGGTATAAGAAAGAAGGGTAAAAAAAAGGCCAAATGAACCAAGCGTAAATACGAAAGAGCTTCTGAATTAATATTGAAATACGGAGTAGATCATGGGGATTTGCAACATAGATATACGAGATTGATCACAGCTTAACAAGATGCGTTAGCCTTAAGCGACGAACACCCATCATAATAATCACAATAGCAGACAGTGAAGAGACCAATCATATGAATGCGATCAGGGTGATTGTTGGAAGCGCCTATGCAAGAATTGCAGCATAGGCGCGCTGGTTGGTGTTGATGTGAGAGATTGACATCGAATGCTGGGCTAGGATTGGCGGAACCTCTACCTGCAAGAGTTGAGCGTTTGGCGTCGAGCGCTTAGACAAAGGTTGAGCCACTCAGAGACAAGCATTATTCCCCGAGATGGGAGATGGTTGTCACCAAGATCTATTTTGGGGTCCGTGTCAAACCGTTGGCGTGAGCGGTTATGTACAGTAGGTAGGTACGCTGATATTAGTAAACTAGCACAAGAAGGCTGCAGGAACGGTCGACCAGTGGTCACTTGAGTTTATCCATCTACTAAGGTAGGTACCTTATCAAGCAGTGAGAGTTAACATGCTGAGCAAGATACTACCTAAGGTACATACCTAGTAGTACCTACCTTGAGCTCCTACCTACCTTATCTTGGTCACATGCTTGATCACCTGACTAGTCTGACAAGACGCCACAGCACACGCCACAGCACACGCCACAGCACACGCCACAGCTCGTCTTGATAGAAACCCCCCCTGATGTGGATCCCGAAAATATTCGGGGCTAGACTTGGCATCGCGCTCCGAAAAAGTCAAGATGAATCAAAGTCTTCGATGTAACATTTCTTTTCAGCTTGCGGATACGGAGTACATATGTACCTCTCAGACCTTTATCATTACATACAGCAGGCCAGGAGGAAGCTAGTCTTCGGAAACCGTTAAACTCGTCGGGCGGTCCGCTACTTGTCGGAAATGAAACCTGCTGGCTGGATTGCTTTTGCCAGTAAATGCTTGACAATCGAGGGTGACCGGCCGGTAATGTTTTATTAACATCGAACTGCTTCACAGTTAATTACATGACATACTCGAACTGCCGGGCAGATCGATGCGGCCTGACCATCGTCTTTCGTACAATATTATCCTTGCGGCACAGCAGACAGCCCAGAGCATGACCTGACCAGACAGACGACTATACTCTTCCAGAATGTCTATTTATGCATCATCAATCATCGCCGCTTCGCGATGGCTGCATTAAATGAAAGAGACGATGAATCATGTCGATATCGTGACACAAAGGCTGATGTTGACGTTGGCATGCACCAAGATGCTCAAGGCTTTGGAGGCTTGCAGCTCCCTCAAGCCTCAAGGCTCAAACCCCTCTAGCCCCTCCATCAACAAGACGTTCCTCTGGCGCTGTGAGGCGTCGCGGATGATCGACAGTAGCGTTCTCGCCAGTTGCGGTTAGGAAGCCAGGACCAACAAGGGCCCGTCCTCTGCATCCATGCAAGCCGCTACTTAGACGAGTCAATCAGAGTGGGCAATGCAGGGGAAGGGGTCTGACATGATCCCTAACGTTCAGTAATCCAAAATGCGCTACCCTTGACATCCTGACATCCTCACAAACTTTGATCTCGGATTCTGGAGAGCTGAGACAGAGACCGGTATAGACCAAGGCTTTACTCCGTACTTTACGATGTGTGCATGTGATTGGCGGGCGGACTGCGAAGACTCAACTGAAAGATCCCGACCCTTGTCCTGAGAATATTAAAATACTCATCAGCAGGATGCAGATCTAATAAGTAATCTAATGCAGTTGTTAATCACCTTCCAGAGGATTGGATACGGTACCTAGGTTATCTCGGACGCCCCGCTGTCGTCTTTGGGCTCTAGGGGCTCAAGAGAGCTGATTACTAGGAAGAGATGGTGGACTAGGTACGTGGATTCTACGTACAGTATACGTCGTTATGCTGACGGCAATATGACATCTGCTGCTGCTGGGACAATGAACCTAATGCAATCTTTATGTTCTGCAGCTACCTAGCGCACCTCATTTCTGGGACATGATTGGAACAGGAATGACAGTTCGACAACAATAGATGCAATGCATCAAAGAGCTGAGGCTACTGCAAGACCCTTCGGCAACCCACATAGCCAGAGAGAGCATAGCATGTCTGGCACCTTCAAGTTTCAACGAGGGCTAATAATTGGAGTCGGCCAAACTACCTAGGTACTCCGTACTCTACGATGCGCTATGCTATGATACCCACCTGGGATCAAGAACTTGGAACAATGGGCTGTGGACATATGTATCCGTACGTACTCTATACGGAGTAGTATGTGCATTACATACAGCCTTGGCCCTTGCGACCGGGAACCATGAACGGCATGTGGATATAGACTACACAACCGTCACTTTGATGTCCCACAGCGGAGAGCGCGATGAGGACGAGAACAGACAAAGAGGCGTTATCTGTGGATCACGGAACCCCTTGGGGGACTGTGTTTCGAACTCGAACGTCCCCGAAGGAGGAAACAAGAGATCAAGACAATAAACACGCCTTGTCAAGATCGGAGTAGCATCATATGACATGAGACACGACAGGAGAGATTGTTCACACATACATACATACATACTAAAGGGAGCAGGTATCGTCAGCGTCGGTGTCAGTGTCAATGTCAGTGTCAAAGCCTAACGTTAGTATTGGATATATGGGTTCTGAGGGGGTTTGTGGCCCCTCCTTGTCATGCGTCGGATCAACGGCCATCCGCAAGTCAATAAGGGTACTACTCAACATTCGGGCCAATCGCATCATGGTGTGGGCGGACTGAAAGCCATGACAGGGACCCATGATATGACCCATGTCCGTACCTACTATGTGCTAACGAACTGACTAACTAGGTAGAGAAGAAATGACAAGTCCAATCCTGGGGGAAAGTCTAGCTGGAAATGTTCCGGAGTCGACTGCAGCCGCCTATTGGTCGAGAAATCTACGCATTCATGGATGGATGTTTCCATGCCTTGGCTTGGTACGGATAGGGCCCCTAGGGCCCCTAGGCCCTTCGCAAAAGGAACAGGAATCAACGCTTGCGGAGTTTCGAGAAATCTACGGAGTACTGTATCACCGGCCATTTTCCTCCGTGGTGGCCAAGATACCTGGGCTCATTTCACTAGGTAGGTAGCAAGATTATCGCCTGCTTCTACTCCGTGCTCTGGCTCTTTTGTTCTCCCTCTCTGTCGTGTGCGGCTCATGCGAGACACGGGAACGGGGGTAACATTGGAGTTGCAGCCTTGAATGCGGCATAGCACTCGACTCTGAGGAAAAGACACAAGTTGAACAGCGCCTCTATGGTCCGTATTCCACCAGATCAGAGACGTGACCACCCAAGGGCCTGATCCTAGGCTTGGAACGGCGCAACTTGAGCTGCTGCCGCTGCTGCTGCTGCTGAATGTGATGTGATGATGCTTGTGCAGCCTGTGCTTCATCTTATTAGGCTGCAAATAATGCCAGTCATTAGCCTACACTAGATTACACTACACGACACTTGACTTCAATGCACCCCCGGCTCTCCGGACCCGAGCAGTCGGTTCTGTCCGTGGTGTGTGCCTGGGTTGGGCTGGGCTGGGGCTGGGCTGGGCTGGCAGACGGGAACTTCTGCCCTCCTGTTGTGATCTGTCAGGTCAGGTCAGGCTGAGGGGAATGGAAGCTGCCGAAGGGGGAAGGGGGGTACTGGGTGCTGGGTGCTGGGTGCATGGATATGGAGAAGTGTTTCCGGGAATAGTTATCAGCGAGTGCGTTTTTGCAGTTTCCGGGATGTCAAGTGAGTGAGTGCGCTTCACCACTTTATCTCGTCTTCCTTTCTGACTACTTACTATGTACCTTATACCTAGGTATAGTAGGTACCTTACTCAAGTCGAGTCGGAATCGAAGTCGTCTCTTGCATGCACAAGCCTCGAACGCAACTGGGGTTCCTCTCCCCTCCCGGCAACTTACACACAACTTTACTTGACTTTTACCTACGTACCTAACTAGGTAGGTAGCCTAGAATCTTCGGACTTTGGCATCTTTTCCGTGGCTGGGGGGCTGGGTCCATTGGTCCATGACCCACGGGTGCTCTTAGGCTTGAGCTTCTGCCGACGGGCGCGGATACAGTGAGTGAAAGGAAATCACGGTGGAAGCTTTGCTCTGGGGAGGGCATTTTCTCATTGTTGATTAACAAGGGTCATCAACAATGTGTCCCTGGGTATGTATGTATGTATGTATGAATAAGTTTGGGTCTGTCAAGGGTATGAACATGACAAGGGCATCAACAACTTACATACATACAAGGTAGGTAGGTAGACATGGACATGGATCCTACGGTAAAGAGGAGAGGCTAGTCAGTTTCTAGTGAGTGAGGACCAAATGACTTGGGGCATGGATGGGATGGGATGGGATGGGATGGGCGTGTGATGGGGAATTGAACAAGACACTCCCTCTCTCCTAGTTAGATAGTTTAGTAGTTATTAGTTAGTCCCTCCTCTATCGTCATCCACTTAACTTGCCTTACAGTACCTACCTAGGTATTCATCTTGTCTTGTCTTGTCTCCCATTGTTTGTTATATTTATTATCCTTCACCTGCCCCTCAGTGTTTACTTTGTCTTTTCGAGCCTGTCTCGACTTTCAGAACAGAACAGAAGAAGAAAAGAATAATCCATTCATTGTGTTGTATTGTTTGGTTTGTGTCTCTTTACCCAAACCACAGGCCATCCATCCATCAATTCATTCATTTGATTCTACCTACTCAACAACTTCTGCTCATCAACCCCAAAAGTTCATTCTTCACCATCGACAACTAAAGGTACTTACTACCTACTCTCTACCGCGGCCATTGACGGTCTTGTGAACCTTGGTTCCTCAGCGCATTATCACCGCGCGTGTCCCTCCCCGGGGTTTGCGACTCCAGCCACAATATTGGTTTCTGGCTGGCTCTCTTATCCTCAAGCGTTTATTTCTTTGCAATAGATATGTCTTCTCATACAATGCATGCCCCGCCGCCAACACCTACGCCTCGCACCTTTGTAAGTCAAACCCAGGGCATCCATCCCCATCCATCCCCATTGGATTCTTTGCTCCCCTGAATCTACAAAAAACAGCCTAAATTCCAACACTAACACCAACATCTTCAGCACAACTTCGAGCAACTCCCCGCAGAGCTTCGTGTCAAGATCTGGAATTATAACCTTCCTCCTGCGCGCCTCGTGCCCATGCAATGCGGTTCCTCTTGGTCCGGCTCCTCGGGCTCCTACTCATGGTCAGGATGCACTTCTTCAGCAACTATCCCCGCCAACCTCCACGTATGCGCCGAATCGCGCAGTGAAGCTCTCAAGTACTACGGACTTGGCTTTGGCTTTGCTCGTGGTCCTGGCCAGGTCTTCCTCGATCCCGATCGCGATATTCTCTACTTTGGACCTCGCGAGGGCTTCATGGCCGCAGACTCTCAGTTCCAAACATGCATGTCAATGTGCGATCCCGAAGAACTCGCTCTCGTGCGCCGCCTTGCCATCAACGATGCCCTCTTTTGGGTCGACGCAACCTATCGCTCCATGACTGCCGCCAGTCTCACTGTCGATTTGCTGCGTCGCATTCAATCGCGCATGCCGGGGCTTGAGGAGCTTATATTCGTTCCTCGCGCAGAGGAAACACCAGAGTCTCTCTCCTACATAGAGCCAATCATGGTCTATGTCCGCATGGCCCAACAGATCGAAGTCGCCATTCAGACTCTACAGCAACAGACTCCCGGCTGGACACCGCCCAGGTGGAAGATTCTACCTCTGAGTGCTTTCCAAAGTGTCGGTGCTGCATGAGAACAGGTCTTCTTGCTGAACAAGCTAATAGGATGCTTTAACGCATACCACATTTATTTAGCCACTGAGCTTGTACAAGACCCTGCAGAAAAGAAAGCAGAGAGCAGGGAGCAGGGAGCATAGAGCGTGGGGGACGGTGAAAGGCTTAGCCTAAGGCTTCCTTTCACCAATGAAGGACAAACGCTGAGCCTCCACGACACCCTCTCCTCCAAATCCCGCGCCCACCCAACCACCCACCAACAGCAACAGCAACAGCAACAGCAACAGCAACAGCAACAGCAACAGCAACAGCAACAGCAACAGCAACAGCAACAGCAACAGCAACAGCAACAGCAACAGCAACAGCAACAGCAACAGCAACAGCAACAGCAACAGCAACAGCAACAGCAACAGCAACAGCAACAGCAACAGCAACAGCAACAGTAATAGGCTGGGTGAGGTTGCTTGAGAGACGCCAATATGGGCGTCATCAGTCGTTTTCACACGTGCCCAGCTCAGCTCGGCATCTCCATCTGCTTATAGGCCGAGACAGCGACTGCTTTTACTTTATACCCATCCAATATTCATTTTCACATCTGGGACAAGTGCTTCAAGCGGGACAAAAACAGCACCGCTAACCAATCCCACATTGTCTCCATTCTGGGAGCTGCATAGGGTTTCATCGTCGGTGTTGTGAACTACCAGGTCACCACAAAAGGGACGATTGGAGAGGAGGGGCTTGCGGACGATATTTGGAAAGACTCGCGTCATCAAGCGCGTCAGACTTCAACGGTGGAATTTAATTCAAATACTGTCCGTATCAACGGGTTTGTGTTGTCATGTCCATAAGATATTATGCTACAGAACGATGAGGCAATCCAACGCCAGCCCAATAATGCATGCATAACAGCACATCTAGCATATCCTTCCACATTCGTGATTCGTTCATTCATTCGTTCAACACAGATGCGATGCCTTCGTCTCTAGGTACCAATGCTTACTCGTACGTAGCCTCATCTGCGGTATCGCATGCCCATCCGTATTCGGTGGTGGCGGCGACTCCTTCCGGTGCCCCATCGTGTTGCCGAGTGACGGCATGGTGTTGCGCCGTGTTACCCCAACACGGCCGGAACCCGTCTATTTTGCCCCGTGGCCACCAGTGCCCATGCCGATGCCCTTCCGCCTGCCCCTAACAAGTGCCTCGAGTGCCTTTCCCATAGCCGGCAGATCGCCGAGCATTGTGATGTGGCCGCGCTCGGTACAGACGCGGCCGCCGCGAGCGATAGAGTAGCCTTCCGGAAGCATGGCTTCCTTGGCCAAGACAACGCCATCGCCGGGTCGGAAGAGAAGATCATCGTAGGCATCGGAATAGCATATACCCTCGCGACCAGCCACCTGGGCTGCGTACACCGTGGGAATACTTTTGCCGTACAACACAGCGTGAGGAGGATAGGCGTTGGTTTCCTGGTGCCTTGGCGAGTGAGCCAATTCTGAGCGAAACTTGCGAGTCGCTGCAAGTGTTCGGGTAAGATAATCCAAGTAACGTTTACGCTGCAGATCCGAAGGCTTTGATTCTTCCACATTTGCACCACTTCCATTGAGCTGGGGCGCGATAGGGTTGTGATCTCGGGCAGCCGCCGTTGGCGAAGGCGGCCATTTCTCGCTCTTGCTATCAGCGCGAGTCCGAAGTGAATTTGGGAGGAAGGACGAGAAGGAAGATGACTGAGGACGGTTACGAGGCGGTAAAGCCGGCTGCATACACGGGCTCAGATGCCACCTGACCCATTCCTGAGGATCATAAAAGTCGATGGGATACTCTTCTCCCGTATTCTTATCCACAAAGCAAAAGCCATCCTCAGGCAGAAAGACGAAGGATGTACGCATGCTGAAATTGACGCTTGCTGTGAGAAGTTTCTCATTCAGGAGAACTACATCACCGTGGCGAAGAGGGTTCAGGATATTGACGCAACGTTGCGGTGTGCCGCAGTACAAGACCCCTGAGAAGAGATCCGGTCTCTGGTTGACAGCATGCCGTGTGATGATGCCGCCCAAACTGTGAGATATGACAAGAGCTCCACGAGATTCGGCCGGTGTCCCTCCTTGATTTGAAGGGAGATTTTGGAGATATTCCTGTAGTTTACGAGACAGTAAATGCGGGCTCAGGCGCCAGTCATAACCATAGTCCCAAATTCGCAGCTTTCCCGATCGAGCATTATCACACGAGCGCAGTCTTTTGATAAACTTTCGAGAGACGTCGACGGGGCCGATATGTTTCAGCATGCCGTCAGGTTTAATAGTCTCTTCCATTCTTTCCTCGTCCTCATCCTCTAAGCCAACTTCGAGATTGACTTTTCGCATGTTGAGGCCGAGTTTCACAGGGGCCCAGACCTGTTGGTGAGGTGACTCGGCAGATCGTAAGACGGAACCACGGTAACCGCCCATGATCACCAAGTCCCCAGTCAGAGACTCCAGGACGCGATCGAGAACAGCGGATCCATCCTTTGAGCTGACATCGAAGTCTTTGGGGGGCTGAGCGCGAGTTGGTGACGGTTCGGGTGAGTGAAATGCGCCGAGTGAATGAGTTGACTTCCGTGCTTGGCTGTAAAGCTTGGGCAGGCTAGGCATCTTGAAGTTTGGAACGTCAGGAAGGCTGTCTTTCAAGGCCATGAACCGAATATTGACCATTTCACGAACGTCCTGGAATTGTTCATCATCACCGAGAGAAGAAGTGCGAGAAAGACTGTGATATAAGTGACTCTCGTCAGAAGTGACCCGTCTAAGAACCCTGGGTCGTACAGACGCAGAAGCTGCGTTAGGATTCCGAGGAGTAGAAGCGAGTCCTCGAGCCTGTTGCGGAGCCGGACTAGGCCTCACTTGAGAGACACCAAGCGCATCAGAAGGAATATGAGGCGAATGCTGGCGGGTTGCTGGCGATGAGTGACTCGGGACACCCGAGGTACTGGCATTGGTTTTGTCGTGTGAGCTGGAAAAGAACGAGTTTGACATTGAGGGTAACAAATGCGTCGGAGGGCTAAGAGAAGGCCATGCTTTCTGCAGTCTCCTTAGTGCTTCTTGGCCAGCCGACCTGGAACGATTTCGAGCTGGAGCCAAGGCATTCCCCAGAATACTTCCTGATGGTCTGCTTGTGGAACCTTTGCTAGTAGGCTTCGGCTGAGCCTGCCAGGGCGAAGGCAAGGCGTTTCGGTACTGCTGAGTGGGCGATACTTTTGCGGATGGCCTCTCTGGGGCAGCAATCTGTGGTACCTGGGGTGTTATATCTGGCGAAGACGAAAGATCAGGGCTTGTGTCACCGTGTTTATCGATGGGCAAATCGAACAATCCAGCTCGACTCTTGTCTAGCGCCAAGGCTTTCTCGATGGCTGGCGTGTTTTGTGATGTCAAATGTCTAGCAGCATCACTAAGAGCAGGTTGCAATATTGCCTCAGCCTCATCTTGATTGCAAATGATTGAGTCATCATCATCCTGAATATCTGGACTTGGAATATCAGGTAGAGGTTCATTCGTCGGTTTCGTTGCCATGGCTCACTTGGTTGAGCCCTGTTACGACCCTCAGCCTGACACCACCAGAGGACAAGAAGGGGGGATTGAGTCGAACGGCGGGCTTTGCGAAAAGGACCGAAGTCTGTGTGTATGCTGAATAGGCGACTTAGCCGGCAAGACGTAACACTAGGTGAAGAGATTATTTAAGGAAGGTAAAGCGAAGAATTATCAGGCATGGCAGGCGTGCGGTTCTTGTTTGTTCCTCGGCCTAAACCAAACCACAGAGACGGAGAAGACAAGACGGTGGAGCTAGGCCAGAGAAAGATCAGAAAGGAATCACTCAATCCGTCCAACGATGCAATGCGGCTGTGTGTGCTGATCCGGGAAGGCCGGGTGTGGATGGATCCACGATTGATGGTTGGTGTTTAGGTATGTGCCGTTTGTTCTCTTTCGTTTTCGTGTTAACTGTTTCGAGCGCATGAGCGCAACGTTGCTTATGAAGAATTGCTGTGTTTAAAAGAAAGAAGGAAGTCGGCTTTTGAAGTACCGATGATGGATGAAAGCTCCCAAGCATTGGCCCTGATCGTCGTTGGTTTAATGAGGTCATGGTGTATGGGATTAAATAAACCGTGGACTCTAGGCCAATTACGGGCCGACAAGCTGTTTTCTGGAGAATTGATCAACAGGTCAAGGTCATAGGGCGAAGTGAAGGCTGAGTGTCGTTATTGATGCAAGGTATGGAGATAATGATGCGCTTAGAACTAATTCAACTTTTGGTGTTATACACATCTTTAGGTATTCTCTTACAACTCCCGAATGGCAGGAACGGACCTAGGATGAAAGCTCTTATTCGGGAAGGAGCCAAGATTCAACACGCACGAGGCAGGAGACATCCGCTTGTTCATGTGATAATGGACCCTCAATTTAGAGGTACCTAAGGTAGGTAGGTATGGACCCTTCCATGAAAAGCGAGATGAATCCATCGTGAGACTCGATATTTACATGTGAAAGATGATAAGAAATACCTACCAACCTTAGGTAAGGTACCTAGACAGTAGAATCGGAAGATATCTTGGGTTAATTCTACACAAAGTCACGATTAGAATTAACAATTAACAACTGTTACCAATCGGAAGGAACTGTTCCTTGGAGCTTTCGGTGGGTAACATCACAGCACCAAAAACTCCTACCTACCTTAGTTAGTAGCACTGATATGCCAGCACTGCCTTGAGGATTCAAAAGGAATGAAGATCTTTCTTTAATGCGAAAGAGAGCGGATCTCTTCAAGAAACCTCAGCCTTGGTCATTTCGATACTTTTAGCTACTAACATACTAATCTGTCTTCTGCAATTAGTTACAGTATATACATATTTGCCTGAAGTCATGCTGAACTTACTAATTAGTTAACTAGTAGCCACACCTTGCTGTTAATTCTCAACGCCATCGTCAACGTCATCCACCAACTTTCTTCCCCTCGTGCTGTAGCCCCACTCGGCCCCGGTCAACGGCGCCGACACGGCCCGGGCGTAACGGAGCTATAACGGTTATGCCATGACCTCAAACCAGACGATCCTGTCCTTCAGTGACGCGAAGCTATCATTGATCATCAGAGCCACAGCCAGCTCTTGATATCTGCCGGACCAGACCTTCACAATGTCAACTCTCGAACCCCGACCTCCGTACTCAGAAGCCGAGATCAAGAATCTTTATCCGCCTCAATTACGTCTGCAACTCGTCCAGATCCTTCTTCGTCATGGCGAACGCACTCCTATCACCGCTCGCTTCACTTCCACAGGCCTTGCACCTTTCTGGCCATACTGCTCCGCAGCTCGTCGTTTAACCAGCGTCATCCTGGATCCTTCTGCCACCAGCTCCCATGTCGATCCCGCCGACAACCCAGGCCTTACTGCTCTCGAGTGGAAGCGCCGACTCGAGACCTTTGGGCCTGATGATGCTCCTATCTTAGCCACTGGCCGCAATGGCGAGCTTGATGCCATCTGCGACATGGGCATGTTGACCGATCGTGGACGAGAGACGACGTATGACCTTGGCCAGCGCCTACGCCATCTCTACGTCGATCAGCTTCGCTTCTTGCCGGAAAAACTCGCTGTCGACATTGACACGGCTGCCATCTACCTCCGCGCTACACCCATACCCCGCGCTCTTGAGTCTCTTCAGCAAGCTTTCTACGGTCTCTATCCCCCATCAGCTCGCGCCCCTGGTCTTCATCCTCCCACAATCCTTACTCGATCACCTGCCGACGAAACCCTCTTCCCCAATGATGGCAATTGTCGACGCTTCGCTGCTCTCGCTCGCGCTTTTGCTCAGCGCTGTGCTGATCGCTGGAACGACTCCGACGAGATGGCATATTTGACAAAACGCCTCGGTCGCTGGATGCCTGAGGAACACCCACATGTTGCCGTAGACTCTCGGCCTCGCCTTAGTGGCATCATGGACACTATCAATGCTACAAAGGCCCACGGTCAAGCCACTCGGTTACCTAAGGAGTTCTACGACCCCGAAGTCAAGCGAATTATTGAGAAGATCGGCGTTGAGGAGTGGTATGCTGGATACAAAGAGAGTGAGGAGTACCGCACTCTAGGCATCGGTGGACTTCTCGGAGACGTTGTCTCTCGCATGGTCGGTAGTGCTGAGCATTCTACCGCTGATGGCGAGTATGAGCTGGCTCTCAACAAGAAGATTTCTGCTACTACACCACAACCTGTACGATTTGGAATGAGCGGTTGTCACGACACCACTCTTGCTGCCACACTCGCCAGCCTCGGCGCCTTCAACGAAGAGGCCTGGCCGCCTTTCACAAGTCACGTTGCGATTGAACTATTCCGCCACGTCAATGCAGGCGCCACATCTCGTCCTGAAGCTCCCAAGCCCACTGGCTTCCTGTCTTTCTTCGGCTTGGGTAGTAAAGGAGCCCCTCATGCTGGACTGCCACCCCCAGGCATCGGCCGAAAAAAGACTCCAGACCTGACAGAGAACGAAAAAGCGCGCCTGAAGGGTTACTATGTCCGCCTACGCTACAATGACCGCCCGGTGACTATCCCTGGCTGTGCACCAGTAGGCAAGCATCTTGATGGTGATGAGTCCTTTTGCACTTTGGTAAGCTCTAATATCCTCCCCCTTACCAACTCTGGAACCAAGACTGGTATCGTGCGTCACTTACACTTCAACAGGAAGCCTTCAAGGAGATCGTGGATAAGTTCACACCCATAAACTGGAAACAACAGTGCCGTGCCAATGTAAGGGACCCAGCCTTTCCCTCTAAGCCCGAGCCATCGGGATATTGATTGTGAAAATCATCTGCAAGCACATGGGAGGTAACCAAAATCCTCCAATGTTTGACACTGCCCCCAGTCCTGTAGACTGCGTGCATTCACCATTAAGCTCTAATCACATCCTGCGCTCAACGACCTCAGGGCCTCGAATCGGCAGCTATAAACGAATTAGGTACATACGTAAGATACCACCCATGTTGCAGAATTGAGCTGTCACAAACATAGACATATTGCTAAGTGATCATATGATCTGCGTTCAAGACTGTAGTGCCTAACCTAACCTAAGACTCCGTAATAGACATAAACGCAGGTGATATATCCCCTCATCCATCCATCCCGTGCTGAATCCTCTCCAGTTCAAACAGCGTCTCGTCTCAACCATGAGCGCTCCCATCTTTCACAAAGGGGGCGTATTAATCACAAATCCCATTTCTTCCGAATGCTCTCTTCCTCTCATGAGCAAAACATCAAAAATCGAGACCAACTTGCAATACAAAAAAAGGTACACCGAAGGGGTAGATTATCAAGAAAAAGGGAAATCAAAGAATGAAGGTTTGTAAAGCCCGAGAATCAAGGACATGACGCCACAAGCGACGTCGATTACAACGTTTAAGCAAGTTTTTCGTCCATTCTCGCTCGTGATGAGAGTGAAAGCATAAAGATGCACAAGCGTCATTAGTTTGCAACTTCCTCCTCAACCCAACCGTTCAGGCCTCCTTGAATAGCAAGGCCAAATCCAGAGCCCATACCGCCATAGCTTGCCTGGTAATGGTGACCTCGTCGTTGCTCGGTCTCAGCTCCGGGAATACCATTGGAGGCATTTCCACCATTCTCGAACCCAGGAGCAAGTACAGGAAGACTGACTGCTCTGCTATGCTGGCCGCGACCTGGTGCTAGCAAGCCACCAATCGTAGTAGCACCCGGTGCTGCACTGTTGGCCGGGTATCCATTCGAAATGCTCGCTGACTGTCCATGGCCGGAAACAGGCACTTGCTGGGACATGGCGAGATCGAGATCGCTGGGAGATGGCTGGGCGGTACCAAAGAGGGCATTTTGTTGAGCAACGATCTGCTGCTGTTGGTGATGTTGTTGCTGCTGGGCTTGATGAGAGACCTGGTTCAAATACATCGTCAAAGGGTTGCTGTTGGCATTGAAGAGAGCAGCCGATTGCTGGGGG
Organism: Fusarium sacchari; assembly: GCA_017165645.1. Taxonomy (NCBI): domain Eukaryota; kingdom Fungi; phylum Ascomycota; class Sordariomycetes; order Hypocreales; family Nectriaceae; genus Fusarium; species Fusarium sacchari. The sequence continues at coordinate 272,234 of JADANP010000012.1, forward strand.
GTGTTGCCGTTTGTGGGAGAACCGCTGTTCTGGGAGCCGTTAGGTGGAGGAGAAGACACACCATCGCCACGAGGAGACTGAGACTGCTGCATCTGACGAGGAGGGTTACCGCAACGGTCTTTGCCAAAGTTGACCTTGAACTTCCTGTAGTCATCTCGGCCTCGGATGGCCTCAATGGCCTTGATGGCGTTGGCGATGTTGGTGAAGTTTACAAAAGCACAGCTCTTCTCACGCAAAGTGTTAACAAGCTCAATTTCACCATATTCGGAAAAGTCCTGTCGCAGACGCTCCTCGGTCCAGGTTTCGTCAAGGTTGCCGATGTAGACGTTTCGGGAAGCACCACCGCTCACAGCAAGAGCGATGGCAGGAGGAAGAGCTCCGGAGTGCTTGCCCCAGCCAATCTTGAGGCGTCGGTTGTGGATCATGAGACCCTGAATGTTACTCAGAGCATAAAACGAAGCGGCGGCGGTGGGATCGATGAAGGTAACGAAGCAAATGTGTTTGTCGGGAATGTAACGGATGTGGTGAAGGAGTCCTCCACGAACCACATTGCAAATCTCCTCAATGGTCGTCTCAGGGTGGATGTTGCCAAGATAGATGGTTCGGTTACCGAGGTTGTTGATACCTCCAGCAGTTGTAGCGACGGCAGCAGCAGCAACAGACTGCTGGGCCAAAGCATTCGAGATCAAGTCACGATCGGCACCTGTGAGCATGTGGGCGTATCCAGGGGCAATGCCCAGGTACTGAGCAGCATTCTGCTGTTGAGTCTTGGAAACGTAGGCACAACGATCTTTTCCGTAGTAAACGCGGCGAGGGGCCTGCCACTTGGGCTCTTGAGGAAGCTGGGAGACAGCCTTGATAGCGTTGGCAATCGAGAGGTAGTGGACAAACGCAATATTCTTCTCGCGAACGATCTTGATTGTGTCAATGGCACCAAACTTACCAAGGTCCTCGCGCAGTTCCTCCTCGCCAACTTCCTCGGGCAGATTGCCCAAGTACACGTTTCGTGAAGCCCCAGATTGTTGGACAGCCAGAGCAACAGAGGTCGGGACCTGCGAAGGCTTACCCCAACCAATTTTGATGTCCTGGCCCTTGATGCAGAGCTTTTTCAAGATAGCATCGGAATGGAAGTGAGTGGCGGAGCTAGCGTCAAGAAACGAGATGAAAGCACAGTTCTTGTCGGGCAGAAGGCGGACTGACTCGATTTGACCACTTCGAACATGACCAAGGATCTCCTCAGCCACAGTATCCGGAGGGATGTTACCAAGGTAAACAGTACGGCTGGTTCCTGTAACAACACCGGATCCCATTGAGACGGGGGATGTAGGAGGCAGAGGTGCCTGCATACCGAAACCGCCAGTAGGGGACTGGGGAGGATAAAATTGAGGGGCACCATAAGTGGACGGAGACACTATTCCTTGGTATGACTGAGGAGAAATGGTCTGCTGCACAGGGCTGGAGATACCGTTCTGCTGCTGATTGTTTGCCTGCTGTTGCTGAAATCCGGGGATGCTCTGAAACTGAGGACTGGCAAAAGCAGCCGGTGTACCAGGCTGGAAAGGGCTGCCGAGAAGCAGCTGAGAAGGCAAAAGGGGGGTGAACTGCATATCAAATGCAGTCCCCGGGGTAGCCATGTCCACTCCATTGTTCGAAGCCTGCTGGACCATAGGCTGAGGCTGGGTGTTGATCGAAGGGATGTTGCCTCGTCGAGGATGTCGGTCGGCGAAGCCAGAGATGTTGGAGTTAAAAGCGCCATGGGAGAAACCGGTATCGCTGTTGGAAGGCTTGGAGGCATGTCCGAAGCGGTTGGCCGGGCCATTAGGGGCACCCTGGCCAACGGGTCCATTTAGGTCTTGCATACCGAGCAGATGAGGGGGGACGAGCGAGTCCCGCCCGACGTGCGACAGTACAGCCGTTTTGAAGAACTGGTTGTGCCCGAGTAAGGCACGGAGAGAGCAGTGAAGTTGGGGGATGATCCGGCTGAAGAATTTCAGACGTTCCAAGTCTCCAGTTCACTGACAGCAGAGCAGAATTTTCAGGAAATCGGTCAAATCACACGATAATCCAACGAGTCAAAGCAGGCCGTATGACAATGCTAAAGCAACTAGTTATGCAGAATAAAGTCGATGAAATCGAGTATTATGAAGCGGATTGGCTTATTCGAAAGAGAACAAGTCAATGCAGCCCTGAAAAATGAAAAAGGTCGTTCCAGGAAGCGACCGTTTAGTATATATGGTGATCGAATTTGAAAGACTTTCGGCCGAATCGAAACCGTAGGGTTTGGTGAGGCTGAAGATGCAAAATAATGGTAATCGGTTGCAAGAGCGAGTGTATCGAAATGTCGAACGAGAAAGGTAAAGCACGATTGTGCGTAGCTTTGCCGAGCTGAGGATGATATCCAGGGACAAAGTGAGCTGAGCAGGTAAAAGTATTAATAAAGCAATATGGCCGAAACGAGTGTCAACGAAGTCGAAAAGTGTAGTCTCAACAGAAGGAACAAGAACGACACCGCATCTGCCAAGGAGCAGTCAATGAAAGCCCCAGACAGTGAGTGAGTATGAGAGACGAGACTTGACGAAGAAGAGAAGAGACAAAAGTCGGCGTCGATGAGAGGACGGCACAGATGTGGAGGGAAGAAGGAGTCAAAGGAGGGAGGGAGAGGGATGAATTTCGATGCCGTCTAGGTTGACCTCCAAAAGATCAGGGACCAGGAAACACAGGGGGTGCGTTTGGTGAGCCTCAGGCCGACAAGTAATGTAATAGCTCAAGTCATTAGCTGTGGGCGGTAGACCATAGCCTGTAGGTACAAAGAGGCCAGTCCAGTGGGTTGGAAATAATGCAAGGTAATAATGCTCAAATGAGCAAAGAGGCGCCAGGGAGGGAGAGAAAAAAGGCCAGACAAACCTGGTAGGGAATGAGGTGGAGGAGGGTTCGGTGGGTGGGTGGAGTTGTAGATTGAGAAGGGATAATTATGAAATGAAAGAAGAAGAAATAAGAAGAGAAAGGTAAGGTAATAGGTAGATGCTGAGCTTATGAGAACCCAGAGGAGGTTGATGGAAGAGGAGGGATTGAGAATAAGAATAGAAGTTGAAGAAGGAATGTATGAATGGAAGTTAAGAAGATTGAGAACGGAAAGAATGACCAAAGACGACTTGTTGATCATGAAAAGAAGACAGGAAAGAACTGATGAACGGCAAGAATGAATGCAGTAATCTAACGGGGATAAAAATAATTATGTACAATAGGTAGGTAGGTAGCTAAAGTACTAACTCAGTGCCTCCGCTAACCAACTGCATGAATGAATAGAGTCATAAGGTGGTCAATTCACGGTCATGGTGGAAAGGAAAGAAGACAAGAGACAGTCAGTGAGTGAGTGAGCAAGCGAGTGAGCGGATGCATAATTCATCAAACAGCACATGCACAAAACACCAACACAAAATGAACGGTCGAGGCTAAAGGTGAAAGCTATTGGACTAAGACCAAGACGGGCTTAGAGGCTACCGACGACGGACAACGGCGAGCCAGTCAGGAACTGAAAGGAGAGGATTGGTGCATCTTTTCAGGGGGAGCTGAAGGCCAAGTCTCGTGGTTCAAAGAGACAGAACAGACAACGCATTGCCTCTACCCGTGTTGGGCTGTGGAGAAGGGGAGGCTCTGGGGCCTGGGCTAGCCTTGGGGGGGCCAGCATCGACACCAGGGGCCCATGAGGGAACATTGGACAAGGGGACCATTGCCTAAAGGGGGTCAAGGTTGGAATTGGCTGCTCCGATAGTTTAATGACCCTGACAGGGATCATGTCGATTAGCTGTCACTAAAGGTCGGTGACGGACTGAACCGAAGTCGTTGATCGTCAGTCAATACCAGTTGAGAAAGACAATAGAAACAGCCTGAAGTAAAGCAAGTGTATCAGAGCATAACTACATACACACATACATACATACGGCTAATGAGTTTCCATCAATGGCAGCCCTTCCCTCATCGACCGGTTCCGTCCTTTGAAGATGTCCAGTGTTGGAGATGTACATACATACATGCACTGCAATGTTACATGCAGACAAGCTTCCCCTTGAGAAACATGCAATCCAATCCGGTCCGTCCATCTGGGACGGGGAGACTGGACTGTTTGTGTCGGCTTGGCTGACTTGGATCTGCCGGTGAATATCCATCCATACCACGCGATCGATTCTGGGCTCAGGATCAGATAGGGGTAACCAGTCTGCTATTATTACTCTGTATAATTGCTGTGAAGATAATTAGTTTTCAGGTAGGCCCTGATGAAAGCAGATGTGACTTGTCCATTCCGAGCTAGGCCGGGTTTGCTACGGGATAAAATAGGATGATGATGAAATTGAGAGCAAAGCAATGCTGCTGAATAGACTTTGAATGCAGCATATACGAGAATTTACTCAATTCAAAAGTCACATACTCCGTACCTAGGGGAAGCATTCCTCAACTGTGTCTCTACCAAGGTCTATGACCATTACACCTCGTAGTTACATATCCCAATTTACAACCAACCTGTCAACACACATCCATTATCATCATCAATATCCCACAGTTCAACCTCTCCTCACCCCTGGCAAAACTGGACCCCTAACCCATGATTACATACTGTACGTACAGAGTACTCCGTACAGATTATATGTACGTACTCCGCAAGGCATGGATGGGTTATTTACCTATTGATGGGTCTGACGGTCCGCCCGTTTCTTCGCGCTAAACTTGCTCAAAGCTCAAAGAGTAACTTCACCCGCATCACTTGAAACGCTCAAATGCGCTCAGCGAGAAGCCAGTTTGACAGCTGTACTGTACATGTCATTAAAGAGACTCTTGCATATCCAACAGAGACTCCAATATCAGTCAGTTCGTCGTAGCTCGGTGCAAACAGCCGCTCGTATAAGACATGCAGAACAAGCCGCTCCTCTAGGGCGGCTGCAACATCCAGTCTTTGTATGTACGTACTTGAAAAGTTCGGTACAACCTAGTGGTACAAGCGAGAAGACGGGAAAAGACGATTCGATTCGTATTCTCCTCCCCCTTGTTACACGGTCCCCAGTCGCCGTGAAACATCAACACGGGCCCTAGTCTTGAAGCATTTCACTCCCAAACACAATCGCCTTCAGAACATGGAAAGTCAATTCTATTTTCGGAAGCGTCTCAGGCGCTTCGCAGACGCGCCACCCGCTTTCAATGGGTTCTAGGCTGACGCTGAGAGTCTTGTTCTCCTGGTTGCGCATACTATTCACCAACTCTCACACAAGTGAGGTTGAGCAGAAACGTCGGTCTGGAAGTGGCATTTCTTTTAATGCTACTACTGTTAGTGGTTCCATTTCTGATCCCACGTCCCGCGATGCTACGGATACTGCGCCTTGACCAGCTACTACTACATATCCCAACTCCAGACCTCTCCTATCATCCTTATCCCTGAGAGTTCCATGCCCCCTTTGCGCTGTCAGTGTCAGGGAATCCACCTCGCATCCTACAATGTATCCTTGAGAGAACGTGACCACCCCAGGGATTCACTAGTCATATCTATTAGATCTTCAACCACGTACGGAGCATGCCAAGCGAAACTCGCGGTTAGCCATTAGCGAGTATGAGCACCAAACTCGATATAAAACCACGATTTGTGAACCAATGATGCTCCGTACTGATATAGATCATTGGGTGGGTGTTCAATTGCGGGCACCAAAGCTCAACCGTTTCCATGCCACATCTACATAGTAAGCTCTCCCAAGCTGTTTACAAGCCTTCCATAGGTCCGAGTGCCGTGGTACTCGAAGGCTTTCGAGTGTTACCTGTAGCACAGACACGTTCCTTTACACTGAATGGGGTTGCACGGCGAGGCTTTGCTACTGCGGGGAGATGGTCCAAATAGCCACCTAAATATTATAGCATCATCCCAAGTCAAACTTACAAAATGTCACCAACAAAGGAAACCTTGCATGCGAAGCCGTTGAGGTAGTTCCCCCGGAATCTTTCATTGATCTTCGCCAAGTTCATATTATGATCATCTCTCAGTGGCAGTATTTACCGAGAAATTAGACTGAGGGAACTACTTATAGAGGAGTTCAATGATTTCAATGATGGTTTCTTCTGCTATAATACGCACCCTCTACGTTTTATGTACATTCTTTTGACGTCGGCCAAACCCATGCAAGTCCTCATTATCATTCATAACGCATAACGCCATCCCCTCTCCATGTCACTCACAACTCATCCTTAGCATTGCCGCCATTGCCTTCCTTCCCACCATCCTGAAGGCCTCTCTTGACCATAGAGCTAATGATCTCATACACAACCTGAGCAGCGGCCAGAGCGGTCTCCTCGCCACCATTCTGGTAAGCAGGAGACACCTCGACAACATCAGCACCAACTAGGTTCAGCCCCTCAAGACCGCGAAGAATGCGGATGAACTCGCGGGTAGACCAACCGCCGGGCTCAGGGGTTCCGGTGCCAGGTGCAAAGGCGGGATCCAGGACATCGATGTCGACAGAGAGATACACAGGGTTTTCGGTACCAAGTACTTTAAGGATACCGTCGACTATTCCCTTGGTACCGAGATCATCAATATCGTCGGCTGTGAAGCGGACCCAGCCTTGGGAGGTGTCGTCCTCGTTGTCGGCAAAGTCGTTACCTGAGAGCCTGGTGCGTAGACCGGCATGGACGGAGCGCTCAGAGGAGGAGTTTGAAAGGAGACCTTCCTGGTTGGCCATCCAAAACATGGAGCCGTGGGTAAACTGAGTGGCTCCCCACCAGGAAGGATAGGCAGCTGGGTTCCAGGTATCGAGATGAGCTGTGATGAATGTGTTAATGAGGTCCTTGAACAAGATAGTTAACCAAGGGCACAGTCAACTCACCGTCGAAATGCAGGACCTGGATAGGCTTCCCATGAATCTCGTTCAACGCCCTCAAAGCAGGGAGAGCCAAAGAGTGATCACCACCCAGAGTCACCAGTCGAGCCTTGGGCGCAAGTGCCGAAACCGTCTTGCGGCGACCAAGCTGCTTGAAAGCCTGGGTCATCTGCTCGCGAGCAATGTTGTTGTCGATGGGGGTGATAGAAATATCACCGCAGTCCACAATCTTGGCCCAGTTCTGGTAAGGGTTGATACCAGCGCGAGGGTTGAATCCACGCATGGATGTCTGGCGAGCAGATGCAGAGCGAATCGCCCGTGGGCCAAAACGAGCTCCTGGGCGGTAGCTCACGGCCGTGTCGAAGGGAGCACCGACAATAGCAATATCGAAGGGCTCGGTGGGTTCAGTGAGACACTTTACATGGTTGAGATGGGCAAATGTGTTGATGCCAGCAAAGGGCCACTGCGAGGAGTCAGTATATAGACCTCTCAGGATAGTTTCACGATAGAAGTTGGAGCCTTCTCTACCAAGTGCCTGTCACATACCTCATAACCCCATTTCTGCTCGAGCTCATCAAGTTCCTCCTTCGTCCACTCCTTATCGTCATGGTCATGAGAGCAAGCTGTGGCCAGTCCCGCCAAAGCGAGAACGTTCAGGAGCTTCATGATGAGTGGCAGTTGTAATTCACCGATCAAGTCAACTTGCGAATATTTGAACTTGAGAATCACAAGAAAGAGGAGAAGAGGCAGAAGAAAAGAGAGGCTACCAGTGAGGTCTATATAGTCACTACCTACCTACCTATCTATGCTTCACCCTCCACCGGGCGGGCACCCGGCCCCACGAGTCAAGATCCATCAGATCAAGCAAACCTCAGCTCAATGAAAGCCTCGAAGAGAGATATGACGATCGCCGATTGGTCAACCGAGGCAGCTCTGACCGGATAACGATCTCCCCGCAGCTGTCTTTCTTCCCCGCCTCGAGCCCTCTTGAGGTTTGGGGAGCGAATTTGCCTGATTCAGGCATAGAATTGCACGTAGAGGCCCTATGATTTCACTTTTGGGTTGAGAGATAGTGACCAGAAAATGGGTCTTTGGTGTGGAACTAGGTTGAGAAAGGAAAGTTGGGGCGACGGCACCTCATATTTAGGTACCGGCAACGCTGGGTTTGTATTCTTAACGAAGTCAAATCACCTTCGATTCAGCCGCTGAACTGAATTGTTTGTCAAGAGTTATAAACGAGCACATGCTCTAGAATTAGTACCTTGACTTTGCAATATCAGGTTCCCCTCCAGACTCGCCTCAAGTTCTGTTGAGGGACAGGCGCCTTCTAAGCATCATATTCCCAGTATCGTTTTACGGACAACACATAGTTATTCCATTACGCATCATGCTTAATACACATCGCATAGGGTGTACACATTGTCTGTCCAAGGGCGTAGTACCCTCCCTCATTCACCACACCTCTTGCAGCACTCGAGGAGAACATGCTGTCTTTGTCTCAAGAGGACATCATCCCAGACAAGTGATATGTCCCTTTTGACATCAACTACAATGTTGATGCCTACACTTTGATCTACAATGTGCACCGGCAGTTAGCCGGTCCCATGGACAGTCCGGGCCCGATCCATCTACCGAGTTGGTAGGCAAGGATTTGCCTACCAAGTACATTTCCCCAGGTCAAGTGCCTAGGTATGGAGAGCTTTACCCAGTACAGTAGCTTTGAAGCTCCGCAAGATCTAACATACCTTACTCGCTGGCCGAGTTGAGAGACAAGACCACACTCCATGCCACTATGCTTCTTCATCCGCCCAAACACATCTCTAAGCTACTTCACCGGTGCCAATTAACTAACATAATTCATTCAAAGATTCAAACATGAAATACAAAATTTTCTATAACTTAGTATGAATCAAGACAAGACATTGATGTAAATCACCCCAATCGCCAAACTTTCCTATCAAAGCATTCCCGCCTAGATGTGTGAATCGTTGTCTTCGTCCGCTACCAGTCCTCTCTCTTGCCACTTGATCCACCTCGCGAGGGCCAGAGAACAAGATGCATTGGATTCCAGCCTAAAGAAACTCGGGGAGACCGCTGGGATACAAGAGGCTTCTCGGTGGAAGGTCCGCCTAGGGGCTACGCACAGCGGCACCCGGCAGCTCTCGATCGGTGTCACCCTTTCAAACCCTTCTTCCTCTTCTCGTTGCGGAACAGAATGCCTGCTCCCCGAGTTTCGTTCCGTCTCTTAGTTCACCTCATGCAAAGAACGATCACTCTCTTTGAAACCCATATCGTTCCGTTCCACCAGCACAGGTCATCCCAATGTCGTCTTGCCGTGCCTTGACCAAAGAACTCTATTCGTGCATGTCTACTGGGCATGTTCCTAACTCAACCAAAAATTCCTATGGGAAAGTAGGAGAAGGTGGTGTCATAGCTCGGCTGCGGCTATCCCATTTCCGTTTATAGGACGAGGCACTTGTGTGACTTCTTTTTAGGAGCAGGGGGCTCAAGTGCTGCAACGATAGCCTGTACAATGCAATGAGAAAATGTTCCAGGTAATGCTTATAGACGGGGAGAGTTTTCAAACAGTCAAGACATACCTCGTCAAATACATCCTTAAGCTTATACTGGGTGAGAGCACTGCACTCAACGTACTTGACAGCACCCAGGTCCTTCGCCATTCGTTCGCCATCCTCTCGTCGTACTGGTTGCATCTTTTGCTTTGACAGCTTCTCTCGAACACTAGGGTCGTCCCTCAAATCCACCTGGGTACCAACAATCAAACACGGAACGCCAGGGCAGTGGTGGCGGACCTCGGGGAACCACTTCTCGCGGACGTTTTCGAAGGAAGCAGGCGAGGTGACGGAAAAACAGACGAGGAAGACATCGGTCTGGGGATATGAAAGAGGTCGCAGTCTGTCATAATCTTCTTGACCGGCGGTATCGAACAAACCGAGAGTGTACGGCTCATCTCCTATCCTGTAAGTTATCAGCAACTCTTCTCTAACTGACCAAATTGCCGCCCATCAACCATATCCACAGATCGCCCCTCTTATCACAGAATTCATCACACTGCTAAAGCCAAAAGTCGGTGATGGCTTTCACGACTGGAGACGTTCATTGCAGGTGGTGGTACCCTGTGGGGGGGGCTGGCGTCGATCGATAGGTGTGCAGGTAGACTCACATAACCGTAACTGCGTAGTTGTCGAAGACTGTAGGGACATATTCGGAGGGAAACTTGTTTGTTGTGTAGCTGATGAGAAGACAGGTCTTTCCAACAGCACCGTCACCAACGACGACGCACCTAGAAAAGGGGTAAACCAGGTTAGCCTCAAGGACGATTGTGCGAATGGAAGACAGGACGACGGGCATGCAGAGTAGATGCGCAGGTGTGCTTAGGATGCTTTGCCGTGGGACAATCTCGGTGTAGAGATAAAGCAAGCAAACGAAAGCAAACAATCGCATGGCATAGCGGCAGCACAAGCTCAATGGATGAAAACATACTTAATAGTTGCGACAACAGCCATTGTTCCTCACGAAAGCTCCTCGGAAGGAGCTCGTCTATGTTAAAGTGAAATGCAAGCGGTCGAGTGGTAAAGCTCTATTGGCGGGCGGATGCGCGCGACTACGGTGTGAGAGCGGGGGGGTTGCAGGGCGGAGAGAGTCGAGTCCAAATAGGTGTCGGGGAGAATAGGTCAAAATAAGGATGATAAGTCGAGGGAAGGCGGATATGTTGGGCCTGTACTGTTTGATGGCGGATTGAGGTGGTGTTGAAGACGAGGCAAGATTGCGGTGGATGCGGCTTTCGGTAGGTCTAGGTAGCGGATTGGTATGGAGTTGCGTTGAGGTGCGCTTTGGTTTGGCTCGGTCTGGTCTGGTTTGGTTTGGTTTGGGTTGTTTGGGTTCTGGATCCAGGCCAGCGAATGAGTGGAGGTGGAGAGCTTGGGGGTGACTGAGGAGGCTGCGTACGTATGGTCGACAGAAATTTGAAACCTGCAACAAAAAGAGGTGAGCGAGAGTGGAAGACAGACACGATTGATTGACGTGTGACTACCAGCTGGTAAAGGGTCCAGTTCCAAGCAAAAAGCGACGGGGAGAGGCACAGGCGCTGGCAAGAGTTAAAAAGAGAGGCACAGGCCGTGTGTACTGGTACAGTGAGTGAGTGGTAGTGGGCCTCGATGAAGCAGCACAGACAGACAGGCAGATACCGCCGGAGAAAACCAAGCCAGGCAGGAAACCAAGGCAAAGCAAGTTGAGGTGAGGTGAGGTACCAGTAAGGCAAAGCAAAGGGACCAACACCAGTAGCATTTGCCTGGAGGTTTGTACCAGCACAAGGAAGGCAGCCTAGCCTAGCATGGGGCAGGGCAGGCAGGGCAGAACAGAGCAGGGGATAGGAAATGGTATTAATACGGGGACGGGGAGAGAAGAGAGGGGGTTACTGGTAGAACGCTCAAAGCCAGCACCTCTCCCAGTTCCAGGTTTAGCCTAGACAGGTAAGCTTGCATCCAATGGTAGGTACTTTACGTACAGCCAAGTACACTTGTGAGGACCGCCAGCTTAGCTGTACAGCAAAGTACCGCCTCTACTTGATGGGCTAAACAAGCACAAGCACCAAGTAACTAAAGGAGGCCAGGCCAATATGGATTGGTGAGGTGGATGCGGTACATGTACCAGTCTGAGTGGAGGGGACAAGCAAGGTATACTACTACCTAAGGGCAAAAGAAATGCAAGATGTGAGCGAGGCTATAGTGCAGAAGAGAAGAAAACAAAGCAGAAAGGGGATAGGGATATCAGGTAGACAGACTCCAGGAGATCCTGAGTGAGGTTCTTTCTGATTATGATCGGAATGGCCAGGTCGGTAGTGAATGTGGTCATAACTCTGCTACCCATGAAGAAATGGACCAACCTGTTAGTGATCAGGTACCTACTGTTGAAGGTACTGTAGCGATGCTGTACACCGTCTGGTTAGTATGGACCGTTTACCGACTTCTTGATGCGAGTCCAAGAAATCTTACCAAGAAGAAGTAGAGTCGATCATTAGATTGCAGTTGTTGGACTGAATTCAAGGGAGTGATGTGATAATACAAAATCAATGTCAGACACACAAGAAGTCGTAAGTAATATGGAAATGAGGCGAGGCCTAGACTCTGGACCGTCCGTCGATCACTGGATGGCAGCAGCCCAGGTGCAACGGCGATACTGGAACTCTTCAGGGCCTTTTTTAGCGTTATCATCCCAAAGCTAGAGGTAGGTAGGTACCCAGCCTCCACTGGGCCCCGGCCTGTGTGCAGGGAGGGCCCATTGTTAGTCATCAATAGTCAGATACTTCCAACCACACGCGTAGATGCAACAGGAAAGTAGCATTTTATCAACTCCATATCTGGTTCATCGGCGCCATTCCTTCAATGACAGCCTTATCCCGTATAACAAACCATCCAGAGTATCCCTCACCAGTTGCAAATATGAAACGTCCCAGCTCAGGGGCAGATTTTCTGGTCTTTGGCTTGGAAATTTGGGACAAAGGCCTGTCAGTCGGGCCTGTAGTAGCCATAATAAATACAAGCTTGACCTTGACGCACTGCGCGAGAACCGTGCTGAATGGCGCAAATATGGACCCTTTGTTATCGACATTGACCTAGACCAGCTACTATGTCAGTAAAGAGGATGAATGCGACAGTTGATGACGACACGAGGATTGAGTCACCTGGCACCAAGTGCCTGCATAAAGAACGAGAACCAAACTAAGGAAAAAGGTGGGAAAACAAAGTAAGAAGGGGATAGGGGTCAGAGAATGGGACGACGATCCGCTCGTCAGATCCGATTGTTCTCAGTGCGTGCGTTGCCTTGTTGTAAGGGTATGCTTGTCCTTTGACTTCGCTTCACTGGTGGTGTCGTATATCAGATCGTGACATGTCCGATTGGCCTCGTTCTGTTCCCGCCTGGTCTTGATTGCCTCCTCGTCTTGCAAGTTGCAGCGCATCAAGAGCCTATCCATCTGGTGATGATTGATCCAGAAGGGGTCGGGGGCTTTGATGCAACCTAGTAGCACTCTCTAGTCCATGCCCTTGGCCCCCTCAGGTATATTCAAAGCTCTCGCTTAACAAGGGGATCTGCTTTACAAGTGTCGAGTGCTTTGATGCCAATGCAAACTGTGACGCACGCGTGACCACAGGCCACTGCGGATTGACGAAGATCTTTGTGTTATGTGTTTCAACCTCCTTTGGCTCGGAGATCCGAACAAAGAAACAAACCCCATTTACCTGACACGACCACGGCCACTTCGAGTGCTGAGTGCTGAGTACGACGTCCCGAAGCAGGGTGACAAAGGCAAACATCATCAAGGAGGGCAAGAACAAGAGCGAGAAGAAGAAAACATGTTCAGTTGGCATCTGTCGAGTCTCTCGAGTGCCTGTTCTGTTGCACTGCAACGATATCGTTATTAGTTCGAGTACTCCGTAACTAGGTATCATGGCCCTCTGATAAACAACACAACAGCCCTGTGTGATAAACGGTGACTGGGGAGACACGCGCGGACACAAATCTCGGAATCACTCATCCCAGCACCCGCTCGCTAGTATAGGAACTTACCGACATCAACACTGAAGCTTCAGCCCAGGGATATTACTTTGATCAAGGGCTCCCTGCTCAAGTTTATGCAGTGGAGATCAGCCTCGTGAACTTGTCACATATTCATATGTACCTTTAACAGACTTCCAGCTGCAGCTCTGTCACGTCTCTCAATTTCAGCTTGATAAAGCTCCTGTCGTAGTTGCATGTTTGGGGCTCCAACCTATCAACATGGGACGAGGGGAATATGCAGCTTATCTGCTTGTCTCACCTGCACGAAGGCGCTTTTGTTAAATTGCATATGTACAGTACTCTCACGTCCCATCATGAGGATACATACTGTTCCGTACTCAGTACGTAGGTATGTGATTCAAACTGAGACATGAGAGCTGCGTTTAGCATGTTATCCGTCGATCAGCACGGTCTCGTGCTTAAAATTTATCTCCTCTTGCTAGGTCGGCTTCAAGTGATGCTTTATGATTCCCATCTCTGAATAGTATCGATAAGCACGGGGTTTCCATAAACCTGGATTATTAGGATCGCTTCGTCCATCTCTACGGAAGAACCAATCTTCCTGCATTGCCAAGCTATCGTCGGCGTAGCATTCGGGGAACATCAACGGGGAACAGATGTGAAAAATATATGCGGAGCATGCCACGCTACAACGTCACAGCCAATTAACGTTAGTTGTCTTCCTTCTTTAACACCAAGTCTTCTCGATGGTTATGAAAGATACGATGGCGTTATAGGTAGATTTATTAATGGAAGTCTGTTTATGAACCCTCAAGATGTGTCTACTTGGGGAATCAAGCGCCTCGACAACTTTGCACCATCAGCTACTGTTTCCCGTAGACTATAAGAACGAACGTCAAGCAATCCGAGCCCGAAAATACATACAGATCTAGGTTGCATTGTAATTCTTTACTTCTTCGTGCAGCAGTTTGGTCTTAGCCCAGCTAAGCATTAACCAAGAAGCCGTTGAAGCATAATTTAACCCTGCGTCTCGGCCTGCTTCCCACATATTCCTTCTGCTAACGTAGATCTATAACTAGTTTCTTCCTGCAGCTAAGCCTTGGTAATCAATAGCTTGTAGATACTCCGCATCTTCGGCAAACATCTCAACCTCAAAGTCATCACATTCATCACATAACAGTCTCGAGATAGCGCTAAGCCCAAATGGAGAGTCCGGACCTGTCATCCGTCCATCATCGGGGCGCGAGATGTCCGCAACCCGGGGGCCGTAAGTGGGTACGAAGATGTTGAAAAAGAGTCAGTTTAGATCCGTCTTCCCTGACTTTGACCTCTCTTGAGACGATGAATGCTCGGCCCTGAGTAGCTCGCTAAACAAAGCACCGACTGTCAATTGCTGGCCATGGGGTTGTTAAGATGGCTTCACAAGGACAAGCCGCCGGTTCTGCTCAAGGTGCGGTCCTCGGCTGGTCTCATCGTCACCACATGTTCCTTTGCAATCTTCACTGTAAGTCGCCGGTTACTCCTCAACTCTGAACAGCCAGTTGAACGATATGGCCTCAGGACATCTTTTTGTATGGTGTTATCGTTCCCATACTTCCATTCTCTCTTCAGGATCGAATTGGTATCAGCACGAATCGGGTGCAGTACTGGGTCTCCATAGCATTGGCCGTGTTTGGTGCTGCACTCTTGGCCGGCTCCCGTATGTTCACAGTCCTCACTTGAAGTGGCAGTAAATAACTTACGGTGACTATATCAGCTGTCTGGGGTTATCTGGCCGACAGAATCCACAACCGCCGGATGCCTATGCTTGTAGGGCTTATTGTATTGTGTGGTGCTACTGTTTTTCTATGCGTAGGTCGTACGCTTGCTCTCTTCATGATCGGCCGGGCTCTGCAAGGAATATCGGCCGCACTAACATGGACTGTTGGCCTCGCGCTTGTTGTTGATACTGTCGATAAGGAGCATATCGGCAAGGCCATGGGTTGGATTAGCACAGCATGCAGTCTGGGCATCTTGGTGGCACCTCTGCTGGGAGGTCTCGTGTATGGAAAGGGAGGTTACTACTCCGTTTTCGCCATGTGCTTTGGCCTTCTCGCCGTTGACATTGCACTGCGTCTCCTCATCATCGAGGTCAAGGACGCCAAAAGGTGGCTTGACATGGCGGAACCTACAGCCGTGGCAGATCCAGAACAGGTCGTGACGGAGGAACCAAATGTTGAGAAGAACAAAGACAACACCGCACAGCAAACAGATGGGCAGACCAAGGACGTATCAGACCCATCACGGTCACCTATCAAGACGCTCGTCAAGCTCCTGGGGCAGCCTCGATTCCTGGCTGCTCTGTGGGGAACCTTCGTTCAGGCACTTATCAACACGGCGCTCGAAAGTACCCTTCCTCTTCTCACACACGAGATATTTGGGTGGGACTCGATTGGAGCGGGACTGATATTCCTCCCGGTCATTCTGCCATCATTTTTGGGACCTGTGGTTGGCATGGTTGGCGATCAATACGGGCCCAAGTGGCTCGCTTCATTCGGCTTCCTCTTCGCCACGCCCTTTGTTGTATGTCTGAGGTTCGTCGACGAGAATACGATCCAAGACAAGATCCTTCTCTGCGGGCTCTTGGCTGGTGTGGGTATCACAACCGCGTGCATCTTCGGGCCCTTGATGGCTGAGATCACTTGGTCCGTCCAGGGCGAGGACGGCACTGAAGGTGCGGGGCAGATTGCTCAAGCATATGGCCTCTACAACATGGCATACTCGGGAGGGTCTCTGGTAGGGCCCATAATGGGCGGAATGGTCAAGGATAGCGCTGGTTGGGCAACAGTCGGATGGAGTCTGGGTATAGTAGTGTTCTCATCCGCTATTCCAACTGTTTTGTATACGGGCGGGCCACTGAAGGTCAAGCTTAGAGGTCGGGGGAGACAGGGTTCAGCTGAAGCCTGAATACTCCAGAGTGGATTTATTGTAGGTTCAAGATTGAGGTTATTGATACACCTTATATGGATAAGTACATATAAACCTATAGTTATACGTAAGGTAGCCATTCGCTGCCCGATTTGGACGTCTCGGACACCGCGGGCCATATCAATGGAAGCTAAGCCTAAAAGGAACAGCTGTTCTGTTCATTTTAAGTTAGCAGGGTTAGATAGGTACCTACCTTAGGTTGGCAGGCAGCTTCAATATTGCACAGTCATGCTCATGCTTTAATCAATCCATCTTCTCTCAACAACATCATCTGTAACTAAGTTGTTTTGCTTGATGATGTACTTGCATCGAAATTCTGTAACTCATCTTTTGCAAAACGTAAAATTCGATCATCGTCGTTATTCCACTTAGAGTACGGAGTACCCCGAATTCTTATACATTTCCCAGAAACAAGCCCTTTTTATGTCACCACACATCATGGAGGAACAGCAACACATTGATGAGCTCCTTGAACGCTATCTCAGTCTGCTAGACGAATACAGCCAACTTCAGCAGAGTCTCTCCCGGACTCAATCTGACGTTTTTCACAATATCGCCCGGGCTAATTTCGCCGGCGAGAGGGGCATGAGGTACGGTCAGGATCACTACGATGAAAGAATGCAAGCAACACGCCTTCTTGCCATCGAGCAGGATGCCAGCCAAAGCCCAACGTTCTCATTCATTCCTGCTCCCGAAGAAGACAATGTAGCAGATAGGGAAGAAACCTCCTCAGCCGAGAAGTCTGACGATGCATCAACAATAGAGGCCAACGAGGCCACCAGCCCTACAGAAAAGAAGCGCAAACAGAACAAGAACCCCTTGCGATGGTTCGGGTTATTCGCGCCCATGCCTCTCCGCACGGCGCAGACACATTCCGTGAAAGCAGTAGAGGAAATTATCCCAAGGCTTGTTTCTGTCAACGCCGAAATGCTACACGTGGAAATTGAGGTGCGACGAGCGAGGAAACGGCGTGCTAAAGCGGACGCAGCTGAAAAGAAGACAAGCAAAACTGCCGTAGCGACGCAGCCACGGAGCACAGCAGTCTGAACAGCAGTCTGAACAGCAGTCTGAACAGCAGTTTGAACGCCTTCATATTGATAGTACGGAGTACATCTGCCATATATGATCAGGCTCGGGTACATCAATCATTCCCAGTGCCCCCACAGGTTGTTCAGACTCTCAGCCAGAGTCGGATGAGCATAAACAGCTGCTTCCAAATCCCACCACTTCAAATTACCCATCATAGCAGTTTGCACAATCGACATGATTTCACCACCTTCCAATCCCAAACATGTGAACCCCAAGATCTCACCGGTTTTTGCATCCACAGTCGCCTTCATCATACCACGTGGCTCTGCTGTCTCCAGCGCCCTTGCAACATAACTCATAGGCATCGTGGCAGTCTTCACTTCCCTTGAACTGCTGTCGAGTTCTTTAGCGTGGAGCCCAACATGGCCAAGCTGTGGATCGGTATACATGACATAAGGAGTCAGAATTCGTGAAATCGACGCCTTTGTCGTAGGCATAGTTGGTGTTGTCGATGACATAGCTTCTGGAATGAGGTTGGTGCGTATAATGCGGAAATCATCGTAGGAGATGTGTGTGAAAGCGGCACCTCCGTGGCAATCTCCTATGGCGTAGATATCTGAAGCCGTGGTCTGGAGTTTATCGTCGACAATAATGTGACCTCTAGGGGTCGCCTTGATGCCGACTTTGGAGAGGTTCAGGCTATCTGTGTTGGGGACTCGGCCTGTTGCCAGTAGGATATGTGTTCCGGAAACTTCTGTATCCCCTGCTGGAGTCTTGATGCTTACTGCGAAAGATCCCTTTGTGTCCTTGGAAGCGGAGATCGAGTTCACTGTGCTTGAAAGATGAACCGTGATCCCATCCTGTTGAAGGATATCCAGAAGACACTTCGCCACGTCAGTGTCTTCTCGAGGCACAAGCTGCTTGGCCCTTTGAATCACAGTCACATCAGAACCCAGGCGTCGAAAGAGCTGCCCAAACTCAAGGCCGATATACCCGCCGCCCAAGACAACGAGACGCTGTGGAACCTCACCCAGTTCCATGATAGTAGTCGAGTTGAGTACTCGTGCCGTATCAACATCATCGAGGCCTGTGATTTCTGGCCTCAATGGCCTCTCACCGACATTGATGAATATTTGATCGGCGCTGACCTTTGTCTCGCCCCCATTGTTCAACAAAACTTTGAGTTTCTTCTCGCCGACAAAGCTACCATCGCCCATGATCACATCGACACCTGCTGCATTCAAACCTTTGACACTGCCGGCGTTCCACTGCTCCACGATTTCACGCTTGCGCTGCCTTACGCGGGCCATGTCGATCTCAACCTTACCATTTCCTCCGTGTACGCCATAGTCTTTACCTCGTTTGGCCATGTAGGCTGCTCTTCCAGAGGCGATCATGGTCTTTGTAGGCGTACAGCCTACGTTTACGCAAGTGCCGCCGAGTGCCCTGCGCTCAATCACAGCTGTTTTGCGACCAGCATTGGCAAAGGCTTTGGCAACTGGATTGCCACTTTGGCCGGAGCCGACGACGATAACGTCGTAGTGCGTAGCCATTGTATAAAGTTGTTGGCGCTTGAGAAACTGACTGGTGGAAGTTAGACGCGATAAGCCAAGGAGACGTTTCATGAGCGGAGGTCATCAATCGAGATTTGATTCTATGAGGACTTAGAGGCCAGCTAGATGGAGCGTATGAATAGAAGCCTCTTATACGAGGCACCATCGTTCAGCGACATGTAAGCAGGTGGCTTATTCATCTCTTACAACGCATCGCCCGCGTTTCGTCAGCGTGATTGATGTAGTTACTGTTGGCCAAAGGGGATGCCACAATCTCGTGAGGGGTAGGACAGATCACCACGATGTATTTAACCGCTTGACGTAGTGGCATAAGCACCATCTATTCCACACAGTATTTAGCTCTGAACGTCGTGTCAATATTGTTACGCCTGAAAGGCTGTCCCGCAGATGCCATCACTCCTGCGTTAACGAGCCCAATGTAGCGAGAACATCTTCTAAAATTTCCCTCTCAGGGTTATCATGATTGACTTGCTTAGCAAGTTGAGACGCAATACCAAAGATAGCAGCAATAGAGTGCTTGTATCTCTGTCGCATGCCCCGGTTCGCCGCTCCAAGCACCGAGCAGCAAAGTTGTAAAGAGGATATTACTGCCTCCTGTACCTGGGGTGATAACTCTGAATCAGGGATATCCCATGCTGCCACTGAAGTGATGAGATCCATCCAAGCTTCAGGAACACCGTTGGATTCTTGCTCAACTATGGGAAGAAGAACGCGAACAATGTCTGTAGCCCGAGCAGCCTCTTGCTCTCCGCAAGTCCGTGAGGTATGCTGCAGAATAGAGTTCAGATCGTGAGCGAGAATTGTCCAGCCTTCATTGGCCAGCAACAGCTCGCGACCTTGGGATAGCGTAGTCACACCCTCGAGAGCCACGAGGACAGGAGATTGGAAGTCGAGTTTATGTTGAGAGCTGGATTTGTAAAGATCCATAAACATATCCATCAAACCAGTAGCCTCTTTTCGCAGGATATCATTCTCCTCTTCTCGTAGCCAGAGCGCCAACGCTCGTACAGCCGAAAGTATGAACATATCATCGTCAGCATTGTCCCTCATTGAGTCCCAAGCGAGTGTGTGATGGACGCCAGTTGATGTTTCTGTCGTGCCAGTTCGAGCGTCTGGATGTAGTCCCATAGCTCCGGCGACAGAAGCATCCCATCGATCGCGAAGATACTCGGCTGTGAGAGACATTGTCTCGGAAATGCCCTTGCGGAGCTTGAGGAGGTTCTCAGGGGTCATGAAGAAGGTTTCCATGGACTCGTCTTCCAAACACTGCACGAGGTATCCAATGAAGATTGAAATGACGTCGAATGCAGAAGTGAGGCGTGTTGAGACTTTGGGGTATTCGGGCTTATTTAGCTGTTCTAGAAGAGTGGGAGCCGAGGAACGAATGTCAATGAGCAGGAGGTTGATGAGTAGGTACGAGAAGGCCTTGTCATCCTTTTTTTCGTCGATAAACACCAACTTCGGTGCCTCGGACGGGAAAGCTTGGAGTATCGAGGCTGTGGCGTTTGTATATGCCGCTCGGGCTTCAGGTGTTGGCCTACTTGTGACGAGGTTTTGAATGTAGCCAACGACCACCTTGAGCCACCGGGGATGCTGAGGAAGGATCTGGAGCAAATGGTTAGATGATTCTATAGGAGAAGGTGTGGAAAACGAACTGAAGAGTTGGCGTGCCGAAGAACAAAACCGAGGAACTCGAGAAGAGTGACAGCATCGGTTCCAGTGAATGATGAGACCAGACACTGAATCGTGTCGTCAATCTGCCTCACCAGCGTAGAGGGATCTTCAATGGTTGTCATAGAATTGAGCCATGCAAAGCAAAAGATATCCAGAACCTGTGCATGGCTAGGAGCGATCTCAGTAAGGGGGCTAAAGTCTTGGACCTTGATAAACTCTTGTGCTCCTTGCTGTGAGCTTGCTAGTGTATGTAGCAGCTGAAGTATTAGCTTCGTGGTACCTTCAGAGCTAAAACGGTCATGAGTTTGTTCCTTTTGCGTGGCGAGGAGGCTTCATACCTGTAGAGAACTGCATTGACTAACAAGGGGATCCTGTCGATGAACTTGGCGTCACTCTTGGCCTGGTCGGGAAGAAGAATGGAGAAGATGTGCAAGACAGATACAGCCAAATCCAACATCTCTTTTGAATTCTGGGTTGAGGGCTTCGAGCCTGTGCGTAGTAGTCGGTCGAGGAACTTGGGTGAGAGGCTGGACCATAGACCTTGAACGGTCTGCTCATCCTGGCGGAGTTGCTCAGAGCTGTCGAGAAGAGATTTCAGGAGGGCCAGCCCAACAAATCTTTGGGTATCATCTTTGGCCTTGAGAAGTGACTGTATCTTGTTGACGTCTGTAGGTTGAGAAGCAGTACTTGATGTATTCTCAGCCATCTTGGTCCCTGTTTTGCAGCAGTGAATCGAGTTCCGGTTACCGAGCTGTAGTTTCCATACGTTGAATGCAACGCTTGAGTGTCTTGAGGAAGATCAATACTTGACTGTATATGCGAAGAGCACTTGCATCTAGTTATCTGTAAGATATTGATACCTAGACTACCTTACCTTAGTAAGTGAGTAGGTTGACTTGACTCCATTGCAACAACTTTGTTGGGTCCCACTATTCTATAAATTCCCCTCCGTGCGTGCGTGCCGACCTAGGTAAGGTAGGTAAGGTAGGTAGAAACGACAGATGAATTTCTAGAAACCTCCAATATTTATGGAGGGGGGGTGATATCAGCGAATGGATTCATTTTACAGGATAGGTACCTAGATTATAAATGCTGATTATTATTGAGATCTGAGCATATCGTCCAGCAGTATCATACATATACTGATGATGATTCTATCAGGAATTTGGCAAGCCAAGATCCTCGCGAGACCAGGAATTTGATTTAGCTGCCACTCGCTCGAGACAATAACAGCCTAACTAGGTACCTAGGCAGAATGTTTCAATATTTCTTCAAAACTCTTCCTTGTCTCAGCTATAATTTAGTATAAACAACCTACCTTATGTACCACCCGACGCCATCCAATCCATTGATGATGATCCATGCATTGGATCCAACCTATGGACCTAACCTAGGTATGCTTTCAGCTGGCTCAGTCTACGTTTTAGGCAATCCTAGCCCTACAACAACCAACCAGACCAACTGTAGCCATCCACCAATTGCGTGCGTGTCCTCCACTGAACTCTCTCCGGGGCGAGTCAATAGCGCAGCCCAGGGCACTTATGGACTTGAAATGCCCGGACATGGCACCAACAACCTCCATCGTATCTAACTTTTATCTCCTCTCTCGACTCTCCCTTTCAGTCTCTCTCATAAACCAAAGACTCCGTCCGGGCCAGCTGTGAGCTCCTACACCGCATAATCACAATGTCATGAGCCGCATCATGTCTGGAGCGTCTCAAAACGACCCCTACGCTTCCGCTTCCGCTTCCGCCTCTGCTTCTGCCTCTGCCTCCGCCGCCTCGTCCTCATCGCATACTCCAAACTCCAATGCCGACGATCGCGATGAGCTCGATTTCCTTCATGAAGACGCCAGCGATGACAGCGGCCGTGGTAGGTCTCGCGACCGAGATCATGTGCTCGGCGACGATCCGCTCCAGAGCAACCTGGGTGCGCCCATGACCTTTAAACGCAGACAGGGTCCCTCGTTCTGGTCCGCGCCCTCTCGACTTCTCTCCGCCATCACAGGCTCACGACTGAATGCCTCCTCCAGAGGACCATCTCCTTCTGTTTATCCAAGCTCTAATACTCCCCCGCGCCCCGAGACTGTCGTGTTCAACGAAGCTTCCAAGGATGGTGTGCCGCATGATTGGTACGCCGAGGGGCCAGGGCGTCGAGTCGGTTACGAGGATCTTACGGCTATCGATTGGATCTTCGAATACACAAAGGAGCGCCAGAGACTGCGCATGCTGTACTCGAGTGCGTCTGGGGTCATAGGTTATGTGCGACGCCTCATTGATGCCAGCCAAGTCTGGATCGTCCTGCTCTTGACGGGTATGCTTGTAGGCACTGTAGCTGCTGTCATCAACGTCACGACCGATTGGCTTGGAGATTTGAAGGAAGGATACTGCGCCAGTGGACCAGAGGGAGGCCATTTCTACCTAAACAAGGCGTTCTGCTGTTACGGCTATGACCAAGGCTCCAAATGTGACGGCTGGAAGACTTGGGGCGACACTCTGGGGGTCCATTCAAAAGGTGGCAAGTGGTTCGTTGAGTATCTCTTCTTTGTTTCTTTCGCGGTATGTGCACTGGACCGGAACCCCATAGCTTCTACTGCCTCGCATGGCTAACAATTGGAAGATGCTCTTTGCATACGTCGCAGCGCTTCTCGTCCAAGAATATGCCATTTACGCAAAACACAGCGGTATTCCAGAAATCAAGACTGTCCTCGGGGGCTTCGTCATTCGACGGTTCCTTGGACTCTGGACACTCATTATCAAGTCTCTTGGTCTTGTCAGTCAAAATCTATACTGCCCACCAGCTCGTCGCTGACACCATCACAGGCTCTTGCTGTTGCATCAGGCATGTGGTTGGGTAAAGAAGGCCCCCTAATTCATGTTGCTTGCTGTTGCGCCAACGTATTTACGAAATTGTTCCGCAACATCAATGACAATGAAGGTAGAGAGCCTCCCTATAACGCAGTCACTTGTCGTCAGCTAACGCCATTAGCTCGCAAACGTGAGGTCCTTTCGGCCGCCGCCGCCTCAGGTGTCTCAGTTGCCTTTGGTTCCCCCATCGGTGGTGTCTTATTCAGTCTCGAGGTCAGTTATGCTCAGCCCCAGGCCCCAGGCCCCAGGCCCCCAACCAATACTAATATTCTGCAGACCTTGTCTTACTACTTTCCAGACAAGACGATGTGGCAGAGCTTTGTCTGTGCCATGACTGCTGCAGTTGTTCTTCAGGCTTTTGACCCCTTTCGATCGGGCAAGCTTGTCTTGTATCAAGTCCACTACAGCATCGGATGGCATGGCTTTGAGCTGCTCCCCTACGCCATCCTAGGCGTCATGGGTGTAAGTCCAATATCAAGTCCGAACAGAACGAGTAACTAACAGCATCTTCTTTCCAGGGCATACATGGCGGTCTCTTCATAAGACTCAACATGGCTATTGCTCGCTGGAAGAAGTCGAACCGATGGATTCCAGGCCCTATCGTCCAGGTTCTCATCGTGGCCTTCTTCACAGCCCTCATCAACTATCCCAACTTCTACATGAAGGTGCAGACGACTGAGCTCGTCTCCAACCTCTTTTCAGAATGCTCGCAGGTTCTCGACGACCCCATCGGCCTCTGTAGAACAGGAGCTGCTTCGGCCAGGACCATTGTCCTCCTAGTCTTTGCATCTGTATTGGGCTTCTTCCTCGCCGCTGTCACGTTCGGTCTCCAAATTCCAGCCGGAATTATTCTCCCTTCTATGGCCATTGGTGCCTTGACAGGCCGCGCCGTGGGTATTATCATGGAGATTTGGGTTACCAATCACCCTGGATTCTTTTTATTCGGCTCATGCGAACCTGACATACCCTGCGTCACGCCAGGTACATATGCCATTGTCGGTGCTGCAGCATCTCTTGCTGGAGTAACCCGCTTGACCGTCTCTATTGTCGTCATCATGTTCGAGCTTACGGGTGCCCTCACCTATGTTCTCCCCATCATGATCGCTGTCATGATATCAAAGTGGGTGGGCGATGCTTTCTCTCGTCGCGGTATCTACGAATCGTGGATTCACTTCAACGAGTATCCCTTCCTCGACAATAGTGAGAACAACGAATCTATTCCTGACATCCCAGCCTCTCAAGTCATGACTCGCATCGAGGATCTTGTAGTTCTTACTGCCACAGGTCACACCATCGCATCTCTCACCACTATCCTCGAGATGCACCCATACCGCGGTTTCCCTGTCATATCAGATCCCCGAGAAGCCATTCTTCTTGGATATATCTCTCGTGCCGAGCTGGCATACAATCTCTCAGCCTCGACGCAAGCCCCTCGTTTGCTGCCCCCTGAGACTGAAGCCTTCTTTTCTCACCAGCCCATGGCAGATCCACGCACAACCCTGGATCTTCGCCCCTGGATGGACCAAACACCGCTTACCCGGGCTTCGCATACAAGTCTTCACCTTGTCGCTACATATTTCCAAAAGCTTGGCCTGAGATATCTTCTCTTCAGCGATCGCGGTGTTCTGCAGGGCTTGCTGACAAAGAAGGACGTCTGGTATGTCCTCAATGGTGCCGAAGAGACACGCCGCACCATGGGTCTGGCACCTGACGGTGCTGGTCATGAGACTGGCGTCACCGACAGGATAGCAGACGACAATGGCGGCGGTGAAAGTAGTGGATTGTTACATGGCGATGGTGCCGATGATGGCGATAGCATACAAGGGGAAGAACCAATGTTATAAAGGGATCCCATAGATTTGCTGCTGGGTCATGTATGATGGATCGTGGTTATATTGTTGTTGTTTTTTATCATATAGACAAGTTTGCTATTCTTGGTAGGCTATCAACACATATGAATGTACAATTCAACGCTTCGTACAAATTTACCCGGGCATATTACTGACCTCCCGTCTCTCCGAAACGCCAGTATTGTATGCTATTGTGAGCTTCGGGCTTTGTTACAAGATGTGCCTCTCTCTTGTAATATCGTAGCCAAGGGGAGACAAAAAAGGACTATATTCGAGGAAAGGTAACAAGAATAGTGACGTATACTGTACTTAATTTAGAGTCAGTGTATCTTTAAATAACTCATTTGTGTCAGATGTTCTCCTTGAAACATTACAGACATTGATTCAGCTTGCCAGAAGTACTCCCTTATTGATAACCAAAAACTGCACACCGGAGCATACGAAGCTAGAATCAGATCTAAAGATTTTGTCATAAAATCGCTTGAATTATCATGAAGCAATGGTCAGGTCGAAATAGCCCCAACTTTTTTTTTTCAACGCGCAACTCCTATTGCTTGATTGAAATCCCGATATAGTATGGAACCAGCGCCTGAGCAGCAACCATACCAGCCAATGCATAAACTTCTCCTCTGAGAAAGCTAAAGAGAACAACACCGATTCTAATACTCAAAATCATCGTCAACAGAGGGGCCCTTATTCTTTGTCACGCTCTCCTGTTTGCGATACATTTCAGCAACCTGGCGACTTGTCGTGGCAGCATCAGCTTTCTTATCATCTCGCACACGGATGAAGCGAGGGAATCGAAGACTGATGCCCTTGTTTCCTGATGGGTCGACACCTTCCTTAGAACCGGCCTTGTAACGTGGACTGAGGGTCAAATCGGCTGTCTTGACTTCCCAGACATACCGAGGCTCAAACCAGACGTCAGGTTGGTGTTGGCCGCCAGAAGAGTGGGAGTAAAAAGGCTTAGGCCTATCGATGGTAATTTCAGAGAGTTGGGTATGGAGATCCTCCAAGACCTGCTCTGAGAAGCCAGTTCCGATATTGCAAACAGTTTCATATGTCTCTGAGTTGGGGTTGTAACAGGCCAGAAGGAACGCACCGTAAACAGATGTACGTTTGCCTTTGCCGTAGTATGCGCCCAAAACAACAAGATCCAGGGAATCACCGACACCTGACAGATAATCCTTCTTGATCTATGATGGCAGTCAGTCATACAGCTTCTAGCAATGCGGTTTTCAACTCTTACCTTGAGCCAATTACGACTTCGCTTACTGGGCTCGTACCCACTCTCAGTTCCATCCAGCATCTTTACCATAAGACCCTCACATGAGGCCTTGACACTTTCGTCAAGGAAAACTTGGATCTCATCCAGTTCCTGGCCATTCATGTGGGTAGCGAAGGAAAACTCGCCTTCCACAGGATTAAACGCGGTTTCGAGAAGCTCACGTCGTTCGCGCAGTGCCTTCTCGACAACAGCTTCTCCATTGAGGTACAGCAGATCAAATGCAAATACGCAAACCTTGACCTTTACATCCTCAACCTTAACATCCTTCTTCTTGCGTGTCATGAGTTGCTGGAAGGGCAACACTTTCTTCTCATCGACATCCCAGGCCACTGTCTCGCAATCCAGGACAAAGCTCTTGGTGTCCGGCTTGACCCAGGTATGGAGTTTGGCAAGGATATCGGGATACTTCCGGGAGAGATCTTCGGAGTTTCTGGAGAAGATGCTAGCAACACCAGCAGCAGCCTCCTTGGCGGCGCCTTGACTCGCCTCGCTTAGTTCTTGAGGCGCATCTTTGGCCACATAATGGATTTGTGCTCTTTCGCCATCATACTTATACTCACAGGTGAAGGTTTGTCCCTCAAAGCGATCGAGTACTTCAGTAATGGCCTTTGTTGGCTTGGCCAGCATGGGCTTCAAAGGTACACCAGGTCGGAGCTTGCAATTTTCCCGAAGCTTCATGATCCCGTGTTCTAGCATTGCAGGAATAATCACGTCGTAGCTCGGAAGTTCGCTGTATTTTGTAAGCATGTGTCATCGACAGTGGTCCACGTGGCTTACCTGTAGACAGTCTTGAGAATTGATTCACCTTTCTCAAGATCCGAGGTGCTAGGGACCTTCCCCTTAGCATCTGCTTCGTGGGCAACAATAGCTTGCGCCAAAGAAACAAGAACAGTTCTCTCAGCCAGACCAAGTCTCAACTTTCCTTCCAGGAATCGAATGATAAACTTGGCTTCACTCGGGCCTCCCTTGTCCTTAGTAATATCGACTTTACCGGTGGAGTTAGCATCAGCTGCAGCAAGAAGCTTCTTGATACCATCCACCTTGCGCCCCTGAGCACCGTTGCCAGTGACAGTAGCAATGTTCATTAGGCCTTGATGCACACCCCTGATAGTCAAAGCCTTCGGCTTGAACATAGTACGCTGAGTTGATCGACTCTTTACAGCCACCAATCCAAGATCGCCAATTTCTTTCTGATCAGCCTTAATCACCTGGAGGCTTCGTCCCGTCGTCTCGCCGATAGCCTTCATGATTAACGACTCGCCGATACCCAGCTCGATACCAGCGTAATCAGGAGCTAATTTGTTGATCATTAATAAGACCGTAGGTAATAGATCCTCAGGAGTCAGGCGCATGACCTGGCGAAGGAAAAGAGAGCAATGCTCCATAATGATCAGTCTTTTGGTGGTCATTTCCACAAGAGAGAAGGTTGTACACAGGGCCGCATACGGAACAGGGGTGCCGGGCTTCCAGTCGGGATAGGGGTCTTTCGTCTTGGATTTGAACTTTGTCTGGACCTTCTCGCGAGCCTTGGCAGCAACTTCAGGCTTATCTTCGACATCTGCCTCGTCGTCAAGCTCGGCTTCTGAAGCTGAAGCTGTGGATGCCTCTTCTTTGGCGGAATCGTCGTTCTCCTCAGGAGTGGGTTCTTTAGCTGCCTTGGCTTTAGATGTTGCCTTTGACCTCTCGGGCGACTTGACTTTTGGGGGTGTGCTTGCGACATTTGACTTCTTGGGGGATGCATGCTTCTCTTTCTTCACAGTTTCCTCATCGTCATCTTCTTCCTCTACTCGCTTTCGACTTCGTCGTGCTCGCTTGGTGACAGGTCCATCGCTCTCGTCATCAATTTCCTCTTGTTTGATGGGTGTAGGCTTGGGCTTGTCTTCTGATCTTGCTCGCTTCTTTGTTTCTGATCCATATTTAGATTATCGTAGGATTTCATCGAAGTATCAAAATACCTTTCTCAGAATCTGAGCCCGATTTGACCTTCACGTCAGCCTCCTCTTCGTCCTTCACTTCTTCCTTTTTGGGTTTGCTGCTGAAGGAGAGCTTTGTCTGTTGAGGAGGCGCACCTTTTGCCCCAAAGAATTTCCTGTGGTTACCAATTGGTCTTGGTCAGTGATCGAGTCTTTAAATTTCAGTTGTCCCTCCACACACCCGATTGTGCTCTGGCCGGATTTGACATACCCGAGTGTCGCTTGTTTTGGCGCCATGATGTCTGGGACTCTTGTAGAAAACAAACGCACAGAACGCAGAGAGTAACGATTTACAGAGCGTGGTATTAATCTGGAAGTGTTTTGTAGAAAGAGAGGGGCAATTGTGAGCCCGCGAGTTGACCAGACACTGAGTAGCATGACGCGCCCGCTAGGCAACCTGTCGCGTTAATTAGCTGCCATTCGCGAGGGTAGGTGCGACCAGAACGCGCGAGATGCCTGCCCCACGTGACTCGGTTGCCTAGTAAGGCAGGGCGTACACCCGGCTATTCCCATGTTAAGTAAGGCGCCGATCAAATTTATTAGCGCGCGTTAATTAATTGTTGGAGGGGCCCCCTGTAAGGTCTTGTTGTCTCGGGGGAGATAGGCCGAGATGGCTCGCCAAATATCATGATATTGGGTGGATTCTTTCGTTATTGACTCTAACTTTGAGAAAGACATTTATATAAAACCACTGTAGGACAAGGAGACATCCATGAGGAACACGAAAAAAGCAATCCTGGGTCCTCGCCCTTCTCCATTTTCGGACCATGCCAGGCCTCTTTCTAGATAGATCATGGATGTATATTACAGCAAGCAACAAGTGCTCAAATCATTATGGTGGTAAGGCCTCGCGCTCAATTCCTCTACTGGAAGTAGTGGTTCTCCTCGGGAATACGGCCGCGGATGTACTCGGGCTCGGATCCCCGAACGTAGATATCCTCAAACAGAATCTCAGGCTTGGGCTCAGGCGCGGCCATGGCCTCAGCAGCAGCAACCTCCTCGTTGACGTGGGCACGAGCCTCCTTGTCAATCTTCTTGAGCTCCTCCTCACTTGTGATCTCCCAGTCCAGGATCTTCTGCTTGAGTCCAGCAATAGGATCGTTGGTGGATCGCATGCGCTGGATCTCCTCACGGGTTCGGTAGGTGGTACCGGGATCAGACATGGAGTGGCCACCATATCGGTAGGTGACGTACTCGAGGACCAGAGGTCCCTTGTCGGCAGCAGTCCACTCCTTGCCGTACTTGACGGCGGCCTTGACGGCAAGGACATCCATACCGTTGACCTTCAGACCAGGGATGTACTGTCCACGCTTGTAGTAGTCGGTCAAAGCGGAAGAACGAGCAGCAGCTGTACCCATACCGTACTTGTTGTCTGTGGAGTTGTCAGTAGTGATCTGGCTCGCTCTTATGATATCGACTTACTCTCGCAGCCAAAGAGGGCAGGGAGATTCCAGAGCTTGGCCATGTTGAAAGCCTCGAAGACCTGGCCCTGGTTGCTAGCACCATCACCGTAGAGGATGATAGAAGCGTTCTTGTTTCCATTGTACTTGTGAGCAAAGGCAAGGCCGGCACCGACGGGAACCTGAGCACCGACGATACCGTTACCGCCGTAGAAGCTCTTGGCGAACATGTGCATGGAACCACCCTTGCCGTAGGAGATACCCTCACGTCGGCCAAGCAGCTCACCAATGATGGATCGAACGGTAGCACCACGCATCAAGGCGTAGCCGTGGCATCGGTAAGCGGTGATAATATCGTCCTCCTTGGTGATGGCATGCTCAATACCAACGGCAACGGCCTCCTGTCCAGTAGACAAGTGGCAGAAACCACGAATCTTCTTCTCCTTGTACAGACGATCGGCTGCCATCTCCATCTGTCTGCGGGATTATCAGTAAATCTTGTATTGAGATCGTGGGGAATGCGGTTGCATACCGGGTGATGACCATCTCGCGGTACATATCCTTCAACTCCTTCTTGGTCACCTCCAGGGTGTAAGGAGGAGGGTCCAGCTCGTAGGTCTCGAAGCTCTCATCGCTGAGGTTAACAGAGAAAGGTTCATCATCGGACTGCAGCAGTCGAGGAGTCAGTGATGGTTCGTGGGCGCATTGCGGAGGGCGAAGTGTCGGGCGAGGGTATTCCGAAGGACCCTTGCGGGACGGAAAGTGCGCATTTTCTCACCTTGGGGACTGAGTGGCTCAGGGACGCCGAAGCGGCATCGGTGGTGACAGAGCGAATGGCAGTGTAGGCAGGAGCGGCGAGCTTGGTGCGCATAGGCACAGCCCTGGGGAGACGAAGAGCTCTAGACAACATCGTGGATATGGAGAATTGAACTGAGGGATCAGGACGTTGTCGAGTTGATAACTGCGACTTGGCTGGATGGAGCTCAGAAAAAGTCGCTGTTGAGCGGCAGAGCGTTGAGCTTGGCCTCCAATTGTTGGTAGGTCTAGTCCGAGATAGGACTAGCCATCACGTGATATATACATGCTTGCGATCTCTTTGAATCCCTCCAGACAGTCCAATTGAAGAGATAATTTTGTCCGAGGACATGATCATATCAACAGGGTCTGCTGAATGTCCCAGGACGTCTTCCGATTATCAAAAGACCACCTCATGACCATCTTTTCTCTCCATACAAGACGGTCTAAGTGACACACCACGTCGTCGGTGTAATTCTCGCCGATGTGGGGCTCTATCCACACCGTCCCTTCCACCTCCGAGCCACGACAAGGCCTACCAAGGGGAGGAAAGAAAACACAGGACCTTGATCCTAGATGATAAAAAGACTTAAGTAATATAGCCTAAGTTTAGGATAATTTTTGCTAGGTTTATTTTAGCACCCTAAAGTAAGGTTTGCTGTTTTCTTGCCCCCCGAGGCCTACCTAGGTTTTCCTGGTGGAGGTCGGAAGGGAAAGTCCCTTGCTGAGTGAGGTATTCTCAGTCCCTGGAAATATTCGGGCTCAACGACTTGACCTCCCAGGAACCAAGATATGGCCCATGATGACAGCTTATCACTCATAGTTACCTAGCTCCGGAATGAAAAGACAAAGAATTGACAGGTCTTATTGGTGGAACCCAACATTACTGGGCTAATCTCTAATCGTTCTATACACACGCTATCGATGTGGTATTATGATGAAGATAACGATCAATGTCAAAAAACCAGAACGCTGACATCGACTTCTTATATAGTCCGAGCCGCCTTCATTGGGCCTTGAGATGCAACTCCATATTCCATTTCCGTGGCTCCAGTTTCCCATAACCCCCTTGATTCATGCTGTCATACTCCCATGCAAATTCGCATGATCATCCATCCATAACTGACATATTCTGTGACCTGGTGGTGATGCAGCAACGCCCAAAACATGCTTTCAAAAATCCTTGGCGCCTCTACAACAATTCGAAGAAAGAGTATAGTGCAATGCAGTGCGGATGACCGGATCCGTCTTCGATACTAAATGTTGATTCCACAAAATCGGGTACGCTTGAAATGCTGGTGCTCGCCGATGTCATATCACGATGGTTGGCGCAGGGCCATCATTAAGATCACCGGACTTCCAGCTCAGTCATCATGAAAGAACGTCCCGCCCTGCAATGGGGCAGTTGAAGGGCCAGCGTCGTTCATCTCGACATCCTGGGTTGAAGCGTCTCGGCTGGAACTGACCAAAGTCTGTTGTGAAGTACGATAGTCGATAGCCATGGCGCTCAGTGGGCGATTCGGGTCATCCTCCAGTACCCGCTGTTGAAGCGAGAGTGGTCGGTCATATAGCATTTCTTCGGGTGGTGAGAACGACCACACCTACCAAAGTCAGTCTTGAGCCTTATCAGCCTTCGTCCAGTATCGACTTACCTCCATGACTGTACGGCCGTGCCTCAAGGCCAAAGCAACGCACTTCTCGTCTTCGAAGGCGACACGCCAGACAGCTTCACCTTGCGCAATGAGCTCACGGACAAGATGTCCAGTTTTGAGGTCCCAGATCTTAACTCGACCATCACTGCCACCACTCACGACTCGAGTATCATCAAATTGCAGACTGGTGACACTATTGTCGTGAGCTGCGAGACGGTGGATCGGACACATTTCTTTCAGTGACCAAACTCTGACCGATCCATCTGATCCACCGGTAACTAAGGTGTCACCACGCATCTGAAGCTGTCCAACGAGAGACGTGTGACCCTGGAGAATAGCCAGACACTCACTTGGAACTGTTAGTAGCTATTATCCGTTGTTTGAAGAGACACATACCCAGAAGTCGGATCCCAAATTCTCACGTTGGTATCCAGACTGCCCGTCACGACTCGCTTACCATCAAACGCAATGGCGTAAATTTGACTAAAATGGCCCTGTAACGTTTGAAGACAACGGCCCTCGGAAATGCTCCAGACTCGAGCGAAAGTATCGTAGCTACCGGATACGACAATGTCTCCCTTGATCTCGAGACACCGAACACTGGACTGATGACCAACAAGAACATTTTTGCAAAGGCCGGTTCGGATATCCCAGATTCTGAGGGTTGTATCCCGGGATCCAGAAATCGCCGTGTTTGCGTCTGCCATTTTCAGGCACCTCACTGTCGATGTGTGACCTCGCAAGGTGTGTAAACAGGCACTGCATCCTGTCAGCAAATGATCAAGAGTAATGGTGACTTTCAACGTACCCAGTCTTAAGGTTCCATACTCTCACGTCACGATCGCAGCCTCCACTGACCAGAGTATCATCCCAAGGAACCATGGCCCAGACACCCATAACATGTCCCTGCAGGGTGCGTTGCGAGTCTCCCTCAGTATCGAACACATGAATCTTGGCATTGTCAAGTGCCACAATGATGTACTTTGGCGTCAGATGCAGGCTTGTGACGACGCCCCCTTCTTGGGTAATATTCCGCGTTGTGCTGGTGCCGCCAGATCGCCAAGCAGCTTCAACTAGATATCTCTGCTTGAAGTGAGACTTGTACGTCCGTAGCCTGGGCCGACCAGAGGTATTCGAGCCCTCTAACGACCGGGTCCCTGAGGAGTAGGAATAAGGGCGCGCGCCTGGGAAACTGTTGCTGCTGGTCATGTCGGCATCGAGTCCATGCAAAGCCTGTACTGATGGTCTCGATGAGAAATTAGGTGCGTGTGTGTAGACCTCTGATAGTCGGCGGCCGTAGTCGTGTTTGACACAAAGATTCTTCCATGTCATGTCGTCGCTGAGTAGATCTCGCCATCGTTTGGAAACTTGCGAGGCTCGTGCTAAAACTTTTGGGTCATCGATGAAAGATAGTATCTACACGTATGAGTAAGCCCACCGGATCCTAGGGAAAACAATGATATAAGAATGGTCCTTACCCGAAGACACAGTTCGTCTGGCAGACTTGTAAATGGGTCCTTTTTCAATAGAGGGCTGACAAATTGGTGAACGAAACTCAATTGCTGGCTGGTACAGAGATTCAGGAGATCGGCAAGGACCCGAGTCCTCTGGGGACCAGAACAGTTTTTGAAGTGTTGCCGGACTTTGGCGAGAAAGAAGTCCTCATCATCAGCCGCATCACTCCAATCTGGTTGGAAATGCGAAGGTCCCGGAGACGCAGCGGGTGTGGGAGGCGGTGGAGGTGAGCCAGTGAGTTGTTGATCAAAGTCCGCGGCGGGTGTAGACATGCTGGGAGTAGGAGGTCCACGTAGGTGCCGTTGCTGCTGAGGCAGCTTTTCCAAGCGATGGTTAACCATGGGGTTCGTCGATGTGCCGAGGGTCAAGTCGTCACTGAGGGCGCTTCCTCGTCTTTCTGAAAAACTCATGGGTCGTTGGTAGCCGGCCATGACCCGGGTCGTCGCCCTCCAAAATGTCGATGTTTTTTTTTTTTTTGGGAATATAGACCTCGAAGCGGCTTGTGAGGCGGATCAACAACTTGATAGGAGGCGGACTACTTGAGTGACGACGGCTGATATCGAGGGGAGGCCGATGATGGATCGTGGGTGGGGAAACAGAAAGCAAGCCGTACGAGGCCTCTGCCAACAATTCGAGGACGATGTCAGCACATGTAGAATGGAGAGTATCGCCTATAATCGCGCAAAAACTCTGTATAAGAATGTTGTGTTGGCTTCGAACAGAATTAGGTGCAGATATCGAAGAAAAAAAAGGGAAAGGGTGCAGGAAGCAGAAACCAACGGTGAATGGCGATAGTCACTAGAGGATGAGATAGTGGAGAGAGCCGACGGACAGCCCAGGCGGTACGGTACCAGTACAGTACCTAACACGTCCAGGGCAGGGACGGGAACGCCTGTGTTTAATCTTGGCTCGCAGAATGAACCTGGCACTGGCTGATGACCTGGCGCGTGGGTCGGATGCAGGCCAAGGACGATGGCGGGATCGTAGAGGCGCTAAACGGCATTCGTTGCGGTACGGTCCAGGGCCTCGTTGGAGCGATTCCCGTGCCTTATTTTACTACGTACTGGTATTATCCTTTCCGTTTGGATGTCTTTTTTTTGACAATGCCTATTATGTCGGCTCTCGCCGTGACCGGCACAAGGA
This sequence comes from Fusarium sacchari, assembly GCA_017165645.1. Lineage (NCBI taxonomy): Eukaryota > Fungi > Ascomycota > Sordariomycetes > Hypocreales > Nectriaceae > Fusarium > Fusarium sacchari. The sequence goes on from JADANP010000012.1 coordinate 307,355, forward strand.
TGTATCCTGAGTCGAGCTGGTAATGAGGCCGGGTTTGGAAGTTTGTGTCGAGCAAAGGTTTGAACGCACACAATGAGGGTGTGAGATTGTCTTACCGAGGATGCGGGATGATATGTACGTATGTAGACTATAATGGGTTTGTCCGTCTTTGTAAGGCAAGACGAGATGGCCGACTCGATTCTGAGGCGTCGAGGAAGTGAATCAATCTGATGACCAGATGCAGCAGATGCAGCAGATGCAGAAGTGGAGGCGAGGCGAGGCGAGACAAGACAAAGGAAGGGAAAGTTGGCTGGCTGAATAAGGGGGCGATCGGTTGAGAGAACGAACTACCTACCTTAGGATAGGACGAAGTGGTTTTCGAAGCCCAAGACAGTCTGCGAGCGAAAACGGAAACTTTGATCAAACTTCGTTTCCTTTTTTTTCTGGTGTCGTCGAAAAGGTTTTACAGGACAAATACCTAGCATTCATCCAATATCAGACGGAAGATACTGGTCAACTGAGGTACATAAAAGGAGAGTTCAAGGCTCTGAGCAAGCCCGCTCCCTTGATTGCTTTTTCTTCCTTCAGCTCATTTGTTATTGATTCAATGAATGCAGGGACGGGACGTTCCTATCACATTCCCTCCATTGGAATAAATCTCGCTTCATTCACAAAGTACATTCTTTAATCTTGTTCTCAAACCCGCAAACGGTTCAACTCAATTCAGTGAGAAATTGATTTCGAAACATGAGATGCCAAACCTGATCTGTTTCAAAACAGTGAAACAGATCCTAGTCTGCCTCTGTTAACCCTGGATAAATGAATACAATCCTACTCCGTACCTACCTAGGTAAGTAGGGTCGAATTGATCATCTCAGATTGTATCCGCACGCTACGGAAAGGATTGGATACTATGGAGTACCTCTTGTTGGTTCCTGCGTAGTGTTGGTGGTTCGGTGGTTGAAGCCGTGCGCCATTCTCAGGTGCAGTTCGTGGCTGTTGACTTTTTGCACGATCGATCATGACGGTTTCACCGACCCTCAGCCTCTTCATACAAGCTCGACTGTCTGCAGATGTAATTACCTATCATGTTCATGACATGTGAGGGTCAGCTACGATTGTGCTGTATGTCCCATGGTATGTACAGTACATCCATACATATCTTCAGACCAAAGATGGGGGACTCCGCACTGCAAACTCCTGCAAGACATCGCTACCCTTCCCCCATCGAGTATAGCCATGTGATAAGATGTGACATTTCAGGCGGCTCTCAACAAGATGGGATTGGATGCATTGTCAAGTGTGTTGACGAACCCCCTCTTTAAGGCTTCTTGGACGATCAGGTGCGTGCAAGGAGTTTGAGGATCAATACGAGGGTTCATTTTACTCCGTACCTTGATACATATTGCCTGCACCACATATTACCTCCACTATAACAAATTCTTTGGCCCTGGGTTTTATTGCAGGGACTGGCAAGATATAGATATCACATGAACAAATGCTTACCAGACGCCAACATCTAAACTACCTACTGACGCTAGCCAACACCCTGACGTTGTCAGTTGTCACTGCAGAGATAATAACTACTAGGTACCTTACCTTTTGTCCATGGAAGAAAAGAAGACCTCAGAAATTTCACCAGAAGCGCCAATGGCGTCAACGACCAACCTTTTTTTTTCCATTTCCTTGATCCGCCCTGAAGACTTTACCCAGTAGGTTTTGGTAGTATAACACTAACGACGCATACCCAATGCCTTGGAAAAGCTGTAACGAGACTAACAAGCACTGCACGACCCTGGCCTTGAGCTGAATAAACTGAGCCCCTTGCTATTTTCGTAAGAGGCTATGGGCTATTATGAAGAATGGTGTGAGCGGACTTGACCGAACACCAAGCTTGGCTTTCCCCTCAGCGTAAGCACTGTTGAATTGTCTCAACGTCTTGTTAGTCAAGTTGTCCGTCCTAAGGAAACCGTCCTCAATCTCTTATAAATCTTGCGAATTCTCTCGTGCCGTACGCCCTGCCAAGGCAATCCTATCAAGTTCGCAAAGTTATCGGATCACTCAATCTACAAGCGCGGAGAATTAAATAATTAAACCCACCCTCCACGGCAGCTACTAAGCTATCCTAGCTGCCTAGCTATCTCAGCATTCCCTGTCCATTTTCACTTTGGAATGCTCTACTCCGTATGTATCCTTCAAATAGAAACATCAGGCCATTTTGTTGCTTCTGTGACTATGTGTGAAGCAGCTTTTGTCCTTGTATCCCTGCCTAGATGTCAGTTGGTTTTATAAAACTCCTCTTTGAAACATAGATTGAACCAGATGAATCCACAACCAAACCCAGCATTGGCATTGGCATTGGATATCTCCGTTTGGCTGCGGCTGGGTTGCGTTCAAACCAGATGCGATCTGATAAATCCAGAGTTGCTGGCAGTGATCAAGTGGCACAAAGCTACAGTCCTCCACTGTATATAGAGTTTGGCCTTGAGATGTGATAGCAATACTGTGCAGCCGTGGTCAAGAACGCCTGTAACATATCTCAAGAATACTATTTGTGCGGCTACTGCAACCCAAGGAACCGTACTCGGCCTATGTTATCCCTATAAATTCATTCCCGCCATCCCCGCCTTTTGTCGCCGTGAAAATCGCTCAGGAGTCTATTCTGATCCCTTCCCACGCAGTGAGAGTGAGCTCGCCGGCCCCGAAACACAAAGAAATCTTGAAGAAGCCCCATGTCATCCCATACCCTGTCTATGGCTGTTATATTCCACCACATACCGTCCCAAAATCTCAACATGCGCAGCAGGAGAATACAAGGCAAATGAAGTGCTTGCGACTTAGTGGTGGTGGCCAAACTGTGTAAGCAGTGGTACCAGCATACCACCCATGGTGGCCAGTGTATCGCGCATCTGCGGTCCCTTTGGTTTCCGCTGTGCCGTGGCACTACTATCTGCGTAGCCGTTGATGCCGTGGTCATGAGTATGGGGGGTAGTGTCCTCTTGCATCGCATGCATGGCAACATATCTATCAAAGTGTCAGTGACGAATATCAAGAAAAGCATGCTTAACTCACAAAAACGTGCCGCCAGAGAAGAGGAGTAGCATGCCGGTCCACCAATGATCACTCTCAACCTTACCACCACCTAGCAGAGTGATCAATGTCCATGTGGTCAATGCACCAAACGGTGCGGCCAAACTGAATACAATAAGATGTCCTCGAGCAGCTCGCTTCGAAAGACCCTGTTTGAGGAGAAGTGAAGTCAGGCCAAAGGCAGCAGGAGCCTTGTGAATCATAATGGCCGCAAAGATAATGAAGCCAAGCTTCATATCTGAAGTAGTCGACGAGGCACCCATTGCAATTCCGTCGGCGGCGGCGTGGATAACTAATCCGGTGGTCGTTGCCAGGCTGCGTGCTCGTCGCGGACTGGGTGTCAGGGATCCCAGGAACCCATCCGCCTCTTCGTCAACGGAGGCGGAGTCACCGTTGAGGTTGTCGAGACTGATATGGCGGGTCTGGGGTGTAGAGTGAAGACTCTCTGTCGCATGGCGCGGCAGTCGATCGATCAGGAACATTAACAGAAAACCCAGAATCAACGAAAAGCCGATTTCGAATGTGGGAACAGCATGTTCGTGCGCTTCCTCTTTCTCATGCTCCTGTTCAGGCTCGTGGTCTCCGTCATGTTCCGCTTCATGGTCTCCGTCGTGGCTCTGTTGGCCTTCCTTCCCACTCTCCTCCTTTTCGGATCCCTTGTTATCGGTAGCGCTATCCTTTGTGGTATCGCCAGCTCCGGGGATGGCTGGGGCATCATCGCCTGTCGCTTCAATGGCGGCTTCAATATCTGCGCGTTTGACTCGGCCATTCCTCGCTGCTGCGTTTATAATGCGACGGACAAGTGCCTCAGTGTCCAACTCGTCGTTTCGTTTCTCAATTGAGCCGGTGCTTATTGTGACAATTGACTCGGGGAGTCCACGTGTAAGTGCGGCGTGGTTCCAGGGGGTTCGGCGCACCAGGCTTCGAACTCGATGCATATGAGCAGCCTCTGAAGGCGCAGTTGCAGCCTCGATTCCTTCGGGGATAATGACTATAAGTGAAGTCCCAACCAATATTCCAACACCGACGCTCGAGAGTAGTCGAAGTTGTGACTGTGAAAGAGACATTGAAAGGGGCAGCGATCCGGCAAGGAATGACCTGTTGGGTAAGTAGACAGGTTAGCAACTGACGAGGATGGCATCACGGTCGCACGTACGCCAACGCCATGACTAGCTTGATTGAATGTCAGTCTCAGTGGTTTATCGTCGAAAGGGTGAGGTTCACTTACGCATAGGCCTAGAAGTAGTAATACCCCTCCCATGGTTGATGCGATGTCAATTGACTGACTCTTGGGTGGTTATGCGCACAGGAATGATGCCAGTACAGAAGTAAAAGAGGTGCCGGTGTAAAGACTACCCACGCATGTTGCGGTCTTGACTGATTTCCGTCAGGTGTACCGATCTCTATATGGGCTTGTCGAGGGATTGAAGCGCAGTATCGACGACACCTCGGACAAGACAAGACAAGACGCAAGGGCGGAGCGGGCGAGAAAGAGGTTGGCGTTGGTATTGGGTGTCGAACAAATTTATCTGGCCTCGCTCATCAGTGGGAGCCAGTAGGCCAGTCAGCCCGGGCACCTCACTGTTTGAAATCCAATGGATTGGGTCCATCAAATACCAGCCCTGCGACGGTTTGCTAGCTGTCGATTGGCCGCTGCGGGGCATCTAGACCCTTAAAATTCCCCCTAGGGGCCAACCCGTGGAGACAATGAATTCAGGGGGAGGGATGCTTTTTGGAATAGCGTCAACTACTCCGTACAGTCTACAACTGATCGACGGACGATGTGAGATAAGATATCAGTGTCGCTTCCTCAGAGGGCAACGTTGTTGTCTAGCATAAGGGGGTTCTTGGTGTGTAAGGCTTTCGACTTGAAGTGAATGCGAATGATAGGTGGCGGTAGTGGTGGCGGCCCATGATTTACTCCAAGTTGGCTCCTTATCGTACCTAACTAATGGTCAATGTTCTATAGCTAGTGGCTGGACTATCAAGGTATAATTCTGCTACTAGTACGGAGTACCAAGCACCCTTCAATGGTTATCTCTTTTTTTTTCTCTTTTTTTTTTCTACCTTACCTGCTTACCATGCCAAGACTGGAGTATATACTTTAAAGCCAGTATCGAGTGATAGCGAGCCACTGGCTACGGATGCCAGCCTTTCTTGATTGACACGCTAAAGCTGCTTACCCTGTACTATATGACTTGACATTGTACCTATTCAAGTACAATCTCTACCTATCAAAGTGTCTTTCAAGTACCATCAAACATATATAACAGTCAGTTGGACAGACATGGCGCTCCTTAAAAGATTCGTCTATTCGGGTGAAATAAATAACTTTGTGTATACGGAGTACCTCAACTTTTAATCGTGTATTTGTGTCACAAAGGGTATTGCAAATGACTCTCTGATACATAACCATAGCTGCAATTACTGAAACAACATACATCCCACGGACTCCTCCTTCTCATTAAAACTCAATAGAGCCTAAGCTTGTTTTCCTGTGCATATCTAAGTACCTATTTATCGGGTTCATACGTAGGTCGTTCAAGTCGATGGAAGGCAATTCTAACAGTATGAATATAAAGTAAGGTCTGTGCACCAGCAACAACTAACCCCCACATCGAAACTTAAACTTACAACTACAAATTCTTAGCCTCGCAAAGCCAAGAGCGTCACTGACTCAATGCCTTCGAACTATACGGCCCTCACATGATGGGCGAAACTGAGCAGTCGCCTCGAAGACGCCATATCCTCTCCTCTATCAACCCCGACAAGCCCAAAAGCCGAAGGAGGAGTCGATCTCCCGAATCGCGATCTCCAGTTGACGTCAAGAGAGAACCGTCGCTCGATGCGCCATCAGAGCACACCGACGCCCAGCGCAACGATAAACATGAAAAGGAGGATACCACAGCGCCGAGGCGCTCACGCATCCGGCTGAAGGATCACCATAGATCTCGTCGAAGATCGCGGGACAGACATAGGCATCGACATCATGATGATGACGACAGGCACGAGCGTTCACCTGTCCGTCACCGCCGACACCGACACCGTCGGCGACATCGCTCTCCCACACCAAATAATCCCCATGAGCCAGAGCCTCTGGATCCAGACGCAGCATTTCGTGAATCTTTATTCGACGCCATGGCCGACGATGAGGGCGCTGCATACTGGGAAAGTGTATATGGCCAACCCGTCCACGTCTACGCTAACGAGCGCGTAGGGCCTACAGGCCACCTGGAGCAAATGACAGATGAAGAGTACGCTTCCTATGTACGCCAGAAAATGTGGGAAAAGACAAATGCTGGTCTGCTTGAGGAGCGTGCTCGCCGTGAGGAGGCCAAGAAGCGCCAAGCCAACGAGGATCGTCGCGCGCAAAAACTCCAAGAGGACATGGAATATAGTATCCGCCGTGGAGAGGAACGCAGAGAACGTCGACGCTGGGTACAACGATGGGAAGATTACACGAAAGCTTGGGTAAACTGGGATGGCACACCTACGAAAATTGCATGGCCAGTTGAAGGCGGTTGTATAAAAGACGTGGATGAGCCAACTGTGCGCAAGTTCCTTGTCAATGGACTGAATCCACAAGAGATAGGAGAAAAATCGTTTGTGGCTAAGCTCAGGGATGAGCGTGTACGATGGCATCCAGATAAGATCCAGCAAAAGCTGGGTGGACAGGTGGATGAAGAGACCATGAAGGGCGTGACGGCTGTCTTCCAGATCATCGACAAGTTATGGACAGAGAGTCGGCCCAAAACATGACGAGGATAATTCCAATATAGCGTACAACACATGATTATGCTACGGCCAGTAGATTTGACTGTGACGCTCCTCCTGGATCAGAGTTGCATGGCTTGGTAAGCTTGTGTGAGATGAACGACCAAATGCGGACTGTGCTCAGTGCATTCATCTACTAATGTAATGGGATAGAGTAGCTATGAATCCTTGAGAACACAGACAACCAGCTTTTGGTTCCATTTCGCGATTCCGCTACCCAGTCACTGTCATTGATATGACCATCATGCCAAGCACCTGGTACAGACAGTTAGGGGAGTGCTAAAGGATATAATGTATTAGATGCATATGGGGTTCAGAAGCATTATTCGCAGGGCACTGGGATGGTCACTTGATCATACGCTTTGAGGTAACTTGGGCTCGAGGGACTTCAAAGCCCTCTACGGGACAGCCACTGTTATAGCTTTCATATCTAAGTCTTGCTCAAGCCACTACACTGGCCAATATTCATAGAACTGAGATAAGCTTGAAATGTTGTTCCTTTCCTCAGTCTCTTTTTGTTAGCTGCAGAGTCAAGAAATACAAACGACCTACATTGACAAGGTCGCGTTCTTAGTACCTATGTTTCCCCTCCGATCCTGACTCTATACCAAGTAAATAGTTAATAGAAAAGAAAGAGAAAAAAAAAAAAGTAAAGTAAAGAAAAGTAAATCCTATAAATATTCTAAAAGCTTAAATAGACCTTGTAAGCTAAGCTCCTACAACTGCATTTGAATATAATAGGGTCTATGGTTATTCCTGAGCTCGCTGAGGCACTGGCATGCCTGACATGCTCGTTCCCAAACAGGGCACAGTAAGTAGGAAGATGCCCATGTAGAGTTTTATTTTAAATTTGCTTCGCTGAGAAGAGAAGTTTATTAGTTGTCTGTCTCATAGGTATATGTTCTGACGATTTGTATTGAGTTCGACTGCGATATTGGTGACGGATGAAGCTCAGGATGAGGCTGAAATCATGGAAGTGACTATATAGAGTATAAGCATACTGATTGACTGGAATGCGAATCTTAAAGCATATAGCTATCTATCTCTTTATTCCCGCCATTTAAGTCCAGAAGCTTACTGTCGACAACAAAGGCTACTTGCTAGGATTTCTTCCTGCTAATGTACTAAGTTTGTATGTAGCTGTGCCGTTCATGTGGATATAAGTACTTCGAGAATAGCCTCAAGTTAGAGTGGTTGAAAGCCGAAATTGGAACGTCCAATATCAGTTACCAATTACAAGTAGAAGCTAGCCGCGTCAGCGTAAATCCTGGGGCGAAACCGTTATACACATCTCACGCCACTTATGGAGGGTGTCATTGAGAGTCGATTAGGCTAAGGGGAAAACCCGAGACTATAACATAACAGACGAGAGCGGGCAATGAAGAGAATACATTGTATCATTCACGCAATTGGAAGCACATAAGAGCATTAACACAGAAATCCATTATTCGGGCCAACCAATTATACAAAAATCTTTATTTCCATGGGTGGTAAAGAACATTTTATGTGAGCAATTCTATTTGAAAAAGTCACCGTTACAAAGGCTGCACCAGACATACCAGTAGGCATTCCTCAGTTCCAAATTCCCTTTTCCATCACACTAACGGCAGATGTGCAACGCTAGTTAATTAAGATCCCGAACCCTGTCATATCCTTGCTTCATCAGAAAAGGATACGCAAGAGTTCCATGTTGGTAATAAAATGATGGCGAGTCAAGATTTGAGCGTTCATCTCGTTATTAATGTCATCTTCCGCAAATGCCACTTTACATGTTGGCAAAGAGAGCAGCACCACCCATGAGGGCACCCATAGCGACGGCAGCAGTAGGCATGGCACCAGCGTTGTCGCCAGTAGCACTGCTGGCGGCAGCACCAGCACTGCTCTCGATAGCACCGATCTTAGAGGTGCGCGCAGCGATCTCGGACTCGATAGCCTCACTGGCAGTACCAGTAGCAGTGGCGAGATCAGAGCTGAGAGAAGCAATCTCATCCTCAATGGCGCTGGAGGCACTGGCAAGAGCGCTGGTGATGCTGCCCAGGGCACTGGTGTCGACAGTGCTGGATCCGGTCTCGCTCTCGGTCTCTGCGGAATCGGTGACGGTGGAAGCATCAGTCACCGTAGTGGAAGCACCAGTCTCGGTGGCGGTGCTGATGCGAGAAGATACCTCATCACCGACGCGGGTAGAGACATCCTCAATGATAGAGGAGGCATCGCCAATTCGGGAGGAAACATCGCCAATGATTGAGGAGACCTCATCACCGCCAGGGATGGAGATGGACTGGGCCTGTATAATGTTAGCAAAGCAAGCCTACGAACTTTGGGGAAAGAGAGTATCCTACCTGAGAGTAGGCAGCCAGGGCAGCGAGAAGAGTGACAGCGGAGTACTTCATGATGTTGGCGTTGTTGATGAGAAGATTGGACTGAGAAGTGCTTGTTGTTTGGTGATGTGAGAGTCTGATCTTGAATGGGTTGGCAGCGGTGAATGAGAAGGAAGGAGAGAAAGGATGGAAAGTCTGGAAGTCAAGACGTTTTATGGACACAAACCGAGACAGTTAGACACGAACCATGCCATACTATGCCGTCCATCTTGGCTGACTGCATTGCACTGGGCCTTTGACGATGACTTCTATTCGCACACCCCCTTCACCCCGGACTGTCCGCCCTAGCTCCGGGCCTTGGCGATTCGTACATATGTATGTATGCTTGGAGAACAGTGGAGGCAGGTCTAGTCGTAGTTAGGTCATCGATCGACACAGCCAACAGCGTAATAGTTAATGGACCAGAAACGGACCTGTACCCAAGTATTCGTGCTTCAGGTTGATGTCAGTCAAGCTACTGCTTCTTTCAAGCCTCTGTGCCAGTGATATATGCCATACACTGTGCACCTAGTGCAGATCTCGTCCAGTTCGAGCTGTCCCTCAAGACGCTTTGCGAATGCCGCACTCAGAGCTTCCAGATATAGTGGCCTCAGGTGCCCCTAGCTGTTATGCAAGGCGAAGGAAATACAGCATCCCACGTCTCAGCTCGTCCTACACGAGACCACCGGGAATAACTCAGCAGGTACTCAAACGGAGGTCGACCCATTTTTTGGCCATCAGCCTTTGTGCAGAGCTGAGCCTCAAGCTCACGCGGCATGTCTTGGGGTTTTAGGTATTAGGTACAATGACCCACGGAGTAGGTATGTACCTAATAAGGTAGCGATGCTGAAAGGAGCGCGGGATCCAGGCCATGAGTGCGGCCTGGACAGTTACCCGATCCATTCGAACCTTGAGGCATAAGGGATTCACCGAAACGACTGACTCTTGACAGTGAAGGTCATGAGTACCTGCATAATATTCCGAGACCAGGGTTTCAGTGCCGCTCTCCGAGTTGTGTCAGAAAAACCAGAAAATGAGCAGCAATGGATGTCGAAGTAAAGAACCAAGAAACGGGAGGCAGCAGCGGGCATTTCTTGGCTACCAGGTGTACCCTGTAGTCTAGTTAAGCACTGTATGTGAGTGCCCAGTGACTGCGAATCTTCCATCATCTTTCATCACGATCGCCACAGCATCGGCTCTGCCACAGCCACGCCCACGTAAGACGATCACATCGAAGGAAGCAAAGCAGGGAGGCAGGGAGGAACTGAGAAGACTACTGACTACCTAGGTAAGTACTACCTAGGTAGATACGGATACCTACCGACCTACTACATACCAGTATTTTAGCATATATAAGTAAGTAGGTGTGTACAGACTTACTCTTCTAAAGAGTGTTTGCTTGCTTGCTTGGTGCCATCCACAGTCTACTATGAAAAAGATGAAAAGCGCCGGATTCGCCTCATCCCCTTTCTCATGATCCTGCAGTCAATCCTGCCACAGTCTTCGCCTTCCCCAAAGCCAATGTCTCTATCGCGTAATTTTAGGTGATTATTTGCGTCACGGTGGGGCTTTTGGGATGGGAGCTCCACACTTTGTTTGCTGGCTGCTAGGCTGCTCAGTTGCTCTTCTTGTTACAGCAGAAGTTAGAACCACCTCAGGCGGGGGCCAACACGAGCCCTACGGCAGTCTGCATGGGGCATGGGCCACAAACAAGGCCGCTTCATTGGTGAGCCAGCTTGGAACTTAGGACCTTATACATGGATACCGTAATTGTTCCCGTGATATTGATCCTTCCTTCATCAGAATGGCTGTGGCCCTGTAGACAGACAGACATTGGTTTCAAACGAAACCGAAATTATGGATGGAATTACCTAAAAGGCTGCACTTGATACGAATTCACTCTGTTCTACGGAGTACTCGTACTGTATAGGTATGCAACATGCCACCCTCCAACTCTGCATCGTTAAAAGGAAGCTTACTTCTCTGAAACAATTTCCAAGACATCCAATCAAACCTCGAACTATTTCCTGGAGAGAAACCTCGCGTTCCTGGTTTCTTTGCTAACTAGTTTGCCTCCATGAGTTGTCCCAGCCTCTTCAGTACTCACTGGTAGCTGAACCGCACAAAGCAGGTGAACTTGGAGTGAGACTTTATTAAGAGGTTCGCTAACAACGAATGTTAGTTGTTAGTCAGTTTGAGAAGCCCAGAGGAGCCTGAATGAGTGCACTGGTGCAGAGAATCGACTGACTGTCAGTCCCCAATACCACAGTGGAAACACCCGGCCCCGAGAGAATCAGACAAGGAAGCCCTTGGCTGTCTAGATCTCTTCTTTTGCTTGCTGACAATATGTACCACAGTACTCGATTAGGAAGAATGAGTTGACTAAGGACTGGCCCGATAATCCTGATTCCCTGTCTGCATCTAAACCGACCAAAGTACGGAGTAGATGCTAGACCTTTGGTACCTTAGACTGACTACCCTTAGGTTGCTTGGGACTTTGCTCTTTTTTATGTCTCGGGTGGACAGGTACCTGAACGCGCGGCACGCGACACCTAGCCAGAAGAGCCATCAGTTTTGTTAGTGTCACATCACACAGAGACCAAGCAATCATCATGCTATTGATGCAAGGTTTGGAATCAGTGTGTGGTACAGTATGTACATCACTGCAGAAATGATATGTCTTGCTTGCCGATTTGGACAGCATCGGTTCTGGTTCAAACGACATGCACAAATGAGGTTCGGAGACTGGCACACGCAACATGTACAGAGTTTGCACATAATAACGACGGATACAGCTCCTCCAAGACTCTCTAGACTCTTTATTGGCCTGATCCAATCCGAGAGCTTCCCCTGTTGTCGCCGGCTTGGCCCAACGCCGCACATGCCCCCCCAAGTCTCCACATCAACTCCATCTCTCCCCATCGCCCATCTTCAGTGCTCCATGCTAGCCATGATATGTATGTATGTATGTATGTATGTATGTATCCTGTTGCCATAACCCCGGCTTGGCACCTTGGATCACCATTCCCACAGTCCACTGCCTTGCTTGACAGTCTTGGCCAATGTTAGCCAAGACTATACCGAGCATGGTCTGTCAATAATTGAAGCAGCTTTTCCAGCCTCGCTTCTAACGCCATAGCTGACACCGCTTCTCATCGAGATCCATTGCAATCAACACACGCGTGGACTGATCAAAGTATGGCTCAATGTCCGTTCAAGTACATATGGCATGGGTTAAACGAAATAAGTCGTTTCGTTTGCCATTGGGATTGGGGGTTTGCCGACAAGCGAAGGAGGCAAGCCCAAGTCCATTTGCTACTATGTACAGAGTACACGAAGTGACATACAAGTGGTGTGGGAATAACGGGGACTTCCTGTGGATTGCCTGCGCCATCGTCTTCGTGTCTTCAGTGCTTATTATGCAGTCTGGAATCTGGAGAGTGTGTCAACGGTTTGCTAAACCCTAAAGGCATCCGGATTTGCGATTCCACTCATTTAGGCATGCCCTTCTTTAGCTCTTCCACTATCTCGGCCGCTTCCAATGCACTACGGGCCTCAAAGTCATATCGTTTACTCTCGGTTGCTTTATACACAACAAGCTATTTGCGGGCATTGTTAGAATGGTAGACCGATATCAAAGGAACAGTACAGTAAAGTCTCACCTTGACATTCGTGGGATGTTTCCGGAGGACTTTGCACCCAACCACGTTACTAAAGTGCACCGTTGTTGTCTTGCCTGAACCATCATGCAATGCCTTACCACCAGACGCTGGCATGATATGAATGTACTCGCCGTCGATTACTAGAATGCGTTCGCTCATACCAACGATACGCATGGGCTGCTTGCGCCAAACAGTGTACTTCTTGTAGCTGGCGTTGCTGAGCTCATCTTGCTTCAGCGATTCTCGCGCCAACGGGTGACTTCCGACCATTGGCGTTTGTGACTTCTTACTGCGTTTCTGCATGGCCTGCTCGGCCAATGGCAGCATCTTCGGGGACGAGCTGCCCGGCGAGCCTGTGATAGTTAACGGACCATCTGTTGCAAATCGTCGCCTGTACAATTCCAAGTCTGAGACATTCCCGATGGATGAAACTGGCCGGTCCAGCATGACTACCGCACCTGATCCAGGAAGCTTAAGAACATGGTTGGCCTTGTCTAATTGTCTTTTTCGGCATACCATGTCCAGCACCTCAGCCAAGTAAGTATCAGTCATCACATCTAGTGTCACCATTTGACCCGGTGCGACATCTGATGACATGATATGAATCCGAAGCAGCTTTTGCTGCCCGCGGGATGTATTCGGAGCTGCAGCAGGTGCCTGGGGTATGTCTGCTGGAGGAGCGTTCGACCGGTATGTCGTAGTGACGATAGGATTTTGCCGCGGACGTTCCGACAGGAACGGGTTGATTGTCGGCCCTGGAGTGCCCCGAGGAGTCGCATCCGCATCTGGCTCCGTCGGAGTGAGAGGAACCCCACCGCCGCTATCCTGTGATGTTGCTGGCTCTTCTTCTTCGTCTTCTTGTGGTGTGAGCGACTTATTCTCAAGGTACTCCTTCTCTGAAGCTGCTGCCAACGCAAAGTCGTCGTAAGCAGTTGAATTAGATCGCATGCGGCCTCCGCCGCGCGCAGCAGCATTGTTAACCGTAGTAAAAGATGTCAACGGTTTTGTTCTTTCAAAAGGGGGGAAGTCGTCGTCAACTTCGCCACCTTCTTCCACCATACGTAGAGTCCACCAGTTGATATTGAGCCTGCCCTTGGGTAACGGAGGTTCGAGTTTCTCCTCGTTGTATCGGTATAAGCTCAAACCGATGAGGTCTGCAACCGTCACCACCCGCTCAGCACCTTGTCCGTCGTGAACACGTGGGCGGATTAGCACCTGGAATGGCTTGCTGGGTGTTTTTGAGAAAGGTGCATATATACGCACTGCAATAGAACCTTGCGTACCCTGCCCGCTGAAATGGGCGAACTTCTGAAAGGGAATAGACGATTTCTTATCCTTGGCTTTTAGGGCGGCTGATAGCAAACTCTTGGGTTGGGCAACGCTCAAAGGTCTGATCATGCTCATTGGCCTGGGAGGTGGTAACGCCCCGAGGACAATGGGGTGCGCCGGTGGTTTGGATTTGCGAATAGTAGACTGGCGTACAAAGTTCTTGGGCGGTGTTCCCACAACCTGGCGGGTGGGAGAAGCATTGATAGCGTTTTCGACGCCATCAAGAATCGATGCCGAGTCTATACTCTCGGCGTAGTTATCAGATAGGTCGGAAGCCTCGTCGGAATCTTCCTCCTCCTCTGGCAAGAGAGATGTGTCCGCTCGTTGGATGCCGGGCGAGGGCTCCTCTAGAATTCTAGCCTGTAACTTCGCAGCCCTTGCCGCAGCGCGAGCAGCTTCTCGATGCCTCTGGACTGTCGGAATATCGGTCTCATTTTCGGATGATATCTCACTGCTGGTGACTGTGTCTCTCCGGGGCCTCTCCTGCACTGTTATCAAAGCTGACTGTGAGCCTCGGCGAGGCGCCCTTGGTGAGACGGCTCCGACTTGCCTCAAGTTCGTGTTCTGTAGTGGCGACGAGCCTGCTCTGTGTCTGACCGGCATTTTTGCAAACTTGATCTGTTGCGCAGCCCGTTGGTCCGTATCGTCGTCACTCTCATCGCTCAAGTCACTACTGTCCTCTTCCTCCATCTGCTCGCGACGCCTGCGCCGCCTGGTAGCCATTCCTGGACCCATAGTATCCGAACCGCCCGCAGTGAGCATACCACCATCTTCTTCCCCATCTTCGAGTGTGAGGCCAGCCTGCCTTGGTGCTTGGAAGTACTCGGAGGCAATCGCAGTAGGAATTGGAGGTGAATGTGTCCGCTTGTGGTGGGACGAATTCGGTCGCCAGCCGGCGGCTTTAAAAGGAGCCGAGTTTATGAAGCCATCGTTGACGTTTAGGAGTCGCTCTCCAACACCGTCTGCAATTTCATCGAGGTAGCTTGTGCGAAGCTGGTAGGAGACGAGTCTGGGCGGGACGTCAGCTTCTGAATCTGTGCAAAGCCATTACCCAAGACATGATCGCACTCTTCAAGTTGTATGACGGACATAGTCGCGACTAATTATGCGTGATCGCTTCACCATTGGAAGTCAAGAAATTGCTGAGAGCCGAGTAACTTCTTCAACATGTTCAACACTGCCCCAAGCCCTTCGTTAGTAGGTAGTCAAGAAATCGAGAATCTAAAGCAGAGACTGTATCATCGCTGTAACTAAAGGCTACCTCTAAGGTAGATAAGGGAGCAGGGGAGGTAGGTAGTACTGGTAGGAAGTCGCGACAAGCACGAGTTGAGCAGTGGGGTAATTTAGGTAAGTAGCACCTACATAGTACAGACACCTTATCTGAACTCACCTTACCCTTGAGTGTGGAGCACAGCCTCGTCAAGATGTGGCTGCATTGCGGCGCCGTCATGTTAGAAGTGGAACCTTCTAACTTCATATCGCGATGTTCAGCTTCGCGATTCTTTCTTTCTTTCTTTCTTTCACTATTACACCAACTAAGTAATCGAATAAATCGACCACCATGGGCCTTGTCGACTATTCCGACTCGGAGGGCTCAAGCTCCGACGCCGAAGTTCAAGCTCCTGTCAAAGCAGCCCCTAAATCATCTGCATCTTCCAAGAAGCCTTTCCAAAAGGTTGTCGATAGGTCCAACCCTGGCAAAATCGTTGTCAGCCTCCCTCAGCTCGTCAACGATAAAACGCAAGCCGAAGAACCTCCAGAGAAACGGACCAAGGCTGTCGGTGGTGGTAGATTCTCCGGTTTCAATTCATTTCTACCAGCGCCCAAGAACGCGAACAAGCCCAAACCCGTGGCATCGAGCAGTTCGATAGCGAGACCAACATTTCAGTTCAAGACTAGCGCCGCTCCAGGGTTCAGTAGAGACGCAGGAGGCGATCTGAAGAATTCAGATGACAACGCAGACGGTATGAGCCTACCGACACTGAAGGCTGCCGCGCAACCACATATACCTGAAGGACAAAAACCAGCGGACGAGGTTAAGTTGGTGGGCAAGCCATTGATGTTCAAGCCTCTGTCTGTAGCAAGGAACCCCCAGAAGAAGAAGAAACTGAATTCCGGGCTGGCAAAACCAGCGCCGACTCCCGCACATGAACAGTCTCCGCTGAACCCGGCTGAAGGAACACCAGAGGCCACGCCAACCGTTCCCAAGAAGGTGTCGCTCTTCTCTTTGCACACAGAAGAGCCTTCTGAACCTGCAGGAAGGAGTTCTTCAGGCACTTACGAACCAATGTTTTCGACAGCAGAAAGCTCATTGACCTATGATGAAGGCGCATATGGCGACTATGCCAGCCATGCGCAAGCAGGTCCATCCGCAACAACATTGCCAGGCACCGAGTCCCTTGATACAGTAGTCGAGGACCTCAACCTTACTGCCGCTCAACGAAGAGAGCTCTTTGGCCGCAATGGCCTGGGCAACCAAGCAGCTAAGAAAGTCATCAATTTTAATATGGATAAGGAATACAGACACAACGAAGAGATTCGGGCCGCAGGAGAGGAACAGACCCACAACCCTGTGCGTGCGATCCAAGGAGGTGGAAAGCACAGCTTGCGCCAGTTGGTACAGAATGCACAGAGCCAGCG
The DNA here is from genome assembly GCA_017165645.1 of Fusarium sacchari. NCBI lineage: Eukaryota > Fungi > Ascomycota > Sordariomycetes > Hypocreales > Nectriaceae > Fusarium > Fusarium sacchari. The sequence continues at coordinate 324,186 of JADANP010000012.1, forward strand.
CGAAGCCCTCGAGGATAGTTTTGCCAAGGGGAAGAATAACCGAAAAGAGGCAGGGAGCAAGTACGGATGGTAGTGATGACAATGATACCCAGATTTATTCGATATATTCAAGAATGGTACTATCGATCGCCCCCCATTTTTGTCCACAATATTTACTCCACAAACATACGCCGTCCTCTATAACGCTGAGATCTAACGTTGGTATGCCATGCCGTGTAACAAAGCATACGTGTAATCGAACAAAAGGGGTGTCTTGAAGCCAAAACGCTCGCCATGCAACCGACAAAACAGAACAGAACAGAACAAATAAGCCTACAATATCAAAAGATTTCAACTCCGGCCTTGCGACCGCTCTGAAAAGCATTGTCTGCCATCATGAAGCCCCATTCCCCCCGCGTGGTGGGCGAAATATCGTCATAGTCATGTGGTGTTAACGGCCCAAATCTTGGTGATGCTGGACTCATGATGGGTGTTGGCGTAAGGGGACTGAAAGCGCTTCGATTGATGGGACCGGCGGTTAAGATTTGATCTATCGTCGAAGGTGGCTCCCATTGTTGCATAGTGAAATACAATTGATCTGTCGGTCGTGCTGTGCGATCGCCGTCTTCCTCCTCCTCTACTTCAGCCTGAGTTGGTGCTTGATCTTGAGCTGCAACCGGAACTGGAGCCGGAACTTGAATCTTCTTGGGCTTTGGTTTCAGAATGGGCCCGGGAGTGAAATTTGTCTGGAGTTTAAGCAGAGGCTTGGGCGAGGGCGTCTTCCCTTTGGAGACAGCCATGCCTATTGTCGCCTCCTCAGCCTCTTCTTCCTTGAACCGTTCTTGTGAGTCGCTGATAGGTTTTATTGCTGGCTCAGCAAAGCCACCAAGACCTGAGATGCCACCATACTGCTCTGGTCCTCCATATGCCCGCCTATACATGCGATCGAGGTCCACAAGCGCCCAATTAGACACACTCAGCCAGTCATACGATCGGAGGATGGCGGTTTTTGAAACCTTTGCACCATTGGTTGCCAGGATGATACGTCGGAGTTCGTCAACGGCGTCTTCGAGACGGAGGTGGGATTTCGTTTTGGAATAGCTGGACAAGGCGCTCTTGAGACTGTACAATCTATCGAGCGATAGAACTGTGAGGCCCTCGGAGCAGAAAAGGACCTCGTTCTGGATGATGGAGCTATGGATGAGCTGATTGGTGAGCCCGCACGAGGAAGCTCTGACAGCAGGTGATAGCCACTCAGTGCTTTGGCGAGTTAGTTGTGTTCCATGGAGAAATGATGTGTCTTTCTTACCCTATCGCAAACTTCTTCTCCGTCTTGCTCAAAATTGAGTTGAGGATCTTTTCGGACCTAGGGTGGAGCTCGTTGGTGTGGATAAGTCGCATACCGAAGCCTGACGAGGCGTTCATCATTGAGCTCATGGTATCGGTGGTCGTCGATGATGCGGTGCAAGGTGTCATGGGAGGAGGAGACATTGGCGTGGATGGTGAAAGAGGCCATCTGAAACGAGGGCTGGACGCTTCAAGCGGGGGGATCTGACCTGGTGAAGACAAAGCACTTCGCGGAGAATTCATCGACCGCAGGGATGTTGAAGAGCCAGTTCTCACCAGCGATTTGAGCCTGGAGACAGGACCTTGAGAGAGGTTCAACCGAAGACCAGGAGATAGTGGTGAAGGAGTCGTCGGAGTCAGCAGACCCTTGGGAGGCACAACAGAAGGGAGTTGATAATCCCGACGGGCTACAACAAGTGTGATATGTTGCGACTTGCGGGCCAGACGCGAGGATACATGCTCGAGAGCCGGTGCCAGATGAGGTGGCAGGTGATGGGCATCGAGGATTGAGGTACCAGCCTCGAGGGGTGACGAGATTCTATCCTTGAGCGACATTTCAAAGTTGACAAGCCGTGCTTCAGTGAAGAGGACGACTTGACCTGGCGTCGGGTGATATGATGTGGCAAAGAACGAGGAAAACCGTTGACAAGCGACAAGGAGGTGCACTGAGAAGAGGAAAACGAAAAACGAAGAAAGAAGAAAAAGAAGAAAAAGACAACAAGGTGGCCGAACCAAGCAAAAAGCCGCACAGCAGCTGTGGTATCCTCTCAAACTTGATGGTATTGTGAACCCGCCGTCGTGGTGGTGATCCTGATCCTGCGTCAGAAAAGTTTCAAGAGTACCTAGAGAGAAACAAGTGGACGAAAAGAGTATTAAAAGAGACGACCGCGTCCGAGCTTATTCTTCCCCGGACATGCTCTATCTAAAAAAAGAACGAAAGGCACCTTGTTTATGTTTCACCATCCAGTCACTTTTCCCCTCCCCCCTCTGGTGGCCTCCCACTGAGCGGCCCGCCTGATAACCTCGGTGGATGTGGATGAACATGGACATGGGGGAGGGGGAGGGGGAGGGGTCATGAAACGGAGGCGTGCCCAAGATGAGTAAGGCTCTGTCGTCGTGAGTTGCGAAAAAGGGGAATTGCAGCATCAATCACTCACAGTTGATCAGCAATCAGCGGTGATTTCCATACAGGACCAGGTACCTCTCTCTGGTGGTTTAGTTACATCAAAAATGCAGCCCCGCTGTGAGTGTGAGTGTGAGTGCCCAATACGGTTTAGTCCAGGGATCTCGGCGGCTAACGTGCATTAGTGGCAGCTCGGCTACTATTTCGAGCTGCTGGCGGGGTTGACATAACGGACTGTGATTGGCCAGCTCCAGCCTTATACTTAATTTAGAAGGTTAGAAGGTCGTTGGCGGCCTGGCAAGGCATGTGAGTGGCTGTAGTTGTGCATTTAGATCCATGTGAGTGTGACGATGAACTCGCAGGTTTTGATCGAGCAGGGGATAGACTACCTATATAGTACTTGAATTAAATATCACTTGTACTGTACTCCGTACTATGTATGTATTGAATAAGCTAGATATTGATCATGTTTCCATACATACATACATACATAGAGTGAGAAGCTCAACCGCCGTCACATCATCTCCACAATCCAGCGGAAACAAATCATCATTAATATGACTGACTGACTTTTACTGTATTCGTACATACATACCTATGTAGGTATGTATGTATTCTCTCTTGTCCTAAAAACAGTTCCTTATCCTTATCCTTGTCCATCAACACCACTCCCCCCGTTCTGTTCCTGTTCCTGCATTTCCTCCCTACACCATGATCGCTGCTCTGATCTCGGCAGTCGGGGGTGTGACCGTGAACCAACAGTTCCCGTCTCCCGGGTCAGAATATCTCGATAGCTACCTACCTAGATGCCAATACTCAATCCTTGCTACCTTTAGGCGAATCCAGCAGGCAGTCCAAGAATGGCATGCAACACATGCATGTGTGAAAATATGGATGTTGCCGAAACATCAGCTTTCTTCCACTGCTTTCGTGAATCAAACCAAACGCCTCCCTTGAAACGCTTCGACCGTACCAAGGACAAGCAGAGCAGAAACACATCTCCATACCAGAGTCCCCATGTTTCATCTGTAGAGGCGATTTTCCAAACCAACTAATTTTCGCATCATATCTATGGAATGGCATCGTAGCATTGGCGTGCCAAGGCTGGCCACCATTTAGGTCCAGCAGCTAAAGATAGCTTTTCAGCCAGCCGCCAGCCTGCCCTGTCGGCGCCGTCACGACCTGGACCTTCAATGCTTGGGTCCGGGCCTCCCACTCCAATTCGCGTGCGGGAATGGATCCATAGCAATAGCCAGTCTAGCCAGTCTAGCCAGTGTTCTCTCCCTTCGCCTGTTGCACGGCTTAGGGCTCCCGTCAATCAGAGGCTATTCTCAAGTCGCTATTCATAGAACCAACCACATGGCGCCATCCTCACTTTACCTAGCGGTAACAGATACAACTCTGTTTTCATCTGGCTGTGAATTCATTTCAAGGTTACTGAGTTCACCAGGACATGTCCCGCGGCTCATCGGACCATCTATCTGGCTATCATGAATCACATATGTAGTCGTGTATTCGTTGACCTGGCAGACTATCTGTCTGCTGTTGAGTCTCATCTTTGAGCAACAGCTGGGAGCTCGTCTCTTTCTCTGCCTGTTTCAGTCATGACCCCCTCATCTTATTCATCTTATTCATCTTATTCATCTTATTCATCTTATTCATCTTATTCATCTTATTCATCTTATTCATCTTATTCATCTTATTCATCTTATTCATCTTATTCATCTTATTCATCTTATTCATCTTATTCATCTTATTCATCTTATTTTCCATGACGCCATCACTCCTTGCTATGCAAATTTGCTCCAGAAACACTCGCTTCTGCCTCGATAACATGACTGTGCGTTGATATTTTGAGCCTGATATACCATCCATTGCCCACTCATTCTTTAAGCTAGGGTCAAGTCGAAGCACACCGTCAATAGGCTCGGCATAAGGTTCACCCAGCTTTCACTAAACGCCTGTCCGTCCTTGTCCCTGTACGCGTGTCCGTGTCCGTGTCGTAATTCTCTGGTTTTGAGCAACCGCAGTGGAACGCCTAGATCTCTGGGCATATCCCAACCTCATGACATCTGCTCCAGATCGTTTATTTCGTTCATGCCTGGAATATTCATCTCTACAATGTCATCAAGTTGTTCAGATGACCCGCAGGATCCTTCCCAGTCTTTGCCCAACGTCAGCCGTCACATCAAGTCTGTTATGATTGTGTTGGAGTCGCTGAGCAACTGTTACATACCGGACCCATCTTCCTCCAGTTCGTCAACAATTAGCCTGTGGAAGGGATTCAAGACATCTGTGAAACATGTGAGCCTTTAGGTCCGTGATACTGGATGAAACCTTAGAGAAAATGACCTACCGTCCTGCAATGTGAGGAATTCAACATCCAGATCGGTTTGTCTATCCGCTGCTGTTGTCACCGTAGCTGCACACCCCTCAATTACCTTCAAGAACTTGTCTGCAATTTCCCGACCCATTTGAGCCCGTCTGCGCACATGGTGGTCCCTGAGATACTGGAGGCAAACAAGGCCGATTTGCTTCGCCATCTGTCTGATTGAGACTTGATCATCCGCGGTGACATCGCGGTCGCTGGTAGCACCAGCATCAATCTTACCCAACTCGCAAACTACAAAGTCATGTGTGCTCAGGCGCACTTTTTCTCCAGGGCTTGCGAGGAGAAAAGGTACCCATTTTGGGATGAGGTCACGGCTGAACGTGCAGACCGCCTTACAAAATTCCCTGTCTTGTTGGCGGAGGTCCAATGCTGTTCTGAAGAGTTCAACAAAATATACGCCCTCAGTGTTTTGAAGGCTTTTCGCTTGCATAGAAACGTGTTCAATCATGTCCATGGCGTTGACGAGCTGTTCTGTGCTTTCGAGGTACGTGATAGAAGCCCGCAGAAACGGATCCATGGCCTGGGTCGAAGTCTCACCACGAATACATAGCTTCAAGGTCCCGAGTACTTTTTCATCCATACTGCTGTCCAGCTTTGTCAAAATTCTGATGATGTTGTTGCAGCCTGCGTGTTCTTGATCAAGGGTAAGGAGTTTTTCAACAAACAGGCTGGTATAGGAGCCGTTTGGACTGCTGTAAACAAGATCCACCTCTTCGGGCGTCCAGCTGAAGGCCTCAGCTAGTTGTGATACACGCTCTGTCGGGTCTTCGACATATTCGGTTCCTATTTGCGGCCTCATTTGACTCATCAAGTGGTTGACTAGTCTGATAATCGATACATACGAGGTAGGCTTTGCAGTATTGTTCCGCCTAATGACAGTTTGGAGCATTCTGGCCCAGTTCCCACTGAGCTCCTGGAGCGGATCAGCAGAAATGATTCTGATAGCGCTCGCTAGGAAGTTCGCGGCCAAGACATATCCGGTTTCCCGATGACCCATGTCAGCAAAGTCTAAAACAGCTCCAAAGTATTCGTCCCAGGCTCTGATGTGGATATGAAAGAATTTCCAAAGGTGTTGGAATATCAGCATTACGCCGTCAATAACGGAGCGATGGGAGGCATCAGGTTCAGAGAGTGTCTCATCTCCGTCAGCATCATGAACCGATTTATATCGAATTTCCGGGTCGTAAACATTGGGCAAAGCCGTCGAGATTTTCGTGACTGCAACCTTGAAAAGGTTCCTGATCTTGCTCCGCATTATTGGATCTGGATTACGCTGCAAAAGCATGCGAAAAGCGCTCGGATGCTGATCAAAGTACTCATAGAAAGAAAAGGCACACCACTCGCATGATGTGACTGCGTGTTCGATAGTCCCTTCGTACGAGAGGAAATCCGGAGCGTCCTTGGTCCTTGTCACAACCTGATCCAAGTTACCAATGAGCGTTCGCATGGCAAGATCCTGAAGTCCATGCTCTTGACTACGCATGGCCATGAAGCTGTTGATACTCGAGCTCTTTTCGCTTGTGACAATGGATTTGCAGTACTGTTGTGACTGACGAAACAGAGCATGAACAAGTTTGACATTGCTCGGGTCGTAAATACAATGGCGGCGGAGGATGTTTGTATTCTCGTCTGAGAGATGATCCGCAAGGTGGTCTGGCACGTCGACACGAAGGGGTGCTGGAATGGCCAGGGCTGACATCTTTTCCTGTTCCGCGCGCAAGGATGAAGAACGCTGGTAAAACAGCATATAGGCGCTAAAGTTCTTGTCGTACAAGATGCCGTTACTATCGTACATGGGACGGTGATCCACGCCTCCAAATGTGGAGTATTCCATTTGCGCAGGGTCCCAAGGCGTCACTAAGTCATCGTTGAATTCCACCCACGAGGGCCGATTATTTGAGGTAGGACGCTCGCGGATGTATGAGTAGTAGTGGCCGGATTCAGCGGTGCCTGCGTGAACGAGCACACCCACCAGTTCGAAGATGTCCTCCTCGATATCGCTCTTTGGGTTACTGAGATGCTCAATGGTATACGGTCGCATATCAATTCGATCCGGAAAGGAGAAATAATCATTGATCTTGTTTCTCTGTAAAGTACGGAGGTTGAAATCAAACCTTTTCAAATGGAATATGACATTGTCGGGAACATCTTTGAGACAGGCCCTATGAAACATTAGCTACTAAGGGGCATCACGCCGGGAGGGAATCGAATACCTTTTCACTGCGTCAACATGGCGATCGCATGTTGAGCATTTGTACTTATTGTCTGGTTATTCGGTCAGTATCTCCTGTTTTCTTACCCAAAGACTGTACATACCTCCTTCCATGACCTCACCATCCACATATGCCTGGAGGCTTTCTGCTAATGTGCCTTTCCCTTTTATATCACACTGAATTGCAGAAAATGGCTCTAGTCGCTCCGAGATATGTTCGCACTCTTTTGACTTGACTTGTTGTACAAGCTGACCACCATAGAACGATTTTATGACCCGCTTTTCATCGTGGCCAGAGAGCTGAGTCTCCCAGCGATCAAGTAGTAGATTGTAAAACTCGTCGACGTCCATCTGATTGTGAATGTCAATCAGCACGTCGTCGTATGTTTTGATGGAATGGACGAAATTTGACGGATCAACGAAGCGACGGTAGCTCTCCTGCATATGACCGAACAGTTTCTGGGTGTAAGACAGGAGTTGCTGGCTGTTTGCAGGATCATTGATACGGCAGCCGAGGATGAAACGCCTAAAAGTAGTGTTCATGAAGAGTTGTGTCATCAAGGAGTTGAGATAACAAGTATTGGACAAATTCAGCAGACCAGCATACCCACAAGGGGCCCGAAGAGCTCTGTGTCGGTCGAAATGGTAATTGAGATCGTAGATGTAGTGGTCGTCTAGACTTGGTGTCAGTATTCGCACTCTTACTAGAACATTACACGTACCCTCTTCATCGTCGAAGAATGGAACTTGTTCGTCGAGAGCTTCCACCACCGCCACCATCTTCTTCTGATCGTGTTGCGCAAGAATGAATAGCACATCGGAAAGTTTCGCTCGAGTCTCTTCGTTGAGGATCACTTTGGGCACAGGCTGCCCACTTCGCAGGTTTTTAGGGGGGTATAAGTGCTTCCAAACAAGTGACATTGCGAGGTTGCTGGGCCAGGTCAGCATGTATTTCGGGACTCAAAGATGCAGTATAATACCTAGGAAGTGTCTTGGACTGTGCGACAGAGTTATCTAGCTGGAGACAAATGTGCAACAGTGACGATAGACCTCTTGCGAGCGAATCATCTACACTTGGTGGCCCAATGGTCTAATGATCGTGCGGTCAGCTGTTTTGCTCAATATCGTTATGACGAGAGTGACTGAGCTTACCTCGGTTGTAGTATGCTCAAGAAGAAGCTGACTGATTTGAGAGGCAAACTTCTCAATATCCAACAACCCAGGCGACCGCGCGTTGATCTTCACAACGAGAAAATGGACCAATCTAAAGAGTTCTTCGCACTGGCTGGGAAATACAGTCGTCTGTCTGACCATGGCGCTGGTGACCTTCCAGAAATACTCCGCCATTGAGCACTCACGGGATGTAGCTGAAGTTTCACAGTCAGTCTCACGAATGAGAGTGGCAGTACTCATAACAGCAAAAAGTTCTTCAATTAGTTTCGCAGAAAGTGATCTTATACTCTGGCGGGAATCCATCAGTAGAAGGCGATGCAGGTTATGGTTAAAGTCGGTGTTTGTGCTGAGTTGAGCCCAAAACTTGTCATCAAGCATGCTCAGCCGAAGACAGATCACGAGCGCTCCTGCTATGACCGGAGAAGGGACGTCGCCTGGGCAGTCTATGGCATACGACATCATTTTCACCAACCTGTTCGGGTCAGGTAGGGGGAGTCCCTGCGGCGGTACTGAACCTCTGAGGTTGCCGACTCCTGTAACTTTATTAGGCCGAATAACGTGTGTGGGATGAGTGAACATACTGTCAAGAAACTGCCGAAGGGCATGCAGCAAAGTAGACGCCAACTTCAGCCGCAGGAGTACCGAAGCGCCATTGAAAATGTCCTCATCCGAGATTGCCTGTACGATGAAGGATATTGGTGTCTTGAGAGCCTCGGGAAGGATCACAGGATCGGACCCTGAGCCAGTGGTCACATCATTGAGATGACTGATCAGTTGACTAGGGAGGAGGGTCTCAGCATACTCGACCAACGCATGGACAGCGTAAAGAGATTTGAACGGTTGCCCCGAGGGGAAGATATCTTTAGATGACGTTGTTCCGCTGCTGATCAACCTCGTGAAGTGGCTATCTGTGGGCAGCTTGATGAGAAAGTAGTAAATCTGAAAAAGTCAGTCGAGGCTTCGATCGCCAACGTGCAGGTACTTGCCTCTTGTGCCAGTGCTTCATCCATGCTTAAATACTCCCACATCTCGTCGAAGTGTGCAGAGATCTCAATCTCTAGTGGTGAAGCACCCGGCCTGACCCTTTTGGAGAGGACGGGGCCACCCTCTTCACGTCTGACCAGTATAAGGCCATCATGCACACATAGATCTTCCAAGGACCTGCATATATCTTGCTCACTCGGCAGGAATGGTCGGCCTCGGTAGTATATCCGATAGTTCTCGAACCCGGTCTCTTGCCGCAAACTAGCGAGGAGCGAGGCTGCCGTGTTCGCCCTCCCAATGACAAGGGGCTTGATGTCAGTTTGCTGGTCGCCATCGAAGGACTGATACTTCAGGCCCGCAGGATCTCCCTGGACCTCGTGGGAGGCTTGTGGGATCAGTGTTCGTAGATCAGGTGCGGACAAGGATGGCTTCGACTGGTGGGCTTCAAGAATATAGCGGAGAAACTTCAACGAGCGGGTGAAAATCATTTCTTGCTGCTGTAACCGCCGTAGCGTAATTGTGGTACCCACGGCCTGGCCATCGCTGTTCGCGCCTCGGCTTGCATTTCTCAGCTCCTGGGCAGCACTTTTCAGCTGCTCTAAGCATCGACTAGCTAGCTTCAGGTGGACAGATTGTGCTCTCTGAGTTGAAATAGAGTTGAAAAATCGACTGTCGATATATACATCAACTGCGAGAGTTCGTATGGCCCTGTCTACCAAAGTCTCATCTTCTGCCTCGAGAATGAGACGCCATAATTGTTCAATACCACTAGTAGCAACTGCTTCTGGGTCATCGAGAGCAAGGTTGAAATCGTCGTTGAGGCGTGGGAGGATCTCAATTCTAAGAAATTCAAGCATACCCTCACAAAAGTATTCGGCCGGAAGGGCCGGAAGATGGTAGGTCAGACAAGCTTCAAGGAAAGAATTACCATTCTTGTTCTTCCGATAGGGACTGTTCAAGATTTCCCAGCCCACCCGCCTATCGTCTGGTGAAAGGGACATTGGCCCTACCAACATGTCCCACAGTTTGACACCAAGATCCTCGGTGATTGACGGTGGCTCAAGCTGGATGAGGTTGGCAATGAACTCTCTCCGAGGTTGGTTGACAGAGCAAGAGAGAACCGCCAGAATCCCTGCCGCCTGGCCAGTCTGAATAGCATGTTCCAACTCTTCAATTACGAGCCTTGTCAAGTCATGGTGTTCTACTAGCCAGCGCATCTCTTGGCTCATGTCCCTCGAGCGTAATGCGATGAATAAACACCAAAGGCTTCCCAAAGTTGTTGCAGACTTATTTGCAAGATCTTGAAGACACTCAAGGTAGAGCTGTTGCTGCCCTGCAGCATCTGGACCGCACCTCAGGAGCTCTATGAATTTCTGCATTGCTGCTTGCTGGATGTCAGGATACATGACTTGCGATCCGGATGCACAAACAGACGAATCCCTCAATAGACGCAGACATAAATTGTACGGTTGGACAACGAGAAGACGCTCTTCCGAACATTTTTCTGTCATATTCTTCATGACACCCTCCCAGAGCATTCGGATGGCGGGCGTAAATGCGTCTATGGGAAGAGCCTGGAACTTCTCACAAAGAAGCAAAAGCCCATCGTCGTCAAAAAGATGCGCGACTTGCATGACCATGCGAGCCAGAGCGTCAGCGGTACGGGGGTCTTGCCTGGAAGTAATGCCCTCCCAAAACCTATCGATATGCGTCCTTCGGTACCTTCTCGTCACAATGATGAAGCCAATGATGTTAGCACCCTCAACAATAATTTCAGGATGGCAGTTGGCGCCTAGTAGATAGTCGATGAATCCGGTCTGGATCAGGTATTCCGCAATGTGTTCGACATAATGGCTTCCATCATCGGCTTTGCTGTCGAAATGCTTTTTCCAGAAGGCAATAAGCTCCTTGCACATCTGTGTCATGCCTTGAAATCGAAGTTGCATTTGGCTTGACTTGATTAGTTTGATCAAGAACTGAAAGCGGTGTTCATAGGAAATCGCTTCAGCAGTGTATCTGAGAGGCACTGCTGGAAACTCTGTGCGGTGCTGTTCCAACATGAGAGTTGCAGCTGCGTGATCACCCTTGAGAGTTATGTTGATCATATTTGACAAGGCTTGAACGATCACAAGAACACTGTCTGCGGCGAGATGCGTCGGACTCTTGTCAATCATGATGTCCAATCTTTCATGTATCAGATCGAGCAATGTGTGGCCTATCAGAAGTTTCTGGTTGTTTTTGGAAGCAGTTTCGGGAGTAACAAAGTTACAGGAATCCTCCATGATATCTGACGCGACTAAGCATATAGGTGCCAGTTCATTAGTCAACCGGGGATATGTTGGGATAACTTGAAACAATGCTTTTGTCAGTTGGAGAAGGCGGCTGAGGCTCCCGCCTGGGCTGTCCTGGTATGCCTTTAGAAAGGCCGTGGACAAGGCCCCGAAATGCTGATACTGATCATCGCTCAGCAACAGTGGGTTGATGATTGAGTGGAGGTTCTGAAGATAACATGGGCAGAAAAGTTCGACGGTCTGCTGTCCCCGACCTCCCTGCTCTGCTATGAACTCTTTGATCGTATGAATATCCTGATTGACGAACCATGCCGACAGCCTGGCGTAGTCTAAAAAGATAGCCTTGGTAGGACGTCGTAACAAACCATCTACTAGAAACGGAGGCCTGTGCAACGTTAGTCTCGGTACACAGGAGCATGCGTGGTGGGCTTACTTGTGGGCAGCCATAGTGGTAACAATGCGTGGGAAGGTCACCCAGAAAACAAGGTTAAGACGACATGAATCAACTACCAATTGCTGATTGGCAGTAGCGATGTAATCGAGATACCGTCGAAGCCATTGTTGGAGTTTGTAGATGACTCCTGCATCGATCGACGATTCTATACTGTTAGCGTCAAGACCCTCGAGGAAAAGGGGAACGGGTCTTACGAGTTTCTATATAATTGCAGAGGCGCACCACCATTCCCTCAAGTGTCTCTGTGGGTTCCCTGAAAGGAAATTCATTGATGGGATCGACCATGACAGAATCATCATCGACTATTGAAACCGCAATGCTCTGGCGATCAGAAGCCATATCATCATCCGACTGCACAGTGATAACTTCGATAGGAGGGCTTGCTGAATGCGAGAAGCTGGACCGTGGAGTGCCGAGGTTCTGGGGAGGCGGCACCATAGCGACTTCAGTACCCTCGACGCTCTGTTGGACTTGGTCCTTGAAGACATTAGCCGTAGTGTCAGCCGCCACTGGCTGGGCCGCGTTCGTTGGAGGAGGTGGTGAGGAAGTTGAGTCGTTCCCGGGCACGTTTCTCAGGTTAAGAGTAGCCATGCTAGATGGCGGCTCTGTTAACGGGTCGCAAACAGGAGACTCTGTATCTGAAGTCTTGGGCGCGACGGAGTCTGGTTGAGAATAGGCAGCTGTCGAGCCAGGTCGAGGCAAGCCAGGTTCAGTATCAAGGGTGGCGGAGCGAGAAGAGTCGTGACCAGGATTCACTGTGCTGTGGGAATTGGTGGGAGACCCAGAGAGCGAAGTTCGTTGGCGCTTGCGAGACGATATGTTACTGTCATCAAAGGGATTCGGCCGGGTCGAGCTCGCTTCAGCGGAGGCAGCACGATCTGGGAGGGCGGGAGATCTCGAGGCTGGATCCATCGGAATCGTAGAAAGAGGTCAACGGGGACAAAGCGTGGAGGTGCAGAGACGTCACACCGTCGCGAAAGACGCCCCGGCGATAGCTGCACAAAATTAACATGTGGGTTTGATAGAAACTGTGAAATGTAGCGGGGCAAAGTAGCAAGATTCTCAAGCTCGAAGATATATAGGTTTCGAAGAGGGAATCAGAGCTAAAGCACAAGTGCGGGGGGGGGGGGGGGGGGGGGGGGGGGGGGGGGGGGGGAGGAAAACGTAGACAGATGTGTGCGAATAAGAGCTCCTGACGTTCAAGAACGGATGAAAGATGGTTGCCCAGAGGAAAATACTGTTTACTCTTGGGACTTAGATTGTGATGCGAATAAGAAAACAGGCGGATGGATTGGATGGATAAGACTTTTGAGATGGATCTGAGGATAGGATAGTAGGTAAGTAGATTGGTACCTACCTACCTAGGCACCTTAGTTCAGGCCAGGATACGGGGAGCATGGATTGGCAGTGCGCGCTCGCGGTTTGCTAGTGTGGATACCCCACTATAACAGGAGCACTGGGGGTGCAGATAGTAGACCAGAGAAGATGGGAATGGCTTGGAAGGGAACACTCGTTTGAGAAAGAGAGGAATGGGGTTGTGTTTACTTGCCTTGTCAAGGAAACTAGTACGAGACGGTATATTCTGATACTGCTTTGTCGAATGAGAAGATTGTTGAAGAAAGACAGCCTTCCGATCTTGCCAACGTGAACCAGCAAGCATATAATGGAAGCTATGGAGGTTTTTAGGTAAGGTAAAGTAGGTATGAAGAAGGAAGAGCGATAAGAGAACCCTCAGATCCACTGGGTAAGGGATGAAAATGGTGCGTGCCGGAGCCTTGAAGCTCTCGGGCGGGTGTTTCTAATGGAGGGTCTCTCTGGTGCCGTCGAGCTAAGATGTACGTTTGGTTAGCACCTAACTAGGAGGTACAGTAGATCAAGATTACCCTGGTGCCCGGTTGCAGTTGAGTTTGGCAGTGACAGTTGTTCCGCACAAACTTGAGATCCTTTTGGTGGGGAGCTTACCTCCAGACAGCTTGGGCGTGATGTCAGCTGCTGTCGGAGGGCGGGGTAAACAGGTGTGAGGATAGTGCGATTACATCAAGGACGCGTTCTCGATTGGCTCCACCTATGAGGTGGACAGAACTAGGTAGGTGTAGGTTAAGGTACTACTGACTTGGTAGCCCGTTTGGCATTTATACTTAGGTATACTGCCGAATTGAACGGGAAAGTATAGACATATATATATGTATGTATGTATGTAGGGGTAAAATATATTTGAGTAACACAATCAGAGATACGTAGCTACAGTGACTGCCAGCTAAGCCCTGCTAACACGTGAAGCGAAGGTTTGAAGTGAAATAAAACCTTGTACCTAAGGTACTCAAAGTCGCTGACGCGATAGTTGTCATGATAACTACTAACACCTAACAAGCGCGTCTTTGGTGGGGCATCAAATCTCCAACCAACTTTCAATCATGAATAAATGACAGCAGAAGCAACCTACCTAAATCTGCGTCATTTGTTGCTTTAACTGAGGATTGGGCATTGCAATTCGGGAGAAGTAGGTAGGTACCTACCTAGGTAGCTTAATTGGAAGTAAACCTCTTGTGTTCCAGGTCCAGATCAACTTTAATCTGTGCGCGGTCGTTTGTCGACACATTCATGATGACCAACCATCCATGTTCGGCTGTCTGCCTTAGGCTGCCTCATTTTCGACGCCTGCAAGTTTCCTATCAATTGCATCCAAGCCTCAAGCAACGGTGGCATATTTTCCACCCCCTTCAAAGGAATTTGAATAAGAGGGGGTTGTGATCTCTTCTTTAATTCGTACCTAAGGTAACTGGTAACTACAAGCCTACATAGGAAGGTACCTTAGTAGGCAAGCTGTAGATTCATGATCCATCTACAGGCTTAACTGAATATTGCCCAGAGAGTCTCAGGCCTTTCCCAGCCTTTGTCTGCCTTAGTTGGGCAAGCCATGTCGTCCATGTCAATCAACGTCATTGATTCCTTTGCGGCCATCTAACATCAACTCTTTGCAAATCTAGTAAGTGATAGACTGCCTACAGCTGTTAAAAGCATGCTATAGCCAAAACCCTATCAGTGATTGATCGCCATTCAGCTGGCCTTTTCAGAGTTTGTTCCTGCGGCCGATGACATGTAATCCGGCGCTAAAAAGCAACTCCCCGTCAAAAATCCTGCCCCACATAATTCGTCCGTCCATTTTATTGTGAATACCTACCTAGCTGCAAGGCTTTTCAGGTCTCTCATGTCATTCTTGAACCACGCTGCCCTTCGATGAGCATTCAATTAATCTTATTGGCTTGCAATTTGCGGTTAGATCAGAGGTCGTTTGCTGTTTCCAGTGTCTTTCACGTCACTGAGTGTTATCATGTCCGCTCCCGCTTCCCAAGGTCCCCGTAAGAAGGTTGTGCACCAGCTTGACACTCCTTTCTCTACTGTCCCATGGTATGATAATATCTCAAATTTCCAGGCTGCTTATGTCTCACATGAATAGGCCCTCAATCTTGACAGAAGATCAGGACACCATCCTCGAATTGCTGTGCGAGTAAGTCAGCTTATAACTTGGCCGAGTCTTACACATATCTCTCCATGAAGGCCATTAAGTTCAATGCGAATACTTTCTAACGCCCGCAGACTCCTGAAACCCATTGGGCAGTATCGTCAGGCACAAATCAAGAGTTCCAAGGGAAAACGTTCATCGCAAAAGGAGAAAGGGGTCAAGAAGACAGCCCATACCCCAGAACAACCTCCACTAGTGCCCCCAATGCCCGAGATAGAAGCCAGCATCGATGTCGGTCTTAACTCTATTACTCGGAACCTGCAGTTGTGCTCGCGACAAGAGGCCGAATCAATGGGAGACGGACCCCACCGACAATATTCCATGGTCTTTGTAGCGCGGGGCGACCAACCCTCAACATTCAACTGCCATTTCCCACAGATGATTGGGGCGGCATCTAGGAAGACTAATTCCGAAAGGAAAACTCGCCTTATAGGCTTATCTAAACCATGCTCTGAACGCTTGAGTTCCTGTCTTGGAGTGCCAAGGGTCTCATCTGTAGCTGTTCGTATGGATGCCCCAGGAGCCGGAGCTTTGCAGGAGTTTGTTATGAAGAAAGTCGAGCCAATAGAAGCCTCGTGGCTTGCTGTGTCTTCAGACGCAAAATATCTTGCCCCAAAGATTAATGCTATGGAAACAACGGTGGGACCCAAGCGAGCGCGTGTTGAATGAGGTTGACAGATAACCTAAGCAGGGGGTTATGCATGTATCCTATAGAAATCCCAACCATCTAATTAGCCTATCAACTCTTTGTTGAACGGTATTGGTAGCTGCATAGTGCAGACTCAAACGCCAAAACCATTCAGGGGTGCTTAAGTAAAGTACTTGTCCACAATGTAGGTAGTACAGGAAGGAGGCAATCTTTTATGCATATATATTCACCTTTTATCTCTGAATACATACCTAGGTACATAAGGCAGTAGGCAAATTTATCACTCATGGCTGTGGAGTAGGTAGAGTGAGCAGTGTCAAGCAGGATACCCTCCCGCGATCCTCAATTGTCACCGTACAACCCCCTAATCCAGCACCAGACGACCGTAAGGATGCAGGCAACCCATGAGGGAGGTTTGCAGAAGAACATCGAGTCACGGTTAAAGTCGAGACTGTGAGTAAGTCCTCCTATTCTAGCTAGACTTCATCCTCCCACGATATCACGGCACCAAACCCTGCAGCTCCTGAGTGCATGAACATACACCAGCCAGGGGAGCCCAAGGACAACGTTTGTACTCCTCGTGGAAAAGAACTACAGCTCGAGCAAATGAGATCTTGTTGATAGATTTCTGCTCAGTAGGGCAGCTACCTAGGTAGTGGGCTTTTGGCTTGGCTGCATTGCAATGCGGCACCACCCCCTACCTAGGGACGCTGCTACAGTGACTTCACTCAACTATCACTCCTCTGTAATTCTGCCCATAAGCAATCCTTCCAACTGAACCCATCCTCATAGAGGTAACGTTTCCTTCATTCACCAAATTCCTTTGCCCATAGTCGCCCACTTACGTGTGGTGGTTGCTGGGCTGGGTACTTCCATTGCTTCCATTCTCTTGCCCTTCCCCACCCATCGTGCTCTTCTTTCCTCCTCCTCCTCCACCACGCACCAGAACTTTTTGTTTTGACTTCCATTCTTTCTACCTTTCACCGGTATGTCTTCATAAAACAAGATATAGACTATCAAGTTAGGTACTTCTCAAGAAGACTTGCCTTTTGTTTTCTTCCTTACCCCCCCCCCCCCCCCCCCCCTCTGCTGGCATCAGCCAGCAGAAGCTCAGTGCGTCCCTTCTCAAGATCAAAGGTAGATCGCCTTTCCCTCTGACTTTTTCATTATCGCATCACTGTCGTCGAACATGCGTCTGGGTCATGATACAAGGCATGTTAATGCTATGCTTCGGTCCGTTAACAGTGAATAGTTCAGAACTGTCGCCTGTCCAGTATAGCCACACCCCAATCGTCACTGCACAGTGGTTACTGAGTACGTCTATAATCTTGAGGCCGCCGTGAGTTGCAATATCAAAGGTTTGTAGTATGAATGACTGCCTCATTTCTATTGTCTCTTAGCTGACGCTGTCTCATCGTAGTGGTCTCTAAACCGCCTCCCTCGCACACGTTCGTCGTCTTGTTGTTACACCGGCCACAGCAACCATGAGCGACAGAGGGTATCAAGACCCTAGCAAGGTGTCAGATGCTAAGGCACTGCAATTGTTGTTCAAATCCAAGACCGGGGCCAAGGGTCAAAGCAACATCCCCAAGAAACGAGCAGGTCAGTATTCAAGACTTTGACCTTCATCCTACTTAGACTCGGGAAAGCCCAATCCTGAGTTGGATATTATTCAAACCAAGTGCAACGAACCGGTTCATTAACGGGTAGACTAACATACTGTTCCAAGGCCCATCGATGCAAGCTGCGCGCCCAGCACCTGTGCCCCCAAGAGGTTCTACTACTCCGTCAACAACACATCGACTCTATACGCCGACCCTTCTACCTAACCCCCTTGATCGTAAAGCTGGAGCTATTCTGGGCTCGTCAGCTTCTGATTTCCTGGGTCGAAGAGATGTCACTCCGAAGCTGTCTTCCAATCTTGTTCAGGGTCAAGACGATAAAGGGAAGTCCAAGGTTCCATCCACTCCATCTACTGTTCCTAAGGCGCAGGAGGTGTCACCCAGTCCCTCTCAGAAAGAAAGCGAGAAGCCCGCGGTCAAGCTTCTGCCTACTTTGGCCGCAATTCCGGAGGCTACCAAGCTAGATTTTAACTCCATTCAGGGGCAGAGCGACAAAGCTGGGGCTCACACCACATCTATCAATCCTCTCACGGTTTCTACGACCCCTGAAAGAGTCAACAATCTTGGTCTCCCCTGTGGCTTCGCCACTGTTTCAGGTCAAGCTTCTATCGAAGCTTCGACAGCAGGAACAGCAGCTGGTCATCCAAAGACGCCGGCTCGGACTATCAATCCTTCTGGTAAGGAGGCGAAAAAGAAGACTCTCTTGGAGCTATTCCAAAACCAAAAATCAGACGATGAATCGGACTGTAGCATTTCTGAGTGCCAAGCTAAGAAGGTAGCTACACATGACTCCAAGACCGCCGAACTTTTGAAGTACTCGCCGGATAAACTTCTGGAACTGAAATCAAATGCAAAGACGGGGGTTATTCCCTCTGACTGCATAGTGAAGCGTCACTACAACAGCAAGAAAGCGAGCATTGCTGCCACATACAAATCGGCTGCCAGTTTCATTGCTCATCCGAATACCTCTGGATCTGTATCTCAGGCTGCGATGACTGAGTCTACTGTTCTTTGTTCCGCTGCTCAGCAGGATTTCCCACAGCAGGCTAAGCTCGACTCTATTCAAGCTCCCACTGTGACCACTGCCCAGCCTGCACAGGTGGAATGTCTTATTGATTTAGAGGAAGGTCAGCTTGAGCTTAAGCCTGGGGCTGCAGATAAGTCACCTGTACCTGGCTCTCTCGATCATCAACGGTGGATGTCTAGCCTTACGTATGATGATCTTGTTGATCTGCAAACATCTTCGGAGCATACTAAGATTGACCCTATTCAAACCCCCACCGAGGCCAACTCCGAATCTGTGCAGGCCGAAGATCCCGTTACCCTCAAGGAATCTCGAGGTCCAGGAGAGCGTCCCGGGCTTCGCCCGCAGGCACCTGGTTTTGTGTCCAGATTGCACGCGCGGCCAGCTACTTACATGCCAGACCAGCATGCGACTCCATCGCCAATTGATTTGGGCGGTAATGAGGCCGCGCAGCATGCCTTGACAAGGACACTTGTCCCTGCTGATCAATTCATGGTCACCGCGACTCCTGTTGCCACTCTTGCCAATGGCTTCCGGATCACCGGCCCTCCCACCAGTCAAATCATGTCTAGGTCACCTATCAATGACACCCTCTCAACCGAGCTGCCCCTGCGCACTGCTGGCGACAACGAGGAGGTAGTTCGTGCCCCGAGAAAGCCCACCAAGGGTCTTGGTGCATCCATGTGGGCTAAGTAAGGGGGGCAAGGATATGGTATGCACAGGTTTCGGATAGGGTTCTCGAAGGGTGCAAGAACCGACGCTTCTCAGCTGATGCTAGAGCGCCTAATTCTATGTGACCATGTAAATCAAGCCTATAGTTGGTTTTTGACACCCAACGTCAGTAGAAATATACACATGAGTGTAAAACATATATTGGTCATCAACCCGTGAACTGCTCAATGATCTCAAATAGGTGGGAATCGAATTCAATATTGAAGTGCACAGTACTGATGTATTCACTCATCAGCCACCTACTCGGACATCCCTTTCTCTAGTATCTTGACACCCTCTCTGACTTTCGGTGAGTAATGCTTCCTCAACAGTTCGCCCTCCCACACCGTTGCTGTAAACGGGTTGCTACCTTCAACACTATCGCTCACCGGATTGTACCGACCATCTCCCTTGCGCTCCTCAGTATTCCATAGACTACGGACCTTCTTCGAGTGCGTGTGTGCTACATCGCTGAGAAGAACCAAAACAGCCTGGCACGACTTGTCGGGGAGCTGAAGTGCAGTTGTCATGAGCTGCTTAGAAAAGGCGGCTAGACGCATAGGTGGCACGGATCGGATGTTCCAGGGCGGAAGAAGAATACCCGTAAGTGCTCGGAGGAGAAGGACTGTTGTGGTTTGGACATTGATCTTGGTGGTTGCGTTGGCTGTGTTGGTGGGGCGTGTCAGCTCAACATCGGGGTTTGTTGAGAGTGGGAGAAGGGACTTGAAGAGATGTGTTGTGAAGAAGGAGAGGTCAAGATGAAGATCGTTGCGCGAGTTGTGGGCGTCTTGACCTTCGAGCAGAGCGTATGCTGTAACGGTACACAGAAGGGCCTCACGGGTCAGGTTGCGAATGGGGATATCGTCATCGTCTTCTTCACCCCCATTACCCTCCTCCTCACCGAGACCTTCGGTGGCGTCTTCTTCGCTGTGTCGGATAAGATCCTTGAGTGCTTCCAACAAATCACCAAAGAAATCCTGGTTAATGAGATGGGCGTACTTGGCAAGACCTTCAAGAACGGCACCCATAAGATGAGGCATGCGTAGCTTGAGAATGCGGAAGTAGGTTGCAAACACGAGCTTAAGCGTCTCAGACTGCATACGATCACGCTCCTCGTGACTGACTGATGCATCAGCGTGGGCCATGTCCTTATCCAAGGCCTTCTGTTCCTTGAGCGCCTTGCGATGCCGCTTGGTTCTAAATTCCTTCTTTTTCCTCTTGAGTGGTGCATCATCATTCTCGACGTGGTCTCTGGATGCCTTACCCGAGAATTCGGAGAGGAGGCGTAGGCTTAGGAAGAGGTTCACAACACTCTCATCGACCTGGAACTCGCGAGCCTTCATCATTTTGGAAAGTAGAGCCACCGCATCGTTTGTCGGTCGCCCTTCTTCGTCCTCCTTGAAAAGGGTCTGAAGAGCTTCTAAACACTTGACACCATCTTGGTTAATCTTGCGCCGGCTGAGCTTCGAGACAAGAATCTTGAGCAAATCTATGTGGAAATTGAAGTGTGAAACCGATGTGACGAGAGTGCACGCGCAAGTGATAGCGATGGTAGCCATACTCTGCCCGCCCTTTGCAGCCCTGACCTCAAGCTTGGAGCATCGAGCAAGCTCCTTGATGTAGTTCTGATATCCAGAAACGAGAGCTTGTTCATACTGTCGCAGTGTACGCACTTCCTTGGATAGCTTTTCCCTGGGTCCGTTGTCGGTCTGGGGACGTATACGGTATCCAGGAATGACATCCTTATAGACAGACATCTGTGTCATGAGGGCAAGCATCTGGATGGCAATAATCTTAGATTGTCCGATCTTGGCGAGGGCCTTGAATGCGCCGACGTGTTCCTCTGGGTTCTCGTTCATTTGCATAGCAATCTTTGCTAGCTCTTCCTGTGCAGCAAGGATCTGCTGAGGCTCTGGGATCTCGGGCTCCTTTTCCTCTTCTTCTTCCTCCTCCTCAGCCTCCTCCCCCGCTTCGTCCTCGCGGCCTTCTAGCCATTCAGTGTCGCTCTCAATTGATGCAGTCTCGTCTTCTTGCACTTCGGCTTGCTCAATTCGACCATCAGCTGTCTTGATGGGGAGCCTGTTGCTCTCCTTTTGCTTCTTGCCTTTGCGTGGGCGCGTCTCATAGTCTTGTTCGAGGCTCCAATTTGAAGCGTTCTTAAAGAAAGACTTCTGAGCGCTTCTTGAGTCATTCTGATCTTGGGTCTCATGATTGGCAGAATCATGAGCGATCTTTCTTCGCTTTGTGCCGTTTTGTGCCATTTTTGTGTCTTCTTCCCAGTTTATGGCTCGAGATAAATCACCCCTTGTCAAGGTTTTGTCGCCGTCTTGTCTCGTCGATTTCTTCGAAAGTCGACAAGGTCTTGTGGGGCCAAAGGGAAATCGCATTTACTGATTGGACAAGACGATCACTCACCGCCAAAAAGTTGGACTTTTCTGCCGGGCAGAAATGCCCCTCTAGTTACCAAATTACTTCCCAGCCGCAGTGTTCCATTCTTTCTACCGTGTCTGCTAATCAACTCGGTCTATCTACTCCGTCGAACCGCCACAAATGGGTTTCACAAAGCCGCCTGTTCAGGCGCTCAAGTCTTCCAATAAGCTGAAACGAAAGGAGCTCTTCGTCCAGTACAAGAAGCACCAGAACAAGGAGAGACATGAGGAACGACACCGCCGCCGTAGGGAAGAAGCAAAGGACCCCGAGCTCAAGGCAGCCCGTCTAGCCAAGCGCAAACCTGCAACGATCGACTCGAAGCGAGTATGGGATGATATAGACGACGACAGTCTTGGTGTGCAGGTGGACCTCGAGAAGCTGAAGCGCCGCCGCATTGAAGAGGCTGAAGCAGCAGAACAGGCGGCTCATGAGGCTGCGATGCGCGCTGAGGAAGAGCTGGACGAGGATGATGACGTTGATAGTATGCTGGCTTCGGATGAGGAGATGGACGAAGAGCGACAGGCTGCGCTGGAAAAGAAGCGTCAACGCCGTGCACAGCGAGATAACAGTGTTGCCCCATCCACAACAAGCACAAACCTTGACTTGACACCAACATCACTGGCCCTAAAGTTCCCGTCTCTTTTCGCCGACATACCGGCTCCTGAGCCCAAGATTCTGGTCACAACGTCTATCAACTCTACTCTCCACGAACAGGCTCATGTTCTCTGCGAGTTCTTCCCCAACAGCTCTTACGTCCCGAGGTCGGCCCATCGATACGGCCATAAGTATTCGCTCCGAGAGATCTGCAAATACGCCTCAAATCGAGAGTACACAGCTGTAATTCTTCTCAAGGAGGACTCCAAGAAGCCTACGGGTCTTACGGTCGTGCATCTTCCTTCCGGCCCGACCTTTCATTTCTCCATCACAAATTGGATCGAAGGCAAAAAGCTCCCAGGCCACGGCAACCCAACAAATCACTATCCCGAACTGCTTCTCAACAATTTCAAGACACCACTTGGCCTGCTGACAGCCAAGCTGTTTATGACCTTGTTCCCCCCTAAGCCCGAGTTCCAAGGTCGCCAGGTCACTACGCTCCACAACCAGCGAGATTATATCTTTGTGCGACGACATCGTTACGTTTTCCGAGAAAAGCGACAGACAGAAAAGAGCATCGTCGGTGCCGATGGAAAGGAGGTTAAAGGTGTGGAGGGCATCCGTGCTGGTCTCCAGGAGCTCGGTCCCCGCTTCACCCTCAAGTTGAGGAGAGTTGACAAGGGTATTGGGAGAGCTGGAAGTGAGGGTGATGATGCGACACAGTGGGAGTGGAAGGCCAAGATGGAGAAGGACCGCAAGAGGTTCAACCTATAATTGTTTCTCTAATAGTGGGCTGGTAGTCATGGTGCTCGGCGTTCTTGAACTCGAACCGGCAATACAATGCAGGACAAAGACAACGAAGACATCTTCATTTTCACGCTCCAGGCCGCTGTCATTTCTTTTTCCTCCCCAATGTCGTGTAGCATGTTCTTGAGCCCATAATTCGAGATGAGGCGCACCTCACTGTTGATTGGCATGATTGATTACGTGTTGCTTTGTATCAAGCGGCTTCACTGTGTCCTGCTCATGATTTCTGGACTCGTCGAAGGCCTACCTAGGGGAGCACTGCCGTAGGTCCCTAGTACTAACTCAGTACCTACTTAACCTTAGTGTCTAAGGCGAGGTGGTAGTACCCAGGGACAACCTAATACAAGTGCTCTCTTGTAGGTCACATTCAAGGCAAGCACTCTGACGAGTACATTTCATGTCAAGGAGACAGTTGCTCAGAGTTTGACGATGGTCGACAGTGACCTCTGAGATACTCAGGATGATGGTTTCCATATCCCAGGCACCTTACCTAGTAGGTATGGGTCTTCTCCTTCATCAACAACTCGCAGAGCACCGTCATATTCATGATCACTTGCTTGTCATCACTCTGATCAGCATTACTCTTCGTTTCTATCTTCATTGTTAGTTTTACTGAAACAGACAAAATGTCCGTCGACCCGCCCTACCTGCAGTTCAGGATGTTCTTTTCCTCCACCAAGAGAATTATATACGAAGCCTCGCCCGCGATACGGGACCAGTTCGATGAGGATCACATCATCTACTATTCAGGGTTAAGTTTATCTGGGTGTTACATCCGCATCCGGCTCAGGAGGTTCGTCCTCCTTATCAAGAAACTTGCACGCGGGCCCATGGACGAACTCCAGGCAGATGACGATGAATAGGTACATGCGAGGTCGCTCGCAACATGCTGTTAAACTCCGAAATGTAGCCAATAATTCCCCCAAGTAGAGGCCCAAAATTCCTTCTCACGTCTATGATTCGCGAGGTGACTAACGGGGCAAAAGAGCATATATTGGATCATAAGCCAACTCGCATACCGTCACCTCTGACCCCTCTGGATGTGCCGATCCTATAGCCAACACACCCGCTGGTTCCCCCGTAGTGCCTCAAAGAGCTGAAGATAGGGTTTCTGTATGGGTTCATTCCCTCCCATCATCCGAGCAACATTCGCTTCCCAACCTTGGATATCCGTGGGCTTTGAATGCATAGGTACCTATGACCATGGATGTGACTTATACCTAAGCTTCTAGATTCATGAACATGGGAAATAGACATGGCTACCTTTGGTACCTTAGATATCCGAGTGCTCCAGGTTATGTTCTTGTTGTTGGCTGAGCATGTCTACCTCTCAGGGTGATTCATCCAGGCTCACGTTCCTTAGCAACACAATATTCTGGGTATCCATTCTGGCTGAGACCATAAACGAAGTGGCATCAGGGTTGAAAGCCGGAAGTCATGTCCCTTGGCAGTGGATGGTAGAAAGCCCTGCGCATGGGTATCACAACGGCTATACGGATATAAGAAGGCGCTTTAGTCTTCCGATATTGCTATTAGACTACAATGCGCCTGAGAACTAGCTGGTCAGTATCCATTGTCAATTGAGCCCATCCCTTGTCAAGTCCACGAATGGCGGGGACTCGGAGTGGGAGCCTTGACCCCTGGTTGACGTAACCCTTTCAGGATATCATATCCGTGACAGGTCGAGGTCTTGAGTCTTGACGATGATAGATGCTCCACTGCTACAGTACATCGAGTCACTTTGAGATTATTGATAAGGGGAAATCATTCGATATGCTGGCAGGTGCGGGAATACAAGAACATCCTACTTCGTTGGGAACGATGTCTATAAAACGGAACATCTCTCCCGGCCATTGCTACAGAAGCAAGGGCTAAGCTGAGAGTCGAAAGCCACTCTCTGCTCATGCTGACTATTATTAACGGACCGAGAGAGTACATACTGGAGGGGAAAGCCCAAAGATGCAGGTCCCCTTCGAGAGGGATCAAACTATCTCTATTTCCCAATGTATAAGAGACCTCAAGTTAGAGGACTTGAGCGCCCCTGTCAGAGGTTAATACAGTCATTTATTTTCAGAGCGCGACTCCTGTCTGTTTGAGGACGCAAGTGACGTTACTTTTTATATTATTACCCGAAGCAGTGCCCGAATCGTGGTACTCCGTAAAGACACAATTAATAATGCTTGCCCGAAAGCTGGGAATCGTTGAGGTTGTGGAGTGATACATATTAGCTTAGACTAGTACCTAGATTAACTTAGTAGGCACCCTCTCCATATCCATACTGAAGAGCCCCGTAAGTCGAAGCGAGCTCGTTGATTTATTTAATACATAAGGTATCTAAGCTTGGCTTTGAAGTTCAGTGCTTACAGAGTATGTACATTGGATCCGAGCATCTGTGGGCCACCGTCGAAAACGTTGGTGGAACGTTAATCGTTGGACCATTCGATTTACAGGCTGAGAACAGGAACAGCAGGGAATCAGAGCATAAACAGAACAAGTGGAGTCTTGGAGAACATCTAATATAGTCATGGGACCTTGAGTAAGATCGGCGTACATCTTTATATGTATGTTTGTAAGTTCCTTGTCAACCTCGCACAGATACATACTGTAGTAGGTAATTGTTGAAGGTGCCTGAGGCGGGTACCCACCTTGTATATCAGCCGGACCACTCGGCCCGAGACCTTAGTTAGCCACAGTCATTACACACACATCCCCCTCAACAGTAATTATCACAACATTTGTCAGGGGCTGAACTGTGGCGCAACGTTCCTTTCCAGGAACCAACGCCACATCCCACATACAAGTACCATACCAGCGATTTGGCTCGGTTCGGTACCTACCTACCTAGGTAGTTAGTTAGGTGGCGTTACAAGTTTAAACAACTGTGCTGCATTGGACAAACCACGCTAGAATTCAACGTCTCTTCGTGTTCTGTGTGATTTGCCCCTTTAACTCGATTCAGTTGCTGACAACTATATGGAACGAAAAACCTCAACAGTGTTACACAGGATAACTTATTCGTATTCTAGACCAAATCTTGTCGTCAAAGATCTCCCTTCATTGCTTCTGAGCCGAGGGATTGCCCTTTGCATATATACCCTGTCCCCTGTCTACCCATGACCCATCTCTCGCGGCTGGTTTGCGACAATTAAAATCCTGGCTGTTCATGACGCAGGCAGATTTGTCTGCATAACAGCAGAGACTCTGCCATCAAAGTCACAGTCAATGCTCTGATACACGCTGCTTCAGACAGGGCAGACTCAAATATCCTACGACGACGAATATGACGGCATCTTCTGATCAACCGCGAACTAACGGTGACGCCAGTGGTAAGCCACCCAAACTTGACATCCATCTCGCCATCTGGGCAAGCTACCTACCTATATAAGCGAATGGTCGAGCTGTAGACTAACCGACATCTCTAGCTGGGACAAATAACCGCAGCAAACAAAGCGACATATGGAAGCATGCCCCTGTACTCACTGGCACAACCAAATTTGAGCCTCGCTCCGATGTTAAAAACATCATGATCACGGGCGGCGCTGGCTTCATGTGAGTGACGACGTCCTGCAACGCCAAGCTCTGCTCCACTGACAGTTTATTTTCAAGCGCCTGCTGGGTCGTCCGCCATCTCACTTTGACATATCCACATGCCTATAATATTGTCTCATTCGACAAGCTAGACTACTGCGCTGCTCTCAACAACACAGGCGTCCTAAGTGAATCCTCCAACTTTACCTTCTACCATGGCGATATTACCAATCCAGCTGAGGTTGTTGACTGTATGGAGCGATATGATATTGATACAGTTCTGCACTTTGCCGCCCAGTCACATGTGGACTTGAGCTTTGGTAACTCCTATGGCTTCACACACACAAACGTCTACGGAACTCATGTACTACTTGAAAGCGCCAAGAAGGTTGGCATTGGCCGCTTCATCCATGTATCGACTGATGAAGTTTACGGTGAAGTTAAAGAAGACGACGACGACCTTCTCGAGACGAGCATATTGGCTCCGACAAATCCATATGCCGCCAGCAAAGCCGCAGCTGAGATGTTAGTGCAGTCTTACCAGAAGAGTTTCAAATTACCTGCCATTATTGTGCGGAGTAATAACGTATACGGCCCTCATCAGTATCCGGAGAGTGAGTCAGAAAGCTGCCTACCGCATGATGCATGTTCACGATTCTAACCGCTATCAGAAATAATTCCCAAGTTTACATGTCTTCTTAACCGTCAGCGGCCACTGGTTCTGCATGGAGACGGCACGCCTACCCGGCGATATCTCTACGCCGGCGACGCAGCTGATGCGTTTGACACGATTCTCCACAAAGGTCAAATTGGCCAGATTTACAACGTTGGTTCACATGATGAAGTATCCAATCTAGAGCTCTGCGGGATGCTGCTCGACCGAATGAGGATACCACACGATACCCCGGAGCAGCTCCGCAAGTGGATCAAGTACACTCGGGACAGACCCTTCAACGACCGTCGGTATGCAGTTGATGGCACCAAGCTAAAGAGGCTTGGTTGGGAGCAGAAAGTGTCGATTGATGAAGGCCTCAAGATTACAGTCGATTGGTTCACGCAATTCGGAGAGACTTGGTGGGGAGACATCAGCCATGTTCTCACGCCGTTCCCTACAGTGAGCGATGGCGAGATGGTTCCGGATGATGCGCGATCAATGCGCGATGAACCACTTGAGTCTCAAGATATACGACAGGGGAAGCTGCCGGAACAGCACAAAAATGATGATGTGAGTGGTGGTTGTCGATCAACACAACAGAACGGTGAGGATACAAGCGGGCTACATCAAAATAACGGCGGCGGTTATCAAATTACCGCGTAACGAACAGCCATTTATTTGCGGGCCCTTTTTGTTTCTTTTTTTTTTTGTTTCTTCTCAGGATGCATTTTGACAAATAGAACAGATAACTAGAAGATGAAAGACATAGATACCATTTATGAAGGCGCTGATGACAAGACGAGGTCCGAAAGCTGGGGGCTCCAGATTTAATCACCTAGATCAAAAGAATCTTGAATATGTACCTAACTTACCGGGGATACATGTTTGTGCGTCTACCGTATGGGTTAGACCACGTAGCAATCAAGATGACCGCAACAACTATCGCTTGCTTCTCTGCAAGTCAAGCCAGACGCTATGGCATTTGGTTATCTACCATCAGCTTTGAGAAGAACTCAACTCAGGATCATCTAAGCTCCCTCAGTAACGAATAAGCCCCCCCCCCCCCCCCCCCCCGGTAACTGCAGGAACACAACCAGGACCAAATGCAACAATGCATATCCAATGGCCACAATTCATGACGCGTTCTCCTGCATGATGCGTCACTAACTGGGGCGGGCAAAGGGGAAAAAACCAAGCCAAAATCCAGGGGGTAGAGGGGGTATCTTCCCAAAGGCCCGGTATCATATGCAAATGCAGAGACAACGCCAGCACGCAGACGCAGACGCAAACGCAGACGCACTCTCGGGGCAGACACCCAAGTCCAAACCAGCGGGTCGGGGAGAGGCTAAACTCCGCGGCGCCGGGCCGACAGTCTAATGTGTCCCGTCCCGAGAAACTCTGACAGCGCATAACAAGAGGCAACAGTTTGTGTGATAACTACTGTACTCTGTACGTGGTGAAGTTCTTTCATTCTACGGGGTCCCCAGCGAATGGGATCACGGCGGGACGATCCTAGGCAGGGGAGGGTTTGACATCTTTTTTGTCGATGCCCAATGTGAACCGACCTGCCGGATAAGGGACAAGGGAAAGGTTATCCGGGGGGTTGAGGGTTGAGGGTTTTTACTCACTAGGTGATGGTGATGGTGTTGGTGTTGTTTTTTGCATCATACATACATACTGGTACTATTTTTTGTAACTGCCGAAATGTTGATAGGCAAGCATGTACTAGACTATGAACTATGCGGAGAGCTGGAAGAGTTTCCAATTGGAATTACTAACATTTTGGGTTGCACTAAAGAGTTTGACAGGGCGGGAGGGCTTTGATTAATTGCCTCTAACCTGTTAACTTGGAGCTTGGGTCAGAGGGTAAAGGGGACGGGCCGCTTCAAGATGTGAGACCTTACACAGTACTCCATAACCTAGCTGTAGTTCCTACCTACCTATATACCTAGTGAAGACAGACAATGACTAGAATTTGATGAGTCGACGATTGATAGATAAGTGAGTTGCAGTAGGAACAAGTCTATCCGTACATACACAAATACGACAACGGCGAGGCCATCCTTGTGGCATCGGTACCCAATTCCGCAGGCAAATAATTAGGTAGGTAGGTAGTAAATACTAACTTGTCCAGGTTGTTGCGCTTCATCGACCGTTTTTTTTTTTCCTTCCCCGACGATGTGGAGATAATGTGACTTATACCCATCCATTGACACAAGGAAGACGCGGGTAACCGTGGTCAAAGAGTCTTCGCTCTTTGAGTAACAGCAATGCCGATACAAGAGTGACAAGCAATTATGCTTAACACGAATTCCCTATTGTCGAATTGTCTTGTTTTGGCATGCGATAACAGGATTGGCTTTCTGTTAGACAAAGGCACAAGCACAAGGCATGTATCTGGCCGAGTACCTGCAAACATCGACTCATGCAGAGACCCGCATGGACGCTTATCTGAATCAGGTTTAAGTCTTTGTCTGGATTGTGAACCCTGAGCCAACTGTGCATCCCCCTGCTGTTGCACTGCTCCACTGCCGTGGGATGATGGACCACGAGCCAGGTTCCCTGAGGGGGAAACTCTTAGCATCCCGAAGAGAGCAAGTTTCTGTGCTGCTCATTGCTTCTAAAAGCCTAGATTGGACAGGAACTTGCCGCGGTGCTTCTGAGTACTTCCATGGGGTGACACTGCTGATGAGAATACCTAATCCACGCCTTCTTGTGAGATGAGGTCGTACAGATACCGTATGTACTACCACATACATACGTACTGCCCATGTCAACGCAGTTGAGAAACACCTACCTACTTAGGTACCTAACTAAAGGTAATGGATGTATGTATGCATGCCATGGACCTTCAATAGTGCACAGAGGCTTAGGGCCCAGGCCTGCCTCTTCCAACCCCCCGGTAGCCGAGGCCGTTTGACAAGCAGAGCCAAGCAGCCAAGCTCACCGGAGCAACATCAATCCGAGAGCAGGTGCAGAAACATGCATGGAGTGAGGAGTGAGGAGTCCGTGTTTAGGATATATGCGGCGGGTTAAAGGGCCAGGTACGCTTAGAGTGCCGGGAGCTGAGGAATGGATAAACCTCCACCTTGACCGTCGAATCGCATAAACGGACAGTAATGGAAAAACGGCCGTCAGAGGGATACAACGTTTCATGATTTATGTTGTCTTTGAGTTAGGGATACGGAGATACTTCACAGGGTTGCCACGGCCTTCCGTTACAGTACCAGCCAGTAATTATTGCCAAGCTCAAGAATGTCATATGTATACTCCGTAGAATGGGGCTACGGTTGTATATTTGTACATATATTTGCATTTGATCTGAAAACATGTCAAAGAATGAGTGCTGTATTCTTGCTGCACTCTAGATGAATGGACAATGAGCCGGTCTCATCGCTACCTCCTCTGTATACTGGGTATAATAGTGCGTGTCCATTTTCCACCTCTTTGACTTCATCATCTTCAACTTTGGCACCTCTTTCTTTTCTCTACCTACCTACCTACGGATACCTTGCGCACTAATCAGGTAGCCAGTCCCTTGTCAGGAAACAGCTAGTGTCTGTCTGTCTACTCCGTAGGTATACCACCGTCAACCCAACAGCCTTGTCGTCTACTAACCACAAACGTTGTCAACCGACCGGCTTATCCTTGTCTCTCAGAAGCAGCACCAGAGGCAGAATCCCCCCCCTTGCACCCGATCCTTGGGTCTCTCTCTTCCTCCACTTTTGTTCTGTTCTGTCCATTGTGCGGATACAGTACATATTCATCAGGAAAAGAGAATACTCGAGTTGTTTTGATTCCTGTTTCTGCTTGGTCTTTCAACCCAACGACCATACTAACCACTAGCTCTGACTCTAGTGTGTTCCCCCGGCTTTTCCTCTCCATCGGTGACTCAACCAGTCAACTTATCTCTTCCCTCTTCCTACCTCAGACTATTCGTAAACTGACCATATAACTTGTCTGCCTTTTTCTACGGATCCCTCCCGGTTCCCTCAGACCCTTGTCCACGTTTCTTGGTCTGTGCTCACGGGCCTTTACCAATCCCCAGGTCTTCTTCCTTCTTGAAGTCTTGGATCCTCCTCCACTCTACGGATACTTCACGAATGCACGTCTCGTTTTTTCCCATCCATAATTGCTTTGTTTGTGCTTTGAAGGCTGCTACTGCCGCTTGGATTTTCTTTGACCCTCGTACGGACGGTCTTTAGACAAAGACTGCAACCTCGCTCTCGCGAATAGACCCGAACCTTACTAACTAATCCGGTTTCTTCGCCTCAACTCTCTCATCCACCAAACCTCGGACCATTCTGTCATCGCGACAGCAACAACGAATCATACCTGGGCCCAAACTTTGTCGCCCGCGCCGCTCGTTTCAGCCTCATTCCCCAATCTCAAGCCATGTCGTTAGCCAATATCGCATCCATTCAATTATCATAATTGTCGTCCTCCTTCTTTTCTTCTCTCTAGACACCCATGGCCAAAAAGCGAAGGTCCAAGCAACGCAAAAGTTCTACACGGGGAGGTCACAACCAGTCTCAGACGAGCACAATGTCCTCGGAGGACTCCTACGCTGTACAGAGCGGCCGACAATCTAGCGACGGTACACCGAGCGAGCATGCCAACAGCGACGGAAATAACACAGCCATGACCAGCATCATGGGTACCGATGAGGAGCATCACCACGATGATTCCGACCTCGATGAAGATGTTGACGAAGACGACATGATCTCCATATATCCCGCTTCTCAATACCCAAGGGTCTCTGCTTCACACCGTGTAGAGACACCATTCTCTCCAGATTCTCATGCAGTAGACTCAGACATGTAAGCGACACCTTGTGCTACATTCCTTGCCATTACTAACACATGCTAGGGCTGCATCGACACGATCGTTGTGGGCGCAAGACCTTGACTACCGAGAAATCCACGGCCGCCGCTACTGTCGCGAATATTATATGCCAAACGACGACATCGAACAATGGAGAATGTCTCTTCAACACCAAGTATTTATGCACGTCCTAGACGGTGAACTCACTCTTGTCCCTTTGCAAAACCCCGAGCATATTCTCGACATTGGCACAGGAACAGGTGAATGGGCAATCAAAATGGCCGAGTTGCAACCCCAGTGTGAAGTTGTCGGAACCGATATCGCTGCGATAGCCGAGACGAAAAGCGTGCCCATGAACGTCTTCTTCGAAATTGAAGACGCCGAGGATTGGGATCGCCACCCCGATATGTACGACCTGATTCACTTCCGGCTCATGGAGGGCGCATTTCGGAACTGGAGCTTCGTATACGACAATACCTTCTTTTCTCTCAAGCCTGGTGGTTGGATTGAGGTTCAAGATTTTGTGAGCGCTGAGGGCTTTGCACAATTCTTATCACAGTTCCCCGACAACTCTGCCATGCACGAACTCCTCCGAGACCTCTTGATCGCTTCCGAGAAGTCGGGGCGCCCACGAGGAATACATCATCTCGAGCCACGGCTGCTCATGGAGGCAGGCTTTGTCGACGTGCGGGTTACGGAATACTCTATTCCAATTACCGTTGCCGAGGCATCTGCTGGCAAGATCTGGCTTATTTCGTGTCTAGACAGCTTCGAGGCATATTGCTTGCGTTTGTTGACGGAGTACATGGACTGGGACCCTGAAAAGTGTAAACAGGCTTGTGAAGCTGCTGCCCGAGACTTGGCAAACGCAGCCAAGGACCCCGAAAAGTCGAAGGGTCTTCAGATCAAGATGCGCATCATCATCGGCAGAAAGCCTCTCGATGCGCCGCCCACAGATCTTGCAGAATTTCTGGGCAGGAGTTACTCGCCAGTAACAGAACCGAATGGTGACAGTCCTGATCCTACGCTTCGTCCAGATGACCAAACAACTGCAGGTCAAAGCTGAGGCGGTAGTGCCAACTCGGGTTATGGCGAGGGCACAAAGAAGCTTGATTCTTGGGCGGCTCAGTGGCTTTGCTTTGTGTGCGATGGGGTTCGGCGCATACTTTTATTTTTTGGGCCGGCGTTGTAAACGGATGACGACTCTTGGGTTTTTCCCCCCCCCGTTCTTCTAAACATTTATCTGTACATTCTTCAGCATTCGATCTAGGGGTTGGTTATCCTTTGAAGATACTCATGGACGGCGCTCTGGTGTACACAAGACTTGATCGTCTGATAGTTATTGAGAGCTCTAGGCATGACGAGCTATGTAAAGGACACTTGGATTTGTTAGACAGACATAGGGAGAGCATGTGTATCAGTGCACTGACAATAGAATCTTTTTAGAGTCAAAAACTTATGCTGCCTCTCATTCATCGAGCATTCCATTAAAATTGTATCGCTGCAGCCCAGGTGATGCCGATCCAATAGCAAAAGCGTGTGATGTAATGTTTGGGGTCGGGTGCCTGGGTGTTTTCCTATGGAGGCCCGGAGCTTGGAGCTAAATAGCGGCCTTAGCCCCCAACACGAGATAGGTGAGGTGCCTATCCGGCGGCAGGTGGGGACCTGGAGCTGTCCAACCACTGACTTCGTCACCGTCAACACCAACTCTCACTCATTCCCGTCATCAACCAGCATCAGCGAGCCGACCCAACCTCTATAGCCCCCTTTCTGTCGAGTTCAAATCAGACGTCGACTCCGTAGCAGTGCGCAAGACGCATAGCTACCTTCCACACCCCCGACCGCCGAATATGCGCTTGTGAGACCGCGACAAATATGGCCCTGGATCTCCAAGATGGCTTCGTTGCCGCCAATGGCGTCCCAGATCTCGAAGAACCTATTTTCACCATAGAGCGCGTTCAGTTACAGTTCTCAGTAGCGGCTGATTTCGTTGCTGCGCAGGTTGCTAACAACGTCATCGTACTCGCCCTTTCCAATGGACGCATTCTCCGTATTGACCTGGAACGGCCCGAGGATATTGACGGTGAGCAGTTGAGGGATGTATCATGCTGCTAGTCATGGTGACTGATTTCGCAATGTATAGATATCGACCTTCCCAAAAAGCCATCCGAAATTGGCATGATACGGCGCATGTTCCTCGACCCTACAGCATCACATCTAATTGTTTGCACTGCGCTTGGCGAGAATTATTACCTCCACTCCCAGTCAAAACATCCTCGGCCACTTGGGCGTCTGCGAGGAGTTTCGATCGAGAGTGTGGCATGGAACCCTTCGTTACCGACAGCGTCGACACGCGAGATATTGATTGGTGCATCGGACGGCAACATTTATGAAGCCTTCATTGAGACGTCAAAGGAGTTTTACAAGAAGGAGGTGAAGCACCTAAAGAATCTACACAAGCTCCCCGACGGTCCAATTACGGGGTTGTGGGTGGACAATCTCCAGAATAACAAATCAGACCTTCGGCGGGTTGTGATAGCTACTCAGGCACGCTTGTTTCACCTAGTCGGAAGGATAGGTTTTGGGCATGATGGTTCAGGGTCTGTATACACCCGGCTGTTCGAGTCCGAACAGCCTGTTGTTCATGAATTGTTCATGAATTGTCCCGGACGACCTCCGGAGCACCTTCGAGCTTAGCGGTGTCCCCCGACCCCCCGGATTCCGGACCATACGATGACGACATTCTTGATAGAGCATATGCGTGGCTATCGTACCAAGGCGTGTTCCACGGTAAACTATTGAACCAGCCTGCAGACAGCAACCTCGGGACCAAGGTCTTTTCAGAATCACACATGCTCTCTAGAGCTCAGATCCTTTCCCCTGAGAATAGCGAAAGACGAGTCCCGACAACCGAGGCAATCGATGCAATCGCACTCACACAATGGCATATTGTCCACCTGATCGGAGGTCGTGTCATTACGACGAATCGCCTCACGGGAAAGATGGTGTCTGAGCATGATGTTATCGGTCAGGGACAGAAGCCTCTCGGGTTTTCCGTGGATATCCAAAAGAACACATTTTGGTTATTTACATCGGACGAGATATTCGAGATTGTGGTTCGAGATGAGGAGCGTAACATCTGGGAGATTATGACGAAACTAAAAGAGTTTGAGCCAGCTCTGCAACACGCTCGAACACCACTTCAAAAGGAAATAGTCGCGGCTGCATACGGTGATCACTTGGCCAAAAATGGACACTGGCTCGAGGCTGCTACTGTCTATGGCCGCAGCAACAAGCCTTTTGAAGATATTGCACTGAGCATAATCGACAATAATCAACCAGATGCCTTGAGAAAGTTCTTATTGACCAAATTAGCTTCGCTCAAGAAATCAGCAGTCATGCAGCGGATGATGATCGCGGGATGGTTGATCGAGGTCTTTATGTCCAAACTCAACACGCTGGATGATACGATAAACACACAAGCTGAGCCGTCGGAGCACCTCAACTCGACTGAATCGCGCAAGCTACTCGAGTCTGTGAGGAAAGAATTTAGAGATTTTGTCGACAAGTATAAAAACGACCTCGACCGGAAAATGGTCTACGATGTCATCAGCAGCCACGGCCGTGAAGGAGAACTTCTATACTTTGCCAATGCGGTTGACGACTACAACTACGTTCTTTCGTACTGGGTACAGCGAGAGAGATGGAGTGAGGTGCTGAATGTTCTCAAGAAACAGACGGATCCTGAAGTCTTTTACCGATATAGCAGCGTGCTTATGACACATGTCGCACCAGAGTTAGTTGAGATTTTGATGAGGCATGCTGACCTGAAGCCTCGAAATCTCATACCAGCCTTTCTTGAGTACAACCGTACATTCTCGGGAGGGCCCAATGCACAGAACCAAGCCATCAGATACCTCAACTATGCGGTTTATCAGCTAAACTCGAAAGATGCTGCTGTGCACAACACTCTCGTCTCGATTTACGCTTCCCACTCCTCCAAGGATGAATCTGGACTTTTATCCTACCTACAAGCACAAGGTGATGAGCCGCGTTACGACCCAGATTTCGCCCTTCGACTTTGCATTCAACACCACCGAACATTATCCTGCGTTCATATTTACACCAGCATGGGGCAGTATCTTCAAGCAGTCGACCTGGCGCTTTCTCATGGAGAAGTTGAGCTGGCAGCAGTTATTGCAGATCGGCCCATGTCGAATCCGCAACTGCGCAAGCGGCTGTGGCTTGCGGTGGCCCGAAGAGTCATTTCTCAATCGAATGGAATCAAGGCCGCCATTGAATTTCTCAAGCGGTGCGACTTGCTCAAGATCGAGGATCTCATTCCTTTCTTCCCTGACTTCGTTGTTATCGATGACTTCAAAGAGGAGATTTGCGCCGCGCTGGAAGATTACAGCCGTAATATCGATAACTTGAAGAAAGAGATGGACGAGTCTTCACAGACTGCAACAAATATCAAGGTTGACATCGCTGCGCTCGATCATCGATACGCAATCGTGGAGCCTGGAGAGAAGTGTTATACGTGTGGGCTGCCGCTGTTGAGCAGGCAGTTCTTTGTCTTCCCCTGCCAGCATTCGTTCCATTCTGACTGCTTGGGACGCAAGGTGCTGGAGCAAGCGGGCGTTGGAAAGTCTACACGTATCAGGGAACTTCAGACACAGATACAGAAGGGTTTGGTCAGTGGCACTCAGAGGGAGACTGTAGTGGCGGAGCTGGATGCTCTCGTCGCTTCTGCTTGGTATGTTGGTGTTTCCTCTTGTAGTTTCACAGCTAACATTCTACAGTATTCTTTGCAGTGACCTTGCAATCAAGAGGATTGATGAGCCTTTCATTACGCATAACGACAACATCAACGAATGGGCATTGTAACAAGAGGAGGACAGGAACAGAGTCTTTGTGTGATTGTGGATGCCTTTGATTATCTTAGATCTGCATATACCCCCGCAACATTTATTCAGTGCAATTGACGGTAGCCTTGATCTGAGACTTGTGGTCTGACATGGAACCGAGCAATGGCGCCCTGGTTTGTGTATCTCAATACCTGCATTCGGTCACACCATCGGTGGAACGAGTTAACATAAGGATGGACACAATGACCCCGTATAAGCCTAGGACCTCGGCAAAGATGAGGATGAGGACCATTCCGATATAGAGACGCGGTTGCTGCGAGCTTGCACGAACTGGGGGTTGTTAGACATTTGTCACAGTTTGTCAAGTTTGCTGCCTTGTAGTCCATGAGTGAACATACCTCCAGCATCACCAACAATGCCAATAGCAAAGCCAGCAGCCATGCCGCACAGCCCTACGGAAATGCCGGCCCCGAGCTGCAAGAAGGCCGTGTGGATGGCCATCTTCTCCTTGATGTTGTTTGACATGATGACGCTTGCTACGAGGCCGTAGATAGACAGGATCTGGGCCATGATGGCACACAAGCTAAGTGTGTCAGCCACGGTTTTACCAACATTGAGTTCATCTCATCGTACGTGTTTTGCATCATCATATCGGGGCGGAGGATGCCAGATTGGAAGATTGCGCCGGCGGACTTTGCGGTGCCGTATGCTGCGCCGAATGTTGTGAAGACGATGGAACACGCGCAACCAATTGCGCCAAAGAAGGACTGTCCACAGGTTATGTGATTAGAAGCGGGTTATTCTCTGGCAATGGACTACATACGGCGTACATGGGACTGAGAAATATTGGGTCAGTTGAGTCTAATTAAGAGATGAAGAGGGAGGTTGTACCATCGGTCCATGTTCGCAAGCAATTCGGCATCCATTTTGACGTTGTTTAGTGACTGAGTATATCTTTCGTTTGGGATTAAAAGGTGTGTTATCACGGGTACAGATGGTCAGAAGTTTGTGGTAAGCAAGGCATATGTATGTATAGATATATATACCTAGTCATACCAGGCTGCACAGTTGGACATGTAAGCCTGTAGACAACATTACTTGGCAACAAACAACATACAGCCCCCTTTGAAAGAATTGATTTCAGCCGCACAAAGACTATCATATCAATCTTGGCAGCGCTGTGCTAGGCAAGGCAACTAAAAAATTGGTGACTTGGACGGTTTGCGTTGGTGATGTCGGATTGCATCGTTACGTGGCTTGGTACCTACTACCTAGGCAGAAGAATAAGCAGTGTTGTAAGTGGTTGATGGCGAGCATCCAAGACAAGATGCATATCCGAGGAGAGGCCTCTAGCGCGATTCATTATTGTATTCACTAAAGACATGCCCCTCTGTGCCCATGCAGCACAATGGCTAACAAGGGGTAATTGGCATGAGTGTCCGCCTGAAAGCGGACGTTGGGTTTAACCTGGGGGGTTGTGAAACCGAACATGTCACTGCATGATACAATGAGAAACGGCGTAAAACTTGAACCGAGAGAGATAGTACTGGTATGGCATGGGATAATCACCGCAAAATAGGAAGCATGCTTCTGGTGATATTTGATTCTTGGTGTTTAGAGAAAGACAAAGATCGATTCGAATATGCGTACGATTACATGGAACCATTGGCTACCCTAAACATGGACAGATCCATGATGACTGGAGAAAGAGAAACTGAAGAGCCAATGACTATAAAGGGATGAGGTCTTGGCAGTTTCGAGTGGGAAACCGTCTATTTAAAGGAATGAAACGAAAATAATAAGACGACATGCAAACCAACTTTCTGCTTACCAGTTAGTTACCTGAGGTATTCGTAGTTACTAACTACATAGTAACTAAGCCTATCTACTAAAGCAAGTTAGTTAGCGAGTAGCCTCCGTTGTCAATCGGAAGTTCGGCACCTTGAGCCACTTTAAGTTGTCGTAAGCATCGCCATCACTGATCAGACTCTCTCATGCGTGTCATGTCAACTGACTTACGTTGATACCTAGCCACCCTTCCTGAACAACCTCAACCAGAATCGAATACCTAGGTTCTTCGTTTGAGAAGGACTCTGTAACACGAGGCCCTTGGTGAAAGAAAGCCCCGTGAATAAGCGCTGCAGGGACCAACGCCTTTCACGTCATAAAGTACCTTATGCGCCAGTCAGACGGCCATGTATGTATATGTAAACGTTTCATAGAGAGGCTTGCAAATAAGGCTCCAAAGTCCAAACTAATAATAAGTCCATGTACTTACAGTCTTACTTTTAGCATACAGAGTACCGTAGTAGGTAGGTAGGTAGGTTAGGTATTATGCGAATACTACCGGCGTCCAAACCCCCGGATCTTCCGCCTTTTACGTGTCCGCTCTATCTCCCGAACAAGGCCTCTATCTCCTTGACCTCCTGAAGGCTGGTGGGTCTCGGTGACGTGACAGCCAACCAGTATATTCGCTTATATTAGCTAAGCGATTCGCAAAGAACTCTGATTGGATTTTAGCGCGGCCCCACCAGCCTTCGGGAGGTCAAGGAGATGTATCCGTAAAAGTTTCTCTACCGGGCCGCGCGTCTCCTTACAGTATTGACGCCTCAGCATCAGCTCGAGTTGGAGGTGATTCTGAGTTAGGCCCGGTGAGATGGGATGAGAGGCATCCCGACGGTTTCGAGGTGTTTCGAATATGCAAACTCCACTGGTTCGTGCGGCGCCTAAAGATGATTCTGCTACAGCCTAGATCGATCGAGGGGGTAGATGGCATGACTGGATTTCGGGAGTGTTATATGTACAAAATGCATGCAAACGTCACAACAAATGAGTGTTGGAGAGAGACCGGACATGCATGTCTTGATTGCTTTCTACCTCTCTCTCTCTGTGTGTGTGTCTCTCTCTCTCTTCGGGTCGTTCCTCGCTACTTACTTCGGCGTTTCCGTGCCGAAAGGCGGTGCTCTGACGTCTGCTTCTCCAAGGTGACGTTGACACATCGCGAGAGTTTAGTACTCCCGCGCGGATGTGCGGCAAGATCCTTAGTGACATCGACTATCTATGACCAAATATCGGTACTGCAACATAACTACTGGTACTACCGAGTTCGCCTTGTGGGCGTAGTCTAACCTAGTAGAGTTGGGGCGGAGTATCCGTCTGTACATCGGGGCCCAGGATATAAACACAAGGATCAACACCCTCAGTTGGTGGATGAGCTCGACAGATCAGATCAACTTGCCAGGTTTCAATCATGAAGTCTATTCAACTATCCTCCTTGCTGTTGTTGTCTCTACTGTCATTCACCCAAGGAATTTCTCTCAACAGGAGAGACAATGGCCTCGAGCCTCGTGTTATGAGCGTCGAGATCCAGAGGCGGACAATATCTGATCCTATCTCCAATGATCGGAGACGTCTTCGCAGAAGAGACGGGACAGTAGACATTGACATTGACAATGAAGTAGGTACCAGTATATACCTCTTTCAAGACCACAGAGACACAACCATTGATATTGACCTTGTCTAGCAATCTCTATACTTCCTCAATGCATCATTGGGAACGCCAGCTCAAGATTTCCGTCTCCATCTCGACACTGGAAGCAGTGATCTATGGGTCAACGCACAGGGTTCAAAACTATGCTCCACTCACGCCAATTTATGCAGCGAATCTGGCCTATACAGCCCCAACAAGTCGTCGACTTATGAGTACTTGAACAGCGACTTCAACATCTCATATGCCGATGGCTCTGGTGCTTCCGGAGACTATGCCACCGAGACATTCCGCATGGGCAGCATAAAGCTTGAGGATTTACAGTTTGGTATCGGATATGTTACATCTGACAACGAAGGCGTTCTTGGTATTGGATACAAGAGCAATGAGGCTCAGGTCGGCCAACTCAACCGAGACGCCTACGATAACTTGCCGGCCAAGTTGGTTTCCGAGGGCCTCATCGCTTCTAATGCGTACAGCTTGTATCTGAACGACCTCGAATCCGCCACCGGAACCATCCTATTCGGGGGCGTGGACCAGGAGCAGTACACCGGCGACCTAGTCACTCTCTCTATCAACAAGGTGAACGGCGGGTTCTCCGAGTTCTCCATCACATTACAGAGCGTCAGCGCAGACTCGGAAACCGTCGTCGACAACCTCGACCTTGCTGTCATCCTCGACTCTGGCTCAACACTATCATACCTGCCCGCCTCACTTACATCAGACATATATGATATTGTTGGCGCTCAGTACGATGAGGGCCAGTCTGTGGCATACGTTCCCTGCGACATAGGAAACGACTCCGGAAACTTTACGTTCAAGTTCAAAGACTCGGCGGAGATCTCAGTATCATTGAGTGAGATGGTTCTTGACTTCACCGAGGTGACAGGGAATCAACTATCCTTCGATAATGGCCAAGCAGCCTGTACTTTTGGAATAGCGCCCACGACAGGAGACTTTTCCATCTTGGGTGACACGTTTCTCAGAAGCGCCTATGTTGTTTTCGATCTTGACAATAACGAGATCTCATTAGCACAGAGCAACTTTAACGCTACGAAATCGCATATCCTCGAGATCGGTACCGGAAAGAATGCTGTTCCTAGTGCCACTGGCAGTGGTTCCTCTGATGACAAGGAAAATGCCGCTGGATCACTTTCACCATTAGGAGGCGACGCAGCTATTTCCATGGTTGCTGGGGCCTTTGCCCTCGGGTTTGCTTGGATGTTTATTTAAGGTGTTGTTAACGATGTGCATGATATGGCTTATGAATGTATCTGGACTGGAGTGAGGCATCATGATTTAGCGTCTGGTTTGTTGGCATGATGGGATGTTCTGGTGTTACATGGGTTATTCTGTTGCAACGGCCACATTCAAGGAGTATTGGGTTGAGATAGACACGCGTTAAGAGAAATGATGTTCTATTGATTGACTTCTGAATAAATTTCCTTTGATAAGTCGAACCTATCCTGCACGTAGTTAACTTGAGCAATGGCAGCGATCTGATCTTCGTTTGCCGATTCGGCACCGAATGGTCTGTTACACCCGATGTATACATCATATATACATGTATATATATATCGACTGTCGCCCGAGTAAGCTCACCCTTCCACCCCCAAGACCTCAGTCTGCTGTTGATGACATGCTGCAGTAAATACTGCACCTGAAAACCAATATACGTCTGACAGTACAGAATGACTGCTTATATCGAGCTTGCAGCTTCCTGGCTCTTCAAAAACTCCAAGGGGCGAGATGCGAAAGCTTTCTTCACCACTCCCGCCTTTGCTGAGCATCCAGAGCCTACACTTGCTGTCACATCTCCCGATTGTGGCCCAGATGGCGCAACATTGGGGAAGGACTACATGCACGGCGATCAGCACAAGTTCCCAGAGTTATCCTGGGACTCTCACTCTGGTGTAAGAGAGTGGCTACTTGTGTCTGAAGACCCAGATGCTCCCCTGCCAACGCCAGTTTGTCATGGGTGAGTTGACATTTTGATTTGGAAGAATGAGACTAACTGTTGTAGAGTCTACTTGGGAATACCCTCTGAGAAAACAAGAGTCGTCGGGAGCGACTTTGAGCCTGTTGAAAAGACTTCCAATCGACTAGCGGGAGGCTTCTACTATGGTGCGAATCGCATCGGCTCGATTTATGGTGCTCCACGGCCACTTCTAAATCATGGCATCCATCGATGTGAGTATACTTACTTGTGTGGCTCAAGTGCAAA
The DNA here is from genome assembly GCA_017165645.1 of Fusarium sacchari. Lineage (NCBI taxonomy): Eukaryota > Fungi > Ascomycota > Sordariomycetes > Hypocreales > Nectriaceae > Fusarium > Fusarium sacchari. The sequence continues at coordinate 367,087 of JADANP010000012.1, forward strand.
TACATGGATTAACATGGTACAAGACTGGTATGAAGTAATTGGGCTAAATGAGCCTTTGGACGACAAGTTCAAGACCTCCAAACCGAACAGGGATCAAGTCGCAAAAGCCATCAACGGCAAGGTAGTTGTATGGGGAAGATGGATGGGACAGTGTGAGAGAAGATGGGAGTGAGTCAGTCAAGATGGAGATGGAGATGGAGATGGCATCGATCTTCTATGTTTCTACTCTTACCTACGCACAATCGACGGCTCCAATCTCTCAGCCCGTCGCTCATTTTGTGATTATTGAACACAAACACCCTTAGATCCGTCCAAAACTCCAGATGTTCAACCCAGTCTTGGTTCCCTCCTGGACGGGCAGCCCAGCATGCCATGTCTCTTGGTACCCTCTGCCATCCGCCGCAAAGTTCTCCCAGTAGACTGCATTCCCCGGCACAACCTTGAATGTCACACCCATGCCTCCATGTTCCTCCGTATCGTCAGGACACTCGATGAACCGACACCATTCTGTCTCCGCTGGCCTCTTGATGAGGGGAAACTCGGTGCCGCCGCCTTTGAGGCTATCAGAACCCTCGACCCATACCATGAGACTGCTCACACGACCCCATCCGCGCGTGCTAGAACTCCAGTCGAAGTGGTGGTTGTAGTGACCGCCCGGATCGTACCGTTGAGTCCTCAGGCGCTCGATCCAGAGATCAGGACGCCAGCCTTGAAGAGCGCGGGCTCGAGACTCAATGCAACGGACAGGGTCAGTCCTGGGAATGACCGCAACGCGAGAGTCACGGACTGAAGAGTCGCGATGGGTGGCCTCGCCATTGTTGGTTATGGTTGAAGGTACAAAGATCGGTTCACTATTGACTATTAGCATCATCCAATATCATATCATATCATGTCATATCATGGCACGATACCGGGACATGACTACCTACCTTATATCAAGCAAATGCTTCCTCTCTTCCCCATCCAAGAAACCCTCGAGATATATCACCAGAGGCTCTCTGCTCACGATTCTAGCAACATAACCATCTGGAGCACATTCAGGCGCCGTCGCATTGGGCGGATCAATAGCCAGGAGCGACTCATTCAGCTTAGGGCGCGGTGATACATTGTTGATGCGGGTGACTCGGTCTGGATACAAGAAGTCACTGATGGGGTTTGAGAACACTAGAATAATAGCCAGGAGCCCAATCACGTATTGAAACATGGCTGAGGGCAACTAATAAGCACCTCGGTCAATGGCTGATAGTCTAAAGGATGATAAGGGTTGAAGGGGGGGGCGCGGATGGTTGAGCTCGAGATGAGTGGAGCAAAACTGCAAACAAGGGCTAAAGCTTCGGATAAGACGGGGATCACTAATGCCTGACCATATTTGGATCTCGAAGGAGCAGACGTCAGGTTATGAGTATTCCATAGTTATCTTGGTCATTTCAAGAGGCCCTTGGTTTGTTTATGTCCTCCAATTGGTTCCAAAACGAGTACAAGAGTTGTGTGTCGTCATCTCCAGCCATCATGGGTATATATCGTACAAGTCTCCCTTCGTCCAACACATCAAAGACCAAAACTCTAGTCGCATCCTAGTAACACATACATACAAACTAAATCCAAATTCATTCACCCTTGTCAACTTCCTGCTGAAAGTCCTTCGACATCCCAGCTGAGGTCGACAGCATTCAATATCCCCCAAGGATCGCCATCATCGAGGGGGATAGTATTTGCCGCCATCTGTGCAAACAGTGTTTCTTCGGTAGACTGCCATATCGGTGTAGAGATCCGTTCTTGAAATGCTCTCAGATCGACTCGGTTTTCCTCTGCGCTGTTCCCGAGGCCGATATCAGGCGAGGTGTGACTACTCCCGGAGACCGTCTTCGTGTAGGAACCTTGGTTAGCTGGCGAAGATGCGGCTGATGAATTTGTTCGATCCGGTAGCGAAATAGCACCCGAGGCCATGCGGGGCGAAAATGATGCTGGCCACATACCCGTTCCCCTGAAGTTGGGGTTCAAGTTCAACTTGAGAGGATCCCTGCTTCGCATGTTGCCCATAGCTTCAGGCCCAGGACTTTCTTTCGTTCTCTTTCGTTTATTGGTTTCCGGATCTGGTCGGTCCGCAGGCTCGACATTTCTAGCAGCGGCCCCAAGCACAGCTGAATAACACGTCTTTCCCAGCGACATGGCGCTGGCCACCTTGTCCAGTCTTGACTCTTCAGCATCCATCCGTTTCTCTTGGGTGAAGTTGGAAGCAAATAGCATAGGCGATGCCCCAGTATGCTCCGCAACCGAGCTTCGGGCAAGCATGGGGATGCGCGATCTGCTTGGTCCAAAAGCGTTTCGATATTTCCTCAATGATGGCACTTGAATAACAGAGCCGAGCCCGTTCTTTTCGATGTCGAGGCATGCCTGCTGTAAGAACGTTCGTGTGATGGTATGCACACGTGCGATAGCTTCCATAGATTGGATTATGAGCTGGAAATTTGACAGGTCAATTGTGCTTAAGCCGTTGACCGGGTTCTCTTTGCCTAGGTAAACGTAAACCGTAGTGGTACAGTATAGCGAGAGAGCAGACAGTGGACTCTTCTACACAGTGGTTAGCCAAGACAAGAAACAAATAGAATGGACATACAAAGAACATAGTGCCGTTGGCGGTCAGTCGCATGATATTGACAATCTCCTCGGCAGCCGCTCGCAGGCGAGTAACGCTACCCTGTTTTACATGATCGGGGAGCTTGTATTTGTCCGCTTTTTCAACGGCAGCGTGGTGCAGACATATAATCGCTGCGTGAAGATTGAGGTTCAGATGGAGTGCTGATACATCTCGCACATTCTCAGGGAGGCGGGATTTCTCGGGGAGAAACATGAAGAGGCTGGATAAGGTGTTGTCTAGATCGCGGTGTCGAGTCCAGAATGACCCATGCATTAGATCTTCGTTTCTTGAGTCGGGCTTGGATCGGTGAACATGACGGAGGATGATTTTGAATATTTCACAAGTAAGGATGGTTCCAGCAAACCCTGTGTACTGAGCACCTTGAATTGCCTCATCCAGAAAAGGTGCGTCCTCTTTGCGATCTTCGACAAATGCTTCTTCCGAGGCAGGAAGCCTTGTCGCGATCTAAGTCGTGGTCAGCATTGCTCAGGAAAGAGGAGTGTGCCATACGTCTTCCGAGTTAATCAGGCTCGGCCATCCTGTAGATATGCTGCAATGTGCATCTGCAGCAAACACCCCCCAAAAGATTCTCCTTCGCTCTTCCAATTCAGCCCATGTAAGAGGAGGTCCCAGTGCCGGTGGCATGCCAAGGGGATCCCCATCGAGACGGTCAAGTCCTATCATGTGGCACAGTCGTACGGAGTTAGCTACGCTTATGGTCGACCTCGTGAAAAGCAGGTGTTTTGCCTCGTAGAAGGCTATGAGGGCCCATGTCTGCGCGTGTTGGACAGATATGAAAGCATCCCCGTGCCCCTGAGTTTATCAACATTGACCTGCCACGCATGTTCAAATCACTCACCTTCATCATGTCTGCCTCAATATACGCCCGCGATCGACGGTAAAAGGCATCGTGGTACTCGTCAAACTTGGTGCTGCCAGTGGCTGCCAAAGCCCATATGGCATACCGCAGACACATAGGGGGTCTTCTGAGCAGAGGGCCATAAAAAGATTGGAGATAATTTCCCGGGTGTATAATTGGTATCATCCGATATTGATTATGAAAGAAGATGTTGTTGCTGTGAAGGTCAGCGCCCATCTTGGAAGTCCAAATACCGGCCGTTCTTACAGTTCTTCCATGACATCGTCCGGCGGCAAGGGTTCGGTCATCCCTAGACTCATCAACTGCGCATTGAGAGACCGGGGACTCTGTTGTGGATTTTGGACGATGTTGGGCGATGTGAAAGACGGGAAATCGGGATCAGGCAGGCCGTTAATTGTCTGACCTAGTCCAGGGGTAAAGTCCATGTCAAAGAAGTTGACGTTCGCCTCGGGTGGCTGAGTAGGACTCCCATCATCTGTTTTCTCCTCTGAAGAATTCTTATTGACCTCCTTGAGATAGTCTTCAACTTGAGCTGGGATGCATCATTAGCAACTCATGATTCATGGTTGCAGTATAATTGTTGGTTGTCGAGATACTTACCCAGGCGAGCCTCGAGCTCCTTGACATTTCTTCTCTTGAAGTTGGGCTTCCTCCGTGATTCTGGATATACACACTCATTTGAGACCTTGACACAGCGAGTGCACGCGGGTTTCGTGCGATCGCATTTCAACTTGCGGGCTCTGCAGGAAACGCATGCTAAAGGCTCAGTCTTTGCCGACTCAGGTTGACCGGAAGGATCGGGCTCGCTTGTGTCAGGTGGCATCTTGATGGAAGAGTATAGTCATTCAATGAATGACAGTTCCGCTTATTCCTCCCCAGATCCCAATTTTGCTGTCGCCGTACGGAGTAGAGTGTCGCGCGTGGCGATAGGTAAAGAAAGATTGAAGATGGGGCTCAAGAACCTTGTCAGACAGGTACAGGGTGAGAAGCAGTGGAAATAGCAATTAACGTTGTATCCCGAAGAGTAACAGAATGCGTATGAAGGCTCAATCACGACAGTTTTCACGATGGAGAAACGTATTACAGACATATTCACGTCGTCAAGCTTTGATGTGGTTTGCCGTTTGACAGACCAAACGTCGGAAATCTAAACTGTCCGAAGGCCGAGAGGCTTACAATAGCCCGACAAAGGTTCTGATGAGTCAGGATCGCAAAGAGCGAAGACGCGAGCAAGATGAGACCGAGACGCAACTGCCTTAATTATAACTACTGTTGAGGGTTGAAGAAGCAAAAGACGCAAAATGAATGCGAGGGCATGCCTAAGTAGCCTGGTACTCACCTAACTTAGGTAAAAAGAACCTTGACAAGTAATACTACTTACTACTAGAGGTGTGCCTTGCTACTGAGGTATCGGTAAATGTTTCGGCTCCTTTAACCTTAACACTAACCTACTACCTAGACGGGACTCCATTAAAAAAAGACAAAGGGAAAGAAAAAAAGAGGCTGCTCGTTCCTGCTTCGATGTGGCGCGAATATGAGATAGCTTCCACATCCCTTGCATATCAGCCACACCTAAAGACACCAGTACCAAATTATACACAAGCAGCCGGGGATTCATACACAAGCACTAAGGTCATTTATGGCCATCTGATTGGTCAGAAGCCGGTTTTAACTGGGGCTACAGTATAATACAGTGCTAGTAACACTGAATTATACTGTAGGAAAAGACCCCAAGGGGTGCCGCCAACACCTTCCAACAGCTAATCTAGCTTTTACCCTAGTAAAATAGGCTATTTTAGGCCAAATCGGGCTGGATTAGCTAGGGCTAGCTTATAGGCCGTAGGCCGCAGGTTAGGGTCAGTTAGGGCTTAGGTTTAGGGCTAGTGTCAGGGTTATTGGGGATATATCCTGTTGCTAGTTAGTGTGCTTAGCCTTCTGATTGGCTGAAGCTGCTTGTGTATGAATCCCCGGGTGCTTGTGTATGATTTGGTATTGCTAAAGACACCTTCCCAACGGAACACATCTTGTCTGTTTGTGTCTTGATTAGGTACCTTGCAGTAATAAGGTAGGTAGTAGGTAGTAGGTAGGAGGTAGGTAGGTAGGGTACAGTTCCTCAGGTCGAGCTTGGCCCATCCCGTCTAAGCATCCATACCTTTGCGGGAAGGCAGAAGCGGGACACATATTATCGCTTGCCATTCTGCCATTCAATCACAATATTGACTACCTTACCTACTAACCTAAGGCAGGTACGGACCAATGTCTCCTACCTTATTGGAACCCCTGCTGATAAATTGAGGAAAGCTCTTGTCACTCTCACAAGCTCTAGGTAATTATCACTCTCACAAGCTCTAGGTAATTATCACTCTCCCTCTGTCACTCTCTCTCATGGCTACCTACCCACCAGAAACAAATTACTGTACTTTTAGCCCTTCAATAGCGCTCTGCTCCACCGTCACCATCCACTATAGAGGGGACAGATGCTCTGTGTGTTGGCGGCCCGGAACACCCCAGCCGACAACGTCTCGACTTTTCTCCGCTAAGGTTAACTCGATCTCTCCCTGCGGCCGATGAGCATGTCACCTGGGCCTTTCGGCAATCAGATCCATCTTTAACACACAAGAGAGCACTCACTCACCTGGCCTGCCTGGATCTTCAACACCATCAGCGCCGCTCCTACTGTACATACCCGCCCGCTCCAGTCCAATCAGCCGCTTGCTTGGCCCTTGGACTCTTCTTTCAGGGCGAAGATCAAGGGGCAAACTCAAAACCCTTATGTTTAGTAAACGTTCTGGACCATGGTCGTCCGAGAACAGAGATCAAAGCACTTTGCTATTCTATTCTTTCCGACGAGGTTTTCGGCTCTTTCCCGTCAGTCTTCATCATCATCACCACCACCACCGCTGCCAGGGGCTTCATCCGCACCAGGATGCGAAAGGTGCTCGTATTTCAAGCGCTGCATAGCCCGATAGTCCAGAGTTTGACTTTTCTCAGACCAGATTGACTTCGCGACGAAGTGTCAGGGCAGCATCATTCATCCACAACCCCAGCCACTGCGCTTTCCATGAACAACACGCTTCTTGCCCCTTTGGTGCTGCCGCGCTACAGCCGGGATGAGACGATGTCACTGGGACATCAATGACGGTCGTATTACAGGGCTCCCGCCACTTGAAAGCAGGGCAATAGTGGCTGTCATCGCTAACACTCCCACAACCGTACAGTACAGTACACATGTTCAGGGACTATGAGGGCACGGACTGACACGCCCCAGCCATAATTACATGCCCAAACAGATACGTACTGTGTGTGCGGCAGTGCTTTGCTGTGCTCTGTCGACGGAAAACGCGGGCTTAAAATCCGAATGGTTTGTATCGTACCTGTTCCTCCCGATGTCAGCTAGTCATTCCATCAGTCGAGCTAGAACTTCGACAGGGCTTCTCGAGTTGCCTCGACGGCCGCCAGACCCACTCTGATGGGCAGATGTGGCACTTAGCCGTCTGCTGCCGATTCGACAAGCGCTGCCGATTGACAGCTAGGCTACCTAGCTAGGCTTCAACACTATCTCTGGAGCACTGGCGGTCCTGGAAGGCCCGGCCGATCACCAAGATCGACAAAGAGCACCTAGCTTAGTGGCAGCCCAAAATTGGCTTAGACTCTACGCCATTCAGGTTTCCACACTTCCAATCAGGTGGTGGCGTTGAGGCCAACGAGGTCAGCCCTGAGCAACGGTCATGGCATCTCCAGAATTCAGAGACACAGAATCAAGCGCGGGTGTCGCAGCCCTGAAACGAAAAGCATTGGCGATAATAGTGTTTGACCCCAACGTTGAACGCACAGATCCTGTTTGGCATGTGCTTTTCTCGACAGGAATTCTTATCCACGGCTCCTTATCCCGCGCTCTCAATTTGGAGCGTTTTGTCACCCACCACTCATTGAGCATACGCTCCGTTGATCAACACAGTAGCCCGGGGCCTCGGGGAATGACTTGGCAGGGGACAAAATGGCGATGTGGATTGCGGAGTACCGCCTCGCCCTTCTTATATCAGCCCTGCCATTACGGGATACCGTCTAAAATGACGGTGACTTTCATTGATCTGCCTGCGCATCTTTACACAAGCCTCAATGACTAGACCCCAGGAGCATGAGCGGTTAGCCGCATGGGTGTCTGCATGATCAAGCACCTGCGTCAACAGCTTGAACCCACCCAATGTGGCTTTGTGAGAAGAACCCGTTTAAATTGCACAAAATGGGATGAACGGGCACGCACGAGCCATTGAAGAAAGTCAATTCTTCTCCCTGGAATGACTAAAGTCAGAACCGAGAGGTAACGTTGTTCCTTTTCGCATAATGGAGGCGGCTCTGGAGTGATCAGGGATCGACGGTAGGGCCCTGAGAACCCATGCGCCACAGAATTTCCGTTGAAGCCGCCCGGTTTGTAGAGGGTAGTGAGGCGCGATGCATCTCAAACCTAGGCTCCAGTTGACGTTGAATTTATGCTCTAAAGTTGAATACGTCAAGTTACCTTGGAAGCATGCTTGCCACGCGAAGAAAGATCCAGGTTGTCTCAGACCTTTCTTTAGCATCACCGCAATGAGAGTGCTCGCATGCCAAAGCTCTGTTTCGGTTCAGCGAATCCGAAAAGAACGGTATCAAGGATATTGTAGCTCGTCGTCTTTGCGGCAACTTGCGAGTTGCACTGCATTGTTTACTGTGGAGTCTCGGGCGATGCTGAATTGTGGCCCACACTCATCAGCTTGCCCTTTGAGACACTCAGTTGTCCAACCACCTATCATCGCCCACATGTCACCTTGGCGAGCACATCAAGGATGTTCTGAGGAGCGTCTTGTCTTTCAGCCACGCCACGCGGCTCGTTTGCTCCAGTGCCATGGACAAGGAAAGATAGGGAAACTTGGTGAGCCACTCGCTACCACTAGGTCAAGTCATTCAAACTATAACGACCCCAAATCAAGGTGCTCTGGGCCAGCGAAAGAGGACATCTCGTCAGACGGCCTGTCAATGAAGCACACATGAAAGAATGAGCCTCGTAGTTGAGCACAGGAAATTTAAAGGGACCAGCTAAGTTTGCTCAAATGATTCCTACTAGGCCCAGGGTATCATGCCAAGTTTCACGTTGAACCAGAGTAATTTCCTCAACGCAGCCATACCGACTACTAGCCTCCTAGCGGTACTCACAGACGAGAATATGTACGAAAAAGGGTATGCCTCTCAGCCTAGCTGTCATCTAAGCCCGCCACAGACTGTCGCTAGCGCCCCTCATGGTCCACCAGCATCTTGCCGCGGCGAACGCCCGTTTTGTGTCATTTGCTCTTAAATCCGGACCGGAGGGAACTTATGTTGAAGTCTTGGGCATCAGCAATGGTCATAACAAATCAACACTAGCAACGGATACCAGACATGCCGTAGCCTGTACAGCTAAATGTTGTGGGGTTTTTATCATGTGAGATTTGTTGAAACAAGCCAATGCCCGAATGACTTTCACGACACAATACTTTGGCGACAGGGGCAGACAGAGTGACTGCTGCACATTACGATGACTAGAACATGCCATGAAGACAGACAGACGGGCGACTGTTCACCTGATATCCGTTGGAGGTTTTGCAAAGCTGCCACAAAGACAAACAGTGACTGACCGGCTGTCAATCGACAAAGAAAATGAGATTAAGTCGGTCCGGTGTGTTGTACTGTACTGATTCATGTGGAAGCTCGGCAAAACATGACTGACTACTTGATCTATGTATGCATAGTCTGGTTGGTATTATTGTCTCTCTTGGTGGACAGTGCATCTGCCGTCTTGTCTATGTATGTAAGTTGCTTGGTTTATGCTTGTTTCTGTCTGCTTACATCTCCTTGGGGGGAGTAGTGACTACATAGTAGTCAACTTTCAGGCCCTTTTGCATATTAGGTAGGTAGGTATTAGGCACCTGGACCGGTCACAAGAGGCCCTGTCTCCCTGTCTCCCTGTCTCCCTGTCTCCCTGTCGCCCTGTCGCCCTGTCTTCCTTGCCTGGAAACACCCCCTCACCGGTCAGTCAATCTTGACATGTTTCATGCCCGCTGTGCATCCCTGTTCCCAGCTGGTCTGCATGCGTAGATCGTTCGACTGAACTTTATGTATGTATGTACAAGGAGATGGCAGGATGGATGTCCCTGCGGCATTCACGGCTCAGGGCGCTCCCAGGAGCTCGATATGGCCTTTGCAAGTGCCGCAATGCAAGCGCCCTTGACCCGGCCCCGACAGCAATATACAATACGGAGTACGGATAGTCGCTTGCAAACCGTCACAAGCCATGAGTTGCTCTTTTGGGAATGCAGCCACCTCATGAGGTTGTCTAGACGTGCATGCAGCGGCAGAGGCGCACCTGTGGGCGTTGCTGTTGCTGCATCCATATCTTCATCAACCATGAACTGGTAAGGTATTGTCTGCTATTGACTGTTGACTAGCGGTAGTAGGTAACCCGCCTCTCTGTGCTATGGATACCGGATACTACCTCTTTTCCCCCTTCTCACTGCCTTTTCTCGTTCAGATTCCCCTTTTGGCGCCATGCATAACTGCCATTGAATATGTGCTCATCATTTCTAAGTCATAAAAAAAACTCGTTTTTTATGTAACCATCCTGCTTCCCACCTAAGAAGCTACCTAATAAGTTAGGTATGTTTGTATTGGATGTATGCCATGCCACCCACACCGTAACTCGTCTTCTCCTGCTGCATCAAACTTCCGAGCACCGGAGAGTCTCTGTTGGGGGTGTCTTGCATTAACAGACAGAGTCAGTGTCCTCAAATCCTCCGTAGCCCAGTTTAGGTCTTAGGATGACAGAACCGACCGACTGGCTCTTCGTTCAAAGACATTTCCGACACGGACCTCAACTTGGTCCCTGACTCCCTTCTCGGAGCATGGACTCCTTTACTCAGTGAAACATGGTAGACCTTCTCTACCTGATCGGATCTGAGGTGAGGTGAGGTGAGGTGAGGTGGTAACGTTAGTTGGTTCTATCAAACCAGTGGCTCCTAACATAGCCTAGCCGTTGCCGCTATACATGGCCGGTGGCATTCTAAATAGCACCGGCTAAGATCATCCTCTCCGTTGACTCCACATGGTTCCCCTAAATCTGCACTGGCAAACATAGGGATTCTGGAGCGAGTAACAAGTGAGTGTCACCGATACAGAGTACCATTAGCAAGACTGGCTGCCTCATGCTATTTATTGCTGTACTGTATGTTGGTGGACTGGGGGTCGGGAAATTTACGATAATTGGTATTCCCACTTAAGATCAAAGCTTTCTGATATGGTTAGGTATCCTTAATACATAGGTGAACCAACTAATTAAAACCCTACCGTTGCCCGTCCTGTCTGGACTTACACCCACCCATGCATGCGCAGGCGGTAGGTCACTGTCGCGCGGACGTTTCCTAATAGTGTGGTCTGTAGTTGGCTCATCCCTGATTGGCAAAGTTTTCATTTTCTTGTGATTTGACTTGATTTGATTTGGTATGATTTGACAAGGAAGGCGTCTGGTTCACCTTTTGCCAAAGTCATCATGAGCCCCTAGATTATCGTAGATTGTCCGCGAGGTGTCTAATCTTCTGAGTCCAATGCTCATCTGGGAGACCCATCCTCTCTTTATCCTCCACAAACGCTGTTATCGTATATATCGCGTTTTCTTCATTGAAATGTTGATGATCATCCTTCATGCTTTTTGCTCCTCAAAGCTTCGGTGGCTAACCAAAGGGGGAAAACAACATCCCCACTTTGATTTGATGCCACAAACACCCAAAGGAATATCCCGTCGCTAAAAGCGTTTGGAGGCTAAAACCTCAAGCATGAAGAAGAAACAGTAGCAAGAACATAAAATGCGCTATTCCCATACCAAACCCGAACAAGGGTATCACTCCGGAGAAAAAAACAACAAGATCGTTCAAATAATGTCCAGTGCAGATCCTTCATAGTACCGGAGTTTAGACGCTGCCCCTGCCGATGGTGCCAGGCCTCCGCTGGCTCAACGCCTCAAGTTCCTCGTCATAAGTGGCGCCCTCACTGTCACTTAAGGGTCCGGCGGGCTCTCGTTTGGAGTGGTCAAAGTCACCCCGTTCTGTTGTGGCGAGGACCTTTAGGTCACCGCCTCGAGCGCCCGTCATGGCGTCAGTTTCGGCGCGAGCGTTGTTGATCATGGCTGGCAATTGGCGACGTCGAGCATTGATGAACCAGTTTGAGATTTGATCTGTTGGTGGACATGTTAGTTTCCAGTTTTGACTAGGCTTCTCCGTCCTTAGTTCAGTCTGGCCAAACTTACTCATCTGCAGTCCAGTCTGTCGCATGAGATCTTGCTTTTCGTCCTCGGTAGGGTATGGGTGTTGAAGGTGTGCGACGAACCACGCCCTGAGCTTGTCTGTAGTCTCTTTGGGCAAGTTTCCTCTTCGCTTCCGTTGTTTGTTATCGCCGCTAAGACTGGCAGAGCTCATGTCTCCAAATCGAACGAAATCTTGGTAAGGCGTGTTATATGTGCCTGGAGTAAAAGGTGTCCGGTCATACGAGTGAGCTGATCCTGTGGACAATGACTGGTATCGTGTTGGGTGGTGGTAAGGATACCCATAACCGTTTTCACGGTATGGTGAGACGCCAGGCTCGGATATGGGAGTTCGCGAATGTGACATCGACTGCTGAGGGGGTCGATAGCCGTCTGCAGGTGCTGTGCCACGGCCCACGGGTAGTTCTCGTTCCAAGGAACGTGGTGGAGGAAGACTGGGCAGCGTTGACCGAGACTCTGCTCTCTCACTGACTTCCATTGAGACGGAGTGGGAATTCGACCCGTTTGTCAGAAAAGGGCTTGTCCTTGCGGAAGAGGCCCAGTTCTCCTGTGATCCCCCTTGGATAGGTAGGTGTGGTGAAATCTGCCTGGGTGAAGCTCGATCCGGACTGTAGCACAAGCGTGGTACTTGGCGGACTCTCTCCATTTCAACTTCACGCTCCATTGATAGCCGCCTTCTTTTGCTAGAATTGGGTGAGTGTATATATTGAGGAGATGCTGCGGGCAATGGTGGTGCGCCCAAGGGTGGCCCTGTAGATGGCGGCTGGGTCTGAAGCTGTAATTCGGGGAATGCCTGTGAGGTTTTAGCTAAACATAATGGCTTGCTTGCCGAATGGATGTAATGTACCTGGCGAATTGAAGGAAGTGCAACTTTGTCATTCTCGGTCCTCGGTCGAAGTGAATAGTCGGGACATCGGTTGGTTTCCCATGGACGGGGCATGCCGAAAGATGAAGGGTGAGGAGAAGGGGATGCTGTAGCAAGCATAGACATATTGGGAAGTTGAGGAGCTGAGTGTGGTGATTTCGTTTCAGACTGTTTTGACAGTGAACGCCTATCTTCCATAACAATACGGCGAACAGGGCGAGGAGTAACCGCGTAGCGGTTATCGTGATCTATTGCCCGGTATGAATGACAATTCGATTCTCGATTACGATCAATGATGAATTGTACCTTGGAGTACTACGCAATGTGAAGTCAAGGAACGCTTGAACGATCGTCCAGTCCGCAAAGTTGCCGATCTAATAGACAGTTCAGGAAACAGCAGCGTTGGTGAGTAAAGAGCGAAATCAGGCCAACAGTCTTGAAGACTAAGCCTGGTCGTATTACAAGAAGATAGTGATGGAGAGAAGGAGATGGTGGTTCAAGAGGGTAACGATGTGTCGAGGGTTATTTGCCGTTGGTGGGACGCCCAAGCCTTTTGTATATCAGAGATATAATGGCGGCGTTTGGCCTTGACGGTTGTTCCAAACCCCATGTAGTGGGGGCTACTCAACCGTAGGGCAACGTAGACGAGGCAGCCAGGTTTGGAAATGCTAGAAGACACAGGGTCATAAACAGTCTGAGCGGAGAATTTCAAAGTAGTAGTCGGGGCTGAACTGGAGAAGTCGCAGTATTAGTGAAACCAACTTATCCAAGCCACAGACAACGACGTGGGAACAAAGCGTTGTGGACTGGGATGCCAGGTTCTTTAAAGCAATACAGACAGGTACCTCTTCAAGAGACTTCTTTGCCTCGAGGTGTGGAGGAAACAACCTGACGGGCAGTCTAAACCTGAAGGGCTCAGGCATGCGAGCTTGAGCAGGGTACACAGGGCGATCAAGAAGCCAGGGGGAATGAAGGATGGGGCAAGATGAAGAAACAAATGGCCTGGCTTGAGAGAACCTAGCGTCGTATCGTTCAGGACAAGAGAAACGTCACCAATCCCAAAACACTCATGAACAGCTTTGACAGGCTCGTGGTGGTTGCTGGGATATGGCCGCTTCCTGGATCAGGGGTGGTTATCGACATGGAGCAGGGACTCAACAAGAGGCCAAGACCTGCCGCCCATGGCTCTTAGTTCTCAATTTAGGAACCCAGTTGGAGAAGCAGAAAGTTGTCCAGGTCCATAGTGGCTGACACACCATGGCGTGTGCGATATGGCAGCCTTTTCGATGTGGAGTGTGGAGTGTCAGCTAGTTTTCGCCGCTTCCACCCCCATCTGCATGTCCCTTTTTATGTACATACATATGTTGTTTGCCAGGACGATGGAGTCAAGGCGGTTGAGAGAGAACGTGCGATGAATGGGATTGTCCTACGCGAGGACCAGACCGGAGCTTGGGGTATCATTGCTTTACACGCGCATGCATACCGACACGAAAACAGGCATACATATATGAGTTTGTGGTCATGCTTGATAGTACCCTGTCCTGAACTGGCCAGACCACAATTTTGGACATGGGCATAAAATTTTATCCCTAACTGGATCTGCATTTCCTCAACGTTGGTAAGCCTCTGTGGCTTGGCGCTAGATTGCCGACTTTTGGCTGTAGTTGTGGTTGTGAACGTTGTAAAAGTAAGAAGCCACTCATAGTCTCTTACCACGGCTTGTGAGGGGATCACGAGATTGGAGCGCTCTGACCCAGGCCGATGGGTTTCGGGCTTGTGGTGCTATTAGAGTTCAAGATTGACGGATGCTCAGCGCTGGTAGGTGCCGTTACGCTCCTGTCTACCTAGCTTTGCCTCTGGCTGATACAGTCCAGCCTCGATATTTGACGGGTGTCATCTCCATAGTTGCTGTGGCTAGGGGCAGCGCTAGGGCGGCTACGGCACCCGCCACTGACAATGACATTTGTAAGTTGTAGATATACCATGAATCAAGCGTGATCCTTGGCTCGCTGCCGTTAAGCAAGCAATTACACGTCAGTACCGGGTTGTGGATCGGCGCCTAGTTTTGTAGGCGTCACTGTCTCAGGCACCCAAACTGCACGGTAGAGTTTTAAGTAAGTGGTCATCATCGTCCAATTGTCACTACCTGTCTGTGCTTCGAGGCTGAACCAAGCGACCTCGCAATTGTGTCCGTAGGTACTCCGTACTCTGTAGGGACCATAGGCTCCCGGCAGTCATCGTGTGTTCGGCAGCCAATGCGGGGTTGTCGAATGTGGTTAGGAATGCCTTGTCTGCTGCTTGCTTGTCGTCGTGTTGTGCTATATTTGTTTCCTGGATTTTCAGCAATCCTGAAAGGGGGGATAAGCCCACTCATACATATTACTAGGATTTCTGACTGTGACGCGGCTTGAGCGGGTACAGCGACGGGAGGCCCGTGGCGTCGACGGGCAGTCCAGGCCCAAGTCCCTGGGTCTTGGGCGGTCCAACGAGATCTTGGGACAAACGTCCAGACGCCCGGATGAGTGCAAAGACACGCATATGTGTATGCGTGTGCGTTGATACATAAGTAAGAGATGGGCGACCCACACCTCAAATTCTTTGGGAGATTATATTTCTTCGCCTTGTGCTGTTTAGACATCAGCCATGGGCCGGAGAGTTATTCGATCGTACATACAAGAATAGATAAATTATGACAGCTTGCTAGCCCTTGCACAAATCGCAGAACATAAACTCAACAGCCTGTCAGCAAAATCTTTAATGCGATTGGCTTGTCAAGTTATACGATCGTCGCGAAGATCGCACGGCGCCGGGACGTATTGGGATCATCTCCGGAGCCAGGATAGCCATTCTTGAAAGCCACGATTGGTCCCTAAGAAAACGGTTTGGAAGGGATTGCAGGGTAGCATGGCATAGGACATGTGCTGCTCGGCGTAGGTGCACTGAAACAGCAGGTATCGTAGCATCTCTAGACTCAATACGGTCTGCCACCGACGACGGTCAAAGTCATACTTGCTCTTGGCACCTGAATGAAGCTTAAGTTATCCGTTTGAGAACATGGTATCAGTCAAAAAGGATTGAACGTTACACCGCACCGAGGCTTGCTGGCGTGTGCCTGTTGGTCCCTGGCGTGCCTGATCTCGGCAGATGAGTCTCGAGCTTAAACAGGATCATAAACTTTGTTTCTCCTTCCGAGGTGAAGTCTGGAAGGTTTGAGGTCCAGGACCGGCAGGTGAGCCGATGAAGTTGCACTCACCGTTGAGGTTGGCGTTTGTTACGGAGACGATGTGATGCTATTCCAGGATGGGGAAGCTGATCAAGATTCTCCACATCATGGTCCACATCACGTTACCTTGCACGGGGTTTTGGAATGGAAGGTGCCTTGAATGCATACTCCGTACCGACCTTACCTCTTTCCTGGGAATACACATACGGCGGCTCCATACATACCTATAGATAGGCAGGTACGTGCGCACGGCCAGGTAAGTAGGTACTACCTAAAATAGGGATTTTCATGATTCAGTGACGGGAGGCGCCAGTAAATTGGCCGGATCGACTTCCAGCTCCAATCTTCTTGAACATTTGGTAGATGCGTATATTAACGGATCAATCTACGCCACCACAAGCAAGATTCATGCTTCGAGATTACCTACTGCAAGCTAACTCACTAGCTGGCAACTAACAAACACTTGATTTCATGCCAAGAGGTATGCTGATCAGCACGCCGTTGAGCGGTACGTGCATCGCAACCACCCATCTCATTTCCTCAACGGTCAATCCATGGACAAGATCACTAATCCAGGTGCATGCAGTTCAGACCACATCGGTTAGTGTACCAGGGTCATCACTAGCGAAACCCTGGTTCTTAAAGTTATTTCCTTGGCATCGGCCGCCCAACTAGAGCTCCATCGGGATGGATACAGCACCTCGGGCTTGCTCGTTATTACTTCATGCTGTTCTATTATAGTCGCCATGTCCAGGGCTGCGACTCAGCATGCCTGCTAGGATCAACCCATCCGAGCCAAGCTGGATGGATCTGTCTGTCAGAGCTGGTGTGTGCACAAGTCGTCGCCCCATTCTCAAGGCTCCAGACAAGGGTGCCCGGGTACACCTTGCCCACAGGAGTATCCCGACATCCTCAGCTGGCCACTCACCTTTCATCTCGGAGTTGCGCCGGGCCTCCTCTTGCCGATCAATTTTTGCCAGACCTTCGGCTATGAATAAATCCCTACGGCAATCCTCTAGTCTATCCACATCTGTCAAACTGCACAACGGAGATGCCTCAGAATCCTTCCGAATTACAACCCCACGCACTGACAGCAATTTGGACATGCCGGAAGTGTGTGAACACCCGCCCTGTCCAGTTGGGGTCCCGTTGACATGGCATTTCATTGATGGCTATAGGGAGGCCACAATAGGCCTGTGGTTTCGTCACGCATTAATTTGAGACATTTTGATGGATGACCGTGACGGATTCTAAGTCATGTTCCAACAAAGTTGGGCCCAGGTGTTTCTTTATTCGCTATGCATATCATCGTTCTAAAGAAGGTTGTTTGTTCATCGATATTGATCTGACCCACATCGTTGTGCCGGCTATGCAAAGTATGCAGGCCATGCTCCAGTCACACACATAATGCTGGGTAGGTCATTCCCATACTGTACATACACCTTTTTGCCCGTGCGAACCCTGGCTGCTGGACAAGACGTGGTGGTTGCCTCCTGTCGCACCCCGCATGGCATTTAGGCCCCCTCATATGTATGTACTGTAGTTATCTCACTGCGGGTGAGACAACCTCAGTTCGGTTGTTTGTTCAAAATCATGTATGTACCAATCCGCATACCCTCTGTTTTTCATTCAGACTCTCGGTGTCTCTCCCCGTAATGGACCGGAGGAATCCAGGGATGCATTCGCAAGGTGGGCTGCACTAGGAAAAGAGTCGCCGACTCAGCACCCTGGCTGTCTTGTTCATCCCGTTCTAAACCTCCCAATCACTCATCGATCAGTGGTCACAGCCATTGACATTTTCATCTCACGGCAGAGCCCGTTGTTCGGGAGGGGCTTTCAGGGCACCCCTGGCCTACCAGCTATTGGGAGCTGGCGGGCCCGCAAAGCCAACAAATCTGGCGCCGAGCAGATCTGGCTTTTGACATATTTTGCGGGACAACCCCAGTCTCATCTCTGTGTCACCATCCATCATTTATTAGCTGTCAACGATCCATGAGAAGGCTTTGTGAGAATAAAAAAGTCTCCGCCCATGCCCAGATACAACCTCGACAAAACTCACCGCCTTGCATGAGTTCATCGGCCTTGCCATACCAGATCTAGGACGGTATCACAGCTCACAGTATATTAGCATTACACAAGTCCTGAAGTGCTCTTGCCATCACGTGGGGACGTTCTTCATCAGATGCGCCAAGTCTCCCTAGTGGTTACTGCTCTTGACAGCAAAGGGGGAAAAAAAAAGCAAACCCGTCCCTCACAACACCATAGCATGTAGACTAATATCGCCCCTTACCGCCACGGTTCAGGATCCAAAGTTGCCAGTGTCCAACCGATTGGATAGCGCTCAAGCCTACGCCGTCGCTTATCTCGCTTTTTGCCAGGTTATCCTTCGTCATAATGACCTGCATGTGCTGCTGGCACCTAAGCCATCAACGGCTTTCTGCATGCTCAAAACGATGAATGACAGAAATGCCAGTCAGATCCAGTCTTCCTTCCCTACTTGGATGTCCGAGCGAGCAAGTTTTACTTTCTCCTGTCTAACGGCGGATAATTTCCAAAGCCCGATATGCTTTTCACCAACACGTGATTACCTGGCTAGAAACAGAAGACGAGTGTTTTTTTCTGTATACTTTCGGGAGACGTACGTTCTTCGCAAATGGAAGGTAGCCAAGGGTGTTGCAGGCTGTGTTTCTCCTTCACCAAGTACAGGCTCAGGGGGACATACACAGGTCCCTCAGTATACGACTTTGTTTTGTCAAACTGGTACACAAAGAAAAGCGGTGACGGTGGCATCGCCAGTCGAATAACCCGGGTGTCACTGGCCAAATCGTCGCAAACACAGGTTTTGAATCTGATTGCTTGGCTCATATGATCCACGCCAACCTCGGAACATGCTGGTGGCTGTGACCGTCAGTCAGTAACAATTGATCGCAAATTCGGGGCTACAAAGATTCCGTGCAGGCCATCGCATCTTGCTAAAAACAAAGTTCCCTCTACCTACTCGCATGACTCGTTCATGTCATATTCGCTCGATACCACGAACAGCAAGCAACATGATCCGCGGGGACACTCACCTACAGTTTAAAACATCCGGTACGGTAGAATTGTCTCTCTAACAGGGGCATCCTGGCAAGGCGGGACCCTCAGCGGCAGGCCATCTGAATCAACTGCCACATCCGATCCCCTGCATCTGGCCTCTTCAGCGATATCTACAGCGATGAATCCATCGTGTGCCTTCCCCCTCAGGGACTCTTGCGTTTCCCGTTACTCTTGTACACTTCTATGATCTTACACGAGTTCGGATAGCTTTGGTCGGACTTTGACCAGCATATCATTAATGTATTTCGGAACCGTGCTGCAACACAGGCCACTTAATTACTCCTTGTTGTGCAAGCAGTATCACCCCGCCTCGATCGAACGGTATTCGCCCCGAGGTCGCACTGAGATTCTGTTGAACGATATCAATCAGGATATCAGTGCATGATCGCGGGAGTAATTGCCTATGGCCGAGGTCTCTTCCTTTCCGTGCATGCATATTGCAAGTTGCATAATACCTGTCATGAGACCACTGTTTATGCGATACCAGTACCGACTACTTTGGTCAGATGCATTATTATATATGATGATGATTATGGCAAAGAAGGTATTGCCTGCCACGAAGCAGAGGGTAACATACATCGTGGGTATGTATCCACCATAAATGACAAGCGATTGGCATTTGATTTTGACCAGGAAGCTGTGGGTGTCTTCGTCCGTCCTCTCACGGGAGTTGTGGTAATTGTGTATTCAAAGGTCATACCCCTCCCTTCGCAGCACCATGTCTGGTTGAGATTTTATCAGATCTTTGCAAACTAATCAAGGGCCCAAGTTCCTGTCGTTGTTGACTCGAGCAAGCGAATACCTGATCCTGGCCAGTGTTGTTTGAGGAGACACCAGGTTCAGGTTAACTAACGTGTAACAGAAAACAGAAGCGACTCCTGAGCAGACTATTGATTGCATCCTGACAAGTTTCGTTCTCTTTTCTTTTTCCACTTACATATTATCCCCTCCACTTGCATTGGTCATATTCACGTTCTGTCAAAGAGTCCGGGTATTCTCGCTTGACATAACCCCGGCCAAGAGTCGCTAGGATCTCGTTGACCTGGTTCTGTTGTATGAATCGATCAAGGTAAATTTTGTGCAATTGACTGTCAGGCACCATTCTGAGCTAGGACGATCGGGAAATGCAACGGTGTCGGCATTGTGAAACTTGAAGGCCCAAAAGACATATTTTGTGCCGGTCGGCCATTCAATTTGCAACAAAGAGGCTGGTGTGTATCATGGAGGAAAGTTTGCGCCTAGCATATACTAGGCCATCTATTGTATTGGATGTTATACGATTGCTCATCAGGCCGAGCAATGCAGCCCAATAATCCCTCCAACCCTCGGCCAAAAAGCAACTCTTCAGGGTCATATCTATTTCGACCCAATGGTACCCACCGTGATAGTAGCGGTAGAAAGGCGTATAACAAACAAAAAGGGAAGTGACTGAGAGCTACTCCGTACAGTCCTGTGTTTGTCTCTCATAGGCTATATGCTGTCATGCCCCATTGTGTCGTGACACGATACATATGTATCCGTACCGTACTTTGAAGCGGTTGGCCTGAGCGTCCTGTCAGACGGACACCAAACCCATCTTGAGCCGCCGTGGCCGGGCTTCCCTTGGCCCCAGGCCACGGACCCTTTCCCCGGTTCGGTCTCTTGGTCGGCCATTTTTCTTCTTCATCCGAGACTGCTGGCGCGGAGCACGGAGCACCGGCTGAAGATGATTGATGTTGATGAATGCTACGACATCTCAATCCTTTGCTACTCCGTATGGCTCCGGCTTGTGGGCTACGTCGCCCCTGTTCCCCAAGCACTCAGCTAACTAGGCTCTTGAGTTAACCTTGAGCTTATGCTGGGCTGGCTTTGAACACCGCCTGGATACTACTGGTACTGATACTACTCTGTAGTTGCATTGCTCAGATATGGGGGACCCACAGCCACTGTTTCTCCCCCTTTATAGACCAGCCCGAAATCCTACAATCGACAGATATTGCGCTATTCGTACCTGTACAGCAGTTCTACAGCATGAAGCATTGCTTTTGCTGATAAAGCGTTGTTGCGTCCTGTACTCTGTATCTTTCCGCTTCACCACACTCCGTATATCCCCCTGGCAAACTCTCCCCTTTACGATATGCCATGCGCCCACTAACCCACTCGTGTTACCCTCTACCATGACCCGAAGTGTCCTTTGCATCCCCTGAGAGGGCTTCCTGACTTCACTCCCTTGCCCGTTGTCTGCGTACCGTCACACCGAGGTTCTCAGTTTCTGGAATATCGCGACAAGCCCTCTATTGGGTAGTCCGCTCCCGTCGAGTTCCACGCGCCCATGCAACAATTGCCTGTGACGGTTTGGCTTCGTCGGTTGGCCGCGTGAAAACGAGGTTGTCCCGCTGTGCACCATGGCATCGGCTGCGGTATCTAGGCTGTTGTGATCCCATCGATCAGGAGGCGTAGAACACTAAGGAAGGCCGAGGTAACCTGGCTCGAGTATCACCACTGAATACCAACTTGGCAATTTGCTATGATCCTCAGTGACATGCCGTGAAGATGTTGAAGCGCCCTCTTGAGTGGCGACTGCCCGGTTGTAGGATAGCTAAATTCAAGAATGTATCATTATCACTATCACAATTGGTTATCGTTCACCCAGTGTTATTCGGAACAATGGCCTTTCAACAACAACTACCGTATTCACATATGACCATTGGAATTGCTGCAACTTGCTTTAGTGTTATCCGATCTCATGACAATCGTTATCCATAGATTTGTCTACTCAAATCATATCTCGCACCTCGAGCATACACTATAACAAGTGGGCACACTTAGTGAACAGGTTGAGCCTTTTCAATGATGAAAGCCAGATTAGGGGAGACTAGAACAACAGAGAAATCCTGGCGGTCACCATTAAAGAATGATTAGCTGAGCTTGATGAGAAGGTATGTAGGAATTGTCCTTTGGTTTTGTCTGTCGATGTTAGGGAGGATAACGAAAAGAACAACGACCATTTGCTGGTGAAAGCTACAACGTAAATGAACATAAATGTCCCTACTGATTTCCTACCGCTGTAACCTGAGAAGCAGAACAAAAATACAGCTGAGAGCCTTTGGATTTTATCACGAGAGCTAGTCTTTGTAGCTCTATTGACCTTCCAAAACAAACTCCTAGATCTAGCTGGAAATTGATCTATGCATAGCACGTAAATCATAATCCGTATGCCCTTTACTATGTCCTTCGGAACACCTTGTTCAAAAGTCCGCTTCCTCGCCCTCTTCGAGTTATCTCGTCCGGGGATGACACTGCACTTATTTCTTTGCCCTTGCTTGTCATCTGGGGACTTCCATCTGATGCTGCTTCATCTCCACGAGGAACTTCGACATACTCATCCGACTCTCGATTGACATTTCTCCGGTCAAAGTAACTATCAGCTGCCAATTTTGAATGACCTGGCTCATAAACAGTGGCTTCTGCTTGGGAAGCCTGACCATCTCGAATTTTGGTCAAGCCGCGATCCAGGTACTCTACCATTTGCGCCTTGGTGACAAAGTTTTCGTCATCAGATTGTCCAACACCGTGAACGTCTTGTGCTTTCCTGAAGAGTGCAGGGAAATGATTTTGAAATTCACTTTCAAGGGCCTTTTCTTGTTCTACTAGTGCTGTAGTTCGCTCCTCATTAAATCCAGGAGATGAGCTAAGGTGACGTGCCCGGTCCTCTGTTTCCAATCGTGCGAAAAGGGCAGCAAGCTCCGTCTCATTGCTTGGCATGCCTTCACTGATAGGTGTCTCCTTGTGAGGCTCTTTCCCGGCATCGCGGTCTTGAGAAAGGTATATGTGTTTGCCGAATGAGTCACTGAACTCTCGATAATGTCCTTTCAAAATGAAGCATCGTCCGTGCCAGCCACATGCACAGAGCTTCTCCAGCAAGATATCGGCTGAGGGGCACTCCCAGGGATATTCAAGCCCACGTGAGTAGAATATAATACATCTGGCTTGCGGCAAATGTGAGAATATCCTCCGACTCCGTGCGTCGGGGAAGACCCGCTCAATCATATCTAGAGAAGCCGGACGTAGGAAGGATTGGGGGGCACGCAAATGGATCGCGCCCCTGATGTGCGACTTCTGGAATTCTGTCGATGATCGAAGATCGAGTAAAAGACTTTGACCTGGTAGAGATATGTCCAAAAGTTCATTTAGATTCGCTGGCAAGATCATGCGTGGCCCTTCGTGAGTACCGACTTTTGAATCTTCGACTCTCAGGGCTGCAAATCGTTGGGAAAAAGCATCCCTCTCTCTCCGATGGTGGAACCAGACTTCAACATGCCACGGCTCTACTCCCAGGTTTGAAGCGAAAAACGCTTTCTGCCCATCGTTAGGCAATGGCTCAGTCTGGTAGTATTCCTCTAGACGTTTCTCCACATGAGGAGAGAACTTCTTGGGTTCTGGAACGTCAGAACCAAAAGTGGTACGTCGCAGAGCTTGCTGTTGATTCATAATCATCTGTCTCGCCAGATTTCCACTACCCCCCAAAGAGGACGACGACTGTTGCCTCTGTAGTGTGGTAAGAGATGTTGTGGAATGCATCGGTCTCATGGATCGCTGCGATAAGCTCTGAGGGGATGGTCCGGGTTGTGGTGGCATGTGCAAGGGCGAAAGCTGCTGGATAGGCGGGAGAGTACTCCTGACCACGGATCCTGTCTGCCTACCGTACGCAGGATCTCGAAAAGCTCCCATCTGGCCAGTCAACCCCGTAAGTTCCGTAGGCACAAATGTTGTACCCGAAACACCCGAAACGAACGATGCGCTGTCATTTTCAGTTGGATAGCGGTTTGCGGGAACCAAGGTCGGCACCGATTGGTTTCGGGGCTTCTGAGTCATCAAGTTATTCGATCGGATAAAAGCAACGAACGATGTTGCATGGTCTTCTGGCAGTAAGTCCCAGATAGAGACCGGCATGGAGACAAGGAGCATTGTCGAGTGACTCTTGAAAACACCCTGAACCTTGACGTATTTGGCCATAGCAGGGAAGGCACCGAGCCATTGCTCCCATGCGTTGATATCAAGCCGCTGGTCATCCTCCAACGCCAAAGAAATCATGACATGGGGAGTATCTTCGTTGGGTTCAGTGAACATGTAGTCATTCCTCGAGACAGGCGTGGTAGAATCAGCCGCTCGGCCCGTCTCATGGGTCGTCACTGGTGCCGGTAGCAACTCAGGAGATGGCAGGTTATCGCCGCGAGACATGCGAGACATTTCGATACTTGGCGCTTTGTGGTTAGAAGTCATCATGAAATGCACAGGGGTCGATCGGGCCTCAAAGTATTTGCCATTAATGGTGATGGGTCGAGGATGTTTTAATCGAGCAAGAACCTCGGCGTGGAGCATAGCAGCGGAGAAGGCTCGGACACGCCACTCCTGAAGCACTTCAATAAGGGCATTGGTGAAAGAGTAACGTCCGGGATCAGGGGCAATGGCGTCCCAGCTCGAAGCCGAGATAGTCTCGGTGATACTGGCTCCGCTGGGAAATGTTGCGCTTGCAGCCCCGGCGCAGCAATCTAACAGAATGAGAACATCTGACAGTGAGCGTTCGAGTAGAGTCTGAATCGCGGACCATCTTTTCTTGTTAGACGTGTGGTTGTATGCGGAGTGGGAGGGTCTTACTGAAGCCATGGTGAATTCGCCTCACGGGTACTGACGAAAGTTAGACGATCTTCATGACATGTCTGCGATTAGAACTACTTACGCACACCAGGTGCTTTGCCGAGACTCGTCGATTCTGGCATGGCCACCGTAGTAGACCACGAACAATGTATCCTGGAACTCATGATCCTTGATCAGTTGCCCTATACGCATCATCAACTCCAGATGGGAGTTCTCTGAAGGGATGGCAAATATGTCAGTGTTAAAGCCATAGTCCTCACTCAAACACTTTTCAAGGTCTTCCAATTCAGGGATAACGAAGAGATCATCCGAGTTCCAGTGTAATAACAATGCTTGTACTTTGCTGTATCTGGCTGAGCACCGTCCACGATTAGGAAAAGCGCGGGCGGCGGACTGGAGAAGAGTTTAGAGACTGTTCTTGTGACGAGTAATGGAGACTAACATCTTCAAGTCTTTGTGCGAATTGGCCGATGTGTTTGACATGGAAACTAGTACGGCTTGTGTCATGAGTTGCAGACCTGGCATAGTAATCTCCCCCACTAGATGCGGCCTAGGAAGTCGCGTTTTTGTAAGTCGCTGTCTATTGTTTGAACGAAGCAAAGGATCAGACACACCATAGGGGGGCCAGTGCTTCTTGAGCCTGGACCTTCGACAGGTCTCCGCGAGCGTATCGTAACGTATGGCTGATGATCGACCATGGCGTCTAGTGATGTACAGGCTGTTTCGCGGACCGGCCAGAGAATTCAATCGCCTCTGTCGCAACTTGACTACCGGCCCTTGGCTGTCTGTATCCACGCTCTTAGTCGCTAGAATCGAGGATTGGGCAGTCCAGATGTGGTTCTTCTATGGTCTCGCTCTCAATGTGGGTGGGTATCGTGCTCTCAAGCTATAGCGTTTGTCGGCTCACTTGGAAAAAAGGCATGATCGTGTTGTACAGCGTATCGTGGGTAGCATGCATGTATATATCTACGGCCGAGCGTTGTTTCACGGAGGCAGCAATGAGTATGCAAGAGGTAAATCTAGATTCTGTTGTGGTATTATCATCTCGACGGCAGGAGATTATGGAAACGGAGAGGGATGATCGTTGGAGCGACTTTCTTCAATTCGCGACCGAGGCGGCGTGTGGCAGATTCACCCGTCCCGTCCCTTCCTCAAGTTTGAAATGGATCGAGTGTCGGTCCCCAAATGAGCTTAGCGCCGAGTCACTGGCGGTAGCCAAAGAGGAAGAGTACGAACCCGGGGCAGGGGCTCGGGTATTCAGTGACACTAGCCAGTGCCCGATGCCCATACAATCCACGTGTATTGGATACCTTGGCCAACCACTCACTTCAAGCGTCGGTCACTAAGGTAACTAAGGTACCTACCAGTAAAACCAACGTCACCTTTTCCAGGTTGGGAGGAAGCATCTGCCAACCAATGCACACACCAAGCTCATCAACTACTTTTTTCTTCTTCCCACTGTTAGCCTAATAAGGCTATTAAGCTTTTAACTTCCTATATAAAGGCTTAAATAATAAGGCCCTTATAGAAGGCCCATATCTTAAAGGTCAAAATCATATAAGGTCTATCTGCCTCAGTAGCGCAATTACTGCCTTAACTAAGCAGTATTAATAACACCTACAGGTTTACCCCTCAGCAGCCCGCTGTATCAGCCTTCATCCTTCACCATACCCAAAAGACTAGGTAAGGCACGCTAAGTTCATCACAATGTACGTTGCCGGACCTGACTGTTGGTTGTAGTTGCTAACATCAATCATAGCTCATCAACTACAAAGCGATTCACAAACAACCTAGGTACCTAGGTAGGCAGAAACACAAAACCTGTTTCTTCTTCATTGGCTACCTAGGCAGCTCATAGCTCATACCTCCTCCAGAGCTGATCCACACGCGACAAGCTTCCTTGAAAGCACTTAGGTCGGTCGCTTCCATAGCCTCAGGGAGCAAGAAAACACCGGACCTCGATATAGGATATCAAAATAAACTCAGCAAAAGATATCCTAAACTTAGGCTAAACTTAGGCTAGTTTACCTAAGTCTTTTTGTCACTTAGGACTCAGGTCCTGAGTTTTCTTTCCTCCCCTAGCATACTAAGGCAAGCTGAGTGACACCCCAAGAGCAAGCATCGACTACCGCCATCATGCGTGAGCGTGTTACGTTTATCCATGACGACTATACCTACGATCCTGAGCAGTTGGACAACCAAGAAGCTGGATTGCTTGGGCCTCAAATCGAGTCAGTCCGTCAGGATAAACTCACTATCCCCTTCGACGAGTTGCCAAGTGAGCTCACCGACATACTCCAAGAGTATGAGGCTCTTCATATCAGATGGGCTAGCCCTGTCAAATCCGAGACACTCGATCCTTTCACTTCACGAATTTCACCTGGGCTTCATGTCTATGTGACTCCGAAATCCCCAAACTCATGTAACCCGTACGTCGTAATCTCCTAGTTGAGGTCACTTGAAATACTAACCCAACATCCTAGAACAAAACTTTGCGGTTGGCTCCAGAGGTTTGGGCCACTGGCCTGTTCAAAGCCCGAGGTGAGTTCCATAAGCCATTTGACTAACAAGATGCTCACCAGCAACAGGCTTTCACTGAGTTTAAGGAACCAGTTGCCTCCACAGCCCCGAACTTCTCATTTCATCAAACACTGGAAGATCTACACTCCTTCATAACAATTAGCTCCCGGGAGTTCTGCCCTGACCTGGACACTGTTTGCAATGCCCGACTACGAAGCTTGTTGACCGCGACTAGCTTAGACTTGTCCTTTGATCAGTCTGCAAAGGCTCTTGTCGCTTCTGTGCTATGGCCTCTTCGACTCCAAACCGTTGCTGTTCCTGCTTCCAAGGAAAGAAGGGTTGAAGTTGGCATTTTCGTCAACGACCGCTCGCAACCAAATATGAAGGGGAACGAACTTGGTGTCGCTGGCGTTCTATCCGTACTCGGCGACAAGAAAAAGCCTTCGCCAACCATCTTCACTTTCCCAGCCCGACACCGTCGAGATGAATCCGTATTTACATCTAGATTTCTCACCCCCACAGGGCTTCACCCAACTCTCCAGCTCAGCTTCGGCTCTAACAAGCCTCCAAGTGACGAGGGCGAGTGTGTGCCATACGCATTCTTGACATTGCCCAAGGCTATATTTGCGGATCGTTATCAACTAGGAGACAATTTGTTCCTGGCCTCCAAAAACTTGACAGCTTTGCGATACACAACCTTACCGGTGGACTTGGAAGCACCAGCATACACCACAGAGACATGGGGGTCGAGTATTCTGCTTGAGCTCGCGCCACCTACCTCTGAAGAAGCGCAGCCGTGGAATGTTGAAATCCCTCTTCACCTGCGATACCTTAAGCCTTCAGTGACCGATCAAGCCGAGGTTGATGTTCCCTATCCTGCTGTCTTCTGGGCATGCTCCTCAGGTGAGGAGACGCTGGAGAACCCATTTGATCGTCTCCATATTGGTTATGACAATCTTTTCCCTCGAGACACTGCCTTCTGGCACGTTACGCCTCACCCAGAGGGTGGGAGCAGACTTATGCACCGTGTCACCGTCCCTGTCCTTAAGCTCGAGGGCATAGATACAATCAGGTCAGGCACGGCAATTGCTGTTTCACTGGGTTTTGCCTGGGTACTGTGGAAGCTGGTCGGTGTTATGCTAAAGTCCGAAGGACCAGTGCTCAAGAAGACAGCCCCAAAGAGGCCTAAACAAAACAAGAAAGCTTGAGGTTAAGTCACATGTTGGTTTGTTTGGTCTCTGATGCAATGGTGTAATATAGTTATGTAAGAGAGATGTAGACGAGAACTCAACACTAATTAAATCAAGAGGACCAGGATTTTCCCCTCCTACTTGACTATCAGACTTTCGCTTAACTACCTAACGTTAGTATGGATGGTCTGAAAAAGGTGCTTTGGCACCTAGGTAAGTATTCTCTATCGGCCGCCGTGTACACGTGACGTCAGACATTCAAGATAGGTAGGTACCTGTAACTAGAACGCATCTCGACCACTGGACTAATTGATTGACTTCTTCAACTACCTCCATCTCCATCTTCATTTCAAGTGACTTATCGACAACTCATAAAATTTCATCACTGTGACCCTAATTAAATGATATAATCCAATCAAGGTTACAAGCTACCGTATTTTCTACTCTGTGTTCTCATAATGCAATTTGATGGCTCCAACACCATCATCAGACGAGTCACCCGCGTCGACGTCCGGCCCGGGCCTCACACGAGCGCCAGACTCACCGCAAGGCAAAATTAGACGAAACGTAGCCTGCATCAGTTGTCGTGACTCAAAGGTGAGTTGTCTCAACTGAGCTGAGTTGCGTATGGACAATGCTGAATCTGGGCTAGGTGCGGTGTCGAGCGAGTCCTGTCACGGGACAGCCATGTCAACGATGCGCCAAGTTGCAGATTCCGTGCGTATACGATAGATCACACAAGAGAGTGACAAGGAGAAGGTAATTGTCTGACAACACTACTACGAAAATGGCTCTTAAGTGTTCTTCTGCATAAGTGAGTAATGTTGACAAGACGTAGTAAACTTGAGCTTCTGGAACAAGAGCTCAGATCCATCAAAGAAGTTGTACAGCCCAAGAGTAACGCAGAGTCACCATCAGTCTCTCACAGAAACGGAACCGTGTTTCCTACACAGCCATCTCAGTTGCCTCCGGTCACAAACGGAGCCGTCTTTTCATCGTCAAGCAACCTGCAGAGCCCTCGACAACCCCAGTCGTTCGTGCCATCAGCGACGTTGCTCGAAAAGGCAGAGCCTACAAAACCTCGCATGCTAGATGGTAAATTGGTGTCTGGACAGGATATTGACTGGTACTTTGAGAAGTAAGACTCCCCTGGACTGACGCTAGCAGCAGTAAGGCTAACAGCTTCAGGTATTTGCAATGCTATCATCCCTATCTACCCATATTGAGGAAGAAAGACCCAGATGAATGCTTCGAAGCATCAACAACTCTCTTCTGGGCAGTAATATCGACAGCTTGTCGTCGATATGCTAAAGATGAACAACTTGTAACCGTACTCCTCGATTCTCTTAACCGCGACGTTTGGGGCCTGCTTCAAGCCATCACATTAGACCTCGAGTCTATTCAGACTCTCTTGATAATCTGCACCTGGCCATTCCCGACCATTAGGTTTGTCACCGATCCGTCGCCTAATTTTATAAGCAGTGCCCTAAACGCATGCATGCTTCTCGGCCTACATACCGGCCGAGGATCTCATCCTAGCTTCTTGATCGGGGGACGCCAGCACATGACATGCACAGACTATGAGGCATCCATAACGTGGGTGTTCTGTAGCATTCTCGCTCAAAGGTTTGTCCGGTCTTATGATGGCGTGTAGCCTTGATTGCTAATAATGTGAAGAGTATCTACAGGCAACGGGCATCCGCCTCCTTTTCTCCAGCATAATGACACCAAGTGCAAGGATGCCATCAAAGATACTCTTGCGCCGGAGTTGCTCACCTTTTTTGAGCTACAGAAGTTTTCGAATAGATTACATACAGCCATGTATGCACAGATATCGGCAAGCAATGGGGTTCCTGAAACCATCGTCAAGATGTGGGAAGATGAGTTTGAGCTTCTAAGACCCCTCGTCACCCGTGTCGACACAGGTAGGCTCCCGGTAACACCCTTACCCAGCGTGTCATTACTAAAAGCCTCTATTCAGACTTCTCTCGTTTCATAATGCTAGTTGCTCAACTCGAAGTCCAGGCTTACTACTATATCTCGCCCCCTGACCAGCGCCCCAATTTCACCCTCAATACTCTCCGCGCATACAATACCTCCCAGAATCTTATCAACACAGCCCTCACACTCGAATCAACGTGCCAACTACTTACACACAGTCCCCACTGGGTCTACCGTGCTTTAGTCGATGCCAGTTGCATCCTCCTATCCACGCTACACTCCACTGCTGCCCCGCAACATCTCTCATCCTCAGACGCTGAAGTTGTCGCTGCGCAGGTTCTATCCCTTCTAAAAACCTGCTCAGTTCGTGATAATGACCTCCCCACACGAGGCTCCATCATTCTTGAGACTTTCTGGTCTGTAAGGCATTTGCTCCCTAAGTGGGACATTCCCGTTGGTGCATGGCCAGATCGTGTAGGTGCTGCCACATCGTATTGGTGTCTCACAGCCTTCAAGAATGCGTTGCAGGAGGCCAAGAATATCACATATGGTACACAAAAAGGCATTGATGCCTTTCGTAAGTCTACACTCTTAGTTAGATGGATTGGGGATTGCTCACATGTGCCATCTAGAACAAAGGTTTCCGGGGGCCAACAACGGTAATAATGACGAGGCCGCTGGCAACGCTGACACAGACATCAATGGCCAAGAACAGACTATGGACAGTACCATCGATCCCCTCCAGGGAATTGACTGGTCCATGATCATCGATGACTTTGGCTGGATTGGAGAGGGTCCCGTGTTTCTTGGGCCAGCATAATACTCAAGGAAAGCTTCAGTTGAATGGCGACTTTCGGTCCATATCTTTACAGAGAGGGATGTTTTACTTCCTGCAGTGTTCACCCGGACACTAACCAAATAAATAGATCAAGTGTGAGCTATCCACGTTCCCTCAAGACAGCACCGTAGAGATTTAAGTTAAGACATGTCACATCATAGATAATAAAGATAATTTGAACCTTTGTTCCCATTTGTTCATAATCCAGTAGTGAAATACATTGAGCTTCAATACAAACACCATAAAACCTTAACTCCGACATGCAATCATCATATTCGTCCATGAAAACAATATCACCACTCATCAGTGCTCCCTCAATCACCAGTTTTTACATGTAAGCGCTTAGTCGTAGATATCCTGATCCATGTCATCCAACATCTCGTCGACTGCATCATCTTCATCAACCATATCTTCATCCTCTCCCAGTTCACTGTCGGGATGGTTGGAAAGCACAACAATCTTGCCATCAATGAGCTCAACACGCGCGTGTTCGCCATCGCGGATGTTGTTGCGCAGGATGAGAATAGCAAGGCGATTCAGGACCTCCTTTTCGATAAGACGAGAGAGAGGTCGAGCACCATAAGCCGGCGAGTACCCGCTGTTTCCGAGGTAATCTTTGGCTTCCTCTGACACGTCGATATAGACCTTTCGGCCATTGTCTTCGAGTCGTTTCTGGATCTCGCCAAGCCGAATATCGACAATCTTGCGAATCTCCTTGCGTGTGAGACGATTGAAGATGACAACCGAGTTGATACGGTTGAGGAACTCAGGCAAGAAGTAGTTGCGTAAAGCGGTCATGACCAACTCGCGAGTACCGGGGTCGACTCTACCCTCCTTGACGCCAGGTCGAACAAGGTATTCTGCACCCAGGTTAGAGGTCATAACCACGATGCAGTTCTTGGCATCAACGACTCTGCCTTGGCCGTCAGTGATACGCCCATCGTCCATGAGCTGGAGAAGGACAGTGAGAACTTCCTTGGCAGCCTTCTCAACCTCGTCAAAGAGCAAGATTGAGAATGGCTTGCGGCGAAGAGCCTCAGTGAGCTGACCACCAGCATCATGTCCAACGTATCCAGGAGGCGCGCCAATCATACGGCTCAGTGCATGTCTCTCCTGGTATTCAGACATATCAAAGCGGATCATTGCCTTGGCGTCATCGAACAGGAATTCAGCCAGGGCCTTGGTCAGAAGGGTCTTACCGGTACCCGATGGACCACAGAAAAGGAAGCTCGGCGGTTGATTGGGATTACTAAGACCAGAGCGCTGGAGTCGAATGGCGTTGGCGACAGATTGAACAGCTTCCCTTTGGCCAACAACGACCTTGCTGAGCACCTTTTCCATGTGGATGAGCTTTTCCTTCTCAGAGGTACGCAGGCGAGTGACTGGAATGCCAGTCCATCGAGCGACTATCTCGTTAATGTTATCTGCGGTGACGATGTCGGTGACCATGGCGCCACCTGAGTCCGTGGGGGCAGTAGCGTTAAGAGCGGCGTCGGCGGCAGCTTTGCGAGCCTCAAGCTCCTTGATGACAGCTTCTTGTTCAGGAATGGCACCATACTTGAGATCGGCGGCCTTGGCATGCTCAGAGTTATTCATGGCATCCTCAAGTCGCTTCTCGAGATCATCAAGTTTGAGCTTGGCTTGGTGTATCTCCTCACTGCGCTTGATCTCGCTCTGATACTTCTCACGGAGAGGCTGTAACTCCTCTTCCACGTTCTTGGCATCCTTTTTAGCTTGTGCAAGACGAGTCTGGGATGCTTCGTCCTTTTCCTTCTCAAGAGCCGCAATCTCGATCATAAGCTGCCTAAGCTTGCGCTCGAGAGAGTCGATAATTTCGGGCTGAGACTCGCGAGCAACACGAACTGCTGCTGCAGCCTCATCGACAAGATCGATGGCCGAGTCAGGCAGTCGTCGGGATGTAAGGTATCGCGCAGCCAGATTAGCGGCAGCTACGAGAGCGCTGTCGAGAATAGTCACTCGGTGGTGACGGTCATAGCGCTCCTTGAGACCTCGAAGGATAGAGATCGTTTCAGGGATGCTGGGTTCCTTGACAATAACTTGCTGGAATCGACGTTCAAAGGCGGCATCCTTCTCAACGTACTTGCGGTACTCAGCAAGGGTAGTCGCACCGATACAGTGTAGCTGGCCACGGGCAAGCATGGGTTTGAGAAGGTTGGCAGCATCCATGCCTCCCTCGCCGGATGAACCAGCGCCCATGAGAAGGTGGATTTCATCGACAAAAAGAATGATGACATCCTTTGACTCAGTGATCTCCTTCAAAACACCTTTCATTCTTTCTTCAAACTCTCCCCGATACTTGCTACCAGCGACAAGTGCACCCACGTCAAGTGAAAGGAGCTTGCATGACTTCAAGTTATCAGGAACGTCACGGTTGACAATTCTTTGTGCCAGCCCTTCAATAACTGTGGTCTTGCCCACACCGGGCTCACCGATAAGAACTGGGTTGTTCTTGGTTCGCCGAGAAAGAATTCTGATAACTCTACGAATCTCCTCCTCTCGGCCAATGACGGGGTCGATCTTCTTCTCGCGAGCCATTTCAGTCATGTCAATGGTGAACTTGGCCAGGTTCTCATTCTCCTCTTCAGTATCCGCTGTTTTGCTGTCGACTCGCTTTGTTCCCCGAATAGCCTGTACTGCTTCTTGTACGAGTTTAGGCTTGGGAATGTTGGCTTCCTTGAGAGGTCCTTGGATTGTCGAATCCTCAGACAGTGCAGTGATGAGGTGATCCACGCCAATGTATGTATCCTTCTGCACCTTCTGCAGCTCCATGGCCTTTCTTAGCACATTGTGGAACTGAGGTGCCAAAGAGACATGCTCAGGTGGGGGGTCTTGACTTGGGAGTCGAACGAGGGTTTTCTTGAGGGCTCGATCGAAGAGTTGAGGATCGCCATGTGCTCGCTCAACAACTTGTCGGAAGAGTGTGCTTGTGGGAGGAGGACCGTTTTGTTGATCCTTTGAAGGGTCCGGGGGAGGGTCAAGCAGAGACACGGCGAGATGAACCGGTGCAAGCTGGGAGTGGCCATATTGTTCAGCCAGGGCCATGGCATCCTCCACGGCCTTTTGGGCACGGTCTGTGAAGTCCATGCGGCTATTCATGATTGTGGTGTTGTGGTGAGGGCGTAAGTGATGGGTATTTGAAGCAAGAGAATTATTTGTGTATGTGTCAGTCGTACAGTAGTGTTGCCCAGTTATTGAAGTAGTATGTGAGAGAAGGGCGATGCCAGGTTTTCTGACTTGAGAAGATTGGGTGTCGTTTGATGTTGTGGGGTATAGTTGTTTGCTGTACTTTTAATGGAGAGAAGACAGAAAGTGATCCGGAAGACCGGGGATCAAGAGGTGAATTTATTCACGAATTGGGTGGATCACATGGAATAGTCAAGTCACTCCATGGAAGCATCTGGCAGAGGATATCGTCCGACATGAAGTATCGAGGTCTTGATGGCAGGATCCAGCAAGATCAAGTACCATCTATACAAGCCTGACAAGCTCATGGAAACCTCCAGCCTAACCCATTAGCTTCTGGCAGCTTCCGGATTCTTCGACGTCATTGGAGCAAGGTCAAGCCTGGAAGGTTCATGCTGAAAGTTAATTGGCTATATCATTCTTATCTTATCAGCCGATGTTGTCAGTCTGATGTGCTTATTATATACATTTCCGGAAAGGGTAGGTACTAAGCTAGGTAAGACCGTTGGATAGGTACCTACCTTAACTTAGTATCGTACCTACCTAGGAGGTAGGTAGTTGCCAACTTCCAGGTGAAACGGCCAGAAAGACAAAGATTTCAGTTACGCGAAAGTCTTTTGATACCAAAAAGCCTATACACAAACGATGGACAGTAAAAGTCAGGTTTTATAGGTAGGTAGTTTGACTGATGAGTTAAAATGACTGTACATATATTAAAACGGCCCCAAAATAGAAATCATGATTCTGATCTCACGTGACCGTTCGCTCGTCCGTGATTGAACCGGCGATACTGGCTTTTTTTCCCACCAGTCTCCAGTACCACGGCCATCTCAACTTTACAGTGGGCGACCATGAACAAGTCACCGACATCGCGACTGGGCCAATTGCCCAGCTACGTACGGATATGGGTGCGATACGGCCATTTCGGCAAGAAGAAGGATGGCAGAGGATTTCCTCCGCCTGAGGGGCATGGGGAGGATATCTGGGTATTCGGCCACAGAAGAACGAACCAAATAATTTACAGCTTTGATAAGACGCTGAACGTGAGTTCAATTATATAAAGCTCCTTATAAGCTGCATAGACGTGCTAACTTGAGGTCGTAGGGTTTCCACGATCTTAAGCAACTCCCATTTAATGGTAAAAAGACAAAACCCGCCAAGCTTCGAAAAGACTACTGGTCTCCCTTCGCACACATCTCCTTTCCCGCCGGGCAAGGCTCCGTCGGCCGATCTGTCTTCCAAAAATTGCGCGAGTTGAAGCACCTGCACGAGGTAGCATGGGACGACGACTTCCGATATAAGAACCCCGAAGAGTTCAGTGAAGCCGACCGCAAGCGAGTGGCCCAGCAGAAGGAGAAGGGGAACATGAATCATCGCCCCATCCGAACCAGAGAGGAGCGCGGTATTGCTCTCAACGCCCAAAAACCAAACTCCGTTGCCGACATAGCGTCTGTTCTGAGCGGCGCTGGCCGCGGTAACAAAATCGTTCTATCAGAAGATGCCGAGGGTGTTGAGAAGAAGCTTTTGGAGGTCAAGGTAAGCTGGGCAAACGACCAGGACAGAGAGTACGCCCAGAAGTGGTCTGAAAACGTTACACATGGTCTGTTCGAAAAGCCGAGCTACATTTCGAACGAGCCCGAGAAGAAAAAGCCTGAGGAGAAGGCACCAGAGCCAGTAGCTGAATGAAGAACTCGAGGCGAGGATTAAAATGAACAGATGGCCTCAGGAGATGGCACAAAAGTCGGTTGGGCTGGCGATTGAATCTTCTATGAGCATCCAGGCCTTCCTACCCCAGTCATTATTATACGTGTTCTACCTCAATTGTACAAAATGTGTTATTTTGGACTCCGTCGGGTTGGACTATATGGAAAGGTGTGTCATCGAGTGTCTGGAGACTTTAAAAGGGCATCCCGCAGACAGTTGGCAAACGTTTGTAGATGAAGGAGCATGTATATATTCATCAGGCGGCGTGGTGCCAAAGTCGCTGTACCATAATAGCTGTACTATCACTATCAACCAAAACCAAGCAGTCATAAATCATTCATTACCCCGGTTCGTCACCAGGTGCAAAAGTCCAATCTGACAGAGGGCGGAAACGCCAGAACAGGCCCAAAACGTAGGGAGAGAAAAGCAGGGCGAGCGCATAGCTAATTAAGTTAGATAGGTAGCGCGAACTGCTTCAGGTACTCGTAATCAGCTACGTTGTCCTCAACCGTCTTGCGGATAACCTTTTGTGCCTCGGGACCATACTTGGCAGTCCACTCCTTATCCTCTGACTCGGTGGTCATCGTCTTCTTTAGTTAGCAATGTCAGCCTTTTTTTCACCCTACCACAAGAAGCGCGAACAAACAGCGGATGTTGTTGCAGACCAACAGGTGGAGGGGTAGTGGGAAGGGTGCGATTATAAGAAATCGTTTTGACATACCTGGTGATGAGTACGGGGCCTCAGAGCCGAACTCTTGATAGCATCATTGTGCCAGCCATTCCATTTCTGGAAGGCGATGGTCGCATAGTTGCAATCTTCATCATTCCACTCGAGCATCTCGGGCTTGAAGTCAATGCCCGTCTTCTCGCAGTAGAGACGAATGGTCTTCTCGGGATTGTCGAGGAGATCATCAGCGTCGATAACAACGAGGTTGTCCTTGTCGACGATGTTCTCCTTGATCAGAAAATCAAAGAAACGCACGAGCTCCTTGTAGCCGGCCTCATTGGGCATGAAGTCATAAAAACCAGTGACTTCGTCCAGGGGCGGCACCGTGCAACGGTAGTATGAGGGGATAGCTCGGCGAGGGTGGCGGATGAGGAAGGTGAATTGGAATTGCTTCAGGACCTCTAGTGGCAAAACAGTTGGGTTTCCAGGCTCTTCCTCTCCCAGAGACGGTGCAACCTTGGTTGGCTTGTTGTCTGGGGCCATGAGGTAGTAGGCCATGTCCTTGATGAAGATTCGCTTGCCCTTGGGGGAGGTGTTAGTACATTGCATCAATTTGATGAGTCTCTCATGGCGCGGTTCCAGCCAATAGCGATAGAATGATAAGGATACGACATGTAACATTGATATGCACATTCATGACCATCATGTATCAATCGAGTGTCTGCTGCAGATAAAAAACTTGGCCGTGACACATGTTTCTTGTTTGGCTTGCAGTTCCCCTCATTCGAGAAGGCGGGGAGGAGTGACGGGGAGTTCGGGGAGTTCGGGCGATCGCATGAACCATGAGGAGAATGGGAGGGGAGATTATACTAACATCTTTGCCCGCATCCATGACCTCGTTGAGGACGTCTTTGTAGGTCTTTTGCGAGAAACCACTCTGCTCACGAGTGGCAGTGTCGTTTCTGAAACGATCACTAAGGATCTCAGGACCATAGTAGAAGGCATCTCCAAAGGGTTCGTGAACGCTCTCTAGGATATCGCGGCGGGCCATGAAGACCTATCGAATAATCAGACTTAGCATTATTGCAGAGAGCGCAATCATGACAATTTCAACACTGGGGAGACGGCATGATCTTGAGATTTCGGTGGGCTCAACATACCCGCTCGAAGGCCGTAGAGCACGCACGTGGGTGCGTAGCAGTAAAGATAGGGCGGAGCGCCATTTTGGGATGAAGAACCAAGAGTAAAAGGGAGATATAGCAGTTAAGTGTTGTCGCTGCAACATCAAGCTGGAGGAAGAGCAGAAAGGGTGAGAAGAAGAGTAAATATTCAAGTACATGAAACAGCAGATCAAGCCATTAAAAGGTATTCGAGACGCCCAGCGTCCAGTAGGTGCGGTAGGTACCTGAGTACTCACAGAGTTTGCTGGAGAGCTTCCGGACCATCGCCCGATGGTAATTGTTGTAGCGATGGTCCGTAGACTATTACTAGCCTGGTTAGATCCTCCCACCTTGAACCTGGGCGTGTGGCCCATGAACGGCCCTTAGTGGTCTCCCTCTGAGTGTTGCGCATACGGCGTGTACGTCATGTTGGTCGATAGTGGTCTCCGCTGGGGCAACTAGGACGAGATATCTCTCAAGTATCCGGGTTTTCTCGCTCCTCATTGATGCCTTTTGAGCCCATCCCACAGTCCCCCAGGGCTTTATCGGGCCCTTCATTTGTCTGATCCCTGCCCTTAGTGACTTTGCAAGGCTTTCCCAAGGGTCAATTCCTCCGAACTGCCCCACGCGGCAGGGTCAAGCCTGATCCAGGCCAATCCTGTGAATCTCAAAAAACGCATTTCTTTTTCCGTTGCTGTGAGTTGTGTCCTGCAAGTGCCTGAAACGGATTTGATAGCGTAAACTCAACATTGGCAAACATGTTCGCGTATCCCGGGTAGTGGTTCCCATCCATTGGATCCAGTGTGTGTCACCCTGCACAAGAGGGCATCGTCGTGGTGGTCTTGTGCAAGCATCCATACATAAGGTACCTAAGCTTGCTAAGGTACCTTACCCATCTGAGGTACCTACAAGTTAGACGTCGCTACCTAAGCGACCGACGATCCGTTTACACAAGCATTTTGTCTTTGACGTGGAACGGCCCGGTGGCGGTACGTACAGAAAATTCAGTATGATCTTCAGTGCGTCCCAGGCCCTGCTAAAGAAAGACCTGCCATGGGCACACTCAGAGAGCACGCAATCAGCCCCACTGGACTCACGGGGAGTTCTCCAAAGCTTCTAGAGCAACTGCTCTGTTTGCGCGGGGAGTTCGTCGCCCTTTGCATCGCGTGTATGCAATAAGTTAGGTATTGCTAGTCGTCAAATTGAATGCACGTATATCATGGAACTGGCGAATAACTCGTTTGTTGCTTTTGTTGAAGTTATATATATCTCTCCCAGCTTCCAAGCCATCTCCAACTCTCGGCCACACGACTGATTTTTTCTAGCGCACCGTTGACCCGGCCCTCGGGATCGACATACTTGTGACCTTCAAATTCAATGAAGAAAATGTACTGAAAGGGTTTCACGAGGCTTGGTAGAGTGTTGATGCTGGTCAAGTTGATGTCGAATGTTCGGAAGCAGCTCAACACATCTGCCAGAGCTCCAGGTGATGTGTGAGGTACCGTGAAAGAGACCAGCGACTTGCTTCCCTTCTCGGCAACAGCCTTTTTGGTTTGTTCAAGGTCCTTCGGGCCTGCAGCATTCTTACCAATCACGAAGAAACGGGTCGTGTTATCCTCTCTGTCCTCTATCGATTTTCCCAGAAAATCGAGACCATGAAGTTTAGCGGCGAGCTCGCTTGAGATGGCGGCCCAGGTACCCGTTGTGTCTTTACTGACAATTTCAGCTGCCTTGCTAGTTGAGCTGACTTCGAAAATTTCGACACCCTTGAGATATGTGGAGATGAAAGCGGTACATTGGCCAAATGCTTGGGGGTGCGAATATAAGCGCTGAATGTGCTTGAGGCTCGCCAGGGGCCTGGACCTTGGCTTGGAAGGTGACGGGTCTGTCGCTGTAGGGGTGCAAGTACCGGACCCTTCAGCAATGTCTTCGACAGCTGGTACAGGGCTCTTGTGACCAACAAGGCAATGGTGAACGTCCACGTATGTCTCGCCATCGACAGTGATATCCGGATAATGGTTCGTTCTGTCAGCCAGGTTGTCCAAAGTGAAGCTCACAGAACCATTGGTGGAGTTCTCAAACGGCACGACACCAGCTTGCACCTGGCCACTTTGGACCTGTTCAAATACGTCTTTGCCAGGAAAGTCAGTACGGGAATCCCGACTACGGTGCATTGACTAGAACGTACCATCAATAGTAACTGCAGGGGAGAATTTCCATGTTGACTCAGAAAAGGCCTGACGGACAGCCTATGAAGCCAGGTTAGTCAGGGCTAGTGCCATGCGGTCGTCGTTATAGGGCACAGCTATAGGATAGGCTTTACCTGATGGGTGTATGAGGCCACTGGGCCGAGGAAGCTGACAACAGGTTTGTGTTGGCTGGCCATGATACCTGGGTTATGATCGGTGTCACCGGATCAACTGGGATTTTTTTTGATGCGGCGTCGAACGGAATTGGGGTACAGCGTGACTACACTTCCAGCCCCGAGTCTTAGGGTTGTTCGTACACCGAGAACGGTTAGGCCTCTGAGAATCTTGTGTTGCAGTGTCTTGCTTGAGGATGAGGCTGTCACCAAGCTGTGAGAATTGGGATGGGATGAGATGCGGTCAATTGGCTCAGCGACGAAACTTCTCGTGAGCTATTCCGTCTTTTCTCGTCTGTGGGTGTCTTCGACTTTAGCTTTTGCCTGTCTTTGACCCAACTGAACACCAAAGAAGGCGTTGGCAATGTCGTGATCGTGGGGGAAGAATGAATTGCCTCCCGGTTGTGTGATAAAAAGTTGTAGGGTAAACTAAGTTAGTACGACACTAACATTTTTTAGGCGGGCAAATACGGGGGTCGAGATAGTGAGCCACCTGTTCATGCGGGGTTGAAAAGGTCTCTACGGGCTTGGTTTAATATTGAGAAAATGTTGGTTATGGCTTGGTAAGAGAATAAAATAATC
Source organism: Fusarium sacchari (assembly GCA_017165645.1). Taxonomy (NCBI): domain Eukaryota; kingdom Fungi; phylum Ascomycota; class Sordariomycetes; order Hypocreales; family Nectriaceae; genus Fusarium; species Fusarium sacchari. Next base: position 407,917 of record JADANP010000012.1, read on the forward strand.
AAATGTCTGTGAAATGAGACCATGCCTTGTATAAAGTTTATATAAATAACAGAAAACAGAAACCGATATCTCTATAGAGGAGAGAAAATACAGGAGCAAAAAGGTTAGGTTATGGCGTTTTTCTTTTCTTATAACATCTATAATTGTAGTGCCCGGAGGTTTAGGGAGAAAAGCCAACATCACTGCCTCTCTGTTCACCTTACAAGAAAGAGACGACTATGGAGAATGGCAGAAAACCCCAAATCTAATTAGGGGGGGAGATATATATGAAACTCCTGATTCATAGTTATAACTACCTACCTTATTTAAATTGTCTCCTATGAGCTCTTCTTTTACTCTGTATGAGGCGTTTAATTGGACTGACTTGACACAGGGTAAGAAAGGAAATACACAGTGCCAAATACAATACAATACATAAACATTATAGAATGGTATTATAGTTAGGAAAAGACATAGTTGAGCTATATAAGACTTAAAGGCAACCCCTATACAAGTAACTTAGCAGGCTCCTGGGCTAATTTAGAGGTTGAAGCTGTCTTCTTAATTTAGTACTCAAGAGAAAGACTACTTACAAGAACTATTAAGTTAAAGGGCCCAACGAAGAAAGGCACTATGAAAGTCCATCCTCATTCTAGTGATATGCTATCGATTTAAACCATATAGCAGGCTGATAGTGCAGCCGAGGACATAACAAAACCTTGGGCCAGCCATAATCGAGCAGAACCGGTTGTATTGAAAACCATTCACTATTGTTCATATGCTCTTTTTATATCTCAAAAACTGATACTGAAATCTTGCTCCGTGTCTAACAGCTTCATAGTGCTTTTGTGCCTTGCCCAACTCATCTTCCACGCCAACAGGATTGCTATCAGGGTCATCATATACATAAGCCCCCGTGATATGAGCCATGGTCACTATCTACTTCACGTCCTCCGTAACCTCGAGAGTATGAATGTCTCCAGGAGGCTCAAAGGCATAACCGCTCTCTATTGCACACCACGGATGTTCCAGATAATGCGAGTAGCCCTTGAGAGCTGTTGCGTGCACTCAACCAGCGTGGCGATGACGCGAGAGAATAGCGGATCTCTGGACTTGGAGAATTTCGAAAAAGTATCCGCCAGAAACGGAGAGAGGAAGAGGTCAGAACCAAACGTCTGGTGCTTGTGGGAACCGGAGACACTCGTCATATTCAGAGTCGAAGATTCCTGGAACAACGAGGTCATCAGGAACGCGGGAAGACGGGGACCTCGACATGGAACAGCGGGTTGATCCGTACGTCCTTCAAGCTCTTCTTTCTTCGAGTTATTTGCTACCGTGGTGATACTTCGCGTTGTAGTGGCCAACTTGGTGACTGATAAGATTTCGTTGGGTATGAGAAGGGAGAGGTAGTTTATACTGGTGTGAGAAGCTCAGAGACAAGCTGGTGTTTTATAACCCTTTACCACCAGGCGATCAACACGTTGAAGGCTATGCATCTTATATGTAAATTCTAGCGCAGAAGAGGTAGTGAGGTGATAAGAGTGCATGTCTTGAAGCCGCCCGCATGGCGGAAACTCTGGCGCCAACGACGGCCCCAGATGGCGGGTCGAGCTTGATTGAATGAAGGCCGTATGTCGCTGACACATCTTCCAGCAATGAATTTGTATTCAATAGAGAGAAGGAGAAGAAGAAGCCTTTTCTTGGCATTCGGCACTTTGCAATTGCGAAATGGAAAGCTTCCAGCCGCCATTGCTTCACCACATCTGGCTAATCCACCCCTGGAGTTCACTTTCTATCTTCTGTGAGGATTCGGCAAGTGATCCCAGTTTTGCTTATGTGAAGTCGGCATTCAGCATGCTAGTCTCGGAGACGAGATAAAGTATCCGCGACGCAAATCCACAGGAGGGATCTGCAAGTGTGTGTCATCCGCTGAGGCCCAGTAGAACCCCTTTATTAATGGACGAAAATCCATCGAGACACTCATCATGATGTCGTGATAGGCGAAACTGCGAAGAAGCCACCTCCCCTCACAAATAGCCTGAACAGCTTGCTTCGGATCTACCACTGCGAGAGAATCCTCTGACTGCCAAGCTAATGCAGCAGCAGCGCCTTTCGACATCGGTAGTCTCGGATACTGACTCCATAGAACAGAGGACCATGGTCACAGCAAGGCACATCTCAGTTGATAGCTCACTCTGCTTCAATGAATTTTGAAGCTGAGCTAAAGCATGTCCCCGGTGCCTTAGCGAATCCGGTCTGAACTTCTCGTCGCGTAATGCTAAGTGGGAAGAAGCCCAGGCTGAGACAGCATATATCAGGGCAGGGCATTCGAACGCCATGGGAAGGATAACTTTTCAGGCAACCTGATAAATTTATCTTGATAAGTACCTAGTGTTCAGTGAACGTACCAGAGAGCAAACACTTGTTTTCGAGATTGACGGTCAGTAGAAAGGCAAGAGTTCCGGGAATGTAACGCAGCATCACTCGTCTGCTTCCCACAAGATCTTTCTAGGATCGATTATCATATCGACCTAACTGATGCATGAGGCCCTTGACATACCGTTGACGACACGTTAGACATCCACGCTCCTGTCGAGTATAGCCAACTCTCCGAGTTGAAGCCGAAGACGGGGTTATAAGTTTTTCGTTCATGGGACTCAAAATCTCGATCCGATCCTACTCTCAGAGGAGCCCGAATGAGATTTGAAATGACCAAGAGCGCCATGGATGGCGATGGGAAAAAGGAGAATTAGAGAGGAATATTTGAAGATTGAAAGTTTCGGGTCATATCCTGTTATTAACGACACTCATGCACGGCGCTATGATGGGCGGGAGAAGCTAATCTGAAGATGGATGGTAACGTGGGGTTACGCGGGGGGAACATAATCCTGGGGTAGATCGTTGCAGACATCGAATAAACGGCGAGTCAGAAAGGAGCAGACTTAAGAAAAGATGTTGTCATACTGGGAATTGATTGGAGTTACTAGCTATCGCCATGGGCCTCACCGGTGCGTTTTCTTGAAACGCTAGGGCTTATGGGGCTCAGATAGACCGATAGCCACTTACAAGACGGTACCTGAAAGGATATCGGGTTGGGTTATGATGAACTTCTACTGTAACTAACGACCTACCTATTTTGAAGCATGTTTAGAGTCACGCCCTATGAATATTAATAACCCCAGATATTACAGTCTGAATAGATTCCCGTAGAATGCCGACCATCTACCCCAATTCAGGGTCAGCTACCATATATGGGGGAGACATTATAACATTGGATGATCAACATGGATGTCTCGAGTTTTACCCAGGTTTTCCGATATCCAAGCCCAGATTAAGCACCTTGTCCACGATCTGGTGGTACAGTCTCATATTTGCCGGGAAGGGTGTTTTGGTACCACGATCTTGAACAAACTCAACAGCCCTAAAAAGACCACGCCCACGGACATCGCCGACATGTTACATAGTTATGTACAAGGTTTGTTCTTAGGAGCCTCTCCAAGGCCTTAACCATTTCCTGGACGTTAGTGAGAATATCTTCATCAAGAATGATGCGTTGAGCCTCGAGGGCTGCAGCGCAAGCCACTGGATGAGCCTGTTGAGAAAGCCAGCCCGTTCCATGTTAATTCCTTGTCATATAAAGGTTACCTGGAGTGCGTGTCCATGGGATAATCCCTGGTATCCGTCTGCGAGGGCGTCAAATATGGATCTTATTGCGAAGCAACACGCCAGACAGGGGAACAACCCCCCGATAATAGCCATAGGGGATGCTATTGTAACCTCACTGAGGTGTTCCTAGGAACCTCCTAGGTTCTTCGCATTGGCGGCCCTCCGTTACTCCTGATTTCGCATGGAGTTCTGACTATACTTATTTACTACATCGTCACTGGTATTGCCGAGGTTGCAACTTACCATCTCCCTGCTCCAGGGCGCATTATGGCCTACTACGGACACAAATATGTGTCTTGCAGCATAGGCTTTGCAATGGAATACCCATGCTGGTATTCACATAGCATCTTGATCTCCTACGAATTCGTTGCTTCTACGCTTCTCATCAACTATTGGGAAACTGGGGCTAATGGCGCCGTGTAGATCACCATCATATATGTTATCATCGCCATTGTTAACCTCTTCACGGTCGGAGTGGAGAGTGTGAGTTTTGGAACGCAGGCATAAAGGTTCTCCTCATCTGAGGCCTCATCTTTCTCTCAATTGTGTTGTTTTTTCGGGGCAACCGCCACAATATAGCCTCCCCGGAGCCGCTCGACGATATATTTGGCGGCTGATGGTTCTTTTGATGCCCTCCGTCCCCGGAATTTGTGTAGTCTGCGCATAAAATGACCCCCGGCTTGTAGCACCTGGGACTGCGCGCTGTCCTTTCGTCATTGCCATCAAGGACGCCGGCATCACTGTCCTGGATAGCATCACCAATGCACTGATCCTCCTTTTAGCGATTACGGCTGCGAACGCATTCATCTACTCTGCCTCTCAAAATGGTTATTCACTTGCAAAGGCCGGAGATGCACCTGCGACATTCAAGAGATGCAATAGATATGGGTTTTTATATTATGGAGTCTTGATCTAGGCCTCCCTTGAATACCTAGCATCCAATACCTCAGCCTGTCAAGTAGTAGTCTGACGGTACTCTACTGGCTAATTAATCTCACCAATACCTCGGGCTATATTAGTTGGATCGGCTGTGGTATAATTTACGTGAGATGCCGCAAAGCCATCACTCATCATAAGTTGGAGTCCCCATGCCGCTCTCGTCTCCAGCCATGGGGCATGTACTTGGGAGTAATTGTCTCCATGACTCTTTTGCTCATCAACGGATTCACTGTTTTCCTTCTTTCACAATGGTCCGTGGGTGATTATTTCACGGCTTGAATAGGCATTCCAGCGTTTCGGCTTATCTACTTTGGCCTCGACTGTATCATCGGGGAGATGGATGGGGTTAGAAGTCCTGAAGTCGTCGATATGTGTGAGGGGATGGATGAAGTACCGGCTGCAGAAAGACCACCGTTTGTTAAGGGCAATATCACTCGGAGACTGTGGGCCGTGGTAGAACAATCTTTGAAGATCTGCCCTGACAAGAAAACCCGTGACCCTAAGCTTGGATACCAAAAACAAGTAGTCTAAAGATCTACCAAGTCTAATATATAATATGAGTATTCTTGTTATTTGGAAAAGAAGTCTCAAATCGACCTGCTTTCCCTCTGATGGTCTAAAACGATATTGCATTCCTGGTACGAGCTTCATCTTTGCTCATGATTTTCTATATCGAGCGTATTAGAACAGTCAGATATATTTGAGAATGAGAGTGCACAGTTCAGCTTCAACGGGTTACGGAATTGATAGGCAATAGCTCATGATTACTCTTCTCGTGATTACCAGTCCAATAGATGAGAGACTAGGTACTTATCTCTAATTACGATACCAAGAATGTTGATATAATAAGGCTCTACTGAGAAATCCCTTACTGACCTAACTCCTCCTATTAAATTTGACTAAGTCGTTTTATCATCTAGTTTACGAGCCTTGATTATCTTACCTCCCTTGGATCTATGCATTGACCGTTTGTCCAACTGCAAATACACCGTATATTGAAGGACCTCCTCCAATGTTCGCAATGCTGGTGAAGATGGATACGCCGGAGGTGATATGAAGGAGATGATGATATGCTGGCTATCAATGCTAACTATATCAATAATGCCTGTGCATAGTATCCGCAGGGAGGGGTGATACTGATAGCATCCGATAATACATACAAGCATTGCAAATAAATCGATCGGATCGTAGAGCCGGGTAACAATTGATATCCATGTGCGCCTGATAATCCTTGACATCCTCCTTATAACCTTGGCCCCTATACGTCGCATTAACTCGTGAAGACCCAGACTTTGAGATGCCTCTATCATATTGTTAGTAGATATAGGACAAAGCTCTCAGGAGTGCATATGTATTAATACAATCACGTGCCAAAAGTCTAATATATTAATCCAACCCTGCTTCTTATAAAGGTAAATAAACTATTATAATTACTTTTAATAATAAAATAACTACTTAAAATAGCCTTAAAAGATTAATCTTTTAGTATTAATATTATAATTAATAATAAGCTAGGTAAGTATAATAGTATTATATTAATTAAAGCTTAAAAAGAAAAGATTCTTTAAAAGAAATTATTATAAGGGATTTTAAAGGGTCTTAAGGTTATATAACTAATAAACTAGTTAGCCTGGCCTAACTATTATAATTATTCTTCTGTTTCTATTTAGCTATTTTTAGTTAAAATAGTAATAAAATTAAATTATATAATTATAAGTAGGCTTTTATTATTATATATTTATTTATAATAATTAATTCCCTAATTTAATTATTAAGGTAATAATAATTTATATCTTAGCTATTTATTATATAAAAACTACTATAAAGTTATAAATAGCCTTATTATAATATCTTATAGCCTTATATACCTTATACCCTTTAACTTACTATTAATACCTTTAATACCTTAGGCTTTTAAAAGGTTTTTAATTTCTCTTTAGCTATAAGTATTTAATTTTTTTTTTCTTTATTTTATATAACCTCTTTAACTTATATACTTTTATTTTTACTTATATTCTTACCTTTTAGCTTTTTTTTTATTTTTTTTTTTATAATTTTACTTTAATTTCTTTATAATATTTAAAAAAAAGCTTATTTATATCTTTAAAATACTAAATAAAAATAAGGATTTTATTATAATTATATCTCTTAAGCCTTTTAATTACTTTATAAATTATTAAACTTATATATATTATATTTAAGTCTATTAAAAAGACTTTTAGGCATTACTAGCTAGTAATAATTTTAAAGATATACTTTATTTCCCTTAGCCTAGCTATTATACCTTTAATAATTTTAATTTCTTTTATTATATTAAATATAATTATAATAAAAAATATTATAAACTATATATTACCTTTATAATTCTCCCTTATACCTTATTACTAACTTAGCTATAGCCTTTTTACTATAATAAAAGATAACTTTAAAAATATAATAAAAGCCTTAAAGTTTATAATTACTTTAATTATTACTTATAATACTAAGTAATTATAATATTTCTATATTTATATTTATTATAAGCTTAAATATACCTTTTTTTAGCTATAATAACTAGGCAGTATTCTAATTTATTAGACTAAAAGATAAGGCAATAATAGCTAATCTGTTAGCTAGTATTGTACTGCTTATACTATATTATGCCTGTAACCCCCTATAACTACAGTGGCCTTATAGCCTGTAATAATTATCCCCCCTTCTATACAGCGCGACCTCGCGCTATAACGCATAGCTAAGCTAGCTACCTAATTAGCCTCTAACTAATTACATTACTGTATTTCAGGGCACTCCAGTTAATCTATAGGTGTGATTAGGTAATAATATAAGTATATAAACCCCTAAGGCTTATGTAGCTATAGGTATAGCCTAAAGGCACCTACTAAGGAAGGTATAAGCTATATAGAGGTCTTATAAGCTAGGCAGGATTTAAACCCTTAATCCTGCGGTATTTAACTTATAGCTAGTTATTATTTTTATAATAACTAGGCAGTATTTTAATTTATTAGACTAAAAGATAAGGCAATAATAGCTAATCTATTAGCTAGTATTATATTACTTATATTATATTATGCCTATAACCCCCTGTAACTACAGTGGCCTTATAGCCTGTAATATTAGCTTTTAACTTCTTTTTATTACTTAAAGAAAACTTATATATTTACCTTTAGATTTAAAGGTATTAGTTCTTTTACTATAAGTCTTATCTTTTTCCTTAATATTATTACTTTTTTATTAATATTTTTTAGTTTTAATAAGTTAAATCTATATATATTATTACTATAACTTATTATTATATTTATTAAGTAATTATTTATAAAATCTCTTTAGTTTTTATTATAAGTCTTAATATTATATTTATATTATTTCTTATTAATATTTTTAAAATTCTAAGACTTAAGTAATATATAAAATTAACTAGACTTTTTAATTAAAAAAGGCTAATTTTAACTTTATAGCCTAGAGAATTATAAACCTAATATTTAATTAATAATTTTAAATAATATTAAAAAGTAATTTTTTTAATATTAAGATATATTTTAAAGGTCTTTTTTTATTTAGCTTTTATTTAAATAATAATCTCTTTAAAGGCTATAGTCTTTTTATAGCCTTTACTTTAACTTTAATTTTACCTTATATACCTGCCTTAGCTAATTTACCTAAATATCCTTAAATTAATTAATTATTCTATCTCTTAGGTTTAAAGGCTTAATAGCCTTAGGCTAAATTATTACCTAATTTCTTTAATAATATAGCCTTAGTTTTAAATATTAGTAGTTTAAATAAATAACTATAAGTCTTTAATAGTAATTTTATAAATAGGATTATTTAAGGTTTTATTTCTAAAACCTTATTAACTTTTTAAGGAAATATAGCTAATAATTCTTTATTTTAGGTATTAATACCTATTTCTTATAATTATAATTATAATTATAATTATAGTTATTTTAAAAAAAACCCTTTATTAGAAAATAGCCTTATAAGAAATTAGGCCTAGGCTTATAGTTAATTTTATTATTATTAGGTTTTAAATAAAATTTAAAGGTAATTTATAGTCTTTAAGAAAAATAAGTTAAAATAAAAAAAGACTTATCTATAGTTAGTTTTACTTTTTATAGTTTTATAAGTATTTTAATTACTTTAATCTCTAGACTTTAATATATTATCTTTTTATAGCTTTTTTTTTATAGTATTTATTTTAGCTATAGCCTTTTTTTCTTTAGCTTAATTTAAAGCTTTTTTTAAATAATAATAATTTAAAAGGTATTTTTTATATTTATAGTAATAATTTATTAGTTATATTTTATAAGTTATTTTTTTTACTTTATTAAGTAATATATTTTTCTTTAAATCTTTTTTTTTAATTTTGTTTACTATTAGTAAGGATTTATTATTTTTTTAATATTTTACTTAATATAATTTAAAAAGGCTTATATAAAAAATATTATAAATTTATATATATTAATTTAAAAAGATTAATTAATATACCTATAGCCTAATTTTCCTAGTAATCTTAAAAAAACTAATAAATTAAAAAACTAACTTTTTTTTTCCTTTAAGCTTAAGGTTTTTAATTAATAATATAACTAATTATCTTTATTTAAAGCTTATTTCTTAATACTTAAAGTTAAAGTACTTAGCCTGCCTTTTAGTAGTATTTTATTAGTATATTATAAGCCTATCTTTTAGCTTTTATAGCTTTTAAATCCTTAGTTTTATTTTTAAGATCTCTTTTTAAAAGTTATTATTCTTAATAATAATATAAAAATTAAAGTTAAATCCTATAAAGGCCTTATTTAGTATTATACCTATAGTAATACTAATTACTAAGTTATATATAAATTATATAATTTAAAAAAGTTTTAGCTAGGTATTTTAATTATTTTTAATAAAGCTCTTTAAATAATAACTTAAGGTCTAGTTTATTTACTTTATTTACTTATTAATTTAAAGGTAAAATACTATAAATAGCCTTTATTTAATTTTAAAGTAATAATAAAGTTTTAATTAAAATATACTTATAAAAACTAGTCTTTTATTTAAAATAATTCCCTTTAATATATTAAATTATAATTCTATTTCTTTATAAAAAAGCTTAATAAGCTTAAATATAATAATCTTTATAGAAATAAATAGAAATTTTATAAATTTTATAAACCTATTAACTATTATTAGAATTATATTAACTTCTTTACCTTTGAAGATTACTAGTAATAGTCTTATAATAAAATCTATAGAGATTTCTTTAAAAAGATAAGAAAAAATTAATAGGCTTTTTAACTTCCTATAAGGTTAATATCTTTTTAATATAGTCCCTTAGTAAATATTATATATAGCTATATATTATTTTATATTAGCTTTTAAGCCTTTTTAATAAAGCTTTTTTTAAATTAATTCTTAGGTTTTTTTAGCTTTAAAATAGCCTATTAGGGGATTATTATAATATAGCTATAGTATTTTTTATTTAAGATTTAAATTTAATAATATATAAAGCCTTTTCTTTATATAAAAAAGGTTATTTCTTATTATTTATTTTTAAGAACTTTCTTTTTTATTTATTTAAAATATTTTAGTCTTTTAGCTAAGTATTAATTTATCTTTTACTTATATTAACCTAATAACTTTAATTATTAGCTTTAATATTTTATTTTTTAAAGGTTTTTTTTAATATAAGGACTTTTTTATAGTCTTATTAGGAATTACTATAGATAATTTTAATATATTATAAGATTATATATTAATATTAAATTTTTAGCTTAAATTATTTATATTACTTAATACTAAAGTTAGGTTAATTTTAATACTTAAGGATTTCTTATTTAACTTAGACCTATTTAAGGTTTAAAGTAGAATTGCCTTTTCTTTAAGTATTTTATTTAATTTCTTTTTATATTATTAATCTTTTATTAATACTTATACCTTAACTATTCTTTTTTTTAAGAAATTAATTAATTTTAGTTTTTAATAGATTTTTTTTTTAATTTCTAGAGATCTTAAAGAGGCATTAATAAGATTTATAAATCCTTTTTTATATTTAATTATAAAGTTATAAGTTATTAAATATAAGTATTATTATATCTATTTTCTATTTAATTTAGTATTTTTTATAAATAATTAGAGATTCTAGTAATTACTTAAGATTTTTATTTATTTTAAAAACTCTTTAAGGTAATATTATTAGTACTTAAATAACTTTATAATAGCTATTATTTTTTAATTTAATATATTATATAACCTTTTAATATTATTAAACTTTTAAAATTAAAATATTATTAAGTAATAATTTTTTTTATTATTTAATTAAAATAAGATATTAATTATAATATAATTTAATATATTTATCTTAAGATAGATTTATTTCTTAGGATTAAAATACCTTAAAACTAAAGCCTTTTTAAATTTAATAATAAAGGCCTAAAATACTTATACTTTTTAATTATTTAATTTTATAGCTTTTAGTTTTTTTTTATTTTAATTTTCTTTTAATAAGGCAATTAAAAAAGCTATAATCTTAAAGTAATTATAAATAAACCTTTTATAGAAGTTATAAAATCCTAGAAATACTTATATTTCTTTATATATAATTAGCTTAGGCTATTTAGTAATAATATAAATCCTAGCTAGGTCTATCTTTATTCTTTTAGTAGTTAAAATAAATCCTAGGAATTTAACCTAATTTTAATAAAAGAAATACTTAAAGGGTTTTATATATAATTTAATAGCCTTTATTTATTTAAAGATTTATTTAAGGTAATTTATATATTTTCCTTTAGTCTTAAAGAATATTAAGATATTATTAAGGTAAATAATATAAATTATATTTATAAGACTTTAAAAGGCTTAATAAATATAATATTAAAATATAGTAAATATATTAGCTAGTCTAAATAGTATAATTATATATTTAAAGTAGTTATATTTAATTTAAAATATAGTTTTTTATTTATCTTTTTTTTAAATATAAATCTAATAATATATATCTTTAATATTAATCTTAAAGAAGTATTTTATTTTTTAAATTTAATTTATAATTTTTAAAATTAAAAGTAAAAGGTATTAATTGTTAATAGTAATTATATTTAATCTTTAATAATTAATATAAAAATAAAATCTTTTATTTTTTTTTAATATAAATAAAATAAGTAAGCTAATAAGGCTTTTAAAGAGGCAGATTTACCTATTTTTTAGGTTTTCTTATATATACTTATAAAGCTTCTTTAGTTTAGCCTATAATAGTAAGTAAATAGATTTATAAAAAGGTTTTTTTCTTTTAATTAAGTTAATAATATAATCTATTTTTTTAAAGTTAGGGATTTTAATTGCCTTATTATAGCTAAAGACCTTAATATATACCTTAAGTTTAAAGGATATTTTTACTATTTAGTTAGGTTTTTTAAGGTCTTTTTTTAAGAAGCAGTATAATTCTTTAAAAATAGTAATAATAAAGATTTTTACTTTATTTTAAGTCTTTTTTAAGAATTATTAAGGTTAAAGGAGCTTTAAGCCATTATAATATCCCTTAAACTATTACTTTTTAGTTTTAAAGTTAATTATAATTTAAAGGTCTTTTAAAATAGCTATAAAAAGAAAAATAGATTTATTATAATCTTTTTTTTTAATACTTATTAAACTTTTAATTATTTCTTAGGTCTATTTTTAGCAGTTTATTAAAATAAGGGATATTTTTTATTTTCTTATTATCTTTAGTTAGTTATTATTAGCTTTTTATAAAGAGATATTTATATTTCCTAATTATTAAAAGCCTTAAGATCTAATAAAGGTCTTATTAATAGTATTAGTTTTTATATTATAGCTTAGGTATATTTATATAGTAATACTTTTATAGCCTTATATCTTAATAGTAATAAAGATTTTTCTTTTAAATTAAATTTAAAGGTATTTTAAGTAATAATTAGTATTTTTTATAAGGTTTTTAATTAAAGATTGATTTTTATTTTTAATTAAGATTAGTTTTTTAATTATTTAATTTAGTTAATTTTATAAGATTTAAGGTAATTTTTAAAGTAATATTTTATTTTATAGTAATTATAGTATTTAACTATAAAAAGAAACTTTTTTTTTTTTTTTTTTTTTTTATTTATTAAGTTAAAATATAATTTAGGTTATTATTTTAAAGGCATTAAGGTAAATATAGTTTTAAGTTTTCCCTAGATATATAGGGTTTTTTTTTAACTAGTTAGATCTTAAAGAAGTTTTTAATATATTTATTTTTATAATTTAATATATCTTATAATCTTTAGGTAAATTATATTAGTTTTTCCTTAATTTTAGGTAAATTAATATTCCCTTAAAAGGCTATAATATCTTAAAAAGTTAAAAGTAGTTTAATATAATATTAATATATTTATATAGTAGTATTAAGTTTATATAGGAGGTAGTTTTTAATAGAAATAAGATATTTATAAAAGTCTTAAGAGAATTACCTTAATTATTATTAGGCACTTTTAAGCTAGGCTATAATAAAAATTTAGTAATTTTTTTTATTTTTTATAAAGATTAGAGATTATTTCTTAAAAGCTTCTTAGTTTTATTTAAGTATTTTCTTATAGAATTAGGTTTATTTATTTAAGTAATTTAATTATATAAATTATATATTTAAAGTTATATTATTATATATAAAAAGAATTTAGCTTTTATTAGTATAGTATTACTTATAGGCTTTTTTAAAGCTTTAGTTTATATTATCTAGTTATTTATTTCTTTTTTAAAAAGTAATTAAGTATTTAAAGGTAATAATATTTTTAGCTTTTACTTTTTTATTATTATTAAAGAAAAAGCTTTTATAGGATTATTAATAACTTAATAAGGTATTATTACTAATTTAATTAGATTTTTTATTATTAGTATTAGTTAAAAAGGTATTTTAGGTATTCCTTATTTAGGTTTTAAAGGGAATCTTTATAGACTTTTTAATTAATTACTTTAACTTTTTTACTTATTACTTTAAGTAAGTTCTTTTTCTAGCTATTTAATTTAAACCTTAAAGGCAATAATATAGGTTAATTATATAACTTACCTAATAAAATAAATTATTATTTAAAATAATTCTTTTTAATTTATTTAAATAATATTATTAATAACTTCTAGGGTTATTACTAATAATTTATCTAGTTTTAGGCTAATTATAGCAGTTCTTTATAGGTTAATTATTATACCTAGGTAGCTTAAATAAAAGCTTTAGAATTATTATAGTTAATAATAAGCTAGATAGGTATAATAATATTATATTAATTAAAGCTTTAGGAAAGAAGATTCTCTAAGAGGGATTATTATAAGGAATTTTAGGGGGTCCTGAGGTTAAATAACTAATAAACTAGTTAGCCTGGCCTAACTATTATAATTAAAATAAATATAAATTATTAATTTAATTATAAATTTATTATAAAATAAAAAATAATAATAATAGCTAAGTTATAGGCTAGTAAAACTTAAGTAAAGATTATAACTTATTTTAATATTAATTAAGAGACTATTTTATAAATAAAGAAATAGTAATTATAATATTAAAGCCTTTAATTTATATTAAGAAAAAAATATTTTAAAAAACTTATAATATTATAAATTATATATATTAATTTATATATTAATTTATATATTAATAAATATTATAATATTAGTTAAAATAATATTCTTTTAAAGCTAGATTTATAGGTTTTTATTTATATTTTTAAATAATATTTATAAAGTTATTAATAATATAAATAGTAAGCTAAGAAATAAATTAAATTTATAAAAAAAAATATAAAGGCTAGGCTTAAATATTATAACTTTTAGATTTATTATTTTAATAATTAGATATATATAAATTAATTAAAAATAAAGCTATTTAAACTAACTTTTTTAATAGATTTATTTTAATAATAAAATTACTACATAAAATGCCTTAAATAACCTAAAAAGCTAGGTTTTTTATAGACTTAATAAAAAATATAAAAAAGACTTAATTAATATTTAAGGTTATAAAAAAGCTTATTAATTAGTTATATTTTAAGGAAAAATAACTAAAAAAAAGAGGTTTTATTTAATCCTTATAATAAAGGATTTAATAGTAAAGAAAAAAGGTTATTTTAGCTAGTTTTACTATAAGGCCTTTATAAAAAGTTTTTTTCTTTTTTTTAATAAATTTAAATAATTTTAATAAAATAATATTAAAGTTTATATTATAAAAGCTTTAATAAATTAATTATAACTTTATAAGCTTATTTTAATTTACTAATTAATATATTTTTTAATTTAAACTTTATTAAATATATTTAAAAAGCTTTAAAATTTAAATTATAAAGAATTTATTTTAAATATATTAAGCTAAGTAAAAGTAAAGCTTATAAAAGGTTATTAATTAAATAGATTTAAGATATATAAAAAGTCTTATTTAATAACTTAATTAAAAAGCTAATAAAATTAACTATTAATAGACTTTATATTTATTATAAAGCTTAGAATTAATATATAAAATATTAATCTCTAAGTTAAAAGTAATTAATTAATATACTTTTTATTATAATATAATTTTAATTAAATTTATAATAGTTAAGTTAAATATCTAGTAATAATTAAATAGTGTTATAGGGTGCGGGGATATGTTAGACTTTTGGCCTTTAATTTTATAAGATCGCCCACTTTCCGATCAACATAGAGCCCAAGTGTAGAGAGCAGACACGGATTACGAGGCTAGTTACGATGACGAAGCTCCCGGTCGTTTGACGACCATACAGGTATGGATCCGTGAGCTTAGCCGAAGGGTAGATTTCCATCAGGGGGGTAAGGCGCCTAAGAAGTGGTATTGACTGAAGCAATGTGGTTACAACTTACATACTGTAAGGGATGGATATAAGAATTAAAGTTCAGAAACTATACTACATGTGCAATGCATACCCCGGATGACACGAGAGACTCATCAAAGATAACAAGGAACAAACGATGTCGAGATTATATAAGGTGACGACCACTGATAGCTTGACGTAATGCGAATCCATGTGGATATGGCCTGACAGCCTCCATTCCTATGGGAGGTCGGTAAGCACGTGGTAAGCAATTAAGCTACGGCTAACTTAGCATTCTAATGCAAGATGGGAAGAAGCAAGCTAGGCAAGTCACCAATTTCAAGAAAATCAACCACTACAATTCAATAGCTCGTTCACGGACATTTCTTCATTCCTCAGTTGTTTCTCGAACACATTCGGGGAAACTACCTTTAAGTTAGCAACACGCTGTTGTTATTATTTCACTGCATCAAACTACACAATCAGCAAGAAAACGACTGGACAGCAAAGCACAGCAAAGCACAACACAGCACAGCGGAGAGGAATGCGCTCTTTTAACTCGGGCGGCGTCATCCGAGTGGCCCCGGCCGAAACACGGTCTGTTTCATCAAGGACCAGCAACCGACCTATCAAGACAATTTACAGGCGCCTCGATCCCAGCTGCCAGGGTCTAGGCTCACTTTGTTTCATGCTCCGACGCTCCACGAATCAGAAAGCCAAGTTGGAGGTTGTGTATCTTGGTGACGGTGAGTTACACTCAGAGACACAATATCTGTCGCTGCCCGTCTTTGTGCTTCGGTTTCAAGTTGTGATGGTTCTCGTCATGGCGCTAGGCTAGGTAATCAACATCGTCCGTCCGTCTATCTTTGGAAGAGCTGGCACGACATGTTTCGTGGGCGGAGACTGTAGAACATATTTGAAACTCGCTCGCGCGCAACCATTGTCAGCAAAAGCCCTAGCCTCATCTCTTGTGCATGAAGGTGACCAGAATTCCATATTCTATGCACACGAGATTTTAGCGGCGGCTCTGCCCTTGTCTTTTCGTCACGATCAGCGTGGCATGTGGAGCTCTTTTTCCCTCTGGAACTCTGTAACGACGCCGCGCGATCAGATCGCCCATCCCATCATCCCTTCCATCTGGTCTGGTCTGGTCTGATTCCGGGGATCGCCTCGTGTTGAACTCTTTGGACATACAATCATACATATTGTTCACAGTGGAGTTTTACCCGACTCTCGGGCCATCTTCTCAGCATTAACAATTGCTCCCTGTATGTAGCATGGTGTTCCTTCATATTAGCGAGTCAGTAGCTCATCCAACCATCCGGCGTCTATTGATTCGTGAGTCTTCCATCCATCACAGCGTGATTATTAGCCTACAGGGGCCACATCTGACGCTTCAGAGCTGGCCAAGCCCCCCCCTCCCCCCAAACCTGAACCAGGCTACCTAGGTAGGTACCTACTGAAGCACCCATTTCACCCTCTACGGAAGTACCTGCAGGTCTTGCAGATACCTGGCTGATGCTGCTGATAGGCACTACCAATGCGCACTAAAATGTTCTAGCTCAAAGTACCCGCTGTCTTGGTGGTACCTTCGCCGCAACCACCGCCAGTCCCCTGCTCATTCCCCATTCCCCTGCACCCGAGTGCCAAACCGTCCCATTCCCCTCGGGCCTGGCCTCGTTGGCTCATAATTTGTATTCCACCTCACCATTGTCCACCCATCGTCACTCTTTCTCCTCTAATCCTCACCTCACCACCAAAGGCTCAGCTTTAGCTTTGGTGGACCTGGATCCCTCTATACTCTTCTTCATTTCTTTATGAAGTGCTTCGCGTTGATCGCAGTTTCTACTTGTTTGGCTCCGCGTTACTAATAATATAGAATAGAGCTTCCACTGGCTCTACAGTATATCCCATCCTCCGCCACTTCGCACATACCCCAATCACCATCGGGCGAGCGACCATCGATCGACTCAGCTGGGTCTGGGCATCCCACCTCGCTTTGGTGTCTCAGGCGCCGCCATTTGACGACGAGCAATAACTTGAATCACACCACTTGCAAACACTGTTGGTTGCGCATTCAGCATGGCTATGCTAGCTTCAAAGGCGTCGTTTCCCGCCGGCTTGGGTGCTTCGTCTCTCACTCCTGTTCCTTCTCAACCCACAATGGCCCCTCCCAGAAGAGCTCCCACGATGCCCCCTTCAGGCGCTTACGGCAGCCCGACAGAATCCGAATTCAACGAAAGCGACCCCGCTGAATCCGTCAAGAACTGGGACGAAGAGCAGGTCTGCGAATACCTGCGATCTGTAAAGTGCGGCGAGTATGAGAAGATCTTCCGGAAAAACCACATCAACGGCGAGAATCTCCTGGAAATGGATAAGGATGTGCTGAAAGAAATGGGTGTTGAGAAGGTTGGCGATCGCGTCCGCCTTTTCCTTAGCATCAAAAAGCTGAGAACCCGGGCATATGCCAACGAGAAGAAACGAAATCGGGTAGGCTATATCAGTGATGGTTATAGTTGCTGGGCTCTCAGACTGACCGTTCGTGTCTAGGATTCATTTGGCGGGCTCGATATTCACATCACTGCACCCCATGACTCGCCAAGAATGCACACATCTCGAGGTGTTCCGACATCTGCTTCCAACAAACGGTTTTCAAGGCAAATGGATTTACACGGTGCTTTAGATAGTGGCATTAATTCCTCAAGACCAAACTCCCCTCTCCCTGGTACCGATCTGCGGAACCTAAGGGCCCGAGGAAAGACATATGTCACAAGCCCTGCAAATGCTCAAGGCCAAAGAATTGTCATTACCAACCCGGATCTTCCGGCAAACCGTCTGGTAACGACCCATACCAGGAATAACTCCAGTATGGACGGTTCACTGATGGCTGCCTTACCACAGGGTCAAGAAGTTATTCGCGTTATATCAACTGGCGGCGTTACGAAGGTTGTCAAGATTTCCGCGTGTAGTACTTGCGAGGAGGTGATGCGGGTGACTCTTCGAAAGTTCGCTCTGCGTGAGGACCACGAAAGAAACTACTGTTTCTGGGTTTTGGCTGGCATCGATCCTGACCCAGGCCAGTGCCGACGACTGGGCGATACGGAACTTTGGCGCATTATCAAAGACCAACGACGACCGGAACGAAATCGACTGATATTACGGAGGGTTCCAGCAGGCGAACCAGGGGAGGCGGAACTGCAGCGCGCTGCTGCCATTGCCATGGAAGAAGAACAACAGAAACACGCCCGTGCTCTGGAAACAGTGGACAAGCGTAGTCAACTTAAGGTTCAGAAGATGCTTGGGGAGAAATGGAACGATCAACTGCAGTCCCCATTGTCGCCAATATCTTACCAGGACCGGGAACGAAATTTACATAACGCAGCCAAGGATCTGGAGCGCCCTCCGTCGGAGATCGAATCGCGGCCGGCTCGACGTGTCGGAGCCCTGCGACAGTTTGGCGGTCTTCGACCTCCCAGCGAGTTGATTGCTTCTGATCTCACCTCGTACTTCCCTGACCACACCAGAGAAGACATTGACCGCACAGCCCGACTTTCCATGCGACGGTCAACTCGCTTGAGCAAGGTCAACAGCCGGCTCAGCGTTGCTAGCAGCCTCAGCTTTGCCTCCAGTATTCAGGACGCGCCTCCCATCCCAACCATCGCTGATTCTTGGCTTAATGCCAACTCTCAGCTTGCCAAGGTGAAGTCTCGGGACTCTCACATTCGCGTTCCTCAGAATGCCTACAACCGGGATTCAGTAACATCATCGGTGCTTGATACCCTTCAAGAGGAGTCTTCTCTCGAGCCCAATCGCAAGTCTTATGTCTCTTTTACTGAGAGTGGCTCTGACTCGGCTGCTTTGAGTGTCACTGACCCTGAAGGCAACACCACGGCCACAAGCTACTATGATGGTGACAACTCAACGGGCTCCGGATCATTCCAGGAGCTTCGCCAAGCATTGACCAACGATGGTGACGACGTAGACGAGGAGCTACAAAGCTTCCTGGCTGGAGAGTCCTGGGGCGACGACAAATGGATGAAGGGTGCGCTTATCGGCCAAGGTTCGTTCGGCAGTGTGTACCTGGCTCTCCATGCTGTTACTGGAGAGCTTCTCGCTGTGAAGCAGGTCGAGACACCTGCTCCTGGAGCCAACAGCCAGGGTGACACACGCAAGAAGGGCATGATTGAAGCACTCAAGCGAGAAATAAGCCTTCTCCGCGATCTTCGACATCCTAATATTGTGCAATATCTTGGTTGCAGTTCTTCGGCTGATTATCTCAATATTTTCCTCGAGTATGTGCCTGGTGGGTCAGTTCAGACGATACTCAACTCGTACGGTGCGCTTCCAGAGCCGCTGGTTCGCAGTTTTGTTCGGCAGATTCTGACTGGCCTTTCATACCTACACAACCGAGACATTATCCATCGCGACATCAAGGGAGCCAACATCCTGGTGGACAACAAGGGAACCATCAAGATTTCTGATTTCGGCATTTCAAAGAAGCTGGAGGCCTCCAATATTCTAAACGGCGCCAACAACAACAAGCACCGCCCTTCACTACAAGGATCAGTTTTCTGGATGGCGCCCGAAGTTGTGAAACAAACATCGTATACTCGCAAAGCGGACATCTGGTCGCTTGGATGTTTGGTGGTGGAGATGATGACTGGTAGTCACCCTTTCCCCGACTGCAGTCAGCTCCAGGCTATCTTCAAGATTGGGGGTGGAAAGGCGGCTCCTACAATCCCTGAACATGCAAGCGAGGCAGCTAAAGAGTTCCTTGCGCAAACCTTTGAAATTGACCACAACCTACGACCTAGCGCGGACCAGCTGATACTCAGCCCCTTCCTGATCCCAATCACCTAATTGTGGTGCGGGCTGGTTATCAGGCTCCATTGGGGGTCCAAAGCTGAACGAATTACGAAGTGCTCAATGTTGCTATCGGTGGGATACGGAAGTTGCAAGGCTATTTATTTATTCCTGGGTTGAATTTGGAGCATCTACTCAAATCATGAGTCGGAGTGGAGTGGAGTGGTAATCTCAAACGAGGCCTGAGAGAAGCAGAATGTGTTTTTAAGTTGCAAAGAAGGAGATGCCTATGCGGCGTATGCGTGATGAATGATTGGCGATACCACGTTCGCTCTGATTTAATTTACCTGAACTAGAGGGATTGCACCAGGATTGGGATGGATGAAAGGCAGCATTTTCTCTTTAGACACGGGACAAGGAGTTTGGTAGATGAGAGAAGATGAGCGTATGTACCAGAGTTAGTAGTAATATGAGTCAAAAGAGACTAAAAGAATACCAAGAGACAAGACAGCCCGAGGATTGTGACGAAGACAAAGACAATGACAAGGGATTGTACCAAAGTTCCTATTTTCACGGACGTGACTTGGTTTGCTCGCTCGGATTCTTTGTGGTGAACTGGAACATGGTGTGTGAGGCGGAGGCTTGAAGCGCCTTGCTGCCTATTCACCCACAATCCACAATCCACAATCCACAACCGTCAGTCGAAAGTCGAAAGTCGAAAGTCCCGTTTGCCTCGATGCGTCAGGCCGCCCAGCCGGGAGGCGATTCAATTCAGTTGCCTGCCATTCATCATACAAGAAAGTCGAGGGCGATACAAGTTCACGCCGACATCTCGTGAGCTCACGCTGAATTTTTCTGAGTCTACGCCGAACAGTCACTTTTATTATTAGTATGTTGAAAACTGCTAGCACACGGGTATCCATGCTCAGTCTCGACTAACACACTGGCGTAGTTATTTTAGAGGCTATATAAGCCAACCAACGACCAGGGCAACCATGAGCTCCCAGGGCGACAGCCAACCTTCGCAGGACAGCACCATGACGCTCATGCAGGAGAATCTCTCAGAGGTCCTCTACTTTGCATACGGATCAAACCTCTCGACTAAGCAGATGCGTAGGCGCTGCCCATACTCCACACCCGTGGGACTCGCATATCTTAAGGGCTGGAGATGGATCATCAACGAACGCGGCTATGCCAACGTCGTGCAGCTCCCTATCGATTCAGATGACGATGAGACGCCAGAAGCTGAAGACAGCCGCCAGCTGAGCACAAAGGGCAAAGGCAAGGAGAATCAGAAGCAGAGGCCCGAGGAGGGTGTATATGGGCTGCTGTACCTTGTTCCGGCAGAAGACGAAGAGAGTCTCGACAGATATGAAGGCGTTCCATCGGCATATCAGAAGTTCCAGGTGGATGTCAAGTGGGCGAATGCAAACAAGGAAGAGGACGAGACGCTGAGAGCCCTGGTGTATGTTGATGAGATGAGGGTTGAGGAGGACGTGCCTCAAGAGGAGTATATCGAGCGTATGGAGGATGGAATCGAGGATGCTGTTGAGAATTGGGGGATGGACGAGGATTATGCGGATCGAGTCATGAGGAGATTCTGGGCTGACAAGGCCTGATGGATAAGGTATCACGGCGACATTGAGATTGAGACTGAGATTGAGATTGGCATTGGTTTATTCTTGTCCAAGGATCCATGTTTGTCCTTGTCTTGCTTTCTTTTTGCGTTTAGTCCGTGCAGACAGATAGAAAGACAGACAGACAGTCAGATAGATATACGCTGGGGCCAGGGCAGCATCGCCTTTTGGTTTTGACGATATTTTTTTGGAATGGAGCCCAAGTTAATAAAGCAAAGGTAGATGAGATGAGATGACAGGTGCAGTGACTGATGAAGGTTACAGCGTATGAAACCACTAAACGTTCAGCGTCTCTCGCTCCTCTAGGTCTCCAAGGCCTCGGACCTCCGAGCTATCCCCGGGCAGCTTGAACCTCTCTACCTTATACCTTATACAACATCCTCCCGACCTATGTAGACAACTTTTATAGATTCATTCGGCTGGAATACGGCGAGTATTATGGCATCTTGTAAACCATTATCACGGCACATCATGTGTGCAGCCAGGCTCTCCCAAACCCGCCTGATGACTACCTCAACACCAGCCTCAAGCTTCCCTGCATGGTTTGCGCGTGGCGGAACATCAAACGGCCTCGTCATCCACCGCAAAGATCTTCCTCCAGAATCCCAATGGCATAAGATACTCCCTTCAGCAATGGGGTCGCCCGATCCCTACGGACGCCAGCTCAATGGCATGGGCTCGGGCATCTCGTCGACCTCAAAGATCGTCATCCTGGGACCACCTTCGAGAGAAGACGTGGATGTGGATTTCACGTTTGTGCAAGTCGGGATACGCGACGGAAGCCTCGACACGGCTGGGAATTGCGGCAACATGTCGTCCTTAGTTGGCCCTGCAGCGTGGGATAGCGGGCTGCTGTCAGCTCAGGCAAAGACTGAGACTGTTGAGACTGTTGAGCAGGATGAGAATGGATTGCAGTGGGCCACGGTGCGGTTCTTGAATACCAATACTAACAAGGTCATGAGTTCAAAGTTCCGAGTTGAGGGCGAACCCCTCAAGTATACGCATCGAGGAGATTATGTCATGGACGGCGTCCCAGGAACAGGCTCCAAGATCATCATGAGCTTCATTGATCCTGCTGGTGCAAAGACCGGCAAAGCTCTCCCGACTGGAAACCCCGTGGATGTCCTGCAGCTGCAAGACGGAACCAAGATCAGGGCATCTCTGGTTGACGTGGGCAACCCTGGTGTTTTCATCAGTACTGAGAGCTTGGGACTCGCTGACCACCTGTCTCTCACACCAGCTATCGTCGAGTCAAACCCCGGACTCAAGAAAAAGCTTGGAGAGATACGTCGAGCCGGTGCTAGTCTCATGGGCCTCGATCCTAACACGGAGAGCGTTCCCAAAATTGTCCTCTTGTTCCCCTCGAGTGGTTCGCCAGACGTTGATATCAGATGCCTTGTTCTGTCGATGGGCCAGGCACACAAGGCTGTGCCGTTGACTCTAGCGCTCTGCCTCGGGGCTGCTTCTCAGCTAAAAGGAACACTTGCGTCAGATCTGATAGGGGGCCAGTCAAAGGAGACGGTTTGTATTGGGCATCCGAGTGGCAAAGTTGACATTGGGACCGTCATTCGAGATGGGAAGATTGAGTCTGCGCAACTCTTGCGGACGGCCAGGATACTCATGAAGGGGGATGTATACTACTGAGAATTTGATTGAATGTGTTGCTCACAAGTTTCTGTGTATTATTGTCATACTAGGTAGGGGGGTTCAAGTGGGATTTGGATGAGTCGAAACACATGAAATGTCGCCCGTCGCCCAACTCCGGCAGTTGGAAACACAACTCTGCGATATATCGATTGATACTACTTCGTAACTAATTACATGAATATTCATATGATGTTCCAGAGACACGATGAAATTGCATGTGGTTGATGCTGTCACGTGATGGGCAAGGGGTTAATTAAACCATCACCAAACAACTGCCGTGTGCCTGACTGTCCAATACCTAGTTAATACCTATTCTGATTACACAAGCCCATTGACTTTACACTTTCTACTGGTAGGAGTCGAAGTTCTTCGGTCTCTAACAAGTCCTGCTCGTCGAGTCGAGTCGACTCTTCTGTCTGTCTGCTGCTGCTGCTGATGATGATGATGATCGTAGATTGTCAGAAAGTTGCACAATGATGGCTGACCTCAAACATCCATACTTCCCGGTTGACGCCGTTATCCCAGGATATCTCCCCAACAGCACACCCGTGGCAGAGTTGATAGTGACCTTTGGTGCAGTCGTTGGTGCTGTGATTGGCCTCACACTTTGGCAGACGACACGTACTGCAAAGCCTGTGCGGCCCATCGATAAGTTTGCTGCTGCTTGGTTTGCGCTGTGTAAGTCAAGCCATGCACTCATACAAAAGAAGAAGATGAAAAAGACTAACTGGGAGTTGACGGCAGGCGGTTTCTTGCATATCACCTTTGAAGGTGAGGCAAAGAGAATGACCCCGTCACAACGTCAGGATGCTTGCTTACTTGTCAAGGATACTATCTTGTCTACCGCCATCAACTCCCTGGCATGTCGACCCTCTTCGCCCAGCTGTGGAAGGAATACACTCTGTCAGACTCCCGCTACCTGACCCACGACATCTTCACCGTGAGCGTAGAGACCATCACATGCGTAAGTTGGGCAGGCTTGGCTTCTTCTTTCGATTCACTGGCTTACACAGCCCCTACAGCTCGCATGGGGACCCCTCTCATTCCTCGCCGTGGTGGGCATACTTAGAGATTGGCACAGTCGCCACGTCGTGCAGGTCGTCGTCTGTACTGCCCATGTGTACGGTGTTGCGTTATATTACCTGACCAACTGGAATGAGTCGAGAGTGCATGGCGTGGCGTACAGCCGCCCGGAGCCTGTGTACTTTTGGATCTACTATGTTGGTTTCAACCTGCCTTGGGCCATTGTACCTATCGGTGAGCTAAACTGCTAACTTGAAGCACTTGGGGCTAACTTGAGGATGTAGTGCTACTGCGAGATAGTTGGCTGCAGGTTGCCAGGGCGATTACAGCTTTGGAAGAGAGGAAGATGGAGTGATGAATATAAGGCGTGGAGTACGGGTTGATGCTGTCACAGGTTTCAGGTTAAAAGTCATCTGTGGTAGATAAAAGTAGTGAAACAACACAGCATACAACAGACTGCTCTAGAATCAACTTGTGGGCTGACACTACACTACACTACACTACACTACACGACAGTGCTATGCAGTACAGTTGGCTGTGTAGACCGAGAAATGCGTTGTGTTAGTTGGAGCCCCCTATACGGCTCTTACACATCGTCTAGATCGTCAAGACAAGCAATCTTTGATTGTAGCATTTGTGCAAAGCTAGCACGCCTTGTCACTTCTGAGGTGACATCAATGTGGTGTATTGTTTCATATAGTCACCGAATTCTATTCTCCTCTCACAGGCTCCTTTCCACCCAAACCTCGCCCAGGCAAGGTCTTTTCTACACCGCCAGGACTTTGCCTCACACCCTGCCTCACCCTTGTCTCACCATCTACAAAACGTGACCAGTTCTACTCCGTGGCTAGACCCATATCCCGTCTCGCCTCATTTCCATAACCGCTCTTACTGTACCGTGCTGTCGGATCCCGAACGTTGTGAGCCGCGCCGACAGCACAAGCACAAGCACAAGCACACGCTGGGGGCGTCAACTCCTCTTCGAGGCTTATTCTGTGGTGAGCCTTTTTGAGCCAGTCGCTTGGTCTGATAGTGCCCTTGTTGTTTCCATGCCGTCCTCTCCAATTCGTGACATGACATGCCATGAGGCTATCGACATTGGCGAACTGCTTCATGATTCTCTTTAGGGGCGGTTGCCTATACGCTATACCAAGTGACAGTAACACGGCATCCCTATGGGCTGGACGCTAACATATGCATATACATGCATGATATCCAGTCGGTGAAGAATATGGCCAGCCACTACATACAGAGATGAGCTGTTCTCAAATCTACTGGCCATGTTTGATATTCATTTGTCCATCCATCAACAACGTGACGGTACCCTTCTAGCCTTCGTCTTGACCCAAATTTGTGGCATAGCCATATCACATTTTCCTCTTGTGATATCGTCGGGAGTATTTATGATACCTACTATTATGTATTCGTCCTCACTAACTTGACGAATCCCTGTTACCCGTGTCGAATCCCTGCTAAGCTGCATTATTAGATTGCATATCAGCCACACGTTCTTTACCGCCTCATTCAGAAACTTTCCTTCTTGGTCGAATGTCCTCCTAGCGTCGATTAGCTGCCGTTGATTGTGCCATCTCCATGAGGCCATGATCATCAAGTATAGTGCGCTGCAATGGTATCTATCCGTAAAGCTCAAGTAACTGCCGTCATGTGCCAACAAAGTGAGGCGGGAGCTGAGGTAGGTCTTGGTCACTCAATTTATGTACAGTATGGCTTTGAAATGTCCTGCCAATAGGAGCATGGATCTAGATGCAGTGTCAGATTATCGACCTCTAATGTTACTCGTCATTATATTCGCACAGGCCTGCAGTAACACGAGTGCAAGTATCAGGGGTAACGGTTCGAATCTGCAGAACGCATACCAAGGTTTCCTCTAACTAGTTAGTCAGTAGGCACGGACGGCCAGATGCTTGATGCTTGATGCTTGATAGTCTCTGTTGATGGTTGTGTTGTAAAGTCAAGTTCAACAACGACAACTCTATTCATAAAGTACCATTCTACCTAGTGTTAACAAGTTTGGTGAATAACGGCCGAGAAATAAAATCTCCCTGACTCAGCAACGCGCCGGTGACCCAATGTGCACACTCTGTTAAATCGCAGACTCCTCTTGTCATGCACAACTCCCGTCTCAGTACCCCTAGTTTAACACACCTATGCAACCCGTTTCGCCTTAGCCCGTATGCTCACTGATACACGATTCCCCTCTGAAAAGACTGTGTCGCACTGTCGTCAGTGCTTTATGGGTGGTGCAAAGTAATTCCATGATCTAGTCCGCAATTTCGACGCTGCTTCGCGAGGAAGCAACCGAGGTAGGGCGCGGGGGAGGCATTGGGGGAAAGATAGGGACAACGTTGGCGTTGATTATTTCAATTTCGAACTTGGGGATGCTAGAAGAACTGCGGAACAGGGCAGACAAGTCGTTTCCAAAAGCCGCAATCTCATAAGTTTCATCCTCGTCCAGCGTGACACGGCGTACCATGGCTCTGAGAACAGCGTGGCCATTGCTAGAACGATTCGGCAGAGGGAGGTACGGCGCCGAGGACGAGTTGACAAACCCCGTAGGGCGCATGTTTGCCTCGTTGACTGCTACTTGCTGCAGGTAGTGAACAGTTGGTGAGACGTTCACAAGCATGTTCCTCTTTCCATTGCCTGCCCAGGTAATGTTGAGACGTGCAGGATACGACTTGCCAGTCATGGGCGGAATAGGAATAGGAATCTTCCTACCTGGTGGCGGAGGAACCATCGAGGGGCCCGGTCGGATGCCCGGAATAGGGGCAGGGACCGGTGCTGGCGCTGGTGCTGGTGCCGGTGCCTGTGCCTGTGTCTGCATTGGCATCGAATAACCCCATGGTTGAGGTGGAGGAGGTTGACTGTAAGATGGTATCCCTGTTGGACGAGGAGGAGATACCCAAAAGGGGGTGCGGCGACTAGTAGGCTCATCACTCTCGCTACCTGAATCTGCCTCTACTCGGTCTGGTCGTGTGTTGGCTGCCTCGCCCGCTGCTCGGCCACTGCGATGGCTTCTCCGGTGGGAGCGACGGGGAGGAAGTGCAGAATCGTCAGAGTCCGAGGCGAAGGCTTCACTGTCAGAGGAACTACAAGCAATGACATCTGGTTTCACTGAACCACCACGCATACCAGATGAGCTCTTGGTAGCACCAGGAGGAAGATCGTAGCCGTGGCAAGTCACATACTGATCTACCAAACGAGCCGAGGCCTCGTGAAGCAGTTCGAGTGCACGCTCAAGTCGAGGGGCCTTCTCCTCGAGATATTTGGTGCGTTTCCCGCCTTCTGTCTTGAGAACGAAAGCATGCCACTGGCGACTTAGGTCGATGCGAGTCAGGACTTGGAAGTCAGCATCTGAGCCTTCGGCGGACATGCGGCAGTTCTCTTTGGTCCAGTCTCAAGTCAGCAACGTATTCAGAAATCAATCAGTCAGAGCTAAGTTAGGGTTCAGACTCACGCAGAATGAAACCCTTGTAATCCATAGGATGATGTGCCATATCTGACTGAGGTGGAAGTGCTGTATCCTGACAGGCTCGACGCAACAAGGTCATTGATGAAGAGAGGGCTTGGTAAAGGACTGCTCAATGTGCTGGGCAGATGGGATGGCGTGTTGGAGTTGAGACTTTGTGAGATTGGAAGTAGAAGTGGAAGTGGAAGTGGAAGTGCAATCCAATACCTTTATGTAGGTAGGTAGGTAGGAACAGCGAAACCGGTGGCTGTGCGGTGTGTAGTGTGTGATGTGATGTGATGCGCCCAGTGTCAAAAAGCGTCTTTGTATGATAACATCACACCCAAACAAGAGACTGCAGGGAATGTGTGTGTTTCTAGCAAGCCGATAGATGACGCCCCCATATGGCATAGTTAAGGCGACCAGTCATGTCATGTCTATCCCGGTTTTGGGAGGTATGTATAGCCGAGCAATATAGGAGATGCTCGGCACAATGGCTTACAGAACAAAGCAAACGTCGCGCAAAGGCCGCGATGTTCTGACTTTGTCCCCCCCCCCCTGATACCGTTACCGAGGCCATTTCTCGTAATTCATGCCGTGTAAGTCTGGTAGAGCCCAACAGCAGACAATTCGTAATCGTGATACCACGAAGCGCCTTGGTAGAACCTCATGAGCAGACACGTCGTGGAATATCGTGGCTACCTATCCGTGAGAAACCAAAACAGGCATTGATTGTTCCAAGGGCTAATGGCTAATAGCCAATGGCCAATGGCTGAATACCAGGAACGGACACTATGCTGCAGATTGTTGCATTCAAGGCAGTCCGTCTGGGCCAGTAGATACTCAAGGATCTCCCTGTATTGTTATTGTGTGGTAAGCACCCAGCCGTGCTCAAGTTTCTGCCTTGTTGTGCTGTGTGTGTTGTGTGTGTCCTTCAGCTTTGTCACACAACCACAAAACCAAAAGCAAATAACCTTCTTCCTTCTTGGCTTTCTAGCAAATCATGCACAAACTAGAAAGAAAAGAAGAAGAAGAAGAAGAAGAAGAAGAAGAAATAAACAATTAGCAAACGCTCGATAAACCAAAACAAACAATCGCCATGTAGGCAAGTTGATTGAATCATCGGGTCCAATGGCTGCCATTCGCCTCGTGAAAAATGATTGGTCCACAACGAACCAGCCTGTCTTAACTCAACTTTCTCAGCAAAGCAATATATTTCGCTGATGATAGAAAAGGGGGCTTGTTAGCCCGATTGTGTTGCCGCGGAGTTATAGATAGGGAGGCCAAAAACCTTGTTTTCTTTGTCAATCGTTTTTTGCTTTTGGTCGACTTGTCTCTCAGTATCCAGGATATATGCTTGACAGAGTCATGTACATGCGGAGTAGTATGTATGCAATTGTTGCTATGACGATCTCTGCCTTAACTTCGAATTGCCCCTCTCGGCTGGCTTCAATGTGTGTGCAGAGATGCCAATGAGACACAGTCTTAGCTTTGACTACTTCACTTGCCTCGCATTGCAAAGAATGCTTGTCCTGGCAAAGTTTTGTCAAGGAATGAGAGAATGGTTCAGAAAATCCAACGGAAGCACATCTTCTTATTATACTCTGCAGCGTCGTAGGTATCGTACATATATATCAGTCTCAGACACTGGTTTGCAGCCGTTCCAGTCGTGCAGTGACAGCATCCACCAAGGCTGTTTCTCTTGATAAAAGTCCTTGGACCTGCTGCAACTTCGCCCGGCGAACCTCTTGTGGGATCCGTAACTCGGCCGAAGGTGTAGCGGGCCCATCCGTCTCCCCTGTCGCCTTGTTCATTGCCTCCACTTCGGCAGTAAGGTCAGCCTGCAGGTGCTTAATGTCTTCCAGACGTTTCCACAACTGCTTAGCCTGTGCCGGTGTCGCCTTGGATTTGCCTGATGCCAGCTCCGCGTAATCCGGAGCCGAGATGCTGGCTTCCATGGACTTCACTTCCTCAACAAACGCACGTTCCTTGGCACTCAAGTCACGCGTGGTCGCCTTACCTACAATCTTCCGTAGGTTTTCAAGGCG
Source organism: Fusarium sacchari (assembly GCA_017165645.1). Taxonomy (NCBI): domain Eukaryota; kingdom Fungi; phylum Ascomycota; class Sordariomycetes; order Hypocreales; family Nectriaceae; genus Fusarium; species Fusarium sacchari. Next base: position 437,909 of record JADANP010000012.1, read on the forward strand.
CCCAGTCAGCCGCTCCTGGCGCTCCCTTGCTGCACTAACTCGCCGATCGTACATGGCATTATCCGCCTCTCCATCACGGTGCGACCCGTGAATTGTGTCGATCTTACCCTTTACCTCGTTCGCCTTCAGGACTTGTTGCTTAAGCTCACTCTGAAGAAGTTCACATCGCCGGAATACCTCAGCCGCAGCCATTCCAAGGCGATGCGTCTCGTCTGCCAGGACCTTGTGCGCATCGGTAAAGATTTGCAACGTAAGCGGGCTTAATCTTACTTCCTGGTTGACAACGGTCTTGTGACGGGACGTGCGGAGCCTCTCGAGCAGTGTAGGCAGAGCAGAGCCCTCGTCAAATGTATGAGACGGGTTGAACACAGGGCGAGGCTCATAAAAGTCCAGGGGCGCCATGCTAGCTTCCCGTTCATAGCTGGGGCTTTCTTGGCGAATTGGAGCAAGGTCGACTTCTGGTGTGTCGAAGGTCAGGGCGATGGGCTCGTAGGGGGTCGCTGAGAGGAGAAAGTAGCCAACGTCAGGGTCTCGCAGAACATTGCATGCAGCCAAGGGCACCGCAATATCTGCAGTGGGTTGTGAGTAGATGCGGTCCCTTGTAGACTGAGAATTGACAAGCAGGCCAATTCTAAAGTCAGTTCCTGCTTCGGAATCTCCATTCAACTCGCTCTCTAGACGGAAGATCCAGGAAGTGAGAGAAATGAATGTGATCGCGGCATGGTGTGTGACAAAGAAGTTGTAGCGAGATGTGACGTCGTTACTGAAAACCGGCCAACTATCCTCATTCACTTCCACGGGTGTCATGGTATCAATGGCCTGGAAGGAAAGTAGAGACGGAGTTTCAGCCTCGGCAAGCAGCCGGCCAAGTTTATTCTTGTTCTTGGGTGGCAGCCATTGGGCCTGGACACCCTCGAGATCAAGATACACGCGAACTTGGCCGCTCGTCGACAAGAGGCAGAGCACGGTTAGAGACAAGCCTTCTTGATCCCCGTCATCCATATCCAAATCTTCTTCTTCGCCCATCATAAGCTGCTCCGTTTCTGTCTTCTTGCCGATAACGAGCATATCGGTAACCGATGTATCCAGCTCATCACCTGTGTCAGGATCTGACTGAAGCTCAAATGGGCCTTGCAGGCGAGGAATGATTCCCGGTCGAGTTGGTCGCGTGTAAATCTCCATCATAGGCTCGCCAATCGGCCCCTCCATGATTGTTGGCTCTTGAGAGTCTAGCTCTCCCATCCATTCTAATTGTTGTTGGGCAAGTAACTTTTCCTGCTCTCCAACATCCGGATCATCCTCGATACTAGCAACAGTAGTCACGATCGATACTGACAGAGAAGGGATCAGTGTTGGGGGAGGTGCCCATTTCTGAGGCAGCAGAGGACACAATGCGTACACATCTCCTTCTCGCATCGCCACCCACAAGGTCATTGGGTTCCAACCGCCAGCCCCTTTAGTAGAGAAACTGGCAGCAGCCACCTCCATTTCGAACGAATCGGGTGAGAATGCGGTATTGGTGGCTGCTGTTGAGGCAGAAAAGTCCTGATCCAGAGTGGTACCGTCCACCAGTTTCTTCAGGTCAACAGACGTCGTGGGTGAGTCAAAGGACCATCGATCAGTGGTGGACAATTCCCATACACGTACGATGGCATCCGCGGTAGTCGTAACGATACAAGAGCCACTAACACCCAAAGGATGCCAGAGGGCTGATACGATAGGAGATCGAGAGGTAACGTGAGTGGTTGGACCAAGCGTGAAGATCTTTGGTTTGAGAGGGCCAGCATCTTCACTGGTAAGGTGTGAGGGGTCAGGGAGCACGCAGATATGGACAGTATGTGTGGTCAGAATGGCCAAAAAGTTCGAGTTCGGGGACATAATCAGCTGTCGAATGTCGTCGGCAACGGGAGTCTTGATTGTCTGCGGAGTGGCCGGTTAGCTACCGATTTATAAGTCATGGTACTCGAACATACCCTTAGTCCAGCAGCGTTCTCTGCGCTCTCGTTATCGAATGGCTGTGTAGAGTCCTCACGCTTGATGCGAATGTCCTGCGATGATCCTCTTTTTGGATAACGATTTGTCCATTCATCCTTCAAGTACGCAAGATCACCCCAACGTATTTCGCGACCAACAGCAGTAAATACTTCGGTCCCTCGATGAGCAATGGTTCGTCGCGGACCAGGAATAGTTTTCTTCTTGGACGAATATGCGGACTCCAGACTACGAGACTTGGACGCCTCAGGTGATGGCTCAAACAGACGATGGCCGAGAGCGTTGCTGGACAGCCAAGCTGCCGAATAGCTCTTGACCTTAGGCATGGCGAGAGGACAGTGCCAAGCTCCGTTTGCAAAAGATGTTTGCAAAGTTTCGCGAAGCTGGTGAGGTGAGAATGCGAGCTATATGAGCTACTCAGGGTAATTGTAGCTGAGCGCAAGTCGCAATCTTTGAATGTTTAGGTTGGGAGAAAAATAACGAGGCTGAAGGCCTGGGGCTGGCGGACGATCCGTCACTCAAGGCTTTAGCGCCTGTTACTACAGCATCAAGAGGCAGGGTATAAGTGAATGCCACATGCACCGCCACACTTGTGTGCAGGGCCCACTCTCCAAGGCAAGGCTGCTCTTGTTACACCAACATCCATCATCTCAACTATTGAAGCTCAAGAAACATCTAGCGTACCTTGTCGTGCACAATTACCCATTCTGATAAGTTTGAGACCTTGCCGATTAATCTTCGAAACCCGCGATAAGTGAAGGTCACAAGACAATGCGACCAGGCGTCAGAAACACCGTAGAGCGCCTCGATAGGCCGAGCGCCTACTACCAGAACCGCGTATGGTATCTGCCCACGCTTTTCGAACCACCTATTAACACCTTCCTAGAACAAGAGGAGACGCGATCGCGATGACGACCAGGACCAGCCTTCAGAGCCCCAGGCTGACCCTCTAGCCAATGCCACAACCCTCTACGTCGGCAACCTGTATGTTTCCCTCGCTACAATGCTTGTAACACCATAGCGATCAATCGCGTAAGGCTGACTTTCATCGCACCAACAGATCCTTCTACACAACCGAAGAGCAGGTCTATGAACTTTTCGCAAAGTGCGGCGAGATCAAGCGCCTTATCATGGGTCTCGACCGCTTCAACAAAACGCCTTGCGGTTTCTGCTTTGTTGAGTACTACACACACCAGGACGCCCTGGACTGCCTAAAATATATTGGCGGCACCAAGCTCGACGAGCGCATCATCCGTACCGACCTTGATCCCGGCTTTGAAGAGGGACGCCAATTTGGCCGTGGCAAATCTGGTGGTCAAGTTCGCGACGAGTACCGTGAGGACTTCGATGAGGGCAGAGGAGGTGTTGGCAGAGCGATACAAGCCGAAGAACGAGATGAGTACGCCGAGGGGAAGTAATTGGACAGTAGGGAAGCGGTGGTTGCTCTTGACGGCCGATTTGGACTCGATACCCTTAAGTTTTCAGACACAGAGCCTTCGATATTTGGGGGAATAACTACATCCCCTCTTCTATGTGCATTTATGGTATTTCTTTCCCTATCTTCTATCCCAATGCATACCACTGGTCTGCTCCTTCACCAGCATTTAATACCATCTCCCAAGCCTTTTGTTTTGTGTCATATCGGGAAATGCGGTCGTCACATTGCCTCTGAAGTTCGTAGGTGAAACATTGGTGTTGTACATAGATCTCAATGCGGATCTGCCTGCAATTCCCGCCATGGGATGAATACGCCGTTCTCCGTTAGATCCTCAACTCGATTGTCCTGCTTCCAGTTCTGCAAAATGGCGTTTCTAGTAGCCAGGAGGGTTGATTCGCTGGGAAACCCTTGTCCATTTGGGCAGTTCTGTGCAATTGTCAACATTGGAATCTGGGCAATTGGGACATCTGAGCAGAGTGGCATACTGTGAATGCCCTTGCGGTAACGCTTGGCCTTGCGATCGAACATAGTATATTTGTCCTTTGGTAGCATCTCGGCCTCGGTGGGCATCTCAGCCTTCCATCGCTCCAGAGCTTCGAGGGTCTGTCCTCTCTTGGCGAGGGCTGCATCAACAGTCGCTACAACATTGTCGACGGCTCGCAGGCGAAGTCGATGGCGGCGTTTCTGGAACTTGGACAGCCGCCAGGGGATTTTCCAGAGAAGGCCACCTGAGAGAGGATTCGTGATGCGGAATGCGCCGAACATTGTCGAATAGCGTTGCGGGTTGGAGACACAATCAGAGGAGTCTTTTGGTGGTTGTCGAATGAACGTCAACTTTTTCCCAGTAGCCGGCGGCTGTTGAGCCGCGCAGACGCTTTAGCGCGGGCAGGACTGGAAGGCTGTTGGCTGCATAAGGTACCTACCTAGGCGAAGAAGCTTAGCGGAACATTGCAGGTTGCGAGGGCCGGATACAGTGGACGGCGTGTCAGTGGGGGAGCTCCAGCTTCCATTTAGGTGGTTACCTACTAAACTAGTAGTGGGGGTTAGAGGCAACCAGTTAGGCCACGGGGTAGTTTCTTTATGCCACGGGGTAAATCCTAATTAGGCAATTTCTCTCTTATTACCTGCCTATAAAAATTCTTATTACCTGCAGAAAAAAGGCTAAAGAAATAAAATTTAAATATAAAATGTTTATTTTAATTAGGCTTTATTTATTTAAAAATTACTTAATATTAATTTTTTTTATATTTTAATATATTATAAAATATTATATTAATATAATTAAAAAGTTAAAATATCCCTATAGTAATATATAAGGTATAGCTAATTAGGGTTTTAAATAAAAAGATAATATAATAAAATACTTATTTTTTAGTATAATATAATATAAGATATTATATATTATATTAAAAAAATATAATAATTTTAATAATAAGTCTTAAGATTATATAGCTATTACTATAAACCTTATAATCTAGCTAAATAAATAGCCTTAATCTATAAGTATAAAAAAGATATTTCTCCTAGCTTTAGTAAGCTAAATGCCTTTTCTATTATTACCTTATTAAGGTAATTATTACTAAGGCTCTAACCTCTAAAGATTAAGTTATAATAACTAAAAACCCTAAAAATTATTATAAGATATGCCGCTATGCTATTAATATTAATAGCATAAGTATTATATTATAGGAATTAATAGCAATTATAAAGTAAAGGAGGAGAAATAAGTGAGAAAAGAGAAAAAAAAAGGTAAATTAGGAAATAAAGATTTTAATATTAAAGGAAAAACTATAAATATTAGCAGATTAAAACTAGCTTAATAAGTTAATAATAGATTAATTTAGGCTATAAGGTAATATAATATAAGGAATATAAGTTAAAAATAAATATAGATAGTTAATACTTAGGATATTAATATAATAAAAAAGTTATATAATTTACTTAATTTATATTAAAATAAAAAATAAATTAAATTATAAAATATATAATAAAAAATAATAAAAAATAATAAAAGTTTTATTTTTTTAAAATTATATATAATTAAAATATAATTAATTAAAGTTAAAAATTTAATATTATATTTTATATAATATTTAAAACTTGAATATTAATTATTTATATTTATTTTTAACTTATATTATTTATATTATATTACTTTATAACTTAATTTAATTTATTATTATAAATTTATTAAGTTAGTTTTAATTTATTAATATTTATAGTTTTTTCTTTAATATTAAAACTTTTATTTTTAATTTACTTTTTTTTATTTTTTTTACTTTATAATAGCCTTTAATTTTTATAATATAATATTTAATATAATACTTTAATCTTTATAATTATATATTTTAACTATATAAATTATTATTAATATAAACTATTATTATTATTTAATATAATATTATTAATAAAGGCCTGCTATTAGCTTAATAAATATTAACTTTATTTTAAGTAATTAATTAAGTTTTTTAATATTTCTATTTAATTTATAATATAATTAATTAAACCCCAGTTTAAGCTACTGTTTCTTTACTAATATTACTTTTTCTATAGTTTTTAAATATAATATTAATTAGTTATATGCCCTAGTATATATAATTAATTAGTAAATTTATTATTAACTTTAGGTCAATTTAGCTTTTATTAACTAACTTATATAAAAGTTAACCTATTTCCTTTATAGAACCCTGCTATTACCCTGTATTTATCCTAGCTTTACTCTTATAGTCTTAGACTATAACTAGCCTATTAACCCCTATATAAGCAGGAGAAAGCTAAGTATATATTTAGCCTTGATAATTATATTCTATAGCTACTCTTTATAGCTAGTTAAAATTAAAAAGGCAGCTAAAAAGGTAGCCTAATTATTTATTAAAGTCTTACCTTACCTTATAGCTTTTTCTAGGTCTTTTAATTATAATAGCTTTTTAGTTAGTTAATTTAGGGATATTATATAACTTAAGATATTTAAATTTATATAACTAATTATATTAATTAAGATATAGTTAAAAATAGCTATTTTAATTAAGCTAGATTAATTCCTTAATAAAAAGTTCTTTTTAATAGCTATAGCTATTATATAAAGTTTATAGTATTTATAGCCTATAGCTTTAATTAATATTAATTTAATTATATTAATAAAGTTATAATTAGTTATATAATAAGCTAGATTAAACTATAGGCTATTATATATAATAGGTATTATATTAATAGCTATAATTAATACTAATAGCTATAACTAATAGTTAGGTTAGGGAATATATTTAAGTATAATAAACTTAGCCTAGTATATTAAATAAGTTAATTAGGGATCTTTTAGTTAGGGTAAAGAAAGAAGGCTAATATAGCTGCTAAGAAACCTATAGGCAGTATTAATACTGCTTAGTTAAGGCAGTAATTATATTACTAAGGCAGATAAACCTTATATAATTCTAACTTTTAAGATATAGGCCTACTATAGGGGCCTTATTATTTAAGCCTTATATATAAAGTTAATAGCTTAATAGCCTTATTAGGCTAATAATAAGAAAAAAAAATTAATTAAAATTTTATTTTTATTAATACTTAATAACTATATTTAATAGCTAAAAATTATTAATTAGATTTATTATATTATTAATAGCTTATTAATATATAATAAGTTTTTTTTTATAATACTTAAAAAAGAATTATAATATTAAAATATATTTAAAATTAAGCTTATTAACTTTTATTAAAAAACTAATTATATAAACATTAATTATTATAACTAAATAATTATAATTACTATTAATATTAATAATATAATAATATATTTTATAATAATTTTTAAGGTTTTTAATTATTATAATTTAATTTTTAAAAATTAAAGCCTTAATAATAATTACCTTAATAAGGTAATAATAAAAAAAGTATTTAGCCTATTAAAGCTAAAAAAATATCTTTTTTATATTTATAAATTAAGGCTATTTATTTAATTAAATTATAAAGTTTATAGTAATAACTATATAACTTTAAAATTTATTATTAAAGTTATTATATTTTTTTAATATAATATATAATACCTTATATTATATTATATTAAAAAATAAGTATTTTATTATTATTTTTTTTATTTAAGACTTTAATTAGCTATATTTTATATATTATTATAAAGATATTTTAACTTTTTAATAATATTTAAAAAAGAAAATTATATATTTTTTTTTATAATAAAAATTATAAATTAATTTAATTACTTATAATTAATAAATATTATATAGCTTTAATTTAATAATAATTAATAAATAAGATTTAAGTATTTTAATAAGCTATAAAAGTATTAATAGTAAAATCTCTAGCTTAATTAAAGTCTTATTAAACTTAATTAATAAAGTTATTTTTAGGCTATAGTATTTTAAGTAACTTTAATTATAATAAATATATTATTTAATTAGCTAAAAAGCTTTAAGAAGCCTAATTAAGTTTATAAGTTTCTTATAACTTTAATTTTTTTTAATTTATTTATTTTTTAAAGATTTTTATTTTAATATTTATAAAATTATTAAAAAATTATTAAGCTTTAATTATTTATAAATTTTGTATTTTAATTATTTTAATAAATTTATAATATTAACTTTAATTATAATTAAAATATTAAACCTAGATAACTTATAACTAGTAATTACTATTAAAATTAATTAATTAAATATATAAAGTATACTTTTATTTAGCTATAATTTTAAAATTAGCTATAATAAAATTATAAATCTTATTAAAAATATAACCTTTTTAGCTAAAAAATAAATATAAAAACTAGTAATAAAGGTATTTATAATTAACTATAATTATTAAATAAATTATTAATTACTTAATTTAATTATTTTTAAATATAAAATACTTTATTATTTAAATTTTAATTTTAATATTATTTGAAAGTAATATTAATTTAAGATTTTATTTTTAAGAATTAAATAATAATATATTAATATTTTAAAAGTAATAAATCTTTAAATTATTAACTTAAAAAATAAATATAACTTTTAAATTATAAGTATTATTAATTTTATAATTATAATCTTTATTAATTTATAAATAGGCTTTTTATAAGTAATATTTAAAGTTTATATATAATAAAATTATCTAGAAAATTCTATTAAAGTTAATTATATAAAATAAAAAATTCTATATATAAAAAAGAGTTTATATTTAAAAGTTAAAGCCTTTAATAAGTAAAAAAACTATAATTAATTAAATAGAATTTACTTAATTAAATATATTCCTTTTATAAAATAATAATTAATATTATAAAAGGCAATAAATAGTAATATTAATAGTAATTTTAATAAAGAATTATTAATAATATAATAAAAATCTTTAATATAAAAAATATAATTCTAAGTATTAACTACCTAATTTATATTTATTCTTAACTTATATTCCTTATATTATATTACCTTATAGCCTAATTTAATTTATTTTTAACCTATTAAGCTAGTTTTAATTTATTAATATTTATAATTTTTTCTTTAATATTAAAACCTTTATTTCTTAATTTATTTTTTTTCTCTCTTTTTCTTTTTATTTTTCTTTCTTTACTTTATAATAGCCTTTAATTCTTTTAATATAATATTTATATTATTAATTTAATTACTATAATTATATATTTTAACTTTATAAATTATATTTAGTATTAATTATTATTATTACTTAATATAATATTAATAATAAAGGCCTATTATTTTATTAATAGGTTATAATCCTTTTTTAGGTAATTAATAAGATTTTTTAAAGTATATATTTGCTTTTTAATATAAAAAATAATAAATATATTTTTAGTTATATTATAAAGCCTTATTTAGTATTTAAAGATTATAAGATTAACTTACTAGATTAGCAGTAATCTATTAATATATAGAAGGTCTTTAATTATAATTTTCTGTTACCTAAGGAAGGCATATAAATTCGGGATATCTCTAAGGTTAAAATCGTTAATGTTGGTTAGAGAGCTGGTTATATACGGGGAAAACATCTTTTTTATGCTCGTGGATTAAGGCCACTTGTTCAGTTAAATTATAAGGTTTATAGCAGTAGCTATATAACCTTAAGACTTATTATTAAGGTTATTATATTTTTTAATATAGTATATAATGCCTTATATTATATTATACTAAAAAATAAGTATCTTATTATATTATCTTCTTATCTAAGACCCCGATTAGCTATACCTTGCATATTACTATAGAGATATTTTAACTTTTTAATAAAAAATATAATATTAAGTATTATTAATATTAGCTAATTTTTAGTATTATAAGACTATATATTTAAATTTATATTAATTAGTAAATTATCTTTTTTAGATTTAAGTAATTTTTAAGCTAATTAAAATAAAGCTGGCAGAAAAGTGCTTTACCCTATGGCATAAAGAAACTACCCTGTAGCCTGACTTATAGCCAGGGTTAGACTACCTACCTACCTACCTAACCTAATAGATAGCCCAGAGCAATACGCCGATTCATTCATTCCGTTCATTTTACAAGAAGTGTACGCGACAGTATCGGCAGCATTGACTTGACGCCTTCAAAGCTTTGCATGTATCGCTTCCACTCAGCGAAACCAAAGGATATTGCTAGAGCGCGGCCGACGCAACACACAGCACCATGAGTTACTACTTCGCCATTGTCGGCACTCAGGACAACCCTCTATTCGAGCATGAGTTTGGCACCTCTAAACAGGGCGGTGACGGCCAGTCGCGCTTCAGCGATCAAGTCCGTCACTTGAACCAGTTCATCTTACATTCGAGTCTTGATATCGCAGAGGAGGTCCAGTGGTCACATGGACAGATGTGAGTTGTGCCCGAGGGGAGTGGCTTTGAAGCAGGCAAGGTGTCGCGCATGGCCGTTTCACAGCTTTAAAAGGACACGACGCGACATGATACTAAACTCTGGTTCTTCTGCAGGTATCTCAAGTGTATTGACAAGTTCTTCAACAACTACATATCATGCTTCGTCACCGCCGGCAACGTCAAGTTTCTCCTGCTCCATCAACCCATAGTCCCGACAGGAACATCATCACGGTCATCAACTGCCATCGGGGCTAATCCCACAAGTCCAGCTACCGAGGAAGCCATCAAGATGTTCTTTACGGAAGTTTATGAGAATTGGGTCAAGGCTATCATGAGTCCCTTCTACCGCGCCAACATGGAGGTGCGTAGCCCTGTTTTTAGAACGAGGGTAGCGGCAGCTGGGAGGAAATACTTGTGAATGTCGACAGGAAAGCTTCGCGTTCTTATGATACCATTTTTGAAACTTTATATACAATGCAGTAAATATGGGTCATCTCTTGATACAGGTGTCTGAATTCTCTATTATGCTAGCCGTAACATTGAGGCCGACTCATAAATCACGAGTGGAGTACGGTTGTCTGGAGTGATGGAGACTTATGAAGTGATCAATGTTCAATGTGGTATTCATTTGCTAGGTCGTCTTCCACGACGCCTATGGTAATATCATATCCGTATCCCCAACGCCTTAGTCAAATACATCCATCCCAGTGCCGTATAAGCGCAACTGAATAATCCTTCTCAAGAGCGGGCCATCAACCAAGGCAGAAAGCCGTTTAACCACCGAAACCGTAGAGGGTACGTCCCTGTCGCTTGAGAGCGTAGACGACATCGAGGGAGGTGACAGTCTTGCGCTTGGCATGCTCAGTGTAGGTGACAGCGTCACGGATAACACCCTCGAGGAAGGTCTTGAGAACACCGCGGGTCTCCTCGTAGATCACTAAGATAGAATATTAGCATCTTAATAATGTGGAAATGCATTGAGGTTAACTTACTAGCAGAAATACGCTTGACACCGCCACGACGAGCGAGACGTCGGATAGCGGGCTTGGTGATTCCCTGAATGTTGTCTCGCAAAATCTTTCGGTGACGCTTGGCACCGCCCTTGCCAAGACCCTTGCCGCCCTTGCCACCTAACATGAAGCATCAGTATGTGTTGTTGATGGGCTAAGCTTGGTGTTGAATGCAGTTCACCAGCGCGTCAGCATGGTCAGCATCGACGACCGTGCAACGACGCTGAAGAATGCATCAAAATAAGAGAAAGTACTTACGTCCAGTCATGATGATAGATGAAGGTGATAAAGTCTTGATGAAAAGAGATGAAAGTGACGCGTTATCGCGATGTTGTAGATGACGTTGAGACGCGTTGAAGATGGGGAGTGAGAAGAGTGAAAGGGGAAAAACTACTGCGGGGAGGGGCGAGAAGGCGAGGAATAAATACGTGTAGGCAATCAGTAAAAAACAACAGCTGTAGGCGACAGAAATCACTGCTAAAATGCGGGCAGGATCAGTGAAAAAATGGGCACCAAAATCGCTATAATCGAAGCGCCTTACCGCTTTCGGATACCCGCGTGAGAGATGTTGTGGTTCGATTTTTTGATTGGCTGATAACTCAGATCACTCCCGTCGTGCCAGGCAGGTCCAGCTGCAGCCAGAATTTGGAGCTGGAGGGGGAGTGGGTCAGCGGCCAGTTCTTTGAGCCTTGAGGACAAAGTGCATATGATACATAGTAGAGTTGCGCCACTGTAGCTTTTCCATTCTCCCGTCATCTCCAGCTGGTGGCTACCTAATCTACTAAGGTAGTAGGTAGGTACCTAGGTAGAAAAGCGCTCGAGTCACGTTGACTCTATGTCTTGAAACTGTTCAAATAATGCAATATCGAATAACCTTGAGCATGCAGATGCATCTATTGTAACAGTATTCACTTCGACATAATTATACAGTTGACGCTCTTGTTGCATAAAGTTAGTTGGCTCAGTAAGGTAGCTTTTCCCACCACTGTAGTTACTAGTAATTCAGGTAGCCTCATCACAACACAACGAGTCTATCGAGACGCGATTCCGCAACAACAATGGGCTCAACCTTTTTTACTCTGATTATCAGGGTATCTATCCGTCAACACGCCGCCTCTCTGAGTGCCTATTCTCGTAATGTACAGGTACCTCAACGCGTGAATGTATGCTGCCCATGCTACATATACACAGAAGCAAAGTCGCTTTCTCCATTTGCACAGCACGCGTGAGTCAGGCCGCTTAAGAAGCCTATTCATACCGGAAAACGCCAGTGCCATGCCCATGCTCTCGTAACAAAGTCAACAGTAGCGCCGACCGCCAGTCCACATCCCATATATTCGACCCTCGCAATACGAATCATTGCCACCACATCCCATATACTTCATTATGCCGATTGTCCCAAAAATGAAGGCTACCAAACGCAAGTGCAGACTCGTTTATATCGCAATGTTCATTACAATCATCACATCATCGAGTCGTCCATCTCCACGTCGTCCTCGAAACTCTCAATTGCTTCTTTGATCTGTTGGCTTGCCTGTTTAGTTGTCAGTATAAAACGGAACACGACAGCACAAAGTTCTGGTATTCTGCTAGCTTACCTTGGGATCCAGGGCAAGGGCAATAGTAAAGTGCCGCACTGAGAGCTGCTTTTCGCCCATGCTTCTATACAGTTTGCCGAGGAGGAAGTGAACTGTGGCCTCGTCTGGCGCCAGGTCCTTGAGTATCATCAGCTCTTTTTGCGCCGCATCTAATTGACCAACGGCAAGCAGTGCTCTGGCCTTCTTGTATCGAGTTTGGGCTGCACGAGGTGCGAGGTCAACTGCTTTGCTATAAGCTTGCAGAGCAGGCATTATTTGCTTCTGCTTCTCTAGCACTGTTCCAATGCAAGTTATCAGCACTGCATTGTTGGGGTTGATGCTCTGAGCTGCATGGAAGTGCGTGTACGCCTTATCGTAAGCGCCGAGACGTTCCTGGACCCTTCCTATGCCATAGTAGGCATTGTAATGGCGCCGGTCGGCTGATATGGCTTGGCGATATGCCGTGAGTGCCTTATCATATTCTTCGTTGGTAACGTGCTCGTGTCCTTGCAAGGTGAAAGCATATGCGAATTTGGGATCTAGTTGAGTAGCTCGCTTGAAACACTTGAGTGCTTGTTCATGGTCGCGTGCCAATGACCAAGCATTCCCCAACGCACACCAAGCCTGTGGTGAAAGCCATGCGGAATCTACTAACTCATGTGCGAGAAAAGAAAGGTCCGTCTCCCTTCTGAGATGCCAGAGAACCGTAGAGTATACCTCCATATCCTCGAGTCGTGACGGTGCTTGCACACGCATCTTCCTGAAGAACTTCTCGGACTCAGCATATGAAGCCTGCTCAAAGTGAGCTCGACCCATCTGTGCCAAAACCCACGGTGTGTTTTGGTGAGGCATCGGAAGTGATTGAAAATGCTGAATGCTCTCAGTGCATTGGAACTGGGATAACGAGTAGTATCCGTTTGCTAGCTTCTTGACAAGATCGAGCAGCCATCTGAGTCCTTCTTCGACCTTCTGAGCGTCAACCTCCGATGTCTTGTGCACCGGCGGTGGAGGGGGGATCTCTTTGGCTTTGGGTAGCTCGCTGTGGTCCATATCGGCCTGTGCCTCTTCGAGAGGTTTGCGATTACCACTAACCACGCGACCAACACTAGAGCCACTTGATCCAGGTCGAACGATTCGAGAAATTGGGGGCCTAGCCTTCTTCAGCTCCCTGACGGCCGCAGTTCCCATCCCGACCGCCCCCGAGTTTGCTTTGGATGACGGTCTAAACATGTTGAGCCTTGCACTACGTCGGGTTGTCGCTGGCTCTTCTGAATTTGTCGTTCGCTGTGCTGGGTGTCCCGATACAGTCCGTTTTCTTTCTGCCGCCGGTATAGACGATCGCAACGATACTGAGGGTGCGGCGTTCGACGCATCAGTCATCACATTTTCTGTAGATTGCTCTGGTAGCCCCTTGTCTTGCGCCCTTGTGCGTCGAGATCCTATGCGATAATTCATTCGCGGGGGCGCCTCCTGCGCCTGGTCGATAGCTTGGGCATGCCGCGTCCTTCGAGGTGGAGCCTGAGGAGGCTCATGGGAATGGCCAATACGAGATGATGTCGTAACTGAAGATGTCGTACCTGGAGGCGTCTCCATGCCGTCAAAACCAGAGCTGCTGTTAGTCGATGTCGCATAGCGCATGCGTCCCTCTTGGATCTTCTGCATAAATTCGCTCTTATCGGCTTCCTGGCCAGAGTCGCCGTTAGTAAGCTCATGGATTGTTGGGGAATGATTGGAGCTGAAGGGATCGCTTGCGACATCCATTGTAGCATTCCGTTGGGACTTCTTCATGGGGATATCTGTAACGATTGGTACAGATCCTTCTCTTGATACTAAAGGGTTTGTTTCCACATCGAAACCATGTACTAGCGTGTCGCTGGTTTTGAAAACGTTTGGTACACGGACAGTGATGCCAAGGTCGCATAGCGCTTCGAAAGCATCCCACATGAAAGGATTCAGCTTAAGAGCCTCTTCGAAACAGGCGACGGCCTTCTTCTTGTCGTCATATGCGCGATGGAGTCGTCCTAGAAGACAAAGAACTGCAGGCGCATCGGGAAGAGCGGTTCTGGTGGTTGCGCTATGTTTCCCTAAGCTGCATTTCGATGCCCAGTAACTTCGGGCTTTCTCCAAGGCAGAGATGCCATCCTTAAATCGTTCGAGAGCCAAGCATGCTTGAGCAAAAACCCAAGCACACCCCAGATGACCACCACGGTATCCTATGGGCTTGCTAACGTCGTAGGCTGAGCGAAAGTCGCCGAGTCGCAAGTGGCATAGAGCATAGAGGTATGTAGACTCGCTGGATCTGGGATCCTGCGCCAGTAAGCGTTCGGCGAAGAATAGGCCGTTGTGGTAGGAGGCATTATCGAGATGATAGTATATCGTTTGCCTCAAAAGGCCACTGGTGGCCGTCGGAGGGGGCGCCATACTAAATGTTGCTGTCCAGTGATGAGGTTTGAGAAGGATGTTCGGGGGTTCGGACGGTGATGGCGCTGACGGAGTTGCCTAACGACGTGTTCTGGCCATGAGACAATCGATGTACAAGATCGGAATAAAATGATTCAATGGGAATAGACCCTTCAGTCGGCGACCAACAATGGTCTTCTTAACCAAGCAGTTGTTTATTCTCGTGCTAAGCCGTTCGCGTGAGTGGCGGGGACCAGCCAAATCGAAAGAAAACAAAGCAGCCGTGGGTCAATCGCTCGGCAGTCGTAGGGGGTATCAGCGTCGTGAAACGAATTAATGATTAAGAAAAACAACAAAGAGATGCAGAGCGCAAGCCAATTCTGTCGATCTAAGGTAGCCTCTGTTATGTCGCGGCCTAGGAAAGGAGCAAGAGGTCGTCACAAGTATGGAGTCGTTAAAGGCGAGCAACCTTTCGTGAACGGGAACGGTGGGTCGGTCCTAGCGAGCGAGCGAGCGAGCGAGACAGTGAGAATTGTTGATGAAGATGGGACTGAAGGAAGCTCAAAAGTATAGAAGGGACGAAGAAAAAGAAGGAATTTCCCTGCTACCAGCTAATACGGCTTCGATATGAGTTGCTCATGGTATTGCACGGGTTGCAAACTCAGCCTGACCCTAGGGGATGCTGTAGGTAGTAGAAGGTGCAGTGAACCTCATGGGCGTGCTTGCGTGAAACAGGCTTTGAATGTTTGGTGGTGACGGATTAGCCAAGCGCGCGGTACCTACTGTCGTGACGCAATGGATATGATTGGCTGAGGGTTGCGCCTAGCAACCAGCCACCAAGTATATCTACTTGATGTCGCTCATATGTCAGGCGTGGTCTTAAGTACCGCGACTATATTGTCTCGGTTCTTCTAGCCACTGAGATTTGGCTCCTGGCATTGGATGGATCCGTACCTGCAGACTACCTCTTCCATTAGTACTAACCTAAGGTAGGTAGGTATGGAAGTTCCCAGCCAAATCGACATTTCCTTCTCTGCAATCTACAATTGTCAATGTGGCAGGCATCCTACTATCATAGGTACCTGTACCTTGAGTCAAGAAATAATGCCTGGTTTCCGTTGTCTCAAGAATGATTCCTTTAGCACTGACTACCAACCTAAAACAAGATTGTCTCTAACAATGTGTCCATGTCTTGCGTTTACTTTGTTTTATTATTTGCTATAAATTGGATAAGCATCTGTCGTGCATTGCTGCGTCCACATATAAGTTGCGTTGAGTTCGATTCGTACATGGATGCTTACCGAGTCCACAGCCCATGGATAAAACCGAGTTGAATACGGAATACTGTTCGCAAACATGCCGAGTCAAAGTTATTTACATCAGTCAATACAACAGTGGCAATGATCTTCGTGGTTTTGAATGGTAGAACACACGAGGTTCCCAGAGATTCATTAATCATAACTGAGTATCCTATATCCACCACTCTTGCTGTGAGCAAGATCTTGATGTTCCCATCATTCCTTCCTTCACAATGTCAGGACGAAGCCGAGCATATCGGCCACTGACTAGGACGGTAACCACATTTAAGCAGCGATGGTAACCTCAACCTCGACACCGGCCTCGACTGTAACACGGTTAGACTCTGCCCAGATCTTTTCAGGCGGAGGGGTGCCTTACTGTTGACGATGACGGACTTGACAACCTCAGTGGGGGCGTGGAGGTCGATAAGGCGCTTGTGGACGCGGAGCTCGTAGGAATCCCAGGTCTTGGAACCCTCACCACAAGGGGTCTTGCGGGTGGTGATCTTGAGGTTCTTGGTGGGCAGACGGACGGGACCCTTGATGGTGAGGCCCTTGCTGCGGGCACGCTCAATGAGCTCAGCGCTGACCTTCTCGAGAGACTGGACCTTTCGGCTGGTCAGGGTGATTCGGATACGGTGGCTCTTCTGTTGTGGGCGTTAGCATCGTGCCAGCGGTTTACTTCACGGTGATATCGACGTACGGGAGCGTCACCGACGTCCTTCTCGTTCTTCTGGTGAGACATTGTGAATGGCTGTCAAGACTCGGCAAAAGTAACTGCAACGGTAACGTGATGACGGCCTGGGAGGTATGAGGGATTGATTCCTTTTGTTGTAGAAGCGTTTAGTTGACAATTAAGCCCCAATTATCAAAAAGTTGTGCGCTTATCGCTTATCGCCAGTTCCGGCACGTGACGAGATCTAAGAGCTGACAAGCGGCTAAAGCTAAAATGCATCAAATGGAAGCTTGATCAAACAGAATATCTCGGGACGTCAACTCGCAAAGCTTATGCATAAGTGCTCAAATACTGTTCTCGGTGCCTTGATAAAGTATTTCCAGTCCTTCAAGCTTCTTATTTCATAGGTAGTCGTGTGAACTGTAACAGAGCAACCTCATTCCATGATGGCTAGACGAGGTAAGAAAACTTTGGACTCATACTTCAAGTGACGGAAATACATAGGTAAAGTCAGTATGTCATATTGTGCATCTAGACCAGTTAATTTTGGCACACATATTTGATGTCTTGAGTTTTTGTTACCCCGGCAAGTGGAGTGACCAATCAAATCGGTGCAATTGCTACCTACCTTAACGTTAGTTCTCCCCTGTCATCAGCATCGTCATTCCCCTTCTCACCCCTTCTGCGAACACTTCAGCTTGATCGACCTAACAACTACGTCTTCCCAGCTATCGCTACTGTGCAGCTACCTAGTTCTGTATCGATCTGAGCGTATTCACTAGTCACAATGGCTCAGAAAGCGAAAAAGGACCGCGCCAAGTCCAACGCGGCGGCACTTAACAACTTGCACATCGGTACTCTTATCGTCAACGCCCTCTTCCTCCTTTCTCACTTCCTCTTCCGTGCTCGCTCTATCTGGCTTTACGTTCTCCTTTCTACGCCTGCCCTCATCTGCGAATACATTCTCGAGGCTTCCGGTCGACCGAAGTACGACCCAACTACACGCGCCCTACGTACCGCTGGCGAAGATCTATCCTCTCCTGGCTTGACCGAATACATGTTCGACGTAATCTGGGTTACTTGGGCTGCAGTAATCTTCGTCGTTATCTTCGGAAATAAAGCTTGGTTTCTGTGGCTTATTCTTCCGGCATATGGCTTGTACTTGGGAAGTGGACTACTGGGCATGGGAAAGCAGAAGATGGCCGAATTCCAAGGTGCGGGCGATGGTGCTGGTGCAGCTCCCCAAGGAAATCGCAGAGCACGTCGGGCTGCTTAAATTTCCCATCTCTCATTGGGGGCATTAGATCTCTCCTGGGATTCTAAATCTATTGGCTGTCTAAGGCTTCTGTTTCGGACCTTCACCAGTCCAGCGCTCCATGGTATCATCGTCCACATTGCGGACTAGGACATGAATATGTTCCAAGGAGCGTACACTTTGAAGGGCGACCCAATTCTTAAACCACAGCACTTTGCTCTCTCCGTTTGGACCCAGAGCATCGATGAATGTCTTTTTGACGAACGACTGGACCAAAGCCCTGCTCTCGGGTGTCATATCACCGGTCTCGGAGTCCGTAGGTATGGTTGTGCGCAACCACACGACAATGTGTCTGATGTCCGGTTCCAATCCGTAAGGCCAGTCATTGATCAAGACATGGTAGTCTGACGGGTCCTTGAATGGGACGGTAGATCTTGGCGTGAATGGCGGGTTTCCCCATTCCTGAGGCAGGCGGTTTACAAGAAGATAGTTCGTCATGGAGCCATATTCTGCCTTGGTCTCTGCAGTCCAAGCCATATATCGACGAAGGTCAGAGGGCTTGCGCTTCAGGACAGAGAGGTTGTTCGTCCCTGTCCAATGTCAACGGCTGGGCTTGAAACAGAACAGAGGATGTCGACTAGATACTAAGTAGAGCTGCTTACTGATAATCTCCCTTAATTCCTCCCAATCATGCTTGTGAAACTCCTCATCAGTCTGAGAGAGGACCCATCTGTCGACTTCCGTCAGAGGGAAGGGCGCTTCTTCTGGAGGGTTCTCGCCCATGTCGTAGCAGGTTCTTGAGGATATGGAGAGTCTGAAAGATCTCGTCTGCCACCAGAGATGGGGGGTTGGTATCGATGTTCTGATGCGTGTGCAAGGTGCCCGTGTTATGAGAGATATGGCGCTGAACGTTATGGTTTACGGGAAATGCAATTCTGAACTCACAGGCTCGAATGGATACCTACCTACCTATACTAAGGTAGTCATCGTGGTGCTCGGGCACCCAAGGTATGAGGTGCGGTAAGAAGTTGGCCCCAGTTGGCTTATGTCAGCGACCACAAACAATGGATCGACGGGAGCCATCGTCTTTGCATGACTGAGGAAACCAATATATCCTTAAACAAGTGCTCCGTTGAGTACTGGGCTTGCGATTGCTTAGAGATAGGTTTCTATAAGGGTTATCACATGTGAAGAGTGTGTGGCCTCTTATCAGCCGTTAAGAAGCTGCGCCAGCCCAGAGTTTCAGATCCAGTCTATTGAACCAACGCCAGCCCCTCCATCATCGATCTCATATCTTTCTTCAACGCGTCAGGGACCCTTTACGATCTACTCGAACTGGGCCGATTGGAGCCATATGATCACAATTTGTAGCCAATTGAACTTTCGATCATTGTTGCCACAAAGACATTCAATTGAAGGGAGGAAACCTACCCGTAAATTCCCTTTCACTCCTCATGAAACGACTCTGCCATCAAGAAAAGCTGTCCTCGTCATGATCCTTGGTCCTATAAGCCTCGTTGACTGTGGAGTATTTCTTATATTTCTTGCACCTCAACTCATATGGCACGCTGGGTTCTTTCTGACCCTATTCACGGGTCTCAGGGCCCTGCCATTTCTCCGTTGGTAATCCCTAGCTACTTATCATGCCAGTCTAACTCTTGTAACATAGTGATTCGACTTCCTTATGAGTTCATCACTGACCGCTATCTGACTCATTCGACTCGCCAGCTTGCGTTTACTCAGACAGCTACTGTGTTTGAGGATCTTGTGATACGTTGTGTGCGCTATGCCTTTGCCAATATCCCCGCCAAGGTTGGGCGAGTCTTCTTCGGCAAACATGTTACGTTACCATTTATTCACTGGCGCATGCTTCGCCATGGCTATGTCAGATCTCCAGTTCACTACAGGGAATATCACATAGGAAAAGTCGGTTTCATTTCTCGCTATAGCTGTGATGCGGTGACTAACTACAGCAGGGAGATATCAAGTCAAAGGGCACTTGGATTATGCATCAACCGGACCATCGTCCAGATTTTGTCCTTTACTATGCACACGGTATGCTTGGAGCAGTTACTAACCATGTGCTCACATTGCTGATTATCACAAGGTGGTGGATTCTTGATGGGCTCAAGTTACTTTTACCTCGAATTCCTCATGGCCTGGCATCACCTCCTTGTTGAGGCTGGATTTAATAACCCTGCAATATTTGCACTCGAGTATACTTTAGTGCCTGATCAAGTTTACCCAAGGCAGGTCTTGGAGGCACTTGAAGGTTACAAGCATGTCCTTGAAGTCGTGCAAGACGCATCCAAGATTTGCGTTTCGGGAGATTCGGCTGGCGGGTCACTGATTCTCAGCTTGTTGCTCGAGTTGGGCGCTCAGGCTGGCAATGAAGACAAGAAGGGCATGAAGGTCAACATCCGGGGCGGCCTCTCGGATACAGTTCCACCTCATCTACCTCTCCCGCGTATGGCTACACTGATTTCGCCATGGATAACGCTGATGTCCAATTTACACTACAGCTCCAAAAGTGACTTCTTGGATAAGAGAACTTTGTGGAGATATGCACATGAGTATGCTGGAGAGAATATGATACAACAGCAACCGGCTTCTCCCGGTGACTGCGTCGATGAGGGGCTCTGGAGAGCAGCCAGTCCCGAACGAGGATACTTCATCGTCTTTGGAGAAGAGGAAGTATTCGCGCCGGATATTGAAGAATTTCTCAAGCGACAAGCTAAGATTGGGATTCAAGCTGAAGGACAGAAATTCGACGGAGGGATTCATGCGTGGCCAGTAGCCTCACTATTCCTATCCAGTACAGAGGATAAGAGGCTGCAAGGACTTCGAGCTGCTGTCAAGGAGATTAGAAGACGGATGCTTGAACGGGGTACGCTGAATGGGGGTAGAGCATAAAATCAGATTAGATCAAGTAAAACTTCATAGACGAGGCCCGTAGTTAGTGATTCAGGAACCATAGTACAAAACTCGGTTTCGTCCTCACCAGGCCTGCTCAGGGGATTAAAGCTCAACGTGTATCATCACCAGGATGCAGAGGCAGGAGAGGATATGCAGATGGGAAACAGTGGAACTCACTTGGTAGAGATTGATGCATCTGCCTGCTGAAGTTCAGAGGTGACGTGTCCATGAGCCAGCCCGTAGGTAGGTCACTGATGACTGTTGCGGGTGCATCTCAACGATGGGAGCCTGAAGTGAGCGCCTAGGGCTGCCACAAGGCATCTGACCCATGCCAGTCACTCTGGGATCTGAATCAACGCTGCATTTCAGCATATTCGTTGGAGAATGGCCCAGGTATGGGCTCCACAAGCGCGCAGGCGGAACATGCGGCTGAAATTAGGCATAACTTGCAAACCAGATAACGTCAACCATGTTTATGTTATGTTTGAGGCTGAACACGAAATGCCGGTGATGAGTCTCTGGTGAGGAGCAGAGCTAGCTCACAGTCAGAGAACCAACACTGCATCGTGAGCTTCGAGATATGGGCAAGTTAGTAGAGAAAGGAAGAGTAAACGATATTAGGATAAACGAGGCGCATCTTATCCACTAGGTGCCTACTAGGTACTTACCTATAAGACTTCCCGCAGATGGTAGGTTAGGTAGTTGTTAGTAGGTATGTAACTTTAAGTACCCAAGTGCAGCAGTAAATACTATACTATTATTGAGAAGAAACGCGTAAAGTGTAAATGGTCTCATATTACAGTGTGGGGCGCACGTGGTAAGCACGTACCATACATATCTGAGCTGCATATCCAGCTCGTTCCTGCCCTGAAACTTTTAAAGTACCTACCTACGTCGTAGTGGGTGCATGGCGTGGGAAGGATCCCCCCTGGATGGTTCCCATCGATCTGAGGGATCAGCTTGAGACGCCGTCGTCTCTGATTTGGGGTTTGGGCGGAAGTCACTTTGTACCCAGGTAGAGAGCAAGTCCCCGCGTCCACGGCATGGCAGGCTGCGTCCATTTGTGCATATAAACGCCCGGCATTCCCTCGTTTCCCCCGCCATCGCCATTTGCCGCTGCTGTGTCGAATGCAATTGCCAACAAACAACCTTAACTTCTGACGCTGACGTTCAAATAACGCCCCTGATCAACATTGTGAAAGCGACTCATGGCCACATTCTTGAGAGGCTTTACATACTTGTTTTCCGATCCTGGGGTCCTACGCTTATTCTGCTATTCGTCCTCATCTTAAAACTCTCTGTCAACCAAAAGAAAAAAAAGAATTGTCGGTTCAAACAAGATAATCGGTAATCTACCAACGAAGCCGCCATTTCCATACTTTCTTACCTCCTTCCAGATCCCAGCCTTTGTCCACCAAGGTGTTCCGTCTACCTAAGTGGTATTCGTCAACTCAATCACTAACCGACGTGAACTTACTTACCTGAGACTCAACACTTCCTGGCTTGTCGGTTTACACGCGCACCATTACTTCCC
The DNA here is from genome assembly GCA_017165645.1 of Fusarium sacchari. Classification (NCBI taxonomy): domain Eukaryota; kingdom Fungi; phylum Ascomycota; class Sordariomycetes; order Hypocreales; family Nectriaceae; genus Fusarium; species Fusarium sacchari. Next base: position 460,810 of record JADANP010000012.1, read on the forward strand.
GAGCCTCATTTCACCCGCGTATTGTACAACCTCCATCCAGCAGGGGATTTTGTCGGGTGGCCATCTCAATAACAAGGGGTCTTACACACAGCCACTGGCAACCCGCCGCCCCTCTCACTACACTGCAACCAACCACTTCCACTTATATGTTAGTAGTTAGTTGTTATAAAGGTATGTAGGTTAGATGTTTGTCTTCTTGTACTCCATACTTGTCTACCAACTTCATCGCCCTTATCCTACCAGCCTATATGTGGTGACCTTGTAGTCCACCGTCACGTCAATCATATCACATCGTCATTCCCAACCCCAGTCCGAGACGGGAGCTCGAGCTTGCTGATTCGTGCGTGAGCTAAACCTCTTCTTACTCCCCCTGTCCACTTTGCGCACGGTTCTTATTAGCACCCGACAAGTGTGAGCAGGTCCGTCTTGTTCATTGGATTTGTCTGATAAAATAAGAACACGACGTTCCTTCAGTTTGATCGCTTTGTTTCTCCTTCAACACTATATTACCTGCATTTATCATACTACTACCTCCTATTCTTGGATGCCTTGGTGCAAATACCTTTTAACTGACCAACCAACCACAAGCACAGCAACTTGCACAAAGAAACAAATCGACAAATAAAGCCAGATATTTAGCTTTTATCTATTCTCGATATTATCCACACCTTGGTTTTGATTGTCTTTGGTCAAACAAAGTAGCTTCTGCTACAAACGTTCAGAGGCGCTGTACCAACCTTGTTCTGACGCCCTTTTATTCTTGGTGTTCGCTATTAACCTTACGTACACTACCTATTCTCGAATCACCCCCGCTGTTTCATTCGACTGTACTGCCAAGCATCATCTACGTTATCCACAGCACTATCAAAGAAGACCGGCTCGGGTTTGCATTGCAACGGGTCTCTATTCGTTCACTGCTGGACAAAAACAATATTATCCCGGCCGCTTCGGCGTGCAAGCCCCACCATACCTAATCCTAAATCATTCCGCTACAAACACCGCAGACCGAAAAAAATTATTTATTATGTCGACCGACGACAGCTATGCCCCAAAGTCTCCGGACCTCTCTTCTTTTTATTCCAGTGGCCCCACTCAGGAAGAGCTCCATCATCCACAGCCTGGCAGTCACTTTAGCCCGGGCTACCAATATAAAGCAGAGTCCCCAACCTACACCAGATCTACTTCTTTTTCTTCTTATGTTCCACCATCTTTGAATCTCAACAATAACGGCGGTACATATGATTTCAAGTACCGGCCACAAGTCGACTACCAGCAAGCTTCATCACAACTAAGATCTACAAGACCGGAATATCAATCTTACCGGTCGCGACATTCTTCAATCCAAGACCCCTACGTCTATTCTTCACTAGACAAACGCCCCTCTTCTGGTAACGGATTCGAGGATACTTTTGCCTCTTCACACACACAGTCACTACACCACACTCCGGCGCCACCTGCGCCGTACGGCCAAGCCTATCCAGAGCAAACTCCGCTTTCCAACGCGGCTGCGTACGACACATCCTACGCACCACTAGAGGGAACCGGCGCAACAGAGCGCGCTCCAACATTCGGTGCTATACCTTTTGATACAGATATGCCTCCGCGCAAAGCCGCGCCGCCTGCGGCGCCCGCTATCGACCCATCCCCCGTTCGAACCAAGTTTCCAACTGCCAGGATCAAACGAATTATGCAGGCTGATGAGGAGGTTGGAAAGGTTGCACAGCAGACCCCGATCGCTGTGGGCAAGGCTCTTGAACTTTTTATGATCCAACTCGTTACGAAGAGCGCCGACGTGGCCAAGGAGAAGGGTTCCAAGAGAGTCACAGCACCAATGCTCAAACACGTAGTCGAGGCCGATGAGCAGTGGGATTTCCTTCGTGACATTGTCAGTCGCGTCGAGAACGAGAAGGAGGGTAGTAGGTCAAAGGCCAAGCAGGAGAGCTCAAGTGATGAGGAGATTGAAGAGCCCAAGAAGAGAACACGCGGCGGCAGAAGAAAGAAGGCTCAGTGATCTGCTTTCAATACGGAGTATTATATGTTGTCTTGGCAATGTTTGGGATGCGTCATGAGGGATAATGATCAAATAGCAGGCGTTTAGGTGGACTCGCATCGAGCCGGAGTTTGGCGCATTGAAGACAATTCATCGCATGGACTTTTGGCATACTGGGTATTTTAAACGCTTGCGCGCACTTGCGCGCTTGTGGACTGGTGCAATATCAATTGCTGGTGCTGCAAAGCATCTCGGAGAGTACGTTATCATGATTACACGGCAATTTAAGCAGAGGTACAACGGCTAAAGCTGTCACCTTGTCACTTACTGGCTACCAAATTATGAATTTCTTGTATGGCTTGACTCATGCGTCCTGTCTCTACAAGTTCAACTTTGTTCACGACCTAACGCTTACGTTCCTGATATATAGGCTGTAATTAGGGGTGAAGTTTGGCACATTGTGGTTTCAGCGTCTATATCCCCAGGACTTTGTTTCTTTTCCGATACCCTTTCTTCCAGTGTTATGGTCACGACTGTGTCAACTGGTCTTGGATCTCAATCATGCCGAAACTTGCCCGCGGTTAAAAAGTGTATATGGGTTGCGTATCCGGGCTGTGATCAAAGTTGACGAGGCTGGATGGCTTGCGCCGTGAGAGCTCAAACCACTTCTCTAACATACTACTCCCCAACATAGATGAACAGTCTATATCGAATTCCACACAGACCATATTTTTGACTCTACAGAAACAGATGATGGAACTCCAGATCAAGGGAATTAATTATGTTCCCGACATGCCTACCCTAGAGCCTAGCGCATCCTCGTAATCACTGACGTAGGTGGAACTGACGTCAGTAAGATATACTTCTCATTGAAATATAATACTACTAAGTTACCTATAAGAGCTGGAAATTGGGCATACATAATGACCACAGAGGTCCCTACAGGTAAGAAGACTCGAGGCCTTGAAATTCAGTACATATCAAATTAACAGAAACGACTTCAGAGTTCACAGCAACCCGCCCAAGATTGTGACAACTTACTTTAGTCTCATCATCACTTAGAATAAAAGGCCCTGGTTTCTTTAATTCCTCGAGCGAGCCTCATGACGGAGTACACCATAGGCAACCACATAGTTAGGAGGGAGGTCTCCGGACTCAAGCGTGGGTAACGAGTCATTGACGTCTCAAAAGGAACATACAGAGAAGGAGGAGAACGCTCCGAATTGCTCAAAAGAGTTCAGGTCAGCGTCTAGAGATTAAGACCATCCAAAGGTTATAAGGAGCCGAGGTTGGAGCCTGCCCAACGAACCGTTTAGTAGTCGAAATAACAGCACGGGATTATCAACCAGTCAAAAAGCGCAAAATCTAGGTATAATTCTACTCACGAGGATTTGTACTCCGTACATAAGTTCTTCTAGAGTGCTAATAGAATTCTATATCAAATTGCAAACCCTGTAACCTCCAGGGACTCAGGGGTTCAATGAGCTTTCTGATTGGGCTATCGATCGTTTCCATCCATTGGATTGGATGCCATAGGTTACTTCTCTGTCCAAGCCCGAGGTGAGAGCTCCCCATCCACACCCCAGATAGGTATGTACTATACCGGGCTCCTAAGCTTGCAATGGATCCAATGCCAAGGCCTGAGCTGTCCGTTCCGGCTCCCTAACATTATCCACTAATATCCGCAACGACTCCTGTAAATCTTCTGAAGAACAAGTCATCCTCCACTGACTTTGGGCTTGGACGGTTTCGTCAACCTCGAACATCAACCAGCTTGGAACCGTCGTCACTCTTGCGAATAGACTCTTGATTGACTCTCCCTTCCGTCACTCCCGTTATACTGTCACAATATCCAGTATTTCTTCCTTCATTCTTAGCTCAGACCCTAGATGACGAACCGCCAGCTGTCCCTTACAGGCGCTCGCTCCCCCGCGTAAACCAAAACCAATGTCGTGGGACTTGCTTCAGAGGTTCCTCGAGTCCGACGTCTTCAACTCCAACCCCTTTCTCCCCGTCTCATACCTCTCGTGAGTCTCCTGCAAATCCCTGCACGTCCTACAGAAGCCGGCGATACTGTTCGCCGCACACTTTTGCTATGCCTCTTCATTCTCGCTTCTTCCGCCCTCTCCGACGTCGCCAATCGCTAATGCCACCTGTCGCAACAGCCGGTATGCCGACCACGTGGGGATTCACTATGTTCTCTGCCAGAAGCTCCGCCAGTTTCCCTACGAGGATATTGAGTTCTTCCTACCGCAATTATGCCACCTCATAATCAGCGTGCATAATGATTCAATGGCCTTGGAAGAGTTTTTGATGGACTTGTGTGAAGAATCCGTCACAGCAGCGCTGCTGGTACGTTTTGATGGTGATGATATTTGACCAACAACCCTTTGGGATGGAATGCGCGAGCCACCGCGTCATGGGGCGATGATCGACTGGGATATGGCGAAAAGAGAACTGACCATTGCGTGCGCAGACCTTCTGGCTCTTTCAAACTTATCTTCACGATCTCTCCTCGAATCCGCAATCCGACTCGTTTCAGACATGTCGCCGTGTCTACAACAAGGTTCAGCACATTGTCTTTGGACTTGCTGATACCGCTCGCCATGAAAAGATCACGGAAAACGTCTTACCTGTCACGGTACTTTCTAGTTTTGTTCTTGCTAGTATTGCGCTGCCCATGTTCCCTCGATGGGCTGGCCCTCTGGCAGTCGCCCAAGCTCGCAAACCTCAACCCATCACCAATGAAACGCAGGAACCGAAGGAGAACCCCAAGCCCACGAGGGCTCGCACAGTTACTGTCGGAAACTCGCGATCGCGGCGTGCCCGAGATAATGGGCGGACATTTAGTGCACCAGATCCTAAAGGGTCAAGAGACTCTTCGCCCAAGCCTGCGCGCAGTCCTCGACCGCCTTCGGTGATTATTCCGCCGCAAAGGTCCAAAACACCAGCTGGGACGACTCGGCCATCCGCTCTTGAGCTGAGATCGCTGGAAGCTAAGCTCAGCACGTCATCTCTTCCACTGCCATCAGCTCAACCTACTACCAGACCAACGACCCCAAACTCAGCAGGCAATGCGCAACGCCCGGTCGACAACGCAACCCGACGGCATTCGCACCACGCAAAAGCAGTCCTTACTGTTAGCGACATGTCGCCAGTGCAGAAGACGAGACTTTTGAGACAACATTATTTCAGGTCAGAAACACAATTCTTGACGGCCCTAGAAGGCATCTCAAACCGATTAGTGCTGGTCCCCAAACCCGCTCGAATGAGCGCATTGCGAGCCGAATTGGCTTTGATATCACAGGACTTGCCTGCTGAGATTGACATTCCCGTCATTTGCCCTCCAACTCTGGTCAATGGATCGCCTGGCAAGAGCCGCCATCATCGCATCGTTCGTGTGAACCCTGCTGAAGCGACAGTGCTTAATAGTGCCGAGAAGGTCCCTTATCTGATCATGGTAGAGGTTTTGAGAGATGACTTCTCTTTTGACCCTGACCAACCCGAAAATGACCGACTCCTTAACAGCTTACTGGGAGGTAGCGCTCGCGCAAAGCGTATATTCGATCTTTCCGACTCACCTCGTCTCTCCCCTACTGTAAAGGCGCCAGAGCCTCTTCTAGACAGTGTCTTTGAACCTGCCTCCGGCGATCTGGGCAGTTCGCCACTTTTGAAGGGTATAGACGAGTCGCCAGTTAGAGTCTCTTCGAGACCAGCGCAGAACCATACTGCTCAGCGTCTGCCAAGTGGAGCTACAACATCTTCCTCGACATTAGATTTGACAACGCCGCGATCATCGGGCACAGGGACTTCGCGATCTAACAGCCCAGGACCCGTCTCACGAAGAATGACCATGCCCATTCAGCGAAGTGCACCAGCTGACCAGCCTGACTTTGGTGCCTTAGCTACGCACATGCGAACTGCTTCTCAGATGCTTGCGCAGCTGGAAGCCACCAGCGGAAAGCGTCCAAAGCAGGAAGTAGCTGCCATCAGAGCTAAGATCATCGCAAGCATGCAGAGCCTCGAGGAGAAGAGCTTCGATGTTGATGAGCAAGGCCCAACCTTCGACACAATTATGGCCAAAGCCAGCACAACGCCGATCCTTGCACACAACCCTGACCTGGAAGAAGACGTGCAGATTGACCCGAACCTGAACGCTAGTGCAGGGCGTGAGCGTATGGAGAACGATATCAAGACTGGTGGTGTCCAACGGCGTGGAGATCGCGATGACCCTAGTGCGGCCGTCTTTGGTGAAGCTTGGGAGGCTAAGAAGGAACGAATTCGCAAATCATCGCCCTATGGTTGGATGAAGAACTGGGATCTCGTCAGCGTCATCGTCAAGACAGGAGCTGATCTTCGACAAGAGGCATTTGCTTGCCAGCTCATCGATGTGTGTCATAAAATTTGGGTTGACGCCGGCACTGATGTCTGGGTCAAACGTATGCGAATACTAGTAACTGGGGAGTCGTCAGGTCTGATCGAAACCATTACGAGTGGTGTGTCCCTCCACTCGCTGAAGCGAAGTCTAACGCTGGCCTCTGTTGAGTCTGGTCAGAACCCTCGTAACCGCATTGCGACACTGAGAGACCATTTTCTCAAAGCCTTTGGCAAACCTGATAGCAAAGAGTTCCAGGCTGGCGTTGATGCGTTCAAAAAGTCACTGGCGGCATACAGCATCATCTCTTATGTCCTCCAGCTCAAGGACAGACACAACGGCAATGTCTTGGTGGACAGCGAGGGCCACATTATCCATATCGACTTTGGCTTTATGCTTTCCAACTCGCCTGGCTCAGTTGGGTTTGAGGCGGCGCCGTTCAAGTTGACGCATGAGTATGTCGATGTTTTGGGTGGACCACTTTCTCCCGATTTTGAAGACTACAAGAGACTTTGCAAGCAAGCATTTCAAGGCAAGTTACACCAGAAATACGATGCTAAGGACCGTGCTAACACTGCGTTAAGCCTTGCGTCGCTCGGCAGATAACATCATTGACCTGGTAGCGATGATGGGACATGATTCCAGGATGCCCTGCTTTGCAGTTGGCATCGCCCAAGTGACAAATACTCTTCGGCAGAGGTTCCAGCTTCACCTGAGCGCCGAGGAAGCGGAACATTTTGTCGATGATCTCGTTGCCAAATCATTTGGCAGTTACTACACTCGACTGTAAGTCAAACCTCATTCTTAGTTTCAAATACCGTGTATTGACCTGTCTCAGCTATGACACTTTCCAATATCGTACACAGGGTATCTACTAGACAAGTTCAACACAGAAAAGACTCGGTAGGTAGGGGATAGCTAGTTGATTTCAAATGCATAAGAGAAAAATTCAAGAGCTAGAAGTAGCATTGGTATAGTATAGTTCGGGGGGCATATGAGACGGCGCTGCGGATGATAGACATGGCCGAATAGCCCAAATACTTGGTGATGTGAGTTTTATACGACAACTGATGACTGCGCATGGTGAGGAGGATAGGAAGCAGTGTGGACTTTTTCATTACGTGGTAGAATGGAGGGAGGGACGTAGACTTAGGGGATGAATACCTTAGATACCGGAAGACTTCTTCAGGCAGTGCTGACATTCATACGCATACAATATTTTCTTATTATCCATTGTATCCCGGTGACAGCTATACTGACGACTGCTTTACTTGTCTCTATGCAATACCTCACACAAGGTTGATTCCGCGCGTAACTTGTGGATAGACTTATCACCTAACTACCTGAGTAGGTACTGATCTCACTTCAACGCTGACTTTATATGATGACTCCAAGAGCGCCTCTTCATTTCAAGACAGGATTTGATTCACGACACCTGCAAAACTGTCAAGCAAGACCTGCTACTTCTAACCTGCAAACATATTTTCAAGTCTCTTGCTCCGCGGTCCTCGCTCCTCGCTCCTCGCTCCCTGTCGCCGTCGCCCAGCTGAACCCAAGCTGGTACCCCGACGAAAACTCGTGTAAGTGATTCTGATTTTAATGCCACAACCCTTTTCCCCCTTCCTCTTTTTTTTTAAGCTACTCATACATGACAGATTTAGCTCCGCATAAAGCATCGGCCGCCAAGACCTGATAGTGAAGAAAATGAAACGAGGGTAAATGTTGCTCCCATCTTTTATGTAAAGCGTAGAGATCAAGGTGGAATGAAAAATGATCAGGACATGCCTTTCATTGTCTTATCAACTTGGAGGCACGTTTCTTGGAAGACCGTTTGAGTTTCTAACCCCATCGATCACCCTCCCTTTCAACCTCTCCTCTTCGCATTCTCTCCTCTTCGTCGCCACCATTGATGGCTTCGCTTCGACGTGATGCAGCAGCAGACGTCGACGAGCCCGTCCGACGGCCTTTGCGCGACCCAGCATCGCCGCCGTCATCACCCCGGCTGCGTTTCCAACCCGCCATACCCGCCATACCCGCCATACGTTGCGCTTCTTTGACCAAACGCTCGCGATCTCGGGCCTCGCGCTCGAGGGTTTGAGGGTCCTTTCCCGAGTGCTCGGTGCGATTTGACGAGCCAGTTTTCACTTTCGTATCGTATCCGCGAGGACCAGAAATAGGCTTCGAGTCTCCAGCATCGATCGACTCGCGTCTGCTGCTATATCTTGAACCACGATCGCGATCCCGTTCTCTGTCTCTGTCTCTGCCACTTTCCCGATCCTTGTCCTTCTCTCTATCTTTGTCGCGGTCGCGTCGGTCCCTTTCCCGATGTCGATCTTTGCGATCCTTATCTTTCCGGTCTTTGTCACTACGATCTCTGTCCTTTTCACGACGCCGGTCACGGTCGTAGTCTCTATCCCGGTGCGAGGGGCGATGGCCGGACCTTTTGCGATCGTTATCTTTGTCCTTTTCTCGGTCCCTCCGCTTTTCCGAGTCTCTATCTCGACGGCTGCGGTGGCTGGATCTTTTGGATTCAGCTGGTGATGCGGATCGGTTTCGGTCAGTATATTTTTCATCCTTATCCTTATCCTTGGACCGTGAAGACTCTTCATCATCGTGAAAGTGACGCCGGCTTCTATGCTTCTTGCGTCGCGAATCGTCATCATAGCCTTCGTCCTCAACAGACTCTGAGCGATGACGCCTACGTCGACGGGAGCTTCGATGTCCCCTGCTGCGACTACGACTTCTGCTGACGGTTCGAGATGCTGATCTTGTTTCGTCATGGTCTCGGTCTCGGTCTCGGTCGCGTTTGTCCTGATCGCGAGGTCGCTCTTTGCTCCGCCCATGACGGGACTCACGATCCTTGTCCTTTTCACGAGCGTCAGCAGGAATTGCAGCCGGAGAACTACTCCTGGACCTGGACCTGGACCGGCCTCGGTCTGCTGGGCTATCCCTCACTCCAATCGGTTTGGAGGGAGGGACTTCACTTCCCACCTGGTAACCGCGTGCTCGAAGATGATGTAGACTTGTGTTAGGGAGCCCCTGTCTCATAGCTTTGGGCCCAGTAGGCGCATTCAAAGGAACATCAGCGGCTGCAACTGGACGAACAGCACCGGAAACATTACCCTGAGAAGAGTCTGAGTTTCCAGGTCCCGTATTACGTGTTGTAGAGGAAGCATCAACGGTAGCGGCATCCACATTGCCTATGGCCTCACTGAATCCATCAGCTTGTCCGGCGTCAGCAGGCCCTTCAGTGCTATCGCCCTGAATAGGTTGACCACTTTCATCAACTTGCTGCTGGCCATCACCCTGACCGACACCGTTCTGACCATTCTGGCTGGGCCCAACCTGCGGGAATTGGCCCTGGCCTTGGGTCTGATCTTGGTAGTTTGGGTTGCCTCCGAACTGGTAACCTCCACGGCCATATCCTCCGTAGTACCCACGGCCACGGCCTCGACCACGTCCGAAAGTGTTGCGGCGATAGTCATTGAATTGACCATAATTACCTTGATTGTATCCTGTCTGGAATCCTGAGTTAAAGCCTCCAAAGTCACCAGTTCCCATGCCAGGACCATTTTGATTGTAATTATTCTGGTCGAAATTCCACGACTGTGAACCGTTCCAGTTATTATTGGAGCCTTGGCCAAATCCACCTCCAAAACCTCCCATGCCGTTCATTGCCATGCCTTGAAAGCCACCGTTCATGTACATGTTCTGCATCGTCATTGGGTCCATGCCCATGCCCATGCCCGGCATACCTGTAGACATTGATGTCAGTATTCACCATCGCGTGTGCGCTGATTCATTTCACTGTAAACTTACCCATCATGGGAAAGCCTCCGAAAGAGTTCGGCGTCATTCCGTTCTGCATAGCCATCATCATCTGCATCTGGTTGAAGTCACCACCAGAGTTGGAGAATGGGCCATTCGGAAAATTGCCATTCATTGATTCGGAATCGGGCTTCTCTTGGCCGTGGCCTTGATCTTGATCTTCGTCATTTTCTGCTTCCATTTGTTGCTGTTCGTCTTCTTCGCCGGCGCCGTTGATTCCTCCTTCACCATTTTGTGTTGTAAGAGCTTGCTCGTCAGAGTGTTCGATGGGCGCATCCTCTGTGCTGCCCTCGGCAGGTGCACCCCGAGGATCACCTGCCTCAACTTCCAGCGGGCTCTCAGCCGCAGGAGTGTCGTCATGATGAGTAATATTCTCCTTTGAAAGAAAGATGTTAGTGGAAGACCCTTGACGAGAACCAGAAAATCTAAGTACCTGGACTGCGCGTGGAGCAGGGGCGCCTTCATCAACTTTGTCGGCGCCATGGTCCTGTACTAAGGATGGCGCGTCGCCCCCCGAAATCTGGTCTATGGGTGTCTCGATGGCAGATGTTTCGGCTATAGGGAGATTCTGTTTAGGCGCCTCAACTGGCGTCGCTGGTTCTGAGTCCTTGTCTTCCTTCGGCCGGCTTGCCTCGCGTTTCTTCTCCGCAGTGCGCAGGAAGACCCTGATTGTGGTTCTCAATGATTTGTTGGGATTGCAGTCCTCGGCGGACAAGGGTGAGTGTTCGCAAACAGGACACGACGCGGGTAGATTGAATTGACCTTGACGCAGTGTTAGCACGAGGATGCAGTGGGCGAGCTTGTAGGGACCAATCGCGTACATGTTTCGCATATCGCCTGTTCGCAACAAGGAAGACGGTAGGCGTTGACCGCGAGCTTACTACAGATCGCGCATCGCAACTTGATTGGAATATCGTCGGGCGCAAGTGACCTGCAAAAAGGGCATTAGCTTGCGCGTTGGCGCGGTCTTTCTCAAGGCTGTGTAACATACCGAATCAGCTCCGCCTGAGCTTCTGTGATCGTTGATGCCATGGCGAATTGTTGCTGATCCGTGACGAAGCAGCCCCGAAACCAAGGACAGAGTCTAAGATAGCAGAAGAAGCGTCATGGGAAGGTCGAGTGTTGTAAGAAATGATGGGAGAAAGACAAAGAGGAGAGGAGAGTAGGAAGAGGGTTTGCTCAGGGAGATATGCACTAAGGCCGATCTTTTTCAAATGGTCCTCGTGCAACGAAATCACAGTCACTGTGATCGATTGGCGCGACGTTAAGGAATTACGAAGTGAGCTAAGCAAAGGTAGGTACTTATGTAGTAATTCAACTCGGCCAAAGAACAGTGAAGAAAAGAAGATGATTAGTATAAAAAGAGAAGCCAGACCAGTTTGCTTCTGACGCAAAGGCCAACAGCAACTGGCTGCTCAAGGGCTCTGATGAGGTTCAAAATCGTGTAAAAAAGAGTGGGTCACAAGCACACGCCAAGCCCAACAGGTAGAGGCGGCAGAATCCGATCATGATCACGTGACTAGTAAGATTATCGTCATGTGCCTGCCTGGTACCTAGGTACGTAACCATTGCAGTACCTACCTACCTTCAGAAATGAACAAGTACATATCGAATAATACTTATACATGTCAGATGAGGAGGATAGGATTTGGCGGGCTAGTAGGAAATGGCCGGATCACAAAGAGTGCCCAATTGCGGAGTGGTCGAGTAATTATCGCAGTCCATACTGCGGTGCGAGGCAAGCTGAAATAATCGATACCCACCTACTAACAGAGCGCTCAGATACAATAATAATACTGAATCTCAGAGACGTAATTTACTGAGCCTGCAGAGGGCTTGAACAAGTGAAAAACGATTAATGAGCCATTGTTTGGGTTAGGCTAGCGACTGATATTGTTGGGTAGAGCACACAAGAGTATACAAAAGGTACACAGGCACCTTAGTAGTAGTTCCTGATATAGAAACTCTTCCCCAAACCCTTTTCGAAGTGATGCATGCTCAGTCCATCAGTTTTGTTATTACGAGAAAGAGATAGACAAGACCACTAATTGTCCATACATGCCGCAACCAAAACTCAGCTAGGTAGTAACAGGAAAACAAAAAAAACAAAAAAAACCGCAGAGTCAACTCCCATGCTCTCCTCAGCATCAATCCCAAGCAAACGGCTCGCAGGAAAAGGGCAGCATAACGTGCGACAAAACAAATTGTCATGTGCACCTCTTACTCATCCTCATCGACCCATGAACCACTCGACTACGTCTAGCAAGCACAGCTGTCCTTGGCGCCAACATCCTTGGGACCACCCAGATTCACTCTTTGCTCCTCGCCTGCCCGGCTGGCAGCATTCGATGCGCCAGCTCCTCTGGCACTCTTCAATGACGTCTCAGGTATGGCGTTTGCGATGGCTGTGAAAACCTCGGTGACGTTATGCCCGCTCTTGGCACTGGTCTCAAAGAATAGTAAACCCTCCTCTTCCGCGTATGCCTGAGCCTCTTCTGTTGGAACCTTGCGTGCGTCGCCAGAGTCGTCACCTTCCTCACCATCTTCACCATCAGCAGCAGCGCCAGAGTCACCCGTAAGATCCAACTTGTTGCCAACCAGTGCGATAACGATGCCGGGAGATGCTTGGCGCTGCAGCTCTGCGACCCAGTGCTTGGCTTTAATCAGAGATGTAGGTTTGGTGAGATCATAAACGACGAGAGCGGCCTGAGCATTTCGGTAGTACATTGGAGCCAGTGAGGCGAAGCGCTCCTGGCCGGCGGTATCCCAAATCTCAAACTTGATTGTCCTTGTGGGAAGATTACATTTTTGGGTCAAGAAAGCGGCTGTTGACGCAACTGTTAACGACGTAATGGAAGGACTGGGGAGGTCCAAGATACATACCACCAATAGTGGGCTCCTTGTTTTCTTGGAAATCGTTGTTAACAAAGCGCAAAACGAGAGACGACTATCAGCTCAATTAGTATACGAGATGCTTTCGAAGCATGTGGTTGTTTAAGCGCACCTTTCCGACGGCGGCTTCACCAAGAAGCACCAGCTTGACGCTGCTGCTGGGCTTCGGGGCGTTGGCAGAGTCGGCCATGGTTGCGGGATCGCTCGGAGATGAGGTCAAGCTGGATGAAGTAGGTTCTTTATGGTTGAGGCAAGTCGGAAGATCGATGTCGTCGTAAAAAGGCGGACACGTAGCGTAGACGGAGGGTTATTATAGACAGAACGATTATCGGGAGGCTAATGGATTTGATGAAAGTTGCCTGGGGCAGAGGAGGTAGTTAAAGACGCGACGTCAGTAAGTAAAGGTCGAGTTACCGCAAGCTTTAGTAGTGGAGGCCAGTCGAGTCGGTACTGCCCTGTAGAAGCACCTGCATGGAGTGTACCTAAGGAGGTACCAGTATGTACCTAGGTATGCAGCAGCCGTAGTGGCCAAGGGCCCAGTCCCAGGCGCTTTTCTAGAGACTTTCAGTGGCCGGGGTTGGTCAGTTCGGTTCCCTGATGACGAAGCCACATGCAGCCGTCGCCGGCGCCCAAGGCAGCTAAGAAAAGAACAGCCATTCATTGGCCGATGTCAATGTTCCTTCGGTTTAATATTTCACCATATTCCGACTCCCCGCCAAATTTTCAAAACGGCAGAAAAAAAAAGTTGACACAAGCGCATGGAAGCTCTAATTGGACCTTATTGATAACTAAAGATAGCGTCGCTTGTTGCCGTCTTTTTCTTACACTCGTTCTCTCAGCGCATGATCAATTGCTTCTTGAGTTAATCCCTTGCTTGCTCTCAAGAACTATCTACACTATGGGGAAGTCCACCGAGGATCACAAAAACAAGAAGCGCACCCTCCTCGATGATAGCGACTCCGAATCAGAAGATGGAGGGGCCGCTATTGCCACGACTGGCTTCAAGGTGAACGAGGACTTTGCCCGTCGTTTCGAGCACAACAAGAAACGGGAAGAGAGACAAAGGCTAGAAGAGAAGTTCAAGAATACAGGGAAGCAGCCAGATAATGACGACGACGAGGAGTCGTCCTCGTCTGACGAGGAGGAGGATGAAGATGGCTTTCTTGCTACTGAAGATCTTGACGCCCAGATCTCTGCCACTCTCCAAGCCATTCGAAACAAGGATCCCAAGGTCTACGACAAGGAAGTGACCTTCTACAAGCCTGATGACCCCGCCGTCACAGCAACCGAGAAGGAAAAGAAGGAAAAGCCGGTCTACTTGAAGGATTACCACCGAGAAAGGTACATGCGAGGTGACACTGGTGCCGAGGATGCCGACGAGGATGTGCCCATGACCTACAACCAGGAACAAGATGTTCTGAAGAATTCGATCGTAGCTGAGATGCATGCTGCCGCCAATGACAACTCTGACGACGAGGACGGCGGTTTCATGAAGCGAAAGGAGGCGGACAAAGCGGACTCAAATGGTGTGCACCCCTCGCGCAAAGCAGCCATGGCCATCACCGAGGTTGATGTTGCCAACGCCGACAAGAACCCTGAGACTTTCTTATCAAATTTCATGAGCGCGCGTGCCTGGGTCCCTCCAGATGGTTCGAACTGGAAGGCGTTCGAGTCGGATGAAGGAGAGGATGATGACGACCGCGCCGATCAGTTTGAACAGGCTTATAACTTGCGATTCGAGGACCCAGAGCGGAGCAACGAGTTCCTTCGATCATACGCTCGTGATGTTGCCGCAGCCAAGTCAGTCAGACGTGAGGAGAAGACTGGCCGCAAGCGTCAACGTGAACTTGAACGTGAGCGTAAGGAGGCCGAGAAGAAAGAGAGGCGTGAGGAGAAGGCTCGTCTAAAGAAGCTCAAGCTTGATGAAGCCCAGGAAAAGCTGCGCAAGATCAAGCGCACAGCTGGCAATGCGGGCAAGGATCTCACCGATGAGGACTGGATCAAGTTCCTCGATGAGGCATGGGAGGATGACAAGTGGGAAGAGGAAATGAAGAAGAGATTCGGTGACGATTACTATGCCCAACAAGACGATGCTGTAGCATCAGAGGACGAGGAACAAGAAGGCGGAAAGAAGAAGTCCAAGCATCCCAAGAAGCCAAGATGGGATGATGATATCGACATCAAGGATATCATTCCAGATTTCGAGGACGATGAAAACAAGCCAAACATTAACCTAAGTGATGTCGAAGACGACGCCCAGGAGGGTGAGGGTGGGGAAGACGAGGACGAGGATGGCCGGGCCTCAAAGAAGCGCAAGACAGATCACAAGAAGGCCCGTAAGGAGTCACAGAAGCAGGCTCGTCAAGAGCGCGCCAAGCTTGAGGCTCTTGTGGACTCCAAACTTGAGCTCACCGACCATGCCATCTTCAAGCAATCATCTCATGCTCCTTTCCGCTACCGCGAGACCTCCCCTCAGTCTTTTGGAATGACCGCGCGCGATATTCTCCTCGCTCCCTCCGACGCTGCCCTCAACGACTATGCTGGGCTCAAGAAACTTGCCACCTTCCGCGACCAGGAAAAGAAGCGCAAAGACAAGAAGCGTCTCGGTAAGAAGGCTCGTCTACGCCAGTGGCGTCGTGAGATCTTTGGAAAGGAATATGAGCGTGACGGTCCTACATATGGCTTCGAGCGCTTGATTTCTGCCGATGAAGACGCTGGTGGCGCCGTGATTGAGCCCGCGAGTGATAGGAAGAGGAAGCACAAGAAAGAAGATGGTGAAGAGGATAACGTGGTAGGCGATGTTGGGGAGAGGAAGAAGAAGCGAAAGAGATCCAAGAGCAAGAAGAAGGCTTCTACCACTACAGCTGAGGAATAGAAGGGTGTTGGGGGGATCGATCAAGATACCACTGCGATAGCATAATAAAAACCAGGCGTTCCATATTGTATTTCTAGTTACATCGGGGGTTTTTTCTTCTTTTTTTTTTCAAGTAAGAGTTGGGCCCATCCCATCACAAAAGCAAGGTGTACATTCCAATAACTGTTTTAGAAATTTTGATTTCTTAGCGAATTATGTCATCTCTTGGCAAACGAATGTCAACTCATCTCTAAATGAGCATGACGGGTATGATGGTATCTCAAGTACTTAAAACACAATTTTCCTTTCCCCCACCGTGAAGATGACACGTCCGCCAATGTTCGCCATACAAACTTCAATATGCCTCTTCGCCAATACCCAACCAAATGGCGCAAATTCACATGTGGAAAGTGATAACCAACAAAAAAAGGAGAAGAAAGGTACAAGACATCACCTAAGGCTCGTGACCTTCTTCAGATTCAAGTCCTGGCTGGGAATGTCTTCTGGCCACACTGCCTACGTCAATATCGGGGCCCAGTGAACTTGGGTGGCCGCGAAGACCTCCGGGAATATGGTGTTACCCAGGCTAACCACTCCGACAGTCCCTCCTAAGGACCCTGTTGCTGTAGCCCACCCAATGCATTCGGCGTTGCCAAACCACTACCCCCTCCCCCAAACACTCCCGTAAATGGGTCAATTCCACCCATGTTGAAGCCGGGATCTTGGCCCATCTCTGGAGGCTCCATGTTGAATGGCATGAACCATGCGGACGATGCTTCCGGTCCGCTAAGCCCTGTTCCATCAGCCATACCAGCTGCTTGCCCATTCATGCCCGCCTTAGCAGTAGACCGCCGGCCTTGTAAGCCTCCATCGGGGTGGGCTCCTGAAGCAACAGCATCCCAGTCAAGGCCACTCATTATATCATGACCACCACCCAACCCCGTACTGGCGTCCAGAGAATACCCCCCAAAGACAAGCTGACGATCAAGCGGGTCAATATTTCCATTGGCGCCCTGTCCAAAGTTCATGGCTAGCAACTCAGGAGGGAAGAATGTGGGGGTGTGAGCATGATGGGAGAACGCCGTCATGTTGGCCGGACTCATAGGTGACATAGCTGTGCTGAAAGCTGGATTTTGCGCGTTTGATACTGCGAGAGGATTGTAACTGTTGGATGGCAGCCCCAACCCACCCGAGAACCTACGTTCCTGAGCTCCAGAGACCGAGTCTGCGTCCGTCCCTTGCATGGACTCGAGATGCTGACCGGACTGTGTCGGCAAACCAGCTTGTTTCTTGGCGCTCTGCTTCCTCTTAGGTCCCACAGCGCGAATAGTATCCTTATGTTCGACACTCTGGGGTGTTGGAAGCGTGGAGAAGTATTCTTCCACTGACTGCAGCTCTGGTTTCGCTTCGAGAACGCCATCTGCTCCCGAATCCTTCCGTTTATGGGTGGCAGGGTCCATGAATTCGGCACCAGAGAGACCATTGGGGTACCGGTTGAACCAGTCTCCATATTGAAGGAAAGAGGATTGTGCAGCGCGGTCTTGCAGATTTGCACCGGCTCTCATGGCGTCCAGAGCATTTCGATACTGGGTGCGCACGTTCTCCACCATCCAGTGAAACATGCCCCAGTACTTCTTCATCTTGTGAAGATACTTAACGTTGGTAGTCAAATTGGCTTCGGCCGTTGGCTTCATGTTGGGATTTCCAGATATGACACCCAGTATGTGGACTGTTGTGGAGGAAAAGGCGCAGTATCCTGCAAAAGGTGCCGAAACAAAGCATCGCGATTGTTCGGCTTCACGAAGGAGCTCAGATATCTGGTTGGCAGCGCTGAAAGTCCTCTTACTCGCTTCGGAGAAAAAGTCATCATGAACACCTTGCTGCTTTCGAGCTGACATCGCTGCTCGACTCACAAAAAGGATGTTATGCTGCAGGCAGATATGCATGAAAAGAAATTGACTTGCCGTGTTCTCTGTCTTGTGGACGTCGAGATTCTCAGCAGAGTACTTGAGTGACGAAGGTAAACTGGCTTCAAGATTCACGACATCGTTGAGATGCTTCACATATTGAGATTCGTCCTCCCACATGGGGTTTGGGTCCAGATCTTTTCCCCCTTGGCTGAGGTAGGTAATGATCCGTCCCCAAAGGGCGATGGCTCGGATCAGAAATGCTGCAACTCCCATGTTCTCTCGTGCATCAGCAAGTTGCCCGTCATTGGGTGATGCTGGGTGAGGAACTTGACCATCGAGCATCTCGGTTGGAGCAGGCATATCGAACTGGAAGTACTTCTCCTTCACCGGCAGAGGGATCTGGATCGTATCCTCTCTGATGAACATGGGCCGATCTGTCCCCGAAGAGTTGAAACGGTCCATGAGAAAGCACGCCCACATGATACGTCGTCGAATTTCTCGGTCGATGAAGCTAAGCTGTTTTTTAGGGCCAGTGCGACCGGAGGGGTCATACTCAAGGTCTTTATGCAGCTGAAGGGCGAAGGCCATACGGATTGCTTGACCGCCCAAGGCCCAGCTACGACCGCCCTGGCATGTTCCAAATTCGTGAAGACCCAAAATGAGGAGACAGGTCAAGATTGTGAGATTTGGCCATTCGTATCGCCTGGTACAGATATCTCGAGCATGTGACGCCCATTCTTCGCCGCGTAGGAACTCAGGTCCCGTAGAATTCACTAACGGGCTCGAAGTGAAACGTGCAGCTACAGCGCACACTGTGAGGACAAGCACTGGGGGCAGCGTACCATTTCTGTGGACCGTTAGCAATACACACATGTTGTAATTTTGAGAGAACTCACTTCAGCTTTCGCATATAGCTGGGTTTGTGGAGAAGATGATAAGATTGACCATAGATGTTGTCGAAAAACACCTCGGCCAGGTGCTCCTGGATTTCTTTGGAGGGTAGTGCCTCAGTGCCTTCGTGCTGCAGCTTGTTCTCCTCGGCTTCCTGTACTTGTAGGCTGCTGGGCCTATCATCGCCATCGATCTTGGGCTTCGAAGGCGCTTTGGCCCACGCTTCGAGATCAGGTCCAAAGGCTTCCTCAGCGCCACGCTTTTTGGTTGGCTTGTTTGAAGGTACGGTTCCTGGTATCGCTGGTTTAACAACGGCCCGAGTCACGGACGAAGCCACTTCTTGATCGGACTTGGGAATAACCTTTATAATGCGTTCTTCCATGCGCTTCAATCGCTTATCGAGCATGGCCATGTAGTCTGTCCGTGGTGCCGCCTTCCGAGTGGTGACCTTATACACACATGGTATACGAGAGCGTAAACAGTGCTTGCAGGCGGGTTTCTCCCCTGAGCAGCGGATCTTCTTTCGGCGACATGCAATGCACGCGAGCGGGAGGCGTTTTCTTTCCTTCCCGGCTTTCGTCTTCAGTTCACTCCACGCCGGTGTGGCATCGGCTTTATCCTCCTTAGGTTTACCGCCCAAATCCGTGGCATCTGCACGACTACGGGAAGCCAATCCAAACTCATCAGTAGTCGAGTCTTCGAGGGCGTTGGATGCGGGAGACGTCCTATCTGGAGGGACATCGGAGCCATCCATGCTCTGGCTCCGATTGCCTCCAGAAAGGGTGCCGAATGGCAAATTGCTGTGTGCAAGTCCAGACATTGCCTGGTGCTGAGGAAATGCAGTGGGTGATTGTGAGGTGTGGGCGTGAGCGTGAGCGTGATCGGCCAGAGAAACGAGAGAAGGTTGGTCAGGAAGACCTTGGTAAGCAAACGCGAAATCGTCAAAATGTGAGTGATCCATTAAGGCGCCGTGAGAGGGAGATGGCACAGCGTGCAATTCAGCGACGTCGCGATAGAGTTGAGGACCGGAACCAAAGGACTGCTGGGCATGTTGAGAATTCGAAACGGCACGACCGGACATGGCTCTGCCAGAAACAGAGTTGCGACGCGGGCCTTCCGAGGCCAATAATCCGGTACTGTAAAACAAAATCTACCGGACCGGTGTGGTTGCGGTGATGAAGCGAAACAACAGAATTGAGCAGGGTTTCAAGCTTGCGAAGCTGAGCTGCGCGAAATGAAATCTTTATAACGGTTGGCGGCCGCAGCTGTCGTGCAGGTTAAAACGCTGCAGCGCAAGAGCGTTGAGATTTGAGGTAACCCGAAGTCGTCCGGGGAGTTTATGGAGAACCAACGGGTAGGTATGTAGTCAGTGGCTCCCCGCACTGGAAGCTGGGGACTGGTCTGCGCCCCGGCTGGGGCGAAGGAACTGGCGGAAGTGAATTGAGAACCGTTAGGATGGACAATTCAACAGTGATGCAATGGGTATCGGATCAGGCCGCGCGGGTCGACGTTCCGTGAGGAAGAAAATCCGACTCTTCGGAAAGCTGCGAACAGAGCTCTCGGTGGTGTTTGAGAGAAGTGCAAGAAGGAGGATCGGAGACAAGTTAACCGGGTCCTTGGCCTTTGGGGTGGAAGAGATTGAGTCGTGGAAGCTGGGGGTTTAAGGCCCAGAATCACAGAAGGGTGGGGACCTTAAGTGGTAGAAAATCAAATAGCAGCGATCACGATAGGTTAGAGAGGTTGTCGTGCACGGCCCTGGTGTGCGACTGTGGGGTAGAGAAACAGCAGTGTCTGTCTGGCTCTTGGGACTTGATAACTTTGGTGGTTTTGGTTCAGGGTTGGGCCGCTTTTGGACTCATGTCTTCTCTTGTCTCCCTTCCACGGCGATGCTAGCCATGTAATCCATGTTCACAACCATGCCCTGCCCTGCGAGAAAGACAAGGAATCGGTGGAGACGTCGGCCGTCGACAACGCGCGTGGTGGAGGCGGGTGGTGGGTGTGGAAGTCCCCTAAACGTTTAGTACAGCCGTAGCAGCTGTAGGGGGTGACGTGATGTGATTGATTGATGGTCTGTGTAGTGTTGTTGTGTTTGAGTTCATGTCATGTGTAATAAACCGTTCGTGCATACAAACGGGACAGGAGATTGTGGTCGTCATTCATGTTGGACAGACAGACAGACAGACTGACTGACTGACTGACAGTATCTATAACTTGATGTTGCGTGGAAACAAATTTGTTGGATCGGAGAAACGTGGATATAGATAAACGAATGCCCATCTCCTTCCTTCCTCGCTTCACATCACATCCAAACAACGAACAACTACCTATTAATTACCAGGAAGGACCAACAGATATTACCCAAGAAGGAATCTCCGCTCAGGGTCTTCTCTACTCTTAACACCGCATATCCCAAACCAGATTTTACATGCTCTGCTCCGTACGTAGGTACCGACTTTATGAGCGGTACTAACAATAAGGCAACGGTTCCTGAAGATGGGTTTGAAGCTGCCCTGAGTCGGTGACTAGGTATGACACTGCAACTTACTACATACCCACAGATCATCTACCTGCAGAGTCTCTCTACTTCATTATGATGTTCATACGAAAAGCCTTCTTCCTTGAATGTTACTGGGGAAAAACTCAGCATCTCCTGGTCAGATCAAGAGGCATTTCTCCTGCTATTAATTTTAGTTTGATACGAACACGTACCGTACGTACATAAGGAGTCATTGCGGCTCGTTCGGCTTCATATGTGGTCTAGTCGCTAGTATTAACTCTACAAGGCATCGCGATCTTCCTCATGTTGTCGTCTTTGGTTTGGCTTGGGTTGTCACTGTCAATTCAAGGTTCACTGAGACAAGGCGCGGCAGGATATCAGAGGGCTAACAGGGTGAGCTACCTAAGGCGGGCCAGGGGACCCTTGAATCTGTCTTGGCTTGGTTTGTCTGCTGGTCAGCCTCCATGTCGAGGAACCCAGGCGACCCAGGCTATCAAGGCGATGCAAGCATCCAATACCAGTAAGAGCGGCAAAAAGCAGGGCGTGAGTCCGCCCAACAGAAGACCGTCTCAGCTCGATCTTGGTCTGCAGGTGCACTAACTAAACCAATGGCATGGACTAGTCGAGAAATGCCGGAGCCGGCCAGGGTCTAAACCGCTCGACTACCGACCCGTGTCGTGGGCATCTCGTCTCGTATTGTAGCATTCTGTTCCCCTGCATTAAGACGCGGTGTTATTCTCAACGGTTATTTCCCTCTTGATGGTTCTTCCCTGCAGAAGCGACGATGCATGGTGCCAAGAAAGCGCCGACTATGGAGTACATAGTATGGAACAGGCGGCTCAGATGATCTGCGGCTTAGATGCCTTTGGAATCACCAATTGAGTAGACCACGGGATACATACTATCTTGCAGGCACTCCAGCCCCAGCCAGGGTCGACGACGTTCTTCGAAACCACTATCCCAGACCCTTGTTCGACGTGGACGGCATCTTCCGAGAAGTTTGGTGCTAGGCAAGTTAGACTTCACGGTCAAATAACTAGGTGTCATAATGCTACGTGGACCTAATAATGTACATGCTCAATAGGGGAAGAACTATTATTGTTCTGACGGTACGGTATGATGATTTACAGCAAATCAAAACACGTAGGCGTGTTCATACATACACGGCTCAACAAGCGAGCTGCCTGTCTTTACTACTACAAGGACGGGAGACAAAATACTCGCCCAGCCGCCAGCATATTGGAATATATACAGTAATATCACATCTACGCGAGTCCTACCCATCACGCGCACTCAGTAAGGCTTAGACTTGGGGGCCAGGAGGGGGGGGAAGGTAAAATTGGAGGCATGAGACAGAAAACGGCTGTCCTCTCCTGCTGCACAGACATTTCAGTACATGGATCCCTTGCCTATCCAAAAGTTCCTCGTCTCCTCCAAGATCATCTCCCTAGGGCTGTAGGTAGTGTAGCAACTGACTCTCTCGCTCAACCCGCTGGGTCGGTCATCACGATGTGATTGAGAGGTACGGAGTATGATCGCCATATAATCAGTCGAGCATGGATATCGTGACAAGCGAAGGCAACTGACGATCCGGTCTAGAACCTCAACATGATGGCCTCTCATTTTACGGGTACGTACGTACGTACGTACATAGTACATACTTTTGCAGTATGCAGCTCCCTGGACGTCAATGACATATGCAGAGCTACATACAGAGTACCATCATGGGATCCTCACCAGCTTTCTGGTGTATGTACGCACATTCATTGCTTGCTCGCTGGCTGGCTGGCTGGCTGGCTGGCTGGCTCTGACACACGCACGTACGCACGCAGCCAGCACTACATACAACACAGCGAGCGAGCATCATCCTCGTCGGGCCGGTGCCTCTGCTGCCGGTTCCATAAATGATTCTCTCTTTCTACTCTGAACGGGCGTAATAGCAACACGGTCCGCCCGTCGCAGACGCTACTAACCAAGGCAAGGTAACATAACCTGCATGTGCCATAGCATCTGTGTGTTTGCGCCGCACTGCATCATCCTGGTGATCAGCAGGAGATTCTCTTGTGTGTGTTTTGTGTGCCAGAGAAGGGACAGTGACATCCAGGCTATGGCAATCCAGCTGTTACCTTGTTTTGGTTGTTTTTTTGCCTTTCTGCGATACGGTACGGTACCTACGGGCTGTCGAGTTATTACATACATCCATACTACGGAGTTAACTAGTTAGTACCTGTATGTGGGATGAGTGGGATGTCAAGTACGCGTGGGGTTGGGCTTGTGGACGCGACGAGTAGATATCAAACCAACGAAATTAGGTCATTATCTCAAACACGCAGAGTCCTTGCGCACGAACTCGCCTAAGCCCTACAAGGAGTTGATTTAAATTAACACACTTTCTGATGCCGAAAAAGGATCAAATAGCATATGCTTATGCCTATGCCTACTCTGTATGCCGAGTAGTAACTATAGTAGGTATGGCTGTCTATTAATACATGGATGGATGGTGGAAGTCTGTTGGGCTGCGCGCTGAGCTTTTGGAATAGATTGGTCTACCCTACGGCCTAGGCTGTTCAGGCTGTCGCGGCCTCAAAAAGACAACCTACCTATTAGGTAGTCAGTCTACTAAGTTATTTCACTACCTAGGTATTCTCAGATTAGACGTAAACACCTGCCAATTCCAGGATAATTCAAAGGACTGACTCACGTCTCTCTCTCTCTCTCTCTCTTTCTCGCTCGCTCGAGTCTCAGGTCAGTCTCCTTTGCATCTCCTTCTGGAAGGTATCACAGCATAGTTTCTCAGCATATGTTGACTAGCACTTAGAGATCCAACCATCTTCCTCAGCCACCTACACCGTGCAACCTGCAATATGTCTGAGCCTCGGTCCGTTTCGGCCATGGCCCGATCTTGGTCGCAGAAGTGAAACCGTTGTTAATGTTCCACTGCATAAAACGTAGATGATATCTCCCGGTTGTGGCCATGCTGTCACATCAACAACATGAATCTTCCACACAAACAGCAGGCCATGTGCACCTCGAACTATAAACAGTGGGATCGTGAGAGAATGAGCAAGTTAATATGTAGTTATCTAACTTTCAATCTTGGGTAGTATCCAGAGATGTAGCTCATCTTCCCCTGGCCTTTCACTCAACATAGTCTTGGGAGTGCTGCAACATCCGGGCCAATTATGGATCATAAACTCAAAATTGTTCATCAAAAAAGCACTATCCCTTCATTAATCTAAAAACCAACCCAGGATCCCACTTATCCAAACTCCCGGAAATGCTAAGCTAGGTACCCTGCTACGCCATGCTATGCTACGCCATCTAACCTCTATTCAGTATCAGCAAGAGACGCGATGCTTCGTAACCCTGAAAAAGGAATAAACAACCAAACACTTTGCCCCCTATTCAATCAGTCTTTCCCTCTGTGCTTGATGTACACCGGGATGCCATACAGTACCACCGCCGCGGCGTTGAGGTACCGGAACTTGCACGCCTCCCTGGACCGCCCAACCGCCTCGGCCAGTGACACGTTGTTCGTTACTTGACCGTCCTCCTCCGACTCACTCTCGTCCTCGCTCGAGGCCCGACTCTTGCCCTTGACTCGCTTATTCTCCTTGAACGTGCCCTTGGGGAACAGTCCCCATTCCTCAAACGATCGGCCCGCGAACCGATCAATGTCCCTATCCGTCACGTCCCATAGCGTACCCACCACAGCTGGACATCCTGCCATCATGTAGTTCCACACAGGGCCGTAGGACTCAAACTCTCCGGCTTCTGTTAGCGACGCAGAGCTACAGCCCATAAGGAAAGTGGCTGGCCTGCACTTTTCTAGACGACGAATCGTGCGTGCTCGAATGTACTGCGCGCCGCTTCCGTGTCCAAAGTAGAGAAGAATCTCAGAGCTTGACAAAGCTTCTTCGAACTCAGCTTCTTCAGGAGCACGGTTAACAATGCCTGTCCAGCTGCCGAGGCCCTTCATAATCGGCTGGAAGGTAGACTGTGTGTTGACCAGGTCTTTTGAGGGGTTCAAGATGTAGGTACCTTGCTCGGCAGACACGTAGTGGCCCTCTGGCGCGTCTCCAGAATTATCATCGCTCGCTGGTGGTTGCGATTCCGTAATAAGTTGCCTCAAGCAAGCCAACGAAGGTACACGCGAAATTGCGAGTCCTTCCATACAGGGCATCGACTCCCAGGGGAAAGCATGGAGGGCCTTGTCAAGAACCAAAACAGTGTGAGCCCCTTCTGCTCGGTCAGATCCCGTCTTAGCCGCGTCGTAGTAGCCGCGCAGGGCGTCATAAGTCTCGACCACCATAGCGTCAAAGTCAATTTCGTCATAGGCGTTGCGTTCTCCGTGGAATTGGAGAATGTCAACAACAAAATAGAGCAGGTCATTAAGAGCCTCGTCATAATCACTATCCGGATCAATGGGATTACCCAGACCGATGAAAAGGTCAAGGACTCGTGGGTCAAGGGTCACCTTGGGTGTCTTTGCCGACTTCTTGCTCCGTCCTTGTTTTCGAGAAGGCAGATTACTGTCGAGTATCTGTTGGAAGCTCTTCTGGAAACGTGCAAGGAGGTCCGATCGGCGTTCGTGCTGAGAAAAGATACCCTTGAAACCACCTAGCCAAGTTGTCTCGATAGTGCTTAGAAGATCCTCAAGGCGACCATCCAAAGCCTCTCGCTCAGCCCACCAAGCGGCTTTCGCTCCCTTGACACTGAAGTCTCGACTGGCGGAGTGACTCGTCTCGTTAGCGAGCCGAATAATCTCCATCATCTCGTCCTTTCCGTTCTCGAAGTTAAAGATATCCGAGTCAGCATCTCGAGAATTGGCACGTTCAAGAGGCAGTCGGAGAATGAATGGACTATGACCAGCCCGGAATTTAGTGATGCACAAATCATGGTGGTTGTCGCTGAGGGAGACGGAAATCACACTCCAGTTGTGAGGCACCATGTCGATATAGTTGTTTTGGAACTGGGCCATGTCTGCGGTGAGTCCAAGGCTGGACCGCCTTGAGCTATGAGCAGAGTCAATGCCGGCTGGTTTAGCGGTCTCTTTGGTTTGGAGAGTGCTTTGCTCGCGCTTCCAAGTGACGTTACGAGCCAAGTCTACAGAGAAAGTCGCAAATCCCGAGCCAGCAAGGACCCTAGATTGTGTCGTAGACGTAGCCGACAGAAGAATGACTGTATTCTGCAGCAAAGCCGAAATGCGATGAACCATAGTGCTATTAGCTGTTGACAGCGTCGAAGCATGAGCTTCGAGAAGCAGTTCTTGTGCCTGTTTCAATGCTTCAGCGAACGCAGGAACACTAGTTTCCTTGGCGTTCTTTCGCTCTGCGGCTCCCGCGCCGCGTCCTTTACGTGGAGGCGTCTGGCCCTGCGAAGCCTTGGTCTTGTCAGAAGCAGCAATAGCAGGGAACGAAATGGTCGAGTCTTGGATGACGGAGAATACAGGGTCGTGAATCATCTGCTCTGTGCTACGACCGATAAGAGAGATCGCAGTAACGACTTGTTCCTGGGATAGAGTCCCAAAGAGTTTTGGCAGTTCTCTGGCATCCTCCAAAGTTGATAAAGCAGAAGCCCAATCCTTCTGGCTGATGAAGCCCAAAGCCCGTGATATGATGACCGATGCCATGAGGGAAGCCTGGTATGCGTCTTTTGGTAGCTTCAGCACCTCTGCAGCAGATGGCTGAACCTTGACAACGACCTCCCGCTTTCGGGTTCGTGGGGCAGGATTTGCAGCAGTCTTAGCTCTTGTCGCCCTTGTGGCAGTTCGAGTAGCGCGTGTAGCAGGTGTTGCCCGTGCTTTGGCAGCAACCGGAGCGGTTTTCTTCACCTCATTCTGGATGCTCAGCACCTTTCCTTGATCACCAAGGCGTTGCGCAGTCTCCTCGGCAAGCTGAAGTAGTTCACGAGCTTTGTCTTCGTCGCCGCTATCGCGAAACAAGCCGCCAAGTTGGCAAGCAACCTGTACCCGAGAAGCTGAGATGTCGTCCGGTAACTCGTTGAACGCCTCATTGCCGAAATCGAGTGCCTTGGTTAACTTTCCAGCCCGGTGGTAGACGGAACCTATCCAAGCAAGTACCTGTGCGCGATAGAGTGGTGAGCCTGTGCTTTCAGCAACCTTTTGGGCCGACTCTGCGTAGTAAATGGTCTCCTGGTACATGCCAAGATGGGCATAGACAGAAGAAACATGCAGGAGACCTCGCAAAAGGGGGAAAGCAAGTGCCCAGAATCGAGGACCGATCACCTGGCCAAGCTTGGCATCAGCCTTGACACTATCAAGACTGGCTGTTGAGACGTTCATAGCGCCGGTGCTGGCTGCTCGGGATGCTGTCGCCTCGATCTTGGACCAATCATGTGAAAGAATTCGAACGCTTGATTTGACACAGGTAAGCGCGTCTTGTATCCGACCTCGCTTTAACGCGAGAACTGAGTCTAGGAACGAGCTGAGGGCTAGAGATATGTTGGTTTGTGATTTTGACAGTGCCCACGATGAAACAGATCCATTGTAAATTGCCTTTGCGGCCGCTAATGAGGAATCGCTGGAAATGAATTAGAATAGTTACGTTATCCGAGTGTTATGCACTCACGCTTCCTTGATGCTACCGATGCCAGAGTAATACTCAGCTTGTGTTAAATGAAACCTAGCAATCAGGCCATCAGAGGCACCGTCAGCTTGGTCCAAAAGCTTCTCTATCTCATCGAGTGTTTGTTTTGCCTCAGAGAAGTGACCGATATTGAGATGTTGTGATGCTAGAAGTGTATGATTAAGGATAATATTGTTGGAGGTCGGTTCGGCCAGAATCTTGGACAGAGGTGCTGACAGCTCTAAGATCTCAAGCTGCAGACTGTTCTCACCCCGAAGGTTGGCGAAGTGGCTGGCAGATTGCAGGTGTGTCAGAAGACCATCAGGATTGTCAATTCGCTCACAGACATCGTTTCTGGATATGCATGATTCAATCATCGATTTCCAAGAAACAATGGCTTCTCTCAGGGCAAATACTGGGAGAGGAGCACTAGTGACAGCCAATGCAGACATTGACTTATGTAATGTCCTGAGATGCGGAAGATAGCGAAGCAGAGAACCGTCATCGCCATAGTCTTTGCGGTCCAGTTGTTGAATTGTTTCCCAAGCAAGGTTGGAAATTTGCTCCATTTCGTTCTCTTCTCCAATGGTCTGGAAGAGCAACTGGAGTAGAACTCGAAGGCGGCGAATAGGGAAGCGCTCGGCTGTGTAGATTCGCAGAAGAGCTTGAACTGATGGATCGTGTAGTTTGAGTCGCTCTGCCCTAGCCGCTGCATCTCCCACGATTTGCATCAAGTGTTCGAGTACTGCAGCTCGCTCACCCTCCGGCAGAAAGAATGCCCAGTCGTTCCATGAGTGGTCAAGCTTAGCGATTGAGCGTAGTGTTCGGGACAATATCTCTGCCTTTTCATCAGCACTCCAAGCAATGCTCGGAGGCTGAGAATCCAGCGCTGTAGTAACCTTGACTAAGGCGCCCTCCTCAATCATGTTGGTACAGATTGATCGGAGGGTTCTTACTGCATCCTCACTTCGGTTTGCAGCCTTGCAGAGATCAGCAAACAATTCCAGCTTGGTTGACATATGAGCCTTCTCCTGCTGCGCCATGGGCCGATCCTGAATAATCTCAATGGATCTGCTCAAACACTGGAGAATCTCCTTATTAACCTGCTTGGACCTGCCGAGGTCCTTGCGTATTTGACTATACCTGGCAAAATACAGACTGGATATTTTCGCAAAGTAGCCACTGAGCTGCTCTGTTCGTGCCCTGGAAATCGTGGGATCGAGAACTGCAGCAATCAGCTTGCTGCAGTCCCAGAGAACCTCATCCATATGCTGCCAAGTAATAGAGTCAGCCTGGATATCGCCGTTAATGACCACCAACGCGCCATCGATGATCTGATTGATCGACTGCATCAAAACCTCTCGTCGTTGGTCGAACTGGAGGATGGATTTGGCCGAAGCGTCTCTGCCGGGGGAAGCACCAAGCCAACGGCGGCTGAACCGTGGAAACTTGGTGATGAATGTCTTCAGATGCTCCCGGATTAAATCCAGGGTGCCATCTCTTACTTCTGGACCATTGGAGTTGCTAATAAGGAACCCAACGGCTGACCGTCGAGCGAGTGAAAGACTCTCTAGCAGTTCATTAAGGTCGGTGACGTTTCCACTCAAACTCCCTTCGAGGCTCTCTGTAACCTCTTGAACCAGCTGTTGCGTCTTGGCATCATGCTTGAATTGTTTCAAGAGTGCAGCGAGAAGGCGGGCTGAAATCGAAAACATGCGGATAGCCGATTCCCCGTCAGGTTCTAGCATGTCCTTCAGTTTCTGGAACCAGTGGCATGCTGCATCATTTTGGCGGTCCGTTTGAGCGGCGACACCAAGCTGTTGGTAAATGGAAGTTAGGGGAGAGTCGAATGAAGCCTTGGCTTGAGACTTCTGTGGCCCAGCTAGATCCGTGAGCGCGTTGAAAGATGCAGCAATCAAATCGTATGTTGGTCCATTCGTGGGTGGTTGTCGTCGAGTATATGCGCGAACGCATCGAGAAAAAGGTGAAAGAATATCGTCGTCAACGTTTCCACGGTGACCAGCCATTTTCCACCATCTAAGCTGAATCTTGAAACAGAGCACTTGCAGCTTGAAAGCTGAAGTTGGAGACGGACTCAGTCTCAACTCTGTCGCAACTGCATCTTCCTTGCTAGAGACACTGGGTGCCAGTGAAAGAAGGGTCTGGGATAGTGAGGCGAGCTGTCGGGCTACTTTTTGGGTTTCCTTCGCGTTCTTGGCCCCCGACCTCACCAAGAGGTTGATGGGGGACGATACATGAGATTCCTCGAGAAGTGGTAGCACGGCCTCGATATGAGCTGGTTTCTTGGAATGCGCAATCCATCGCAGCACCTGGATTTGACAACCTGTAACAATTGGTAGCAAGCTATCGGGAATCTTATCACCATAGTCGAGCAACTCCAAAATGACTTGAGCAGCTGATTGTCCTTCGGCAGAGTTCGGTTTCGTTGACTTGTTGACTCCAGCATCGAGCCGTCGCTTCAAGACCCTCAGCTCCTTCAATGCCTGATCCTGAAACCCGAGCGCCAGAAGTTTGCTAATGAATGCTGACATCCCGTTCTCGAGTTGGAAATCTGTCTGTGCCGCCTGCATTGGGCCCATAATAGATCGTAGACAGGTGAAAGCCACTCGCGCGCACTCGACAGCAGCGAGACATCCTGTAGACTGCGTTGCCGCTTGTACTGCTGCTTTTGCGGCGATGTTTGGCGAGGTAGCTACGCGATTCAAAGTTCGTGGCTGCAGCGGTGATAACGGCGCGGATAGGGATCTCCGCAAAGTTCGAGGACCAGAGGTTTTCTTGGAGTCTCCCTGAGCGGCTTGTTGCTTACTCGGGGTGGTAGGAGTGGTAGGCTTCGCAGCTTCATTTAGGGACTTGATGCAAATGTTGATTACGTGTGTTGCCAGAGCTGCACGGTCTTTCGATGAAAGCTGTTCGTTGGTAGACTTTACTGTCTGGGATTTGCCGCCCGCGATTCGTTTTGCCTTCGAGTTTGTCGTCGTCTTAGAGGCCGTTCGTAAATTGGTCTGTGACGCCGTGTATGAAGTGTCGATGTCGGGTAGCAGTAGTTCCTTAAGAGTAACGACGGTGGCCGTCGTACATGTTGATGTTGAGGCTAGAGCTGTCCTGGCCGCGTCGGCCTTTACCTGCAGTGAAGCCATTTAGATTATGAGTGTAATTTCGTTACCATGCCGTCGTCAAAAACCAAAAACTCCTAATACGGAGGGAGGTACAGTACAGGTACAATATGCAAGTTGAAAACGAAAAACTGCAGGTCTCTATGTCGCAATTGATGATTAACTACCTAGGTAGTTGACTTTGTTAATCCTGGCGGCCTAGCCCCGGAAATGGGCACCTAGACATATCTGGTTGCCCAGGGCAACTGTCGGTTTCTGGATCGGATGGTCCGTGCTCTCATGGATATTCTCGGTAGAAGATCTTTGAAGTTTCGAGTCTCAATTAAGCTACAGCAATCATCGAGATTAAAAGATCGCAAAATGTCGCTTCGACAGCTTTCACTTCGCCCTGGTTATACCCGAGTGGCCTCCTTTGTGTCCAGAACGTCGTATACCTCAAGATGCGGCATTCGATATTCGAGCACGGCTCCGGCTACAGTTGTCGATAGGTCATTCTGGCGAAACTTGGTACCAAAGCCCTTGAGAAAGGAAAATCGCCAATTAAGGAAGAAGTCCAAGGAATGGAACCCCGCGACGTTCTTCATTGCCATATTTCTTCTTATCGGGTCCATGTCGATCCAGATGATTACTTTACGAAATTCCTTTGATCGATACATGCGACAGTCAGACGCTCGAATTGCATCCTTGCGGGAAGTTGTCGAGAAAATCCAACGAGGCGAGCCGGTTGACGTGGAGGCGGCACTTGGAACTGGAGATCCTGCAAAGGAAGCCGATTGGGAAGAGAGTATGAGCTGGGCCCAGCCATCAAAGTTGCCGATTACTAACGGATCTTGGCAGTGTTGAAGGCGATTGAACGTGACGAAGCAATTCGCAAGTCGAAACGAGAGAAGCCAGAGCGAGGTGAGCCCGCAAACTCAACCTCACCAACCTCATCCCAGAATGCAGAGTCTGTCAAGGCTGCACCGACAAACGCAAAACCCGGAAGTCTCGGCAATTTCATTTAGATGTATTAGTGATAAACTGATAATCTACTTTCATGAGAGCATATCCTTGAAAACATCACGATTTCCGAAGGAAGCTTGGAGTGAAGTCCGTGCCGGTGCCTCTGATGGCGCAACATCGTTGCGCAGTGCAGACAGAAGAGCTGGAAGGAGGTCGTCTGTCGATAACGCAACTCTCACTCCCTGCTCACCCTCTTGGTCGGGATCCATACCCGCGAAGAACTTATCCTCGCCTCTGATTCCGCCCATGCTGATAATGGCGATGGGCATGCCCCGATCCTGAGCCCGCTTGGCAAGCCTCCAAGCCGAATAAGTGGCAAGAGAGGTTCCAACAACGAGCAGCTTTCCCGCATTGTCAATGGCTTCCTCAGCAGCGTTTTTGACATGATTGTCAATGCTCTCTCCGAACATTACCACCGCAGGCTTCAGAATTCCCGCGGTGCTGGGCAGCTTCCATGCACCATCTGTGTCAACCTGGACGACATGTTGACGTCCGTCAGCATTCTTTGGAGGGCTGGATAAGCATTTGGGACAAGAGGGGTATCTAAAGGTTGTATAGGGAGCATCTGGCAGATCCACATCGCCGTCGGGGTTCACCTTTAGGCCCTTGAACCTGCGCTCAACCGGGTCTTCTGTGTCTAATGCCCCTGACTTGAGGGCCCTCTCAAGCAACTCGGCCCATTTAGGGTTGAGGGTGGACAATTTCTCCTGGAATTCATCTCTGGAGAACTCGTTTTTACAAGTCGTGCAGACAACAGCTCTTAAATATCCATGCAATTCTAAAGTTGGTAGATCAGGATGAGCTCTTGGATGGAACGAGTCAACATTTTGAGTAATGACACTGCGTATCAGACCAAGATTCGCGAGATCTCTTATAGCATAGTGACCGTTGTTTGGGGTTGCCTTTTGGAGATTAGACCAGCCTAGAAAGCTTCGAGCCCAGTACCGTTTGCGAGATTCGTGACTCTTGAGGAATTCTGGGTAGTAGATAGGTCGATATGTCTTGTTGACCTTGTAAGTGCCCTTGACGCCCCGGTAATCTGCCAAACCCGAAGCGACTGAAAGGCCTGCACCGGTGAGGACAACAGCGGATGGAGGTAAGTGGCTTGGAGAGGGTGCGACAAAGAAGCGATGGAGGGCGGCGATAGCTCCAGGGAGTGTTGAGGCCGAAGCTGGTGCAATTACTGAAGGCAGGGGGAGGTCCGTGTA
This sequence comes from Fusarium sacchari, assembly GCA_017165645.1. Lineage (NCBI taxonomy): Eukaryota > Fungi > Ascomycota > Sordariomycetes > Hypocreales > Nectriaceae > Fusarium > Fusarium sacchari. The sequence continues at coordinate 493,978 of JADANP010000012.1, forward strand.
AGGGATCCTGAGCAGAGGCTTGCTCATCGAGGCCGCTTTTAGGGTTGTAATATTCAAGAATTAGGAATACTCGATGTGATAATTCTTTGAGTGAAGCTCAAGCCCATTCCCCAGTGGCTGACGAGGCTGTTTCCAATTGCTTGTGGAGGATTGGCTGAAAAAGACCAAGTCGCCAGCCAGCCCTGCTGAGGCACTGACTCGAGCTGACCAGTGATGACGACCTGGATACGAAAATTGAAATACAAGGACTGATATTAGACAAGAGGATGGCGTGGCATACAGTCATGAAGATGGTTGTGGATTTGGCTACAGGGGTTATTCTCACCGTAGAGCCAGTGTACTCCGTAGTATGGAGAAGAGCGCGTCATTGGTTTCAGGGAAGATTCTCACTCAGCCTTGCAACCAAGGGTTCATGAATGTGGCATTGTGGCTGAGCAGCCCAGGTAATGCGCACATATGTACTCCGTACTCCGTAGATGCTGGGACGGTTGAGGTGGGCGCTTATTACTTGAATCCCCCCCCCCCCACAACCCGAATCTGATAATGACAAAGAACCTAACTAGGTAACTAGATGGTAAGCTCGAGTCAGGTACGGAGTAGAATTGGTAAATACAGGCCTCTGAACCATGATCGTACTGAATATGGACGCAAGACAGATAGACCATCTCCCTTTGTCATTGCTTCCACGTACCTGGCTGCTGGGTTCCAGTTGTTACTCAATTGCCATGCTGTATTGTATAAGGTAGGTAGCCAATGCCTGACGCAAACTTGACCATCCCTGAAAACATATGGCTCAGCGGTCAAGCTCAGCACCCAGGCAGTGCTAACTATCCGGAGACCGGAACCTCGCGATCACTCATCAGGCGAGAGTGTCGTAGATAGTGGGTTCACCTCGCATCCTATCCTCAATGGCGTCGTAGGTCGGTGTCTTTTCCTACCAATTGCCGCACCAAGTTTGGATTTTGGTGGAGCTAAACTCCCTACTCTGGTTGTTTTTATGTCTGATAATCTTGATAATCTTTTTTCTTCTTCCACTCGCTATCGGCGAATTCTGTCTCTTCTTCGCATGATCAATTATTGACCCTTTGACTCGCCCATGTAGCGAGTGAATGGCCCTGGTCCGCTTCCGACCGAGCCAAATCCGCTCGCTCTATTGAACCCGACTCGAAACTTGAACAGCTCCGTTAACGGGCATATGGCGTTGAATAACCCGACGTCAACAAAACACACCATCTTTCCTCTCCCTGACTAGCATTCGTCTATAACTCATCTGTCTATATCTGAACCGTGTGCTTCAGGCCCTACGCAACTCCAAGGGAAAACACGCAACACGATAGTGATACCCGGCCCCCTTCTCCCACTTTCCCGTGTTATCCGTCCGTATTTCCCCTGCAAGACAACATCTCGGATATACTGTATGAGTCTCCCGCAGGCCGGCCGTCCCACGGGCACAGGCGTAGGCGTAGGCGCTGGTCCTGGCGCTGCAGTGACGTCGCCAATAGCTGGAGCCAGAGCTGGAGCTGGAGCCACGCACAGTCACAACCAGAGGAGTCGTGGCTTTGCCTCATGGGGACAGGGACATGGACATGGACGTGGACATACCAATGGGCACCCTAATGTCCATATTTCACGACAAACCAAATACCGAGGCCAGATGCCCCTTTTGAGATCAAATATCGCAACTCCCCACGTCGCTTGTCTACGTCTTCGCCTACGCGCCCTGCAAAAAGCTTCCGTCGTCGCCGCCCTATCGACGTGCGCCTACCTCTCAGCCTCGTCTAAGCTCTCATCCTACCACGTATCAAATACTCCCTCCGTCACTCGCCCTTCGACTAACTCGCTACCACATCTCGCTCCCTTCAGCAACAGACTCCGATCACAACCTTCATTCGTAAAAACTTCAATGTCGCAGATCCGACCGCATACTGGCCAAGGCCACGACCACAAAGATGGTCATAGTCACAGCCACGGTCATGACCACAGTCATAGCCATGGCATATTAGGCCACCACCACCATCACGACAACGCGTACCTGACTTCGGGCAACAAAGACGACCCTGGCGTCCGAATCACCCGCATTGGCTTGGTCTCTAACCTGGGCATGGCAATTGCCAAATTCGCTGGTGGATGGGCTTTCAACTCCAAAGCAATGACTGCCGACGCGTGGCATAGCATCACAGATCTTGCATCCGATATCTTGACGCTCGCGACAGTCACATGGAGCCTCAAACCACCAACAGACAAATTCCCCATGGGCTTTGGCAAGGTAGAGAGTCTGGGATCACTCGGTGTCTCGAGTATGCTCTTGGCTGGAGGTCTTTACATGGGCTGGGACAGCGGTATCAGTCTCTATGGACACTTTTACCCGGAAGCGGCACATGATATTCTGGAGCACGTCGGACACGGTCATAGTCATTCACATGGAGCTGCAGCACTGGGGATCCCGAGTATGCATGCCGCTTGGCTTGCAGCAGGGACAATTCTGATTAAGGAATGGCTTTACCACGCGAGTGAGTGTTCTCCCAAGTCTTAAGATAGCGGCGCCAGACTGCACGTGTGCAACTTAAGCCTTGAGATCGAGAGTATAAGAGCTGACCAGTTGCAGCAATGAAGGTGGCTCGGGAACGTAAATCGTCGGTACTCGCGTCGAACGCCATTCACCACCGAGTCGACAGTTTAACGGGGTTCGTCACTTTGGCAGCCATCATGGGAGCCAATGCGATGGAGAATGCGGCGTGGCTGGACCCCGTCGGCGGTCTTCTCATCTCCATCATGGTTATCCAGGCTGGTGCCGGAAACACAGTTGCTGCTTTTCGCGAACTGGCAGACCAGGGCATTGATGATGAGATCAAGTCCTCAGTAACAAAACAGGCTAATAAAGCATTGAAGAACGTGGGTGAGGGACACCAAGTTGCTCTACGCGAAGTGAGCGGTATCAAATCAGGCCAGAATTATCTTGTGGACCTCGAGATGACCGTACCTGGTGCGTGGTCTGTTGACACAACGCAGCAAGTCGAAGACGCGGTGCGGACTCAAGTCGGAGGGAAAGTACGCGGTGTCAGAAGAGTTCGCATCCGATTCTCACCCAAGGAGGCTACCGCCAAGGCAAGGTTTGACGACTTTATCCCTGGGACTGTGGTTTTGCCACCAGAGACTGAAGAGGATGCGTCTGAGGCAGAGGGCGAGTCGAACCACAATCATGAGCACCACGAGCAATACGATCACAAGAGCAGTGGCCATGTTCATGAACCCAATGGCTCCCACGAACAAGGCGATGGTCTCAGGAACAGAAACAAGCAATAGAGTGGAGGATGCCCCGTCAGAAGCGAGACTTTAGCCTGGGATCCTTGGGATTGATCACGGCCATGCTGCATCTTGTTCTTGTCAAAGCTGCACTTTGGTACGACAAGCCCAAGCCAAACATGCCCCTTGACTGGGGTCTAGCTCGACTTCTTGGGATCTGAGCTGCGGGCCAGTGGAGCCTGGCCGGATGAGAGGCCGGCCGTAAGAGGTTCGGACTAGGATCTCTCGATAGCCGGCATCTTTCGACCTGACCGTCGGTGAAGCAAGACCGCTGATGGCATATGCATGTGCATACTGGTATGCAGTAAAAAGTGCACACCCTTATCTTTCTCATGACTTGACTATCTTGTTCCAGATCAGGGTCGGAATTGATATTGAAGCAATTGGTGTAATAGAGCAGACCACAGACATATGTATCTTAAAGAGGAAGAGAAGGTATAAGGAAGTGTGTTTCGCGGGGCACACAACTTAAAAGGCTCAAGAGGGAGGGTCTACACTCATAAACACAACAACAACCCATGATATTTGGACTAGGTATGCTACACAGAGTGTAATATGTGTGTACACTATGTACGGATAGAAAATGCAGATAAGAGAGGTACATTCAGGTCATCTTTGTGGCGTTTTTCAGCCTAGATGCGCCCCAACAGGAGCAGATGGGCTTGGTTGTAGAAGAACAAAAGGAGTAAAATCGAACTGGCCGTGATGTCGAAGAAGAAGATGATGAGAAGATTCCAGGCGGCAAGGATGTCACCAGATCTAAATGACCCCCACGTTTGAGGCTCATGGCTAGGTATTATTAAATAGGTAGTACATAGTTATAGGTAACTTTCAGCACATCAACCCAAATGCGCTTGAAGCTGGAGTAGAGAAATAATTCCAATGACCTTCTGTATCCAGGGTCAAGAAAAGAGACAGTTGTTAATTAGTACAGAAGCTGAGTTCATTTTCCTCACGCCCCCTTCCTGCTGTCAGTTAGAAGCGCTCGCTATTCATTGGCTTGACTTTGTTCACGAGGAGCAGCCAGGCTTTGAGAGGTCACGGGTTCTATTGGCCGGGATATAAACTGAAGATGGGACCGGGGTGGGAGCAAGCAAGCAAGCATCCATAATGTTGATGGATTTAGGCTAATTGCAAAGAGAGCGCTAGGATTGAATGAGGAAAAAAGTGAAGACTTGATTGTTGAGAACGTCCATTGTCATGATATTGGATCAATGACAGTGAGCCTTTGATATTTATATAGGTTAGTAGGTAGTTAACTATAATTGTTTTTTGCTCACTCCCTACTTGGAACTGAAGATACCTATTCTAGAGCAGAGAGTTAAGAAGAGTGTCACATACCTAACTACCTAGGTACAAGTCTCTTGGCCATGCTAATCTTCCTATAATAGTGTAGTCTTGTTCTATCATGATGCTTCTTTTTCCATGACCTTTGTACTGTCTGTCCCTGGTGATCAATTCCTATTCTTCCGTTTCCACACCCCCTTCGGCTTGATCCGTATCACGACTTGCCTGAATGTGAATGTTTAAAAAAAGTTTCTCAGGTGTTGATGAGTGTCGTGTTAGCAGCTGGGCAAGGTAGAACAGGCAAGCATTGGATGGATGTTGTATTCTACACGCCCCTCCCAACGCTAACCCAAGGCTTCCTTTTAGTTATCGATCATTAATAAGGGTCCCCGTCTTGAGGATGATGATAAAAAACTGGGGTCGGCTCGTTTGGTTGATGATGAACGATTCATTCTGCGCATCAGACAACCCCACGTTGATACGGATGATGGAAAGTGAGAGAAAAAAACCTCCATGTTTTCTTGAGAACTTCCTACCTTAGTAGGTAGTTTGTTTTTTTGATGGTATGGATCTCTAAGTAGTAGCTAGGAATTGGATAGTTGCTTGACAAGAGAGAGAGAATATGGCAAAAAAGAAAGAAAAAAACTGCATATTGTTAATTTTTATGCAAAGATCAGGTAATCCATATGCAATAATTACCTAGCAGCAAATAGGTACAGGTACCTACGGATAGACAGGCGGATATATTCCCCGGGCATGGAATTATGTTCATATGACCTCTCTGCCCAATTTTTACAGCATGATTTTGACGACTGATAACTACTAATTGTCTTTGTGTAGGTACCTAGGTAAATAGAGGGCACAGAATTATTATTACCAAGCTTTGTATGGGTGTATCATATTGGTGCATATGGCATTGGCATTGGCATCGCCATTACTGCATCCACGCCTTAACTACAGTTAACAATGCTAGCTTTGGAGTTTGATTCTGATGCATGTTACCCACCGCCCACCAAAGACAACCTTAGTGTGTGTCTATCTCATCCTTCCCTGGTGGAGGGTGGCGGTCTAACATGATGCAGTTACAACTTACTTGTACTGTCTAGACTGTCCTGGACTGGACTGGACTGGCAGTGACTGCTCAGCTAAGGCAAGGCACACGCGTTGTAAGCTATAAAGCCCAGCTCGTGGCTTTTTCTGGTGTTTTCTCTGTCTCACACAACTTGACCCATATCACATTCCTTCTACCTATTCTTCAGAGGCTTTTCACACGCACGCACGCACTTGCATTACAAGATCGTCAATTCTTACGTCACCTAGATACCTACTGAATTGGCTCCTACCAGGACTTCGTCATCTCGCTACCTCCTCATTGACGTCGGACCGTGGTTGGCGCCCTCCATTGGATATAGTATAATATCCTCACCTACCTTGGTAGCTAGATTCAACAGCCCGGCGTTTACCCCCGAAGCTATTCACAATGCCGTTTCTTGCTCGATCCAAGTCCCCAGATCAGTCCTCGGACTTGAAGCCACTATACCTCGGCTTCGATCTGTCGACTCAGCAGCTCAAAGGCACGTCAGCCAGATTCTCAGCTGCCGGCACAATTCGCTAACCCATGTCCAGCCTTGGTTGTCGATTCAGACCTCAAGGTCAAAGGTGAAGCCAAGGTCGACTTCGACAAGGACTTTGGCCACAAATATGGCATCAAGAAAGGTGTCCATGTCTACGAGGAGACAGGCGAGGTCTATGCTCCCGTTGCCATGTGGCTAGAGTCCGTAGATCTCGTCCTAGACCGGTTGGCCGAATCCATGCCTGTTCCTCTGTCCCATATTCGCGGTATCAGCGGCTCATGTCAGCAGCATGGCAGTGTCTACTGGAATGGCAATGCCTACGAGATTCTTCACCATCTTGATCCTCGTCTCCCTCTGGTTGTTCAGCTACCACAGGCCCTTTCCCACCAATGGTCGCCCAATTGGCAGGATCAGAGCACCCAGGCTGAATGTGACGCTTTTGATGCTGCTCTCGGCGGTCGCCAGAAGCTTGCTGAGGTGACAGGCAGTGGTGCTCACCACGTAAGTTGAGATCCCCGAAAGGCCAGAGAAGACCAGATTTTAACCAATCCATCTACCAGCGATTTACTGGAACCCAGATCATGCGCCTTAAGAAGGACCTCCCAGACATGTACGCCAAGACAGCTCACATTTCCCTTGTCTCGTCATGGCTGGCATCCGTCTTCCTCGGCGCCATCGCCCCCATGGATGTCAGCGATGTCTGTGGTATGAACCTCTGGGACATGTCCCGCCAAACATACAGCGAACCTCTTCTCGAGCTTGCTGCTGGAAGCAAGCGGGATGCCCTCAACCTACGGAAGAAACTGGGTGAGCCTTGCCTCGATGGCGCTGCTGTTTTGGGCTCTATCTCTCCCTATTTCGTGGACCGCCACGGTTTCCACCCCGACTGCCAGATCACTCCATTCACCGGCGACAACCCCGGAACTATTCTCGCCCTTCCCCTTCGGCCTCTCGACGCCATTGTCTCTCTTGGTACTTCGACGACATTCCTCATGAACACACCAAAGTACAAGCCCGATGGTGCCTACCACTTCTTCAACCACCCCACAACCGATGGCCACTACATGTTTATGTTGTGCTACAAGAACGGAGGCCTAGCACGTGAGAGAGTGCGAGACCAACTTCCCAAGCCTGAGAACGGCCCTACCGGCTGGGAGAACTTCAACAAGGCCATCGAGAACACCCCTGCTCTGGGCGCTGCCAAGGAGGACGATAGGCGCAGGCTTGGTCTATATTTCTACCTCACCGAAGTGGTACCCAACATCCGTGCAGGCACTTGGCGATACTCCTGCGAGCCAGATGGCTCTGACCTTCAGGAAGTCAAGGGAGGATGGGACAAGGAGACTGACGCCCGAGTGATTGTTGAGTCTCAGGCCCTATCTATGCGCCTGCGCTCTCAGAATCTGGTTGAGAGCACTCGACCCGGCTTACCAGCTCAGCCCCGTCGTATCTACCTCGTTGGAGGTGGCTCTCTGAACCCGGCCATCGCCCGCGTCATTGGCGAGGTCCTCGGCGGCAGCGACGGTGTTTACAAGCTCGACGTTGGTGGTAATGCCTGCGCCCTTGGCGGAGCCTACAAGGCTCTTTGGGCTCTCGAGCGCCAGCCAAACGAGACGTTCGATGAGCTCATTGGTAAGCGATGGACTGAAGAGGGCAACATCCAGCGCATTGACGACGGTTACCGCGAGGGAACCTATCAAAAGTACGGCAACGTTCTCGGGGCCTTCGAAGGCCTGGAGAACAAGATCCTCACCGAGCAGGCTTTGGAGTCAAAGGACGGACGAAGACGGTCGCAGGAGATTGCTTGATTTAAAACTCGGGGTATCTAATGTCTAAAATGGAGGAGTTTGTCTAAGTCATTATCTAACGTACTTGCTCATGAAGCGCCTATGAAAGTCGGAACGGAGGAGATCCTAAAGGTCTGGGTTAGCGAATCATGTCTCTTCATCTTTGAAGGAAGAAGAAAAAGAAATGCATATAGAAATGAGTCGCTGGTAGAGAATGCTTTGCGAACGGTAGAATCACACAAGACTTACGTTTACGAACTCCTTTTTCTTGCCCTTATCTTCTGTGCCACGTGCCTGGTTCTTGAACACCACGTCATCGTCCCAGCGGCGCTTCATATTGAAATCTTGTTTGTTGAGGAGAGGATTTCCCAGGGCAATATCGCGTTCTCGGGCCTCTTCCTCTTCTTTGAGTCGCTCGGCCTCCTGTGATGTGTATCAGCAAACCATTTATCTGCATCCGAGAATCGCACAAACTTACCTCCTTCTTCTTTCTCTCCTCTCGCTCTCTTCGTACACGGTCCAACTCTCTCTGTAGCTCTGCATCAGAGTCGTCATCGCTATCCTCGTCGTCTTCACTGTCGTCGTCGTCATCCTCCTCGCTATCGTCGGCATCGATGTCTCTTGTTTCTGCTAAGATCCGCCGTCGCTTCGCCTCTAAATCTTCTCCCTCACCACCAGCACTTGGAAGCGCTCGCTTCGCGCCATTGGACACGCTGGTTTCGTCGTCCTCGTCGGCATCATCAACGAGGCCAGGGGCGCCGTTCTTCTTGGTGAAATGGGCGGCTTCGGCAGCGAGAAGCTCGGCAGCGAGATCGCGCGTGGGTTCGTCAGCATCGCCACCTTGACCGGCTTGACGATATTTGAGTTGGGTATGGGCTGGGAGGAGGCGTTGATGGTAGGCTGGACCTCGAAGGGCTTCTTTGCCACGGGCCTGTAAAAGTCAGTATGCGCTGAAGAAATACAAGGGAGAATACGGACCGGGTCGAACGTAGGTCTATGAGCGGTCGTCATGGCGATAGTTCCTCAATGAATTCTTGAAGAAATGATGTTTCAATGTCAATAAGGAAGTCTTGAACATTGCCGACGCGAGGCGTACAATGAGAAGCAGGCCTACCGTAAATGGTCCTTCACCGCCCGGCAGAATTTCTACAATGTTTCTCTCTCTATTACGCTTTGGCAGTCCATAGACACAGCATTTCCTGTTACAAAGTATTCACACAAAAACATAGTCAATCATGCCTCGCGAAGCTGAACCTTCTCTCTCTGAGAGGACTTTTGTCACCCAAGCTCTCGATGAGGGTTTGCGATTAGACGGGCGCAAATTCGACGAGTTCCGGCCTCTTCAACTCACCTTTGGAGATGAATATGGAGTTGCGGAAGTCAAGTATGGAAAAACAAGGTATTTCACTATTGTATCTTGGTGGTATATACTTCTTGCTAATGAAACTCTCCAGAGTTCTAGCAAAGGTTTCGGCAGAAGTCACCGTGCCATACTCAGACCGTCCCTTTGACGGAGTTTTCACAATCACATCAGAACTCAGCCCCATGGTTGCCCCTTCATATGAGGTCAACCGCCCTTCACTCGAGGAGGTTCTTCTCTCCAGGCTTCTCGAGAAAACAATCAGAAGATCTGGTGCGCTAGACACCGAGTCACTATGCCTCATCGCCGGCCAGAAATGTTGGTCTATCAGAGTCGATCTTCACGTCCTTACGCATGATGGAAACCTTACAGACGCCGCTTGTCTAGCAGTTGTTGCGGCTCTTCGACATTTCCGCAAACCAGATTCCAGCATCGAGGGAGAAACCCTCACCATATACACACCTGCTGAGCGAGAGCCCGTGCCTCTAAGCTGGCTACACTCCCCTTTCTGTGTCACCTTCAGCTTCTTTGGCGAAGATGGAAGCCAGGTCCTCGTTGATACCAACTGGCTTGAGGAGCAACTGCGAGTTTCTCACTGCACATACAGCCTCAACAAGCATGGCGAGATTTGTCAGATTGCCAAACTGGGAGGAACTTCTCTTGACGCACCACTCTTCATCCAGTGTGCTCAAGGAGCACTCAACCGATCTAAGGAGCTATCTGACCTAGTGGATAGTAAGCTGGCTGAGGACGCAAAGCGAAGGGACAAAGGAGGACTCATGGCTGAGTTGACAGCCGAGAACGACAGGTGAGGCTAACATCTGCAACTTGATACCAAGAAAAGCAATAAACCCAGAGGAAAAATAGAGAAACCATGATACCCCGCAAAACGTTCGCCTAGTGTTCCCCCGTGCCTCAAGACTAAACAATGATTTACTGATGTTCCAAACAAACTCCGATATATACGCCAAACCAGGTACTGTCGTAGCTCATAAGCTCTAGTGATCGCACATAAAGGCCACTCATGTTGGAAGCTACCGCATCACAGGCGGTCGAGACTCCTTGTTCCATTGCACTCTGGTCCGTACCCAGTCGATAGCTTCTCGGACTCCGTCGCCAGTAAGCGCACTCATTGCCAGCACACGAGAGTCGCGGACAGCGGACCCCTTGTCTCCCTCCATAACCTTCTTTACTAGGCCCTCCTTGATTCGTATTGTCTCGACACAATCCTCGCGATCCTGTTTGTTTGCTAGTATTAGAAGTGGCACCCCTTCAGTTTCAGAGTGTTGTAGGACGTCCTCGAGGACTAGCCGACACTCCTCCAGTCTGCCAACGTTCTCTTCATGCTCAATGTTTCCGTCGCCGATATCTGTGCTGTCGATGATGAAGACTATAGCATGGCAGCTTGCATAGTAGCTCTCCCAGAGCTTTCGGAGCGAGTGCTGACCGCCGACGTCCCAAAGCTTGAGGTACATGTCCTGAAGGGGTATCGTCGAAACGTTCTGGCCTACGGTTGGTACTGTCTTGAGCTTCGGGTCGGGTCTGTTTGGTAGAAACATGGACTTGACTTGTTCGTGAAAGGTGGTTTTTCCGGCATTGTCAAGGCCCAGAAGAATTACAGAGTATTCTAAGATGGAAGTTAGCGAGGTTAGCGAGGTTAGCTAGCTAGCTTTCAAGGGAAGAAATCATGGAGTGTTGAAAGTACCTTCTTTGCTAGTCGCATAGAGGTAAATGCCTTTGGCGAGGTGATACATCGTGATCGCGAGTACTCCGACAGATCTCGTGCGTGATTGAGTTCGTCGTAGACGCGACAGCGGAGTTGTTCAGCTAACGTTGGGTCGTGAAGTTGACAGCTTCCCATCCAGGATCGAATGGAAGTGAAGGGTTTAGTAGGTCTAAGTGCAGGCGGGAAGCTCCAGGGGTCTGACAGCGTTGCCGTTGGGTTCGTCCCCTGCCCCTCCAGGGACTGAATTCCAGCGGGTATGATTAGTGGGTTGACCTGCTGAAGAGCCTCAACAATCCCCCGCCAACGGCCCCGCTAGCGTCCATGGGTGGTGGATGCAATAGAGGCGACGGGAGCCTACCTACTACCTAGGCACTGATAATTACCTAGTACCTAAGGACTGTACCTAAGTTTGTCGATTACCCAGTAGGTAGGTACCTACTAGGTATAGTAGGTAGTGGAGGTAGACCATGAGGCCACTGACGGGATGGTTGGTTGGTAAAGCATAGCTCTTTTACATGGGCAGATGGGGTCCAATGCTGTGCGAGTTGAAAGCAAACCAGACCCCAAGGTAGGTTGGATATGTTTGCTTGTTTCTTTGTCTCAAGTCCCGAGGTTGGTATTACTTGGGATGATGGGTTAATAGCTAGGTATACTACAAGAGGTAGTAGTATGTCATGATCACTTCATAGTGGAATGGTCTTGGGTCATCTTTCTCTTCAGTGCTGATATAATTCCCGTCATCTAGAAAACAGTATTTCAGGTTGACTCCCTAGCTAATTCAGCATATGCTTTCGATGTTGAGTGTTTAGAGGTCAATTACCTTGATCAACCCAGTCTGGCTGGAAGTGAACAACAACTAGGTAGGTAAGTTAGGTAGGATTGGTGAGTATGGAATCCTATGGATCAGAGATGAGCCAATCAGAGTCTTGAACAGTTGAAAGCTGTCGCCTTTCATCCGGTTCTACCTAGGTACTGATTAATCTTGAGGTGACTGCTACTGGACCTATTGGCCCACCTCGCTCTTAAGGTACCTTAGCTTAGTCCCATCATTACCTACCTGACCTTAACTTAACCTTAGGCTACCTACCTAAGTAGGTAGGTACCTACCTAGGTAGTAGTTAGTAGTTAGGTAGTTACCTATCCCTCTAACTTCCAATCGCATTATCCAGTCCAGCGCATGCCAACTTGTTCCCTTCCAACATTCGCTATTTTGCTGCCTGGACTCTTCTTTCGTGTCGACGACGTCGTCGTCAGCAACAGCAGCAACAACAAAATCTACAGTAATTCGTCCTGCGGTTCCAATACCGCTTCCTCTCGATACTCGTGCTCCCTTGCGAATGTTCCAGTGTCGCAGCTTACGAGGCTCGCGCAAGGGGTTTCCCACTTGATCTGAACGATCGCGACGGCTTTAAATTATCGCAAGGCGACCGAGACCGGACACGCAGACGACGCAAACACAATGGCTTCCGCAAGGCTCGTCGGAATGGGCTTCCAGCTCCTTAGTACGCTATTCCTCACCAATGGAGTTCGACTCTGGTTCCGCAACGTGAGACTGACGAATCGAACATAGAGCGAGCGACCGACGAAGAGAGTGATCCTGAGGGTGCGTTTTCCCACTCGAAAAGAGGCAATCCACCACAAGAAATACTGACCATGACTTCCAGAGGGCGACTCTGCTCAGAAGGAATTGTTCGCGGCGTGGGCGCTCTTCATCTCGATTATGCTGCTCATTATCGCTTTCTTCACAAGCTATATGCTGCAGATGAAGAAGGTCACTGCTATACACGAAACGGTTATATCCATCTTTGCTGGTGCGCTCCCTCAAACCAAATACCGAGGATCAATGGCTCACATGTCTTCTCTTTGCAGGAATGGTTGTTGGGCTTGTCTTGATGATAGCTTCTGGCGACTCTATTCGCAACATGATCAGTTTCGACTACCAAATCTTCTTCAACCTTCTTCTGCCACCTATTATTCTATCCTCGGGTTATGAGCTACATCAGGCCAACTTCTTCCGCAACATTGGCACCATCCTGACTTTTGCCTTTGCTGGAACCTTTCTGTCCGCTGTCGTTATTGGCTTGATCCTGTACATCTTTACACTCCTCCCCGGATCGCTGGGCATGACCTTTGTCGATGCCATCTCCGTGGGCGCAACTCTCTCCGCTACTGACCCTGTCACTATTCTCGCAATCTTCAACACCTACAAGGTTGACCCCAAGCTGTATACCATCATCTTTGGAGAGTCGATCCTCAATGACGCCATCGCCATTGTCATTTTCGAAACTGCGCAGAAGTACAAGAAGGGCGAGGCTGCTAATCTTGGCATCGTCAGCTTCTTTGAAGGCACGGGGATCTTCTTGCTCGTCTTCTTCTGCAGCATGTTCATCGGCTTCATTGTTGGCGTTGGCACTGCTTTGCTGCTCAAGTTTACCTATCTTCGCCGTATACCCAAGATTGAGAGTTGCTTGATTGTCTTGATCGCCTACGCCACTTACTTCTTCTCTCACGGCCTTCATATGTCTGGTACGTCACTCCAGTCTTGGCTCGTGCTACGCACATTCTAATTTCCATGCAGGTATTGTGTCGTTGCTTTTCTGCGGTATTACGCTTAAGCACTATGCGTATTTCAACATGTCACGCCGAACTCAACTCACCACCAAGTTCATCTTTCAGATCTTATCGCAGTTGTCTGAGAACTTCATATTCATTTACCTGGGACTGGCTTTGTTCACCGACAACAACCTCTCATTCCAACCACCTCTCATTATTGTCACTATTCTGGCTGTCTGTGCTGCCAGATGGGTCGCTGTATTCCCGTTGTCCAAGGCTATCAACTGGTTCATCCGATATCGCGCCAGCAGACGCGGCCAAGAGGTTGGTGATGAGCTGCCCTATAACTACCAGGCCATGCTCTACTGGGCTGGCCTCCGTGGAGCTGTCGGCGTGGCGCTGGCTGCTTTGCTCACTGGCGACAACGCGCCCGCACTTAGAGCTACTGTTCTTGTTGTTGTCGTGCTTACTGTCATCATTTTTGGCGGTACGACCGCTCGAATGCTTGAGATCCTGGGTATCCGGACTGGCGTTGTTGAGGAAGTTGACAGTGACGATGAGTTCGATATCGAGACCTTTGGCGGAGGCCTCCAGGTCAAGCGTTCAGGAACGGGGATCGGATATAATCCTCGCCGGAATGGCAGCGTTGCCCTTGGCAGTCTCGAGGCTGGCCAGTCTGCTAGTTATGTCTCGGGCGCCTCGTCTCCGCACACTGGTGGCCGCCCTGTTAGCAAGAGTCGAAAGAACTCTATCCCAGAACGATCCGATCTCCTTCGCCATAACGATGACTCCGACATTGGCAGTGATATTGACGTGTCCGACCTGCCTCCGCCAGCCCGACGATCACCACTCCCACGGGCTAGCACCGCTCCTCCATCTCGAGTAGACAGTGCATATGCAACTCCCACGACAGAGACACCCGGTGGCCAGCCTATAACAGCAACCAATGCCCTCCGACAGCTCTGGTCCTCGGAAGATCCGGCCAGTGTGTTTCACCATCTGGACGAGGACTTCATCAAGCCCAGGCTACTACTTCAAGGTGACAGCTCTAGAGGCGGGCACGGTGGACCGAGTTGAGCGAGACATAGCAAATGATGGATATCCGTGAGAGCCCCGCGTCGAGGCGGGCTGTATCATCTTATGTGCATGAAAGGCGTTGGGTTTTACTAGTATAGACATGACATTGATGTTAGATAAATGGTGTGTTTATTCTATCTTTTTGTGCTCGTATTTCCTATTCATCGTGTCACTTGCGGATGCGCGATACGATGGATGCCATTGCTCATGAGGGTGGTGTTTTATTTTAACCGCCTTGAACAGACGGTGACTTCGAGGCTTAGCGTAATGATACGCCTATTTCACGCCTCGAATAATTAATAAAGTGTATCTACAGATGATCTCCAACTCATCACGAATGTGCCATACCAACCATTCGTTCTCATACATAAAAAGGGTAAGCAATTGTACAGCCAGAACCAGAATGATGCCCTTTCTTTTTGCCTGCACGTTTTTTTTTTCATGACAAGATCAACACCAATATTCATCGCTTCCCATGCACCAACCAAACCAGTGGCTCTAGAACCCAAACAAGAAACTTTCCTTTATTTTGCCCGATGTGTACGATTAGCCTGCTGACGGTGTAGCACTGCCGCTTGCCTGCCTTTGTTGTTGTTGATGTTGTTGCTGAGCTTGTTGTTGCTGCTGCTGCTGAGCTTGGGCTTGAGCTTGGGCTTGAGCCTGGGCTTGCCCTTGCCCTTGCTGCTGCGGTTGAGGCTGCTGCTGTTTCGCTTGTTGATGCTGCTGGTGAAGCTGCTGATGTTGTTGCCCAGGGCTACCAGCCGCTTGACTTGCCTGCTGCTGTTGCTGTTGACGAAGCAGCGCGGCGTACTGATGAGGGCTTGTCGTAGCGGCGATGCTAGCAGCAAGTCCGCCTTGGCCGTTTGCCGTACCAGCAGCAGAGTTCATAGCAGTGCGCTGGGCCATCATAAGACGGGTCAGATGCTCTGTTGCCATTTGGCGAATCTGATCAGGGGGTAGTGTCGGATTCTTAGTACGAAACTGGGCCTCGAGTTGAGCAAGCTGAGCGGCAATGGTAGGAGGGAGCTGTGGTTGTGGTCGTGGGGCTATTGAACCAGCAGGACCAGCCGGCATATGAAGCCCATTGGCCTGTGGTGAGCCGAGGTTACCGGAGTTGAACTGCGCCATCATAGCCTGGGCGTTATTTATGAAGTTCTGCTGGTTCATTGCATTGGCCCCGTTGATGCCGTTAACACCAGTTCGCATATTCAGGGGGGGGCTCTGTTGGGAACCGTTCGCCCCTTGGCCAGGAGTGCCAGGGCCGCCTTGAGCGTGCTGCATCTGTGCCAGACGTTGTTGTTCCGAGATGCGCTGTGCGCGCATCATCAAGTTGACATCAGGCTGGGGATTTGGCATGGGCATGCGGTTATGTTGTCCTTGCATTGCCTGCAATTGGGCTTGTTGCGCACTCGTCATCTGATTAGGTGGAACAAGCCCGCCAGCCATTTGAGACGGAACACCCCCCATGCCATTGGGAGCAGAAGATTGCATGGGCATTCTAGGGCGAGCCTGGCCCGCCGCCGCCGCCGCAACAGCAAGCTGATTAGGTACGTTAAGTCGGCCAACAGCGTTCATGCCATTGGCTGCTGCCACCGCGGCGGCGGTAGCGACAGCAACTTGAGCTGTATTTTGACCGACATGCGCAGCTCCAGGAGTGCCACCCATCTGAGCTGGACCTTGAGCCCTGGCTTGCAAGGCAGCCTGAGAGGATGTCAGCTTTGTACTTCTGTTCTAATGTGTAGGACTTACTCGTCTTTGAGCTTCTTGCCTTGACGCATACTGCGCCATCTTTTCTGCCACGGCTTGGTCTCGCTCATGTCGCATGATGCTGTAGTCTCTGGGTGTCTTGTTCGGGCGTTGCGATGCAGTTTCATTGACCTTTTTATTTGCTGCATTTTGCGAGGCTGTGTGCTGTTGCTTTTGAGCAGCTGTCTCCCGTTTCTTCGCCAGCTTACGCATTGCATCAAGAAGTGTGAGGTGCTTCTGATTCCGTCGTCTCTCCACTCTGACGGGAGTTGACGGAGGGCGTCTCCGTCCAGGCGTAACTGCGCCATTGGCTGGATTAGTTTGCTGTGCCACGAGCTGGTTTTGCTGTGCAATGAAATTCTGGGCCGCGGAGATACGTCCCGTGTAGGCTTTGAAATATTGGGTCTTGGACATATCAGGTGGAAGTCCTTCGAGAGAAATCCATCTCTCGAAGCATTCCCACGGGGATCGTCTCTCAGCACCCGAAGTAAAGCGAGATTTGGGTGCCAACATGCTGGCAATAAGGGACCAGTTGTAAGAGTATTCCCGAACAAGACTTCTAAGTTCATCATCCTCGTTGATTGTCCACTGAGAGGGGCTTCTGCATTCGAAGAAGCTTTGTAACGGCATCGGATATTCCGAAGGTGGTCGGAACTGATGGCCAACATAGAGGCGATCGCGAATATGCTTCATCTCAGGGTTAAACAGGGCCACCTCATCAGTAGCTGGTGGTAGAGGAAGGCTGGGCGAGGGATCACTGCTGACAAAACCAGCCTCGCCCTCGTCATCTGAATCCTCGTTCTGGTAATCATATCGGCTGCGCTTCCTTGGAGGACCATCTGAAACCAACTTCATGTGGCCTTCAACATACTTGCTCAGTGGTAGAGCTGGCCGTCGCCAATGAGCATCAGGATCCCACTCAGGACCCGTAAGGTCAAATTTGGGAACCTGAAGAGGCTTTCCAAACATGGGTAGCTCCTCCAGGAGTTGGTCTGCAGCAGCTGTTCGACGAAGTCCAAAGATGACATCGTCATCTTGCATAGAGAAGATGGCGGAGGGCGCTATCGTCTCTGGGAAATCCTCAGTTAGATCATCCAAGTTGTCAATAGACTCGACATCTCCGTTTGAGATGAGGTCAGGTGTGAGTTGATTATCGCCCTCAACATCAGCCATCGAAACGTCGGGGGCAGGCTGGGTCTTTGGGGGTATCACAGCAGAGACCTGCATCAGTTTTCGCTCTTCGGGGGTAGATTCGTGCCATTCGGCGCAAGCATATGCAAGGTTTTTGGCAACGGCCCTTTTCCATTTGCGTTCTTCTCGGAAATCAGTTCGCATCCATTTCATTTCTTGTATCATGACATCCCAGTGTGACGGGGGACGTGTTGGCTCCGGACAGCGCTTGGGTTGCCGTAGAGACCATTTGTCATGCTGCTGCAGGTGGTAAACCCGGCGCAGAACTTTACAAGCCTGATGGTCCTGGATGGCAAGATTGGCATCAGGAGTAGTCACGGTCTTATTGGCTGTGTACAATATCTTCTCAATGGGCTGCATCCAGGAGGAGCTGCCA
This sequence comes from Fusarium sacchari, assembly GCA_017165645.1. Lineage (NCBI taxonomy): Eukaryota > Fungi > Ascomycota > Sordariomycetes > Hypocreales > Nectriaceae > Fusarium > Fusarium sacchari. The sequence continues at coordinate 511,958 of JADANP010000012.1, forward strand.
GCAAATCCCTGGACGAATAGGGGAGTGTAGTAGTCCTCGGTTGGTATGATAGGATCGCGCTGACTGGCCACTATCGACCGTTCATCTGCTTTCCTAGATTGCTTTCCAAAAACGACAGTCGAGGGCTGGCTTCGCGACCTCTGCCTTTGATGAGCAGAGATATGGCGTTGTCTTAAGCTTGGCGATTTGGGTGTCGAAGTCAAGGGGGTTAATTGATTGTCCAGGCTTTTGTTGGTAGAGGTACGCTCTAAGGACGGGGTTTGTCGAGGAGTTGCACCGACAATCTCGCTGACTGACTTTGGGCGCATGGCCCCGGAGGAAACTCTAGTAACAGCGCGCTCAACCTTTGGGGGTGATTCTCTGGGTGCCGACTCCACGGGTACAGTGGCAACATCAGAAATGGGACCTGGCGTAGGCGTTGACGGCGCTTTCTCGGTAGCCTGTGTACTCCCATCTGGTTTGACCCCCCCTTGACTTTGAGTTTGAGCTTGAATGGTTGCTTTGGGCTCAGGGTCATCCACATCCATCTGCTCAGGGGGCTCCTCTTGGCTGTCTGGGATCTCTTTAATGCCTGGCACTTCAACTGACTTCTCGAATGCGTTGACTCGTGCTATATCGATATCAGACTTAGCCTGAGTACTGTCTTCTTTGACTTGCTCATTAGCATTAGGTGCAATCGGTTGAACAACATCATTGGCACCCGACATATCAACATCTTCCGAAACTGGCGCTGAAGTGACGGGCTTTGTGTGGTGGCTAGTACTCGCTGCTGCTGCTGCTGTTGCTGTTGCTGTTGCTGTTGCTGTTGCTGTTGCCTCCGCTGCAACATTCGATCGTATAGATTCCTGCAGCAACTGAGCTTCAGCAGAGTCAGGGGGTGCTTCCAGCACACGATTTTGTATGTCTTGGTTCGAAGCACCCTCAAAATCATCACTCGATTCTTTCTCGTCATCTTTCTCATGAACTCCCTCGTCTAACCCATCGTCGGTCGGTTTCTCTTCAGCTGGCTCCACAAACTGTGGTCCCTCGTGCTCTGGGCTTGTGTCTGTCGAAGCATCGTCGTGAACCGCGGGTGTGGTTGCGCTTTGGGCAGTTGAACCAGGTGAAGACAAGGCATCAGGCGCACGAGCGGCATCTGTGGGTGGCTTGACTGTCAATGCGGGGCCTCTAGCATCAGATGAAGTACTTGGCCCTCGAATTGTTTTCTCCGGGGTTGATACACCTGGTCCAGCATTTTCTCCCTTTGTCCCCGATTCGAAAGTAACTTGAGGCTGACGTGGTGCAGGCGTGTTTGAGACTTCTGAGGCATTGGGTATATCCTCCGCTTTCGATTTTGGATTTGCAACGGTATCAGTAGCGGTTTGGGTCATAGAACTGGTCATCAAGGTAGGCTCTACAATCACATCCTGAGGTAGGGGTACAGGTTGGCTTGTCGGTGTAGGAAGAGAGCTCGCTTTGTCGGTCGTGGTGGTATCTGTCGAAGGCGGAGGACTCGGCGTTCGTTTTGGGGGTGCATCGCCAACTTTGGGAGGTGGGTGGATTCCATTAGACTGTTCTTTGTCCTGCACATTCGGAGTCTCAGGTTTGCTCGCATCCTCGAGCGCCCGTTTCGGGGTGGGCTCAGGCGCAATGAATATGGTCTTTGCCAGAGACTTTTTCAAGAGTTCGAGCGATATTGTTGGTCTCGCTGGAATACTGGCTTCGTTTAGAGTCTTGCCTCTGTACTCATGTTAGTACATTACATATATTGGCAGCCAATCACGCGCGCAAATCAATTCGGTAAAACGCGCAATGATATTGCAGGACGTACTGGATGATATCGTTGGCTTGCAAGAACTGCCATTCTGCTGGTGTTGTGGTCGGCGCGTCAGGGTTGGTCAAAACTGGGTGTGGGAGACCCTCGGACTGTGTCGCAACTGCAAACAGCTCGCGCAGCTTGCGCTTCCGCGACGTCACAATTGAACTGAGGCAAGTTAGCAGCCCAAAAAATATATACTGACGATCGGAAAATTCGGCTCTTTCGTTTGAGCCCATACTGACCTGCACTCATTGCGCTTTGTTTGAAGCAGCCTTGATAGATCGGCGGCTCCGACCTCAGTCATAGCATCGACGGCCGCGACATCCGTTTTTGGACGAAACGGACGTTGCAAAATATTATTCCTGAGCGCCTGAGATGAATGCGGGTGTTTTATAGGATGAAAGACGCTGTTGTTGATTGTTTTTGGGGTGTCGTTGTTGAAGGCGACGTCGCTGAAGGGCGTCAAAATTTCTGTCTCTGGGGAGACGATAACCGGCGGTTTGTTGGTGGTTTACAGCTCAATGCGCTGAAAGCAGTGGAGCGTAGGTAGTTAGAGCGTAGGTGCACGGGGGCCGCTGAACGCTGTGCGCTGGGGAAAGCGTCGGGGAGGGGGGATGTTGGTTAATGGCCCAGCTTAGGGGGGCAATCAAACAGGCGTTGGCGAATAGTGTGCGTCGAGCCTGTGGTGGGTGGGAGAGGGAAGAGCAAGGTTCAGGATAAGGCCAAGATTAGAAAGAGGAGAGACATTTGTTGCCCCAGAAAATACCATGATTCGTGATCAATTGATAAGGCTAATAACAGATTTCCTTACGCTTGCGGCGCCAACGCGCTAGTGTGCATAACGCTAAATGAACAGAAAGGGGGCAAGGGGGGCTTGTACAGGTGCAGTACCATTGGATCCCAACCCAATTACAGTACGAGCCAACTAACTAGATCCTGCAGAGTGGCAGAACCTCAGAAACCAAAGAGAGTGGGTGACGAGTCCTGTACGTAACAAACTTACAGTATGCTCTTCATTTAATATCTATAGCAGTCATTTCACACAAATAAAATTCAAGTGTAAATGGAAGCGCAAAGCTAGTGCCTGTGAAACTTTAACACATCATCTTCTCTGATTATTATGATCACTCGAGGTTGAAATATCTCGTCCTCTCCTTAGGTACCTATGCAGCGACTGACTGGTCTTGGACTTGGAGTAAAAGGTTGCTTCCTATCCGACAAGTTCCGGAGGAGGAGGTCCTGGAAAGTCCCACAATACGGCACTTTATTTGCAATACCTTAGTAGGTAATAAGGTACCTACTTATGGAACATCATAAGTACCTACATTAGTGAAATGCAGAAAACTTAAAGGTTGGAGATTTATAAGTTTCAAAGCAAAAGAAGTTTTCTGATACACAAGATATCACTCGTCTGGAGATGCCTCATGCTCAATGATAATTATCTACGATTTTTCCTGTTGGATGGGTATTTTATACATTGGTACAAGCGGTATAGGTACCTACCTAGATTAGGTAGGTGCCTAGCATGGAGGAAATGCAGAATTGGAAAGTGTACAGTACGGAGTATTGAAATAAGGTGTCTAGGTCGGGAGGTCAAATTACTTGGGTAATTTTATATGAGTTTAGAATGCTTTTTGCTGAGTTTATTTTGACACCCCTCCTGGAGGTCTGGCGGGTCACGCACCGCCACAAATTCCGCGCGCCACAGTGCAGATGGTGCCTGCGAGCTGACGTCTTCCAAAAATAATCCCGTCTCTTTCAAATGAACTTACACTACACAGTTTCAACAAAAACATCCGCCAAAATGTCTGAGCAGAACAAACCTCCGGCTCCGCGCATAGCAATCAAATTCGGCACTGCGTCGAGCAATAAGAACTCGACGAAAGCATCAAAACCAAATCCATCCTCGTCGCTAGGGAAGCGGCCACGACCTCACGCTTTGGGGGGCGCTTCTGACTCTGAGGATGATGATTATGAGCATCGAGGACAGCATGAGGAGATCACAGGCTTTGGTGTGGACGGAGCAGAGACGGAGCGAAAGGCCAAAGACTCGAGGACGGAAAAGAAGGAATATGTGATGGCCCGACTGCCAAATCACGACTGGAGATCAGAGGCCAAAGGCCAGAGGAAGAGCAAAAGTTCGCTACCCGAGGAGGCAAGAGCGCAGCAAAACAACACAGCCGCCGAGACGGAACCTGCAGATCAGGATAAGGGAATCAAATGGGGTCTGACGATTAAGGAGAAGACTGAGGACGCCAACAAGGATGCTGGATCAGAGTCTAAGGAGAAGCCAGTCTCCAATAATGACAACCACAAAAAGCCATCGCCCAAACGAACAGCAGATGACGAAGCATTAGACGCTCTACTAGGCAACAAGGAGGGGGACAAGAAGATCATCCTTCCAAGCGAAGAGGACACCTATCGTCGCGACATCCAAGTAACAGGAGAGCCCACGCTTGATGACTATGAAGCCATGCCAGTGGAAGAATTCGGCGCAGCTCTTCTCCGCGGTTTGGGCTGGGACGGGAAAACTGACGATACACTCAAGGAAGTCAAGCGACGTCCGAACCAGCTCGGTCTCGGCGGTACGGAGCTCAAGGGTGAAGAGAACCTCGGCGCATGGAATCAGAGTGGAAAGAAGAACAGACGACCGCGCTTAGACGAGTATCGCCGAGAGCAGAGTAAACGAAAAGAGGGTCGCTACCATGAGGACAGTTACAAGCGTGAGCGTGAGCATGAACGCGAGAGGGGTCGAGACAGCAGGCACGGGCATAGTGACCGTGACCGTGACCGTGACCGTGATCGGAACAGGGACTACGACCGGCATCGGAGCCATCGGGACTATGATCGACGGCGGTAAACAAGCCGTCGCAACTTCGCTTTCAAGGCTTACTATCGGCTTCCCAACACGGCACAATAATACCTCTGTTATCTGGGAAAGGGATCAATTCTTCCCGGAGGTGCATTTTTACATAGACCAAAAGTGATCCAAACGAAGAAGACAGCTGGACAAGGGAGATACTCATATATTGCACAGACATGTAAGAATGACGCTTCAATCACGAAACCATACAGTTCAACAATAAGCTTACATTGTGACTATAGTCTAAAACAGGATCCTTGGGTATATGATATGCGTTCAAAGACCACAGCAACCCAACGCCATGCACTTCCCCATGAGCAAACTATACTACCTTGCTGGCACGGTCAGTCTATCCATCTCAGCAGGTCCTTCATCTCCCCCGCCTGTCTTTGTGCTTTCCTCAGCATCAGCCAGCGATGTAAGGCGCTTTTCATCCCTAGACTTCTTTGTCAAATTAAACGATCTCCGAATCGACATGCTTCGATTTCGCTCGGATTTTCCTCCATCACGGCCCCGGTCTCGATCCGGGTCTACCACATCTTCTAGGGCCTTTCCCTGTTTGAGCGCTTCGAGGGATCTCTTGGCAGTGTCCACGTCTTCGAAAATGACTTCTGTGTCGAGGAGAACTCGATCGATCTGTCCCGCTATGCCTCTTTGCTTCTCCAAATCCTGGATCTTCTCTCTCAACTCGTCCATTATATGCCATCCCTCCATCACTTCCTTTTCTAACTGCTTTCGCTGGTCTTCTGGCAACGCCTTATACTCCCTCTGCCCCTGGACAATGCGGGCCCGGCGGATGTATTTCTGGGGCGTCTTGGACCGCTCAGCCTGCTTCACGACGCCTTTTAGTGTGTATCCAATCGGGCCAACAATAGCAGAGAGGTTTTTGAGGACCAAGCCTGTCAGTCCCATACCCGTGCCCTTAACGAATCCAATCGGTCCATTTTCTTTTGCTCCACGGACCGGCAGGCGAACTACTCCTGTGAACCCATCGTAGACTCCATACGCAAACTCATGCCGGGCTGCCCGGAGGCCAGAATGGAAGCCTGTCACTCGAATGGGACGTCGTACCGTATTGTCACCATAGAGTCGAGGAGCATTGTGGAAGCCTTGTGCGAGTGCCATGGAGAGATCCACGGGCGCCTTGGCTATGGCAGTAGCTGTCCTTTCCGCGCCGCTCGCTATGTCGCCTACATACTGACCTCCAGTGTCCCCAGTTGTCGTCTCGGTGTGCAACGAGGCAGCATCCACCGGGTCATCAGAGTCCGCCGGATTGTGTCGTGTTACGCTGTTGCCGGACTTCTTAGATTTCCTAGCATTCCTCTGATTCTTCTTCTTGCTGATTGATCTTGTTCTTTTTGCCCAATGGTAAGGAACACTTGCAACGCCGTGAAATGCTTCACCGACTGTGCTAGCTATGGATCCGGCAATTCCTGTGACAGGCTCGCCAGGGCCTTCAAAGTCATTCCATTCCACATGCCTGAGAAGTCTCAGGCGCTTCCAGGTCAACAGGCCGTTGTCCACTAGGATGTCGGCAGCCAAAGCACCCAGTTTTATATTCGTGTTTTTCAACTCCCAGACGGCTGTGTGATCTTTGAGAAGGGAGCATCGCAAGAGACTTGGGCTCTTTAGGCTCAGCTGTCTATGAAACTCTTTGACGGCATTAACAGCGCCATCGCCCTCCTCTGCGATTCGTTTGGCGATTGCTCCAGCAGCATCCTTTGCTTTTTCCGTAAGACAAAATCCAATCCCTTCAGCAAGCTTTTCGGCGTTCAGGTGTTTGTATGGCACTGGCTCCGGTCCAACATTTGCGTTGCTCACCATCTTGCCCCAAAAGTTTTGGTCGCCGAAGAAGGGAACGATCATTGTAGGCTTGCCACATTTGAGCGCAATGGCTGTTGTTCCGGCGCCTCCATGAATGACGCATGCCTTGACTCTCGGGAAAAGCCAGTCATGAGGGGTGTTGTCAAGCATGAAGATATTCTCCGGGACATCGTCACCACCAAGTCCACCCCAGCCCTTAGATACCAGGGCACGAACTCCAGCAAGCTCGACAGCTTTGAAGATCATTTGTGTGAACTTGTCTGCATCATCAACAACAATCGATCCAAACCCAATGTAGATTGGAGTCTCCCCAGCTGCTAGAAATTCCTCCAGTTCCTTCGGTGGCTCAAAGGTTGAAGCCAAATCAAGAAATACAAAGCCAGCCACGTCAATCTCACTTCCCCAGTCTTGTGGCTTCGGCACAAGGCCCGGTGACCACAAGTATGTAAATGGCACATGCAGGCGATATGTTGCACCCGGAGCCCAAAGTGTCGAGACAGGATCTAGAGCTAAAGTCTTGACACGAAATTCGTTGACCAGATCTCCCAGACCTTGCCATACCATCATCTCGACCAGGGGGTAAGAGATGAAGTTTGTATATCCAGGGTCCACATTGGAATTCTTGATGCTTGCCAAGGGATGAGGAAAAGCTTGTGTAGGTGTGTAAGGAAAGGTAAACATTAGATGAACAGGAATACCAAGTGCTTCGGCGCAATGAATATGTGCAAAGCTTGGAGGGTTGGCGATAATGACGTCCGCGACAAAAGGGTCCTTTTCGCCCATCATCTTTAAGTTCTGGCGGTCCGATTCGTCGTCTGTGGCATTGATGCATGCTCGCCAGAAACCATCAAACATGGTGGCCATTGCAGCTCGCCGTCTCCCAATATCTCCAGCCTTGACTGTCTCAAGTGTTGGGATCAGACCTGGATTCTTGACCATAAAAGCCATGAGCTCCGATGGATCACCCCCAACAGAGAAGAACTCAAGACCGGAATCTTTTTCGACAAATTCGCGAAACGCTGGATGCGTAGCGATGCGTACTCGATGTCCATAATCCTCTTTCAAAACCTTGCCTATCTTCAAGAAGGGTTGGGCATCTCCTCGTGAACCAATTACCATGATCACAATGTTCAAGCGTGCTTGAGGTCTGGGATCCGCAACGGCTGTCGAAGAGGATGACCGGCGTGGGCTTTCGGGAATTTTGAGAGTTGACACCCTGTCCGCCTGTTCAGCCTTTGCGGTGGTGACCTTATTGACAGCTGCACCCAAAGCCTTAGTCAAGTATCCAGTGCCTGCAGTCTCATTGACTGTGATGCGCAAACGACCATCCTTCTTGACCTTGCCGGATGTTTGGTAGTTCTGATTACCAATGTTGAAATGGTCGTATTTATGCCCATCGTGGCTCGCCTTCCCGCTTGCTTTCTCGCCTGCTTTCTTCTTGTGCTCGCTGTGATGCGATTCCTGCTGGCTGGTTGGTAGCTCATCCTTGCCAGCCGATGCTACCGAACTATCACTTGAGCTGAGCCTTGGATCCTCTGGTGCTTCCCATATCGCCTTGTTCAGATATGAGGTGCCAGCTCTGGCTGGGCCGGGACGAAAGTAGGGACGGTGGTGATGATCGCGCCGTGGTTGCTCAGTCTGCCAGGACTTGGTCGGTCTTGGTCGACTCTTTTGGGCTGGTGACTTCTTAGGTGAGAGTGGATGGTCTGCCGATGGCAAATGCGCAGGCTCTGACTTGACTGGTGTTTGTTTAACGCCGTCACCAGGATCGATGTTGTCCTTTGGGCTTCGGGGCGACAACGGGCTTTCGGGGGATTGTACTGGGGGTGGGATAGGAGCAGGGTAGGCGACATCCCCATGAGTATCTGTGATCAGTGTTGTGGCTTGTTGCCCATCTTCATGGTTGTGTCGCTGCTCTGACACCTCAAGTTTGAGCTTGTTGGGATCTTCTTGTCGAGAATCCATGGCACTGTATGAGCAGTTCCTTTCGCTTTCCAGAGGTTTGGTGGTGTATTTCTTGAGTTATGCCAGAAGGAAGGTTGCTTGGTTAGGGAAAACTGAACGAATGTCTCGGAAGTCTGCGGTGACGAACTGGCGTCGTTGTCGTGTCACAGAAACGTAGAGTAGTGTGTCATTGCTTGCAAACTTGCGCTACGTCAGTTGCTACCGGAGTCGCGAATAGCAACCCATGATTTACAGTGGAAAAATGGAGGGTGAAAGAAATGAAGAATCTATGATCAGGGCCTAGGCAGTCCGGAGGGTCGTGAACAAATTTCCGAGCCGTCCCGTTCCAACCTACCTAGGTACCTAGGGATGGGTGAGGCGTCACGAGGTGACCCTACCTCCCATGGAAGGGGCCAAGGTATGGACCTCTCCTTCCCCAAATTCTGGTTGAGAAGGATACAATGATGTCACTTGCCGTGTTATCCACAGCGGAACCCCTTGGCCGCTTGGCGTTCGGCGGTTTTAGCTGCTTTTGCTCCGCAAGACTAAGGCTAACTTAAAAGAATTGATAGGGTCACACAAGGTCTCATTCAGAACAAGGAACAGGCGAAGAATCGTTGATGATGCACCGCTAATTTATTAGTCCTCTCGGGACGGATGCCGCGTTTCAAGCTTCGAAAGGGCTGCATTTATGCTTATGCGCTGCATCGCATCGTCAAGTCGGCGTCTGCAAGTAAGATACCTACTACTATAGGTAGGTAGTACATACTGATACTGTAGGTAGATAACAACAAGTCTCCATCGTCAGCGTGTGTCTCGTGACCATCTAGGTATATCTTGCTCTGGCACCTAACTAGGTACCTAAAACTAAGTATGAGCCAGCCTCCCTTGGTTGTGTGGCTCTAGCGACTCAATGGGTTACACATCTCGATCTGGGCGTAGAGTAACCAATGTTGTAAGGTATCTTTCCGCTTCTCATAAACTCAACCAGTTCACCTAACCAGTAACCTGGACCAGCAATTGGTCACCGTCATCCGACTACTATACGCACATACCGACATCCAGTAGCGGCAGAACTGGAGACCTAACTCAGTGATAGAAACATGGGACAGAAACAAGACTAATTTCCTTGTGCATCGTCGCTTGGCTCAGACGGACTATATGCTCCGGACAGCTGAACCCATTTTGCACTACCCTATAACTCAGGTACATTTCTCAATCGGTAAGCTCTCGAGGAATTGAACTGAAGAAAACATGTGGTATTTCCTTTACCGGACAAAACATACTTATATTCACCTGGGTTTATGTCAATTGAGTTTCTAACTTACAAACCCGAAAACACCAGTCGTGAACACACTGAAGGTGGTTATGGTGATACGAAATGCGTATTATGAATAAGAACATGTTCACGTTCTTGAACCGGAAAACATTGCAGACGTCGCCATTTACTATGTATGTACAAATGCCGGACTCCAAAGACCCTACCTCCGCTGCAACGCCACTAGAATCCATAGTCATCAAGCTCTACTGTAATGGAACACGCTCGAGGGTATCCGTCAAGATGCCAAGCTGCATCGAAACCTCGTCTTCTTGCCCCTGTCCATCAATATCCTTTTTATCTATTGCCTCTCTGAGGCGCTTGGCGGCTGCCAGCAAGGGGCTTGCGTATCGATGCTCAACTGCTGCGGCCATTCCAGCAGGAATCAAGTGCTTGAAATCTTGACCACCAAATAAGAACAGAGCAAAGTTGACGACCTGAAGATGAAAGGGCGCGAACTGGACCCAAAACTCCCACAAGGCCTCCAAGTCTGTCTCGGCGAGGGACTCAAGATCCTCAAAGAGGGTATACTGAAGTGTGTCCAGGCAGTCCGGATCGGCAAAGCGGCCCGTGGAGCCAGCCTTGCGGGCGGCAATGATCTCTTCGCGTAGCCATGTCACTGCGCATGCTTTCAGTGACGAGAACATGCAGTTTTCCAACAAGTCTTCCAGAATACCCAATCTGTCTTCCTCGTGGGGATCTTCGTGAAGGATGTGACCCGCCAGCACAGTGGCTGCATTCCGTACTCGCAATGATGGATGGAAGACGGAAATGAGCGTAAGTAAGTGATGGTACGACATGAAGGTCACATCCTTATCGTCGGTTCCTTTGGGTCCGATAATGCGCTTCTGGTCGTGGAGCCACAGTGCAATGACTAACAAGGCCTCGACAGTTCCAGGGTTGCTCTCAATCTGCGTCTGAGGGTCATCTCCGAGGAATCGTTTGAGCAAATTGTGATGTTCAGGAAAGACGTACGCGTCAGGCTGTTCGTAGTCGGCATCAAAGATATCTGACGCAAACATGCGATAGGCGGTCAAGCAAAGAAATCCACCAGTTGAGAGTTTGATGCCCTCGGGATTCTTAGGATCAGGCTCGACTTCAAGTGGATTCACAGCAAAAGGTGATTGCAAGGCCTTCTTGACCTCAGCTGATGGTAGCTTCGCCAGACCCAGATCGCGAGCTACAGACTGAAAGGACATTAGTACCAAGATCTGTCCAGTGGGAATTGCCACTTACAACCAACTGTCCAACCAAAGCATCTTTGGCCTGGAGCTCGTCCACCTGCTTGAAAGCTTGTAACATAGTAGGTTTACCCGGCACGATCCTCTCAGGATTGTAATACTCCAAGTGCCGTGCCGCCCATTCAAGCCTATTTGAGTTGACATATGCCTCGAGGATACTCGTGACAAATGACTGTAAGAGGCGCGATACTAGATCAGCCTCACCCTCGGCGGCCTGACCCGCATCTGCCTCAGGATCGGGTGCGCTCTTGGAGATGTCGCTGTCTTGAAATGGTGTTTCGAGCTTGGTGCTGGACTGGCGAGTGGGCAGCGGTGGTCGCTTCCTGCCAGAAAGAGACCGCGCGAGATCAATAACTGCGGCTGTAGTCTCGGCACCCTGGGGGTTGTATGCCCGGTAAACGGTCTGCAGTGTTGTATGTAGGAATCGTGATGGTGCCTTCACCTGCAGTCTTCTATGGAGGATGCCCAGCATGCCAACCAGAGTGATGAAACTTGCGCTCGCAGAGGCATCACCGGCTTCAGAAGATTCAGCCTTGGAGTCAAGCACTTCGAGCACCTTGATAATGACCTCGCGGGGGTTCCCAAGGCGGGCAACGGTCTCGAGGCAACCTTGGCTACCAGGGATGGAGATCAGCATCTCCACGAGGTCCCAGCCAATATCGCGCGTAAGCTCAGCATCTTCGAGAATCTCCTCTAGAGTTGGGAGAACTTCGGGGGATAGATTCGTTTCGACTATGGTGAGGTATGTCAAGGCGTCTGTGGCGGGGGGCCGAGTCTCCTTGAGTCTTCCAATAGCTTCGTCGACGGACACCATGATGCTGAATGAATAACAACTGTGCAATGCTCTTTCCCGGTAACTACTATGCAGCGATCGATGGTATTCGTCGTATATCGACTAGCTCAATCGAAACGGTCCGGGAGGTTTGACAAGCTATTCCTAGTTACTGAGGGGTCGATCGTTCGGCTCGTGACAGGTCTAGACAGGTCTAGGCAGCACAAGAAGTGAATAATATTGGGGGCGCAAGAAAGATTGAGAGAGGCAAGTCAATGAGAGAAATAATCGAAAAGGGTAAGCCTCCCCTGAACGATGTACAGCTTCTTTGTGATCTCGTCGAAATGAGATTGATGAAAGGAACATAAAAGGAAAGCCAAACATGCGATGAGGGATGACGAGGAGCCTCTAGTGGAGACCTTTCCCACTTAGCGCGGGACACTTTCGTCATCACGCTTTTAGACATGAGCTTGTTTTCCACTCAATTTGGAGGCTCAAGACAGGCAACTACAGTACTTATGTGTATACACTCTTTGTGCTTCAAGTGCATATAAATGAGGCCCTGGTTTTTGACTGTCATGTTCAGACTGATGGGCTCATGAGAACATTCAACTGAGGCTCTGCTTAGTCTCTTCTTGCCCGGGATAATTAAGCCAATACCAGTAACACGGAGAGGTATGTACCCATTACCCAAAACGAGGCGCTCGATGTGCTACAGGGGTCAATCTTTGATCCTTCTATCGCCAAGCCTTCACCCGGTCACTCTTATTAGTTAACTAGTGTTTGCCTTCTGAAGCTTCAATATGAAGTCCCTAAGCCACATGGCGAAGCAACATTTCAGTAAAGCAATGCATGGTACTAACTAACATCATGGATGGCAATTAAAGTTGAACGCAAAGAGTTTGCACATGTGGTTTGCAAATATACATAGTACAGCCGCCCCAACCTTTTCGTTTTCACTGTAACGCCCCTGAAACCCATCCTCAGACCCCCCAACCCAACACTAAACACCGGACCCAGACCCAGACCTAGATGCAATCATACATATTCATACAACCAAATAGACGTCTCCGCGTGAGTAACTATAATACATCGCCAAGCAAAATGTACAAAGGGAATATACAACTACGCTCTCCTGAGTTGCCTCAAGGGCGTGGGTGGGTTTACATCCTCGAGTTTTGGCTCCAGCTCTTGCCCGAGTATTTCGGCCATGTCATTTTTCTGTTCTCGTAGGCATTGGGTTTGACTTTCAGGGCCTCCGATACAGAGACAGGTTCGTCCATCGGAACCAGTCTCGGGTATGCTCTGTAAGGTAACACTCTCTGCAATTCCTTCGGGCTTAACGGCTTCTCTTTCTTTGGCGCTGCAGCTAGTTTGGCTTTCTGCACGTCTTTGACGATTTCTCGAAGTTCTGCGTCGTCACTGACGATTTGGGCCTTGAGGAAGGGGATTGATTCTTGTGCTGACTCCTGAATACTCTGCATGATAGGTACTCGGGGAGTATACCCGATCTGATCTAGTCTGGGAGCATGCTTTGCATCCGGAACGATATCAGGATCTAGTCTTGCAATTTCTCCCTTCCCCAAAAGTGTGCTAATGTCGATACTTTCTCCAGGGGAAATAGGCGTTGGGTGGCTCGGTGTGATGCACTCCATGTCCACTTCTTTGCGCAACACATGGTCAATGTCCACAGCAGAGAAATAAGCACATGACTGAGGAAGGTCCTCAATGCCGACCTGCTGAGAGAACATGGCACGGGTCCACAGGTTGGCGACCTGAAGAGCAAGTGCAGTGCGGTATTTGTCCGTGTCCTTGACTAGATAGCGAATTTCGTCGTGAACCGTGATAGCAAGTCGAGCATCAATGTTGAACCTGCGAATCAGGTAGTCCATGGAAACGATGAGCAGATGTAGGTAGTCAACACCTGATGATTGGATAGCCCAGTTGATTCTCGATGTTAAATAACCACCTTTGCTGATGTATCGTCCCATAAGAGCTTCAGTGATGCCAGCTCCCAATACTGGCGTTCTTGCCTTATCTTGCTCGGCGAATTCTTCCAACTTGTTAAAGACAAATGATTCGGTGCCACCTCTCCAAAAGGGTCGTTTGTAGAGCACCTTGCGGTTGGTCTTTGTGCCTTTAGTATTGGCATATAGTTTCGAAGCCGTCTCCAGAGTCTCTTTTTCCGACAAATTGGGGTTAAACTGCCGTAACAAAGTCGCTGCGAACTTCAGGCCAGCGCCATAGATCCGACCATAATTGAAAACTTTGGCGTCGTTCCTGGTAATGCCAAGGATCGAAGCGGTTCGTGAGTGAAGATCGGTGCCGGCAGCCTTTGTGCCTTCCAAGGTCATGAATCCAACAGCATTTCCGCCGTGAAGCTTGAAGGTTGCGTCGCCGACAAGACTGGCAATCCAAAGCTCCTCCGAATCAACATCTGCTCCCACAAAGCAGTAGCCTTCAGGCGCCTTTACCATCGCCTTGAGCTCAGAGCCCACTCGATTCTTCTTGGCATTACTAGCGGTAAGCCAGGTGTTCTCCACTGCTCTACGAGTTATAGTACCCATTGGGATGATTTGTGGTAAGATAAAGCCGTTAGTACTGGGCTCCTCGCTTTCGTGCCCAGTCTCAGCTTGCATGTCTTGATGCGGAAGGTCCTCTTGATAGATAACCATTTGAGATTTGATGCGGTCCCTTGCACTGATCCAATAAGAACATGATGCATTCATTTCCAAGGCCTCCTTGGCATATGAGTACTCGGAGGACAAAGCGCCGCTCTCAAAGTAAGCCAGATAGCCCTTTGCCATTGGGTTCGCACAGCGAGCCGTCGGGCCATCCTTATGAGGGAGTTTGAAGTAGGTATGGGCATGGTCATCACGTAAATGAATCTCTTTCTCGTCGAATTTGCATTCGATCATTTGTTTGGCTGTGTATTTCGAGGCTTCCGCTTGTGGTACGCGAAATGTCCAACCATATTTGTCAGACCAGAATAGCGGGTGCCCATCCCAAGCTAGTCTTAGTAACAGAGGAGCGATTCGCGTTCGAACAGTGATGTTGATAGGGGCATTGTTAGACTGAAAGAGGTCCTTGTACCACTTGGGCATACCCGGCTTCTTCTGCCTAGCTGCAGGTCTTGGGGGGTCGTTCTTCCGCTTGCCTTTGACCATTTTGATCTCTTGACCTGACCAGTCGAGTTGCTGCATCCAGGGGTCGTTTGTGTACGCCTCGGGATTGTCCTTGATCTCCAACGCCTTGTCAGTAAGACCAATAAGTCGTTCCTCAACGGCGTCATTAAGCTTGTGGTACGTAGCTTCGGCGTTGGTGATATACGCATCCCACGACTTATCAACCGGAAGGATGACGGACGAAAGGTGCCGGAGGGCTGCGAAACTGACAGGGTGCGGACAGGTCTCTAGGAAGTTGGGGAGAACAATCTGGTAAATACGATGAGTGACTGACACGTCGGCAGCGCAATAGTCCAGGAGCTGGTCTAGTCTCTCCAGGATCCTTTCCCGGTCCAATTCGCTAAAGTCGTCACGGAGAGCTTTGTCAATCGAAATATTGAGGTGAAACTTGGCAACATCACGGAGAGAGTTAACGGAACTTCGTTCAACCCAGAGCTCTTCTTCATCATGCATACCACTGGTCATCAATACCGCTAAATCATGGTCAGGAGTATTGCTCGCAACTTGATCCCGTAGCTCTCGGTTCTTTTTATGTCTCATCCAGGTAGGTCGCTGTTGAGAGCACATACCGTTTACAGCGACGTGGAGCGACATTGTGTCGAGAAAGGCATTTCGAGTCTGCTTGACACTATACTCCTCCAATACCCGCGCTCGGTCGAAGCCAACATTGTGTCCAACAATTATTTTGGCCTTATTCGGGTCGCCCAATGGGATCAATTGTCGATCATTGGTGGTCTCCATTAACAGCCACGGCGACAGCCATGCATACCAGGCAGTCGGGCTGGAAGCGCAGGCCATCACAGCAAAGGGGCTGACTTTCCACATAACTTCTGTGTCAAACGACAACATCTCTTCATCAGGCGCCTCGACTTTTTCGGTCTGACCATCAGGATAATATTTCGTCCAACCGCTTTGATGTATCCATTTTCGAGGCTTCGGTGGGGGATTGGCGCGGGCGAATTCTTTTGCATATGCCAGATACGGCTCGGCGCAATCCACTCCTAGTTTGTGAAAATGCTCGTCCAGTGTGCGCCCTTGGAGAGGGGGAAGATCGAATGCTATGGGTTCGGATTTATCGGTATTCTTTCCAAGCAAGTCATGACGCCTTAGATGGTCTCTCGATAACTCGACCAGCTCTTGTGGTGGAGGTTTAAGACCATCAGGGAAAATCTGATTAAATATGTGAGAGCTGAGTTGCTGAACGCCTATCTCGTTGTATCGGGCTTCAGAGGGCACTGCGATAAAGTTAGTCTGGCAGGGTTGTGAATGATCCATCCTTTCTTACCTGCAAGTGTGCCCTTCGGGTTCGATTTGACGTTGTCGGCGGCAGCAGCCAGCCATCGGACATGAGCGCGCAAAGCATGACGACGAAAAGCGTGGTGTCGAGCAATCCGGATGAAGCTGGGCGTCGAACCGCGCAACGGCTGAGCAGCAGCCGATATGAGCATACTTAGGTGCAGCACGATAGCATCACGGCTTCTGATACTGTAGTTGATCCGCTAGGATGTATCGGTAGTCTTTCGTCTATATCCAGGCTGTGGTTTGATAGAAGCAAGAGATAGCCCTAGACAGATGATGAATTTGGCATTCGGATGAATCTTGACCAAATTAGTGAGGTGACACCCCTGTTAAGTGGATGACGCCGTGTATTCTTGGTGGGTCTTTTCCATGTGCTTCAGATACCTAGGAGTGGGGAATGGGATGCAAAGGGTCTGAGGGTCTAAAAGATGGAGGGGCATGGTTTGAAGCAATCTAAGCTTGCAAGGTAGGGTTTGTGCAAGAAGAGATATGGTGGAATACATGATAACTGATTGATGGCGTCTTGGAGTATAAGGTAGTGGCCATTCCCCCCCGTGCATGTGGTGGTTTGCTACCTACAAACGTCGCACATCTTGCAATCTTCTTTGGGTACCTAACGTAGTACGGGGCGTACCAAAGTTATGCCTACCTACCTTACCTAGTAGGTACTACTGGCTAGACTTTAGTACTGGCTTTGATGTCCTTGAAGATACCCATGGGTGTTGTACTGTATATAAAGCACTTCAGAGGGCTTGTATGCTAATGATGGGAGCTATGAATCTTGTATAATGAAGGCTTAGGTATCTTCACGCTGTCTTGTAGTTAAACGATGGAATGGTAAAGCTCACCACGACCATCCATAACAGCTTGAAAATACCCTTTCAACCTATCCTTGTGTTATCAAGATGAATGCTTGTTAGCTTGAAAGTCAGGATATGAGACTAAGCACTAACGTCAGAGGGAATCCCCGTTCATCCCTCGAAGGAGTCCCCCAGTTCGGCTAGAGGTTCCTGATGCTGGAACGAGTTTTGGTGGCGTCTGGACTCAGTAATGGAAATTGCCATGAATACGATTTACGACCCAGGGCATCAGTATTCATTGAGTTGTGTTGAATGGAACCATCGACTTGAGCACATTCTGGTATCACTTGCGTATGAAATGCATCGTCGAGGCCTATTGCGATATGCATCATGCAGGGACCCGAACTTGTCCGAGGCAAACGCGAACGCCATCGTCTGAGTGATGGTGGAATGATGACACTGGCAAAAAGTATGCATATCCGAGTCTCGATCTTAGGTGTCTTTTGACTGTGGCTGCCAACAGTCAAATCGACTGCTGCTACGTGGAGGTTGGGTTGAGTGGATAAAGAGAGCGAATGATGTTTGTTTTGCTATAGCCCATACTCAGTACCTACCTAGATAACAGTGAATGGGTAAGATACCTACCTAAGGTTACCTAGGTAGGTATATACCTTGGTAGGTTGCCAGACAGTAAGTTGGGTACCTACCTACCTACCTACCTTATAGGTAGGTGATAATCTAGGTAGGCCCGGGTTGTTCAGCAGGCATGGTGGATGGATGTTTTCTAGTAATAAGAGGCTTCCTGCTGGCAGAGCCGAGACCCCTCGTTGGCTCACGCTCACTTCCATTCGCACCAGCTCGGCTCAGCTTCCGCAGCCGGTTGGTTATTTGAGTTCGGTTGAGTTAATTCTGTGTGTTTATATGGATGCTATTTCTCATACTGTATGTATGTTGCCCGACATCCTTCTGGTGTCCCCGACTTCTTTACCCTTCCATCATCTCATCTGCTGCATGGGATGTCCTTTGCGATACAAAGAGGCCTTGTTGCTCTCCCTGCTCTTGATGTATCGCGCGTCCTTGTGTCTTTGTATTGACCTGGGCTGTTTCATCCCTTCTTCCACTCTCAGTCAGCCAAGCTTCTAGTTTCAACTCACATCCGATTCGTATAGCCCGAGTCCAAGCTCAACCCTGCTCAATCAAGACAAAGGCGGCCCGCCCAAAGCCAGGCCGGGTTCAGTGGGTGGTTTATTAAAGAGTGGTGCATCTCCACGCTATTTGTACCAATTCTTCCCTTCCCGTGACATTGACGCCCACCAGCAATGGAGCAAGAATTCTTGTATATGGATTCCCTACTATCTTATATGTTGCAAGGTTAGAAATTCAAAACTCGTCTTCCCTTCTACCTACCTACTATTCTGGACACTGTTTCCTTGCCTCGCCTTGCCTTTGTCTCTTCTTGCTTCTGCTACGCTCCCGCCGAACCCAATGTCCCCACGTATTCCACGGTAGCAAGTCAACTCCTGACGTTCCTTTGTAACCGATTGAAATAGGCAACGCGGACTTGTTTTTGAACTCGGCAAACGACTATTACTCTCCTCCGATCACAATTTCCATGTCAACCACTACGAGGATAGTATCACCCCCTGCTTTTGCTGGAGCTGGAACTCCACACCCAAATACACAACCGCGTTCGCGTTCTCAGAGGACAATCGGCTTGGAGATTGATGGAATCAGTGCCACTACCAGTGCCAATGCCAGTGGCAGCAGTGGCAATAGCAGGAGCAGGAGCAGAAGCAGCAGCAGCAGCAGCGGCGGCGGCGGCGGCGGTGGTGCGAGCCGCTCTCACATTCGCCAGACAACAACATCATCGTCTTTACCTCTACCGTACCTCTCTTTGCCACCATTGATTTCCAACTCTCGCCTCCGTACTTATCGAACCCCAAGCCCTTTAACAACCACCCAACGGCCGCAGCCCTCCCGCTCCCCTCCACCCCAGAATATCCAACCATCACCTTGGGGTGAACCAGCGAGCGCATCATCAACACACATTGAGCTTCCGCCAATAGGCTCCTGGGAAAATGACCACCCCGAGTCTTTGCATAACACCGATTTAGAGAACTCACTGCTCGCTTCCGAAATCGAAGATAATTTCCTCGCCGACCTTGCTGATGGTGATTTTTCGTCGCCCTCATCGTACCCACCGTTCACGAACCCCGATTCACGGCCGAGTCAGTACCATAGCGTAAGCCTTCAACCAACCGTTCAGGCTTCCACGCCGCATCGTGCATTCCGCAACACCGCCGCATCCACCAACGCCGCTACAGATACAACTGCCACTGCTGCTCCACGAGAATTATTGTCCACCAACTGCACCCTCCACCCTTTCGGCCCTGAGCGAACAACAACCCAGCTCTCCTCGGCTAGCAACTCTACTGGCGAATCTCAAGCATCACTGCCTGTTTTCGACTCCCTCGAGGGGGACGACTTCTTCTTTGACAGTCCCGCAAGCTCCTTCTCCGAAGTTATGCCGCCCGTAACTCGGCGGAGTACCACAGCCGCGGCTGCTCGAAATGGTTCAGCGCACGCGAGTAAGCGACGACGATTATTGAACCATGCTGCACTCGCGGGCCCCCCGCGGCACCCGTCGAGACAGAGAAAGTCACCCACAACTCGAAAAGACATGGATGTTGAACAGCTAGTCGGCACAAGCCCTACTCGTTCCCCCATCGACGTTGAAGCCAAAGCCGAATACGACACCATCGATCTGACCGAGACCAACGAAGTGTCCGAGGAAGTCCGGAAGCCAGAAAAGGATGATCGCGTCAAACTCGCTGCCTTTCAGTGTGTCATCTGTATGGACGACTGCTCCAACCTGACAGTCACACATTGTGGTAAGTACTTTCGCTTCTGGTCTTGAAGAAGACTCATGTAGGATTCTAACCTAGCCCCAGGTCATCTATATTGCGCTTCTTGCTTGCACCAGTCTCTTCATGTCGACGTCACCAAAGGAAAGTGTCCCATGTGCCGTCAGAAACTTGACATGAAGCCTCGAGAGTGCTATAACAGCAAGACCAAGGGATACTGGCCCCTTGAGCTGAAGCTCATGACTGCCACAAGGAAAGGAAAGCGCAAGGCCAATACGCTGTCTTGATGTCATCGACAGCCATCTGCGATGGGCGAAAGGCTGCGATTCTCTGAACTCATAGCGCAGCTGAGCACTTGGTTCAGAGTTTGATGGCTGGCTCCAATGCACCGTCGTTGTTGCCATGTGGCTCTCCATTTACTCGACATCCGTGGATACTTGGAACTCGTCACAGATACGGGATTGTGCGAACTGCCACACGTCCTCGTGGTTTATATAGTGTTTTCTTCATTAACGTTACGGCGGGCGGGTCACTTTGGGGCGTCAGATAAAGATACCCAGCATTTACATGGATAAGGGGAACATAGGACTGCATTGATTTAATACGCGACTACGGTTGTTGCATCGCTCAGGAAATGGCGCACTCGGAGTAACTTAGTAGGTTGGTGAGGGATACACGTATCGTGCCGTACCCACCGAAAGGACACAGAGACTCATCCAGAGGGTTAACCAGTTGGTGTTTAGGCAATAGTATATGGTGCATAGACTCTAGACCTCTGATACAATTCGATTTGCTTTGTGCCGAGCCCAAGTGTTGAATATTTGAGGCAGTGATTATGAACCGACTTGCAAGATGCCAGAGCATGCGCAATTCATTTCATACCCATCATCCCACCACCATGCGCTTCGACTCACAACAGGTAAAATCAACAGGGAGGTCGCTTTTCATGTCTTGTCTTGGTACTAACGTGATTGATTATCTCACCCATACAGACTAATAATAAACCACACTCAACGCATATTCCATTCCACGCTATCCTGTCAACGCCGCCTAAGTCTCCAGCTTATATCCCATCTTGACACACATTCCTTTATGTCATTGCAAATTATATCTAGGGCTTCTCTCCTTCTCTCAGACTAGCTTAGTGGAAGAGACCGTGGCTCTGCTGCTTTGGCTCAGGAAGGACTTCATTCTCGAACTGCAAGTTTGTTAGTTGCTTGGTTGTGTATATGAAGGAGTGCGCAGGCGTTACCTCAAGGAACCGTGTCGCTGCGATGATAACCATTAGCCCTTCAGCCAACTCTTCAATATTTTGATCCAGGCCCTCATCCGCGTTGCCGCTTCCGATACCCGCGCTTCGTTTGAGGGTATGGGTGACGAGCATCCGATGCTCTGTGAGGAACTTGCGACCCTGCACCACGTTGTGGCTACCGCGAGAGACAAGGGCGGCACCGATAATGCGCACGACCTGGGCAAGAAGGCCATAGTGTTGCTCAAGAGCACGAGGGTTCGTGTTGTTTATTTGAAGCTCGGGATCTGCTCCGAAGAGACCTGAATCCTCAAGCGACCGGAACAGGTTGGAATGGATGATGTACTTGGCCCCAGATCGCGTCTGCGCGAGCTCAAGGAGTAGAGCAAGACGAGCATTCTGGTAATTCTGCTGCTCAGAGGTGCCTGAAAAAAAAAGAGTCAGCAGTAGTTTCGGCAAGGAAGCAAATAAAAACGTGCCTGATGTGAAGACTTCATGCCACTCTTGCATGATATTCCGCAAAGAATCCACCATGATACCGATGAAATTAAGTCGGTTGAGAGTCTCTACGACATGGTCATCACTCTCCTGACGACCTAAGCTGACGAGAGCGTTGAGTAGGATCAATGCCGCTGTCTGGCATTGAGCTTCACCACCGTAGGCATCATCGCAGATAACATTTATCAAACGCTCACCATACACTTGGATCGTCTTGATGGTCTTCGGACGATTCGAGATCAGAGATCCTTGATCAGCCATGCCAGTCAGGTAGCGGTAGCAGATACCATAGTAAACGGATCTCAACTCCGGGGTTCCAGCCCACTTGCCAATGGCTTGCAAGCAGATCTGGAAAAGTTGAAAGAGTTTGTCACTCACGAGATTACCGATGGTTGAGCCTTGCTTGTCGTCTGCTGACGATGAGAGGTCAAGCTTGAAGAGTAAGACCTTGGCCAGCCGTGCAAGCTCGAAAGCCTCATCTGGCCGTTCAGAAGCAAATGCTTCTAAGCTGGGTAGAATCGATTGTAGGGCCTGCAGGAAGAAAGATGTTTGTGCTGAACCCTTGAAGTCGTTCGACTCGATCATAACGAGTAAAAGTTTTGTCCATGTCTTCAGCACCTTCAGGCTCTGTGTAGTGAGCTGCTTCTGTCGATTTGAAGAAATGAGGTATTCTATTATCATGCCTTCTTCGCGTTCGATAGCAGCCAGATCCTGAGCTGCAATCAAAGCTCCCGATCCTTGGGCCTCACCTCGTTTCAAAAGTAGAACTTCTTTAACACGCTCGAGATTGTAAATTGGGTTGGAGTCCGCGTCGTTCTCTAGACAGGCTGAGAGGTCGATATTTTTATAGTATTGAAGAGGGGGCAATGGGATCTCCCAAACGCCCTCTGGGAGGAGGAAGTCATAGAGGTCGAAAATAGTTGGAATGGATATAGGCGTGTTTCCCTCTCCAATAATCTGACCATTGAGTGCCTCAAAGATGCGGCGCTTCACGCTTGGCATGCGGTTCTGAGCTATGCTACAGAGCTCCATAGCAATGTATTCCAACCCCATACTTCGGAGAGACAAGAAGTCGATTAAAGCCACAGCACCATCTGTCACAGGGAACTGCACCATGGCGACATTCTCGCCTTCCCAGGGAAGATCAGGATTGATGACTGTTTCGCGCAACAAAAGGTGGAAGAGGATCTCATTCTCACGAAGCTCCTCGACCACAACAGGTGCAGATAGGGGCGAACTCCAAAGGATATGTAGAATGCGCATCACACGTGATTTGATAGCGATGAGCCACTGTCGCATTCCTTGGGCATCGCCAGAGGGAGCCTCCAGGAGTAGTCTTAACAAGGTGTGGAAGAGAGAAGTTCTCGAGGCGAAAGCGCCCTTAGCATCCACAGACAGAGAGTCAATGCCGCACTTGAAGCCGAGAAGCAAGTGTGCAATCGTCGGCTTGCGAGGCGTCTCTTGTAGGCATTGATATAGGAAGTCGAGAATGTAGATTTTGGTGACATAAGCTGGAGAGTCTGCCTCACGCCCAATTTCGAGAGGGGTTATCAATTCCGAGACAAATGATCGGGATATGGCTTCGTGTTCGCCGTTCGCCTCCAAGGCCACAATAGCCTTGTTACGGTGCATTTGACGATTAGAGCCTGACCAGACAGCAGTAATTTTCGACGAAGAAGACATCTTCTCCAGCAACTTTAGGCATGCAAGGGTAAGGTCTGGGTGTCCGATGCCACAATAGTTGCCCAGATCAACAACAAGATTCAACCTAGTTACCAGGCCATCTTCAAAGGAGGCAAAAGCGGCGTTCGATACAGGAGGCCGGCGCTGGTTTGATTGGAGTTTGATGATGGGCCGAACAAGCTCGAGATAGGTGGCTTGGAGGTCAAGGACCTTGCTAATAACCTCAACGGCACGTAAGATGCCAAGAATAAGAGGCGAGTCCGGTGCAGCATTCCCAACATCCACCGGCTCTTGATGAATTGTGTTGAATAGAGCAGCCATGACTTTGTCGTTAAACATCCATTCCATCACTCTGGCAAAAGGATGCATACGGACATAGGTTGCTAGGTCGGTGGTTGCGATGACTTCATCGACGTTGATGTTTGTTTCATTAGCCATGATAATAAGATCTTCGTTGAATGTGTTGAGACAGACCAAGATAAACTCTAGGCAGCTAAGGCGAAGAACGCGAGTTTGGTTCACATCTTGGAGGTCATTTGCCTTGGTAGCAAAAACCAGTCCCATTACGAAGTCGACATAAACCTCAATACCAGGCATACGGGAAGCTGAACCGAGATTCTCAGGGAACGGCAATCCGTCATTGAGGGGACTGCTATCGATGGCAGGAGACACAAGAGAAAGTAGGAGTTGAATGAAAGACTCGGGGTCCTCAAAACCGTTGCTAATCTCGTCGAAGATACGGTCCATAGAGACAATTGGTGATTGCTGAGCTTGACGAGTGATTGGATGAGAAGCGTACCCTCCTGTGATCCAGGTATCGAGGCAATTCCACATAAGAATGCCCTCCTGAAGCGACTTTCTTGCCATCAAAGCTCGTAGAGCCATAAAGGTACAGCCGCGTAAACGCGGGGGTATAGGACTGCTTGCGAGTTCATACAACGTTTCAACCAGGCTGTAGTTGGGATTGTGAAGGAGAAACTGTCTGGTTATCTCGCTCTCGCTGGCAAGCTTTGACATCAATCGAAGGTAGCATTCAAGCATCATGGCCGATTCTGGCTCGGTCTCTGCTTGATCACTGCTCATCTTCTCATTTCGATAACGAATTGTCTGGGGCGGTGTTGGCTTCTGCCGTATCTTGGCAGAGAAGAAGTCTAGCTCCCTGAAGATTTGTGCCCATGTTAAAGACTGTGATTTTCTCATCTTCCCGGATGAATGATGGCCCTCATCCATCAAGAATTCGTGTGCAGCAGAAGCGCACTCCTCATTTTCCGAAATAGCCTGAAGCATCTCGCAGAAAGCCGTCACCAGAGGTGTTGACGCTCTACGAGAAGCCCAATGCATGAAACCAGCCAGGTTACTGTCGGGATCGGACCAAAAATTCATAGCAGCATCGGGTCGACCCTCATAAGCGTACGCAATGACCAACAGGAATCTTTCGAGATCGAGATCCTGCTCGTGAGTCTGGCTGGATTGGCGTTGCTCATCCTCCTCCACACGAAGCTTTCGCAGGACATCGGGAAGATTAGAGATAAAGCCATCGACAAATACTTCAAGCTGGAGCATCAGTGTCAATTGGAAGAAGTCCGCGAACGGAATCGCATCTGGTGCTAGTGCGGGAGACTTTCGCTGGAGCCATTTGCGCATGCCTGCTCTCACAGGATCGTGCCAATCAGGAGACTTAACATCGGCAGCGATGGAGAGTAGAAAGTCAAAGGATCCATCCTTCAAAGACTCCAGGAAAGCTTTTGATCGTTGTCGATCCTCCTCATCCAGGTCGGTGTTGGGGGGGATTGCAGCCTCCGGAGGATCATCCACGTAAAACCCACTATACTCGGCGAGCCACCAAGCACGAAAAGCAGCCTGTAGCTGAGATAAAGGCCACAGAGGACTGTCCGCAGGGAAGAGTTTTCCATTCAGCTCACGAGCCTTGATGAGGTCATATCCTCCTTCCGCAGACCCGAACACCGAAATGTACGCTCCAATTGATGGTATAAGGTGGACCAGCAGAGCGTCATACCTGTCAACTTTCTGTAGAACCGAAACGAAGTCAAGAAAGTCTTGTGTTGACCCTTGTCTCATTTCAATACTCTGGCAGAGGATGACGCCTAGTAGCTCGTGTTGTTGCATTAAGCTGACTCTTGAGAACTCGATAGTCTCCATTTGCTCAGAGATGCCCCCTGTAGTAGCTTGACCGAGAGTTTGGGCAGCAGCGATCTTGTCTCCTATCTTCTGAAGCCAGGCCTTAATCTCCTTCATGGAAGCCATGCACCTAGGTACTATCCGTTTTGTAGCATCTGCTCCCATGCTTGGCTGAAGCAAACGCTCAGCCACGTAGAGCTTGACGCTCTCGAGAGCTTCCGTGTCGGCAAGATCATCGTCGAGGCCTTCTAGCTCGAGCAGAAGCCTGACAATGTCCAAAACATATTTGCGCTGCTGGTGGAATCGTATAATGGCACATTCGAGAAGAGATCGGCCCAGGGTGTCGGGGTCCTCTTGGGATTCAAGCAAACACCGAGTAGATTCGAGCTCGTCAAGTTCTACCTCGTCAGAAAAGGTGAGGACATCTTGCTGGAAGTTGTCGTTTATTGAGTATTCGTCACCGTCAATGACAACTTTGCCTGTGCAATCAGTTAGTTGAGAGAGAACATTGAGTTGCGCCAACAAACTCCTTACCAGACTTGACAGCATTTCTATTGTCCCCTTTCCTTGCTGGTTTATCCCATAACTTCCCTAGTTCTGTTTCAAAGACCTGGACTAGAAATTCGTTGCCCAGGGCCTCTGCGCCCTCAACGCGACCTTCGCGTAATGATAGAAGCCCTTGATGGAAAGCTTGGAGGGCATCTAAAGCGGTGATCTCGGCCATTTTTACTGTTCAATACTGTCGCATGTTGATGAGAAAGGCGAAGGCGAGGGTAGAATACAAGCGGCGAGATCTGCACCGTGGTGCGTAACGTATCGCAAATGTTGTGTCTTTTTGTCGATGGTTGTTAGTGGTCGCGGTTTTGAGATTCTTCACTTTGACTTGGTTGTTGACTTCCCCAGTAGGTGAGCTCATCGAGCTATTTGATTGGCTGGTATCTTAGTGGTTTAGGCGGTGAGAAGCTTTCTGCCGCCTGGAAGCTCCCGTCCAGGAGCTCTCAGCCCAGGTAACATGCCGTAAAAAATTGGCACGCTTTAGGCCCCCTGCAATCGTCTCTCAATGATTTATGACCTAAAGTGCAAACAGCGACAGAGTCAACTTTAGAAAATCGCATTGACGTTTTGGAAGTTCAGAATAGGAATGGGTTTTTTTTTAGTATTCTTGCCACCAAGAAATCAAACTAACAGCTCTGGATGAGCATAGAGCGTTTCTAAACCATGGCCCTCTAGTACAGGTAAGTCGATAGGTACCTACCTACCTACCTATAAGGCGTCCAATGCATGGGTATGATGCTGAGGGGTGCCTATTTTCTCTATCTGCAGCTTATTCCGCGTTCAAGGCAGCGTTCCTGTTTTGCAATCTTTTTGAGATTCTTCTCCGAATAGTCATTCCATTCACTACTTCAGTTTGTCCCGTGGCTTTAATCTCCTTGTTCTACCTCCTAATTCATACCTAAGTAGGTAGATACCTTACTTTACCCAAGGTACTTACTATACGGCCTCCACTGTCCCTTAGGTGGTTGTCGAGCAAACGAGCTTAGACCATCGGATATTTGCATAATACGTTCGGCAGGCACAATCTTCAGTCGCGCTTTCTGGCAGATTTGTGCACCACATGTGTATTTCACCTCATCTTTACTAACCTACTAACCCAGCTCCGATGACGATTTGATATTTCAATGAAGAAGCAGGAAGTCTTCGTGGCGGTCGTATTTACTCGCGCTCATCATGGCTTCGTCTCATGGATTCAATGTTATGAATCTAGCGCGTTCGTAACCTATGGATAATGATGCTCTCTTGATGGTTGCAACTACTAACATGCCCGATTCTAGGTGATGTGAAGGCCGGCTCAGTCAGAGATAGAGAAAAAGCTGTAGACGGTATATCTATCTGCCTTTGGTTTTTCTAGACTCGGAAAACTTACATTCACCTTAGAATTGGCGCATCTTCTTAATCCACGGAATCGAGCTACAAATCTGTAAGTGCAGTGCAACCCCCTTTTGACCACTCTAACGATGATGAAAGCTCCGACCTCGGTGACAAGAGTTACCATGAGATATTTGAAGCTATTTTCAGTTTCGTTCTTCGGGAGAAGCCCATTTTCTATGACAAGAAGAAGTCTCAAACCACAATAAATGCCACGACCTCTCGGCTATCGAAATGTGCTGATGCAGTACGCATGACAGTGGGACGTGGTAACCCAAAGATTGGACGAAAGACACTTCTCGCCATCGTGGACCACATCACTCAAACCCTTCCAGGGCCTAATGACGATTTCGTGCCCCCTTTACTCCAGGACTACATCAAAGCTCTGACCGAGGTGCTTTCCAGGCCGGCCCACGTAGAGATTCTCGCCAGGAAGGAAGGCCACCCCTGGGAGCTCTGTGTTGGGTTCTTCCTCGGTGTTGCTCAGTTCTTGCTTCCTAACGAAGGAGACGTTTCGACCCGCGCATTGGCCCGAGCATCTCCGGCTTTGCTTCGATCATCACCAGCTCCAGGATCAGCAGGATATGGCCGATCTGGCGGACGATCAACTCCTTCGACCCAAAGTCAGAGACGAGCTGCCCCTGGTGAGGGTGGCTTACTGAAAGATGTCTTAGAAGGACTGTACTATCTTGTTGTCGGTGGAAATGCACCCCTACTTCGGCAGTTCAAAGATATTACATCAGTAGTTCTCAGAGTCTTGAGCCTCAAGCAAGTCAGTCTTGGCTCTTTGCAGACTCTGGCATTCGCTATCATCAATGCTGTTTTCTCTGCTACCCATGCTGATGATTTGGAGCATGCCAGCTCTCTGGTGCAAACACTGGTGCCACTCATGAGTTACTGGTGGAGATCAGAGAAAGTATCTCAGGATGAAGTCATCCGCGCGTTAAGAATAGAGATTTCTAGAAGTATACTTTTGACACACCTTCACATAGAGCATTTGGCTCTCAGGTCGCCGGATGAAACCATACGCTTGGACTTGGAAGATTTGGTAGAGAACATCTGGTCTGAATACTCAAGGCGTGGTGAAGCATTTCGCCTTCAAATGAGCGACATCACATTTGCATTATCATCGTTGCCCACATATGGCCTACAACTGGATATTTTTGGCCTCCGATCACATAATGTTTATGGCGAGGGACATTGGGCTGTCGTCCAAAATCTGGCATTCCTCGAAGGTATCATGGCGCTGCCTCATCTGAAAAGACAAGGAGATGATAATGCTGAACAAGATGAGCAACCGCGCAAAAGACGGCGAACTCACCAAGATAATTCGAGTCGCATTCGGCTCAAGTTGAAGTCTGTCGATGTCTCGATCTGCAGGACTGCCCTGCAGTTGATCCCGTTTCTTTTAGCTCATAATTCATTAAGCCGTGAAGAACTTCTCGACTTATTGCCAGATTTGATATCGTTGGCGAATGACAAGAACCCGGTTACAGCTTCTTGGGCCCTGGTTGCTTCTGCAAGGTAAGATCACCCATCCGATGAACGCTATCCGACGGGGCGTACTGCTAACATCACCAGCTGTATTGCTTACTCGGAAGGCTGCCATGATCAAGTGGACATGTGGCATCAGCTCTGGCGGTTCGCCATACGATCTGTCAGTCTGCCAGGAACTAGCCGAGCCGCCGCTGTGCTTCTACACCAGCTGCTTGAAGCAGACGTCCTTCCTTATCACACCATTTCGCAGGACATTAATAACATGGTTACAACGGCCGATGTCAGTGGACCTAGCACCTTGAGTGATGCCTCCATCAGCTTGATGTTTCATGTTCTTCATTTACGGAACGCGAAAGTCCCAAGTGCAAGCCAAAGTACATGCCATCATATCATTCGATGGGTGTTTCTAAGATGGAACCCAAGTGAGTTTGTTGTCCTGAACGCGAATAAACTTTAACGCCCTATAGATGAATCTGCTTTCGCATCCTATAACTCCTTGCACGTTCAGCCAATTCACTTGGTGAACCTCATTCGAACATGCTGTGGAACAACAACTCTGGAGTTGACCACCCACCCGGCAGCTCCAGGGGGCCCATTGGCAGAGACGTGGAATTCATTCAAAGAGATTGAGTCCTTCACACGGTATATACTCCTATCGGAAGATGCGTCTAACGATCCCGCAACAACCGGGAGTTGCAGCTTTTCAAAGCCCACAAACTCACCACCACTGGCGGACGCCAACACGCGTTATGCTTCCCAAAAACTCACCCTCGAACTCTTTTACCCCAAATTGGGTGAGCTGATGGAGCTTTGTACGTCGTGGACAAAGAAGATGAATGAAGGCGGTATACAAATCTCTTTTGATCGCTTCCAAAGCCTTGTATCGGCCTGCTTGGCGGGCACATTGTTGCTACCATTGTTTGCCAATATCAACTCGACTCAGTCTTCGTCTGTTGAGTCAACTCTGAAAGACATTCTAGAGAAAGGAATGAACTCTGCCTTGACGTCCGTTGAGCCCAATGCGTTTGTCGATTCAATCCTGCGAGCCGTCCGGCCTATCATGCCTGATTTAAACACGACAAGCCTCAACAAGGCTCTTGCAAACAACCCTGCCCTTCTGCAACTCTTCTCTCGGATGTGGAGCTCACTTGGAGAACAAAAGGACCAGACACATAATGACAACAGTATCGACCTGATGGACATTGACGAGGACTTTGACTCACAAAGTACCAGAGCAAGCTCGATTCATGCGCCAACGGTAGTCCCACGCTTCGACATTCAGATGAAGTTGGATGCGCAAGCTTTTTATACAGAAACGAGGACGCGGCTGCATTTTCTGTCTATAATGAATGGCGACGTCGGGCAGATTGGCCTCATCCCTGATATCTACGTGGAGCACCTAGTCAACTTGCCGGACGATGATTTACTCATGTGTCAAAACCTGCTATTAGACATTTTTACCTCTGATCTCGTTGTTACCCCAGACAACGCGCTTGCCATCGTCGAGAGACTTGGGGAGTATATTGGTCAGCCTGATTATCAGTGTGCCGAAGTTGTGCTAAGTACATGTATCGGAGTGATTGATGGGCTTCACGCCATTTGGCTGAACGATAAACGGCATCTTTCGGAGCGAGTGGGCGATCTTTATTATCATTTCATCAAGGTCTGTCTCACATCAAACATATTCTCGCCAAGGGCCCAAACGTCAATGGTTCGATTGTTGTTTACCCTACTCCGAACCAATACAGAGTATGGCAAAGATCAAGGGCTTGATTCGCCTCGAACATGTTTACTTTACATCCTGAAGAATGGTCCAATGTTGGTCAAATTCGCTATCTCTCAGAGGATCGCTAGCGTTTTCGATCTTTTTGTTCTCAAGCTTCACGATGAAGTTTTTGTGGATGTGCTGGACAGTTTACCAACCAATCCTCTCGATACTACTGGCATCGCATTCCGCTTGCTAGTCTTGTCAAATCTCGCCTGCCGATGGTCGACATTGCTTCGGAGATGTACATATCACATTTTCGAAACCCCAGGAAAGATATTCGACTCAACTCAGTATGCAACTCGATGCTTGATCAATGTGTCAAACACACTGAAATTGGAATCACCAAAAGCCTTGTTCCGCCTGTTCTCTCGCCAACTCTTGTATACTTGGTTGGAATGTGATCCGATTGAGGATATCCCGTTCTCCATCTTCGGCTTCGCGACACTCGGAGAGCTCCTCAAGTCAGCCCAGTCCGAAGCCATTGGCTTGACAGTAATGAGGGGGCAAGACGAGGCATTTGCAGAGGTGTGCCGTAATTTAGGGAATTCTGAAAGCGACCTCGTTCGTCAAAATTTCACCACCGCCATTGCGTATAGCATGATATTTGGTGACTCCAATGGGGGCGAGGACAAGGACCGAGGCGAGGCACATATCAAAAAGTTGCTCGGAAGTCAAGTGTACATGGACTCTATTTATATCAACCTTGTTGATATAGCGGCCCTCTTCTTTGACCTCATCGACCAAGAAAATTCTCTAGAGAGGGTGTTTGCCAGGTACAAGCTTGACTACGCTGGCGAGATCATGGGTGCCGTGAAAGCCATTTCTCACTCACCTGCTGAGCTACCAGCGAATCAACAGCCAATGTTCAAGGCCAAATATCTCATCCATGAACTTTACAGGCTCTGCCAAAACACGGAGTTCCAATTTCACGACCTATGGACGCCACCTGTGGTTGTCTCGATCGCTCGGAAGCTTCTCAACACGGTGCATCCGGCTTTAGGCCCCTTGCATGCATGCTCTGTTCTCCGAAAGGTCCGTGTCTTGATTTCCCTTGCTGGGCCAGTCGCTTGGGACTCTTATCCCCTGGAAATGCTCCTGAACGCAACGCGGAAATTTATCACGGACTCGGAGTGTGCGGATGATGCTCTTGGAATTAGCCAGTATCTCCTGGGTCAAGGTGCCAAGCATCTCAGCAACGTGCCATCGTTTCTCGCTGGTTATGCCCTGTCGACCCTCGCGTCGCTCCGAGTCTTCCTGGAATCAAGTCAGTCGAGCACCACCCAAGAGAGTCAGTTCAAAGCAACTATGAGCAAAGCAGAAAAGTTCCACGGATGGTTCAGCAAGTACCTTGAGGAGTATGACTCGCCAGTGTTTAAGGATCTTGCGCAAAAAAGTGCCTTCAAGTCCATAACACAGTCTGCTGCGCGCATTCGAGCTTCTGGAAATGCTGAAAGAGGCACTGCAGAGAGCAAACTATTGCTGGATATTATGGACGACGGTGGCGCAGATCACCAGCTTCTCAACGATTCTTCTCGACAGCTAGCTCTCGGTCTTCTTTGTGGCGACTTTAGCATTCCTGCGTCAATTAAGGACGACATCATCGAATCTGATCACGATGCTGTAAAGCATTCTACGGCTGTATGGAAGAGCTGTGGTACAGAAAATCTGAGCGAAGAGTATCTAGCATGGGCAGGACGAGTTGTCGGGCGAGCCTTTTCGGCTTCCGGAGAGATTCCGGTCAATGTTCTACGCGAATCACATCTAACTCGCTACCAACAAATAGCTCCAGGGTCAAATGGCTCAGAGATGGGAATACTTTATCTGCTTCAGGACCTCACCTCAAATCCGGATTCTGTCACCGCTGGTCTTGCTGAGGCTGCTCTACGATCCATTGTCTCAGATGCCGCTATACTCGAGGATGAACCACTAACTGTAGCTTGTCAAAAGAGTCTAACAGAGTCTCTCCTAACAACTTCCCAATGGGGCTCGCACAGATCTCCCCCGTCTGACAAGGCCCCTATTACTCCTTCTTCACCAGATCAGCAGGATGTGTGGTCTGTGGAAATCACTTCAAAAGAGTGGCTCCCGAGCCTGAGCGCGCACCTGGCCCAATGTGTTCCAGAGTCAATCATTCTCTCAGTACTGGCCCCTATTCTCGCCAGAGTTGAGCACTTTGCGGAGAGCGCGTTTCCCTTCGTTGCTCATCTTGCGCTCTACTTTCCGATAAATCAGCAACACTCCCCTAAGCGCCCATTTTCTGTGGCGATCAAGAGCTGGCTGAAATGCACTGATCCTGCAGCCAAAGAAAATCTAAAGCTGCTCATCAACATGCTTCTGTATCTCAGGACACAGCAGTACCCCAAAGAATCTTCAATAGCTGACCGATCGTATTGGCTCGAGGTGGATTCCGCGATGGTTGCATCAACGGCGTCGCGATGCGGAATGTATAAGACCGCCTTACTTTTCGCTGAGTATGTTACTCCTGAAACCTCGCGGTCCTCAAGAAGGTCCTCGGCCGCAAAGGAGGTAGATCTGAGCGACACTCTCCTTACGATCTTTGAGAACATCGATGATCCAGATGCATACTATGGGCTACCTGAAGAACCCAGCCTTTCTAAGGTTGTCGCTCGCGTAGAATATGAGAATGATGGCCCCAGAAGTCTTGCATTCCGAGGCGCCATGTACGACAATCACATATTCTACGGAGATCCAATGACTCAGTCAGACGAACAAGCCTTAGTCAGAGCCCTTGGTACCCTTGGGTTGTCAGGACTCTCAAACTCACTTCTTCAGACACAACAAAACATGGAGTCATCCCCAGCTGCTCTCGAGGACACTTTCAATACTGCTAGGAAATTAGGGATTTGGAACCTTCCTGCTCCCTCAAGTGATCATCACGCGGTCACAGTATACAAAGCGTATCAAAGTATTTCTCAGGCAGCCGATATTACGAATATCCGAATGGCTGTGCATGAGGGCTTCAGTCGCACAATGAGGAGCTTGGCTGCCCTCGATCTGAACGCAACTTCATTGAGGAAACGACTTGGAGCTTTGGCATCCTTAACAGAACTTGATGACGTTATAGGGGTTTCTGACACTGCAGAGATGGATGGTCTCATCGAAAAATTCAAAACTCGAAGCGATTGGATGCGGAGTGGACTGTGAGTATCCGTTGTTATTCGTAGAGCAAGCTACTAATTATCCAATTAGGTACGGTAGTGTCAGCCAGATCTTGTCTTGCCGTGCGTCTACGATGAGCATGGTCAGTCAGCAGAATACCCTTCGAACAAATATCAAGCTTTCCGCGGCCGCTGCACGGCAAATGGAGGTAGAAGCAATGATTACCGCGTCTCAGATTTATCGTTATCACCAAGCGACACAAGAGAGTCTCAGAATATCCACTGGCCTCACCAAGCTCATCCCGACATGTGCCGCCTTAGACATTCATGTTGACGCAGCGGTCAACATCGAGACAGCTAATTCTCTCTGGGATTATGGTCAGATGAGCACATCCATTCGTATGCTCCAAGGCATAGATAGAGATGCTTCCCTCAAAACGCAAACTCTGCCGGTCAGCCGATCTGACTTGCTTTCAAAGATTGGGTATCAAGTCTCTGTCGCTCGCCTTGAAGAGCCACATGACATTCAGAAAAACTACCTAGAACCTGCACTCAAGGAGCTCAAAGGTAAAGGTCAAGGTCGGCAAGCAGCTGCTGTATTCCATCAGTTTGCCATGTTCTGTGATCAACAACTGCAGGACCCAGATGGCCTGGAAGACTTGAAAAGACTTCAAAGTCTAAAGAAGGCCAAGGGCGATGAAGTCTCAGAACTGAAAACCCTAGTCAGCGGCACAAAGGATGCTCAGCTGAAAACCAAATATTCACATGTCTTGAACAAGGAGAAGCAATGGCTGGACCTTGATGAGCAGGAACTGCGGCGAGTCGAGCAGACTCGCAGTGAATTCGTTCGGCTGAGTCTCGAGAACTACCTCCTGTCTCTCATTGCCTCTGATGAACACAATAACGACGCCCTTCGTTTCACAGCTCTTTGGCTGGAGCGATCAGAAGAGGAGACTACTAATAAGGCGGTTATGCGACATTTGTCCGATGTGCCAACAAGAAAGTTTGCTGGTCTTACCAATCAACTGACATCCCGACTTCAAGACCAGGATACCTCGTTCCAGAAATTACTGTTGGAGCTGGTCTACAAAATCTGTGTAGACCACCCTTATCATGGGATGTATCAGATCTGGTCTGGAACCAAGGCAAAAGCACAGCAGAAGGATGATGTAGCTGTTCTTCGTGTCAGAGCAACAGATCGTATCGCGAAACGCCTTGCTGAGACGCAATCTGTTGCCAACATTTGGCTCTCGATCGACAAGACAAGCAAATACTATCATGCTCTTGCTATGGACCGGAACCCGAACAGGTACAAGTCGGGTGCGAAGATCCCGCTTAAAGAGTCTTCGCCCGGGCACAACCTCATTAATTGCTTGATCAAATACCGAATTCCGTCTCCAACCATGCACATCGAACTCTCCCATACAAAAGATTACTCAAAGGTCCCGATCATATCCAAATTAGAGCCCACCATGACCATCGCTTCAGGCGTCAGTGCTCCCAAAATCATTACTGCCATTGGAAGTGACGGTGTGCGATACAAACAGCTCGTGAAAGGAGGACACGATGACCTGCGACAGGATGCTATCATGGAA
The DNA here is from genome assembly GCA_017165645.1 of Fusarium sacchari. Taxonomy (NCBI): domain Eukaryota; kingdom Fungi; phylum Ascomycota; class Sordariomycetes; order Hypocreales; family Nectriaceae; genus Fusarium; species Fusarium sacchari. Next base: position 547,340 of record JADANP010000012.1, read on the forward strand.
CAGGTCTTTTCGGCCGTATCGTCTCTGCTGAAGCTTCATAGGACGACTCAGCAGCGCAACCTAGGAATCAGGACATACAAGGTATTGCCGCTCACTGCATCTTCAGGTTTGATTGAATTTGTCCCCAACACGATCCCACTTCATGAGTTCTTGATGCCCGCCCATGAAAGATACCACCCAAGAGACTTGAAGGGCTCCCAATGCCGTAAGGAAATATTTGGGGTCCAAAGTCGAACTGTGGAAACTCGAATCAGCACTTATCGCAAGGTCACAGAGAAATTCCACCCAGTCATGAGATACTTCTTTATGGAACACTTCATGGATCCAGATGAATGGTTCCTCAAAAGACTAGCGTACACCAGAAGCACTGCGGCTATATCGATGCTGGGACACGTTCTCGGTCTAGGGGACCGGCATGGGCACAACATTCTCTTGGACCACAAGACGGGGGAGGTTGTCCACATTGACTTGGGTGTTGCATTTGAGGCTGGTCGTATTCTGCCAGTACCGGAGTTGGTCCCCTTTAGACTGACAAGAGACATTGTGGATGGAATGGGAATCACCAAGACAGAAGGCGTCTTCCGGAGATGCTGCGAGTTTACGCTAGATGCTCTAAGAGAAGAGCAGTACTCGATCATGACAATCTTGGATGTGTTGCGGTTTGATCCGCTGTATACGTGGTCGATCTCACCACTCCGACTTGCCAAGCTCCAAAAGGCGAGACACAACGACGAGACCCCAATGGACGATGAACAAAGCGAGGCAGAGACAAAGAAGGGCAAAAGGGCTGCAGGCCACGTCAATGAACCATCTGAAGCTGACAGAGCTTTAGAGATTGTGAGGAAGAAGCTCTCAAAAACATTGAGTGTAACTGCAACAGTAAACAAGTTGATCAACCAAGCCACCGATGAGCGAAATTTGGCAGTGTTGTATTCTGGTAAGCTAATCAGATGTCACCAACTTGAGTTCACAGCTAACAGACCCCTTTCCCTAGGTTGGGCAGCATATGCTTAAGATGTTAGGCAAAAGCCTACTTGAGGCAGAGAGACATGTAACACCTAATTATTATGCAGTTGGCGACATAGTGAGTGGTACTGGGTGAGGACTGATACACAATAGACGGCATAGCGAATAGGCATATCACACATGGGCAGCTCAGGGCTCAGCTCAAGGCGTCAATTTTATTCCAGTATTGCCAGTGCACACACAGTTGGAGATACGGCGATTAATTGATAATGATTTCATGAATGTTTGTTACCATTCGAGGAAGTTCAAGTTATCAAAATGTTGATATAAGTCGAGAGTTGCTATTGTCGAATGATTACCCTACGTAATTAAGTGCTGACACTGAATTTATTGACGAGCAGAGCTCGAAGAGTTGAATTGATTCAGAGAAGGCTTTGATGGAGAGAGGATGCCAGTCTTGTGTTCTTTCTTGTGACATTATCCATGTCAATATATTATTATAGTAGTCAATAACTAACGTAGTACCCAAGCGTTGCATTTCTTTTTTCATACTGGTACAAACCGATGACGCTCTTTAAGCCAGAGATAGATGGCGGTAGCTCCAGTTCCTTATCTTATCATGGATTCAATCACCTGGAATCAATCAAACACGCCCACCTCGTCAATATTGTTATTCAGACTTGCCATCATCTCCAAAAGCACTGCCTTGACTCTTGTTCGAGTTAGTCCATCTTCGTCTGATTACTCTGATAACAAATACACTTCTCGACTCGACTACGTCTGCTCACCATCGAAACCCGCAACCAAACACCCCGGACAGTCCGAGAAGCCGAGGCCTGCGCGACAGCTCTTTGCACGGTTGTTCCAGGCCTCGTTCTTTTCTTGATATATCGCCTGGGTTCACTCCATGCAACCGTTGGCGCCGGAAACAACCTCTCCCTCCCGGCGAAGGCCGCGGTTAGACTCATCATCCTCAGCTTCACCTCCCCTTGCCACCTCCAAGCGGGCGCGCTTCGAAATGACCACCGCTAAAGCGCGGGGCAAGCTCCCCGAGACCATCGACCTAACGCAGGCACCTTCTGCGTTCAAGCCTTATTCTGGTTCCAAGAAGCTTGTTATCAAGAATCTGCGGGCGCCCACGAGTCGGGATACCCAGGTCGCGGAGTACTATAAACGGACGGAGAAGGAGCTCGGGGATTCCCTAGATGCTGTCTTTGCGGGACGGACACCCAATGTCCCCTTGGAGAGGCTGTACAGGGGCGTCGAGGATGTCTGTCGAAAGGGGGATCCCGCAAAGGTGTACCAGATGCTCAAAGAGAGAATTGATGTGCACTTGCAGCGGATTGTGCTACCCAGAATCCAGAAGAATGGTCATGCTTCGAACCTCGATACTGTGAAGAGCGTACTAGCGGAATGGAAGACTTGGAATAAACAAACGGTAGGATGGATGTTTCTGTATGGGTTTGAGATGCTAAGAATCACTTGCAGATATTGATCAGATCAACATTCAGCTACCTCGATCGAACATATTTACTACAGAAGAATCTTGCATCTATAAACGATATGGCGATCCAGCAGTTCAGAAAAATGGCATTCCCATCCCAGAGTCAGGCCTATAGAAACTCGGTCGGCGTGAAGCTAATCGCAGGTGTTTGCGATTTGGTTGAGCATGATCGAAGAGGCATCGACCAAATCGAACCTGCATTACTGAAAGATTCCATCATGATGCTTTATGTTTTGGAGGTCTATGTCAAGTACTTTGAGCCCTACTTCTTAGAGCAGTCTGAGAGATACCTGAAGGAATTTGGCGAAGCTTGGAGCACGTCAAGTCTCAAAGACTACATTTTGGTTTGCGAGAAGTTACTGAAAAAGGAAGACTATCGCTGCATCCAATTCAACCTCGATAGTACGACGGAGAAGCAACTCATGGACTCTGCGCACGCCCATCTCATCACCAACTACTCAGAAAAGCTCCTCAACGGTGGCAACCTGGCGAAGCTGCTGGCTGATAGAGAAGTTGAGTCAATGAAGGCTTTGTATGACTTGCTTCGGTTATCAGGGATCCAAAAGAAGATGAAGGATCCATGGGGCGACTACATTCGATCAACTGGCTCGGCAATCATCAGTGACAAAGACAAGGGTGACCAAATGGTTTTGCGCTTATTAGAGCTCCGCCGATCACTCGACTTGATGATCCGAGATGCTTTTAACAAGGACGAAGACTTCCTTTGGGGCATGAGGGATTCTTTTGGGAAATTTATGAACGACCGCAAAGCGGCATCTTGCTGGGACACGGGAACATCCAAAATCGGCGAGATGATCGCCAAATATATCGACATGCTTCTGCGAGGTGGCCTGAAGTCACTACCAAAAGAGCTTCTGTCAGATGTGAAAGATCGGGCGACAGCTGAGAAGGAAGGTCAAGCCAGCACAGGTGATGAGGATGCTGAGCTTGATAGACAGCTTGACCAGGCGCTCGAGCTGTTCCGCTTCATAGAGGGCAAGGACGCCTTCGAGGCATTTTACAAGAAAGACTTGGCTCGCAGATTGCTAATGGGACGAAGTGCCAGCCAAGACGCTGAGCGCAACATGCTAACAAAGCTTCGAGGAGAGTGCGGTGCTAACTTTACACATAATCTGGAACAGATGTTCAAGGACCAGGAACTCGGCAAGGATGAAATGGAGTCTTTCAAGCAATGGCGTCGAGGAAGTGCTGAGCGCAAGAATTCTCTGGACCTTTCCGTCATGATTCTGTCCGCTGCTGCATGGCCAACTTACCCGGATGTTCGTCTCAACCTGCCGGATGAGGTTGCTACGCAGATTGAGAGGTTCGACAAGTATTACAAGAGTAAGCATACAGGACGAGCCTTGACGTGGAAGCACTCGTTGGCCCACTGCTCCCTCAAGGGCATCTTCGCCAAGGGGCCGAAGGAGCTTCTTGTATCTGCATACCAGGCTGTGGTTCTGATGATGTTCAACAGCGTGCCGGCGGATGGATTCTTGGCATATGAACATATTGCGACGGGAACCGGTCTTTCGGGCGGTGATCTTGATCGCACACTCCAGTCGCTCGCCTGCGGCAAAGCGCGAGTGCTTACCAAGCACCCGAAAGGCCGTGATGTTAAGCCTACTGATACGTTCACTTTTAACAAAACATTTACGGACCCCAAGTACAGAGTCAAGATCAATCAGATCCAGCTGAAGGAGACAAAGGAGGAGAACAAGGCTACGCATGAAAGGATCGCTCAGGACCGACGCTTTGAGACACAGGCGGCCATCGTTAGAATAATGAAAAGTCGTAAGAGCATGGGTCACAGTGACCTGGTGGCAGAGGTTATCAACCTGACAAAGAAAAGAGGCAGTGTTGAGCCGGCGGCGATCAAGAAGGAGATCGAAAGGTATGTGATGCCATAAATCAATGATACTGTCTGGAGGTGGCTGACGCGAGATGCAGTCTTATCGAGAAGGATTACATCGAAAGAGAGGGCAACGCCTACGTGTACCTGGCATAAGATTTGGAAAGTCGGGTAATGGAGATTGGTGAGGCAAGGCAAGGCTAAGAAAGCTCAACGATGAAGACGACACTAGAATGATGTATAGGCATAAAGCAACTGAATGCTACAACGACACAGACATGTATGTACCCATATCAATGGATTTGATTTCTATATCAAGATATGACTACCTTGGAGCAAACGACAGAATCTGGGGATCGAACAGTGAACAAAAAGAAACGAAGCAAAGGGTTGATGGAGCGTGGGTGCCTAGAAGGCTGGGGGTGATATCCTTGCTGTGTGCGAATGAGAATGGCAAGGCCATTGAGAGGCACAAGGTTGAAAAGGCCACCCAGAGAGAGACTTGAGACTTACTGACGGCATTGAAAGGGATAAGAGGGAGAGTCTAGACTTGACACAGCATTCTCCTGGCATCCATGGATGTCACCAGTCATGCAATGCATGCTCTGAAGACGACAAGTCTTGGTATCTATTTCAGTCTCCAGACAAACACATCCATAGCAACCGCAGACTTAGACTGACATTGGGAAGACACTGTATCACTCGAGATCTTGGTGCTTCACATCGGGGCGTGTTCAAGACGATATGCAGGTATTTCCTGAATCTCTACCGACCAACGTTAGTTAAGTCACGGGCAATGCTCTGCCGTCCTGATTCCTAGGTAGAGAAGGAAAGCATTCTGAAGGCAAATGATGTTGTCGGCCATTGACGAATGTCGCCGGCGTAAACCATAACTACTGACCTAACCTAACCAACAAGACTTCCAAGGAATGGATATCAATCACACTCGGATTAACAAAAAGAGTAGTCGGTCACCCTCAGGCCAAGGAAAGCAAAGAAGAGTAGTAGAGTCCTTTATCGACCCCTCACGAGGCATCCACAAGGCAACCATGCTTGGGCGCCCGGCCAAAGTTAGCAGACATGAACTGAGGGTGTGGAGGAGAAACGCCCTGAATATTCTGTTCTGTCGCAAAAGATACATACATACAGTACAACAGAACAGAACAGAACAGACACGCCCGTTCAGAGTTGGATTCCTCTTCCCATACAACCTGGGCATGTCTCAGTGTAACCTCAGTTGACAGGCGGCCAGTTGCCTGATCATCGACGGTTGTATCGCCATCGGCAAGAATTGATATGGATCCATTTGATATATGTATTCATATTGAACCCCTCTTGACAGGTCACACGGCCACGCGGTAGACACGCCTTTGTACCATCGCCAACTGTATTATTGTGCTGTGCTGTGCTATCATTGATGTTATGGATGTTTTGCTGTCTCAAATCAAGACTGATAAACCCCGTATTCATGTCTCAGCATCCATACACAATAGACAATTCATAACGAACTAGAAACTTGAAACATGTTCACTTTCGCCTCATTTTTCTTTCTTTCTTTCTGTTTGTTTGTCGCATTGCATCCCTCAGAGGACATCCATCATCAACAGCCTGCGCCGCACATGCACTTCTAGACTGGGTCACAACATGTTCGACATATGTACTCACATCCACAGATACCTAGTCTAGAGTTATTAGTTGCAGCATAACTACCTGTAACTAACAATTTAGGGCGCTCTTCGACCAAACTGCTGACTATATCGTGCATACGGTGGGATGGGCCGTGACGCGGTGTAAATGGATTGCGTTACACTTTGGACACACTCCAACACTCACTCACCTCCAAGGCAATCGAGGCTGATTGAGTCATCATGCCTCAATATCACTCTACACGCATTTTCAAACCATGTTAATCCCAACTGCCGCTGACTTGGCGAACCAAACCAACCAAACCAACAGACCACTCTACTATTGGATGTATGTACGTATGTATGTATGCACTTTAGCACAACTGTCTGTCTGTCTGTCTGCCTTGTGAGAAATCCACCCATGGTAATCAATGACCATATCAACCAAATATGCACATCATTCAGCTTGCTACTACTGTACATGCATTCTCTGCAATCACTTGCATACCTACCCGACCTTCCCGTGAAGCTATCTCTTAGTGCAAGTCTCAACTTGTTTCACCGTTTCCTCGATATGTCCAACCCGGACCTGTCGCTCTCACTTTCGTGCCATGGCGGACAAGGCCTAATTCCACGATATACTACTAGTACTAGACTACCTACGTACTTGTCGATTGTGGCGATACGCTACGTCTGCCCTCTCGTCCTCAGTAGCACAAGCTTTGGACATATCCAACGACATCAACGCCCAACGAGTTCGTGCTGATTCTCTTTTGAGTCCAGCCATGGTGTATCCGAGGCAATTATCTGATTCAACAGCACAGCAATGCAGGGCCTCTCTCAACTCGAACAAATGGTTACGCAGCGTAAAAGATCTCCAGATCATCGTGTTAAACTCTCACCGGGCGACCGAGGGCCGCAGAGTAACACACCCAGACACTTAGTCATAGTGAACAACATAGCATAGCATACCTAGCTAGCATGGAATGCCATATCATAGAAACGGCGATCGCCTTGCTGCATATCTGGGCGCTGACAGAACGAGCTGTCGGTGTCGGGTCACAAATCGTGTCGGGTCAGCCTCTCGGCAACTTGCCTCATCACTCATCGTCGGTCGCCATATCGAGACAGCATGCGGTAACACACAATGGAGGCGCCGGTTGAAAGGGTCATCCTGAGTCGTGGGATTCTGCCGATTGCCTGATGCAAGTCAGTCTGGCCGCGTCGACCAGGCGAATGATGCCGTATCTCAGCAGAGCTCGGCAAGGAATGCATTTGCCGATTACCTAGTTCACTTCGGCTGAGAGCCCTTGTTGTAGGATTATCCATTATATCGTACTCCATGTGCGTAGTTGGCTTGCGCCAAGCTGATGTGCTGTTGGTGGAGGTTAACGGGCGAACCACCAACTCGAGCGCAGAACAACCAATGTATGGTTCGCCTTTAACAACAACCTCCAGTTTCTCAGTAACACAAAGTTGGCTTTCATCATCAAGAGTACTCTTCAATGCCGTATCGTGTCGGAATACCGGATCAAGAGACCAATGCCAATACGTACTTGTCTTGAGCAATGGCTCTTCAAGTTCAAATAGACCCTCACTCGCCCTTTGAGTTTCCCACAGAGATCCAGAGACACTCCCAATTCAGCTCAAGTAAACAGCTATTCCTTTCCTCATTTCTACAAGCAAACAAGGCTTTCTCCTATTGCTTGACACGACTGCTCCAGAAAGGCTGTACTGCGCCCCTCCTTAGTCTTCAACCTTCCATCCCCCCTCCATCTTCTGACTAGGACGCATCCCTTGGCTATCTCGCCAGCCTCACTTTTGATTTGCACAAGTCTTTGGACGCAGGATCTTTCAAATCTCCCCCCAAGCTGCGCCCACCCAAGCTCTCCATCTCCAGTCGTATATATCATAGCCCTATTCTTCCTCTCAATCGTATCAATCCCAGAATTGGAATTCACCATTCACCCAGCAAAGGCCAATCACATTATGGCTGGCCTTCCTCCCGTCGGGGCTATGCCTCAAAATACCCCAGCACCAATGCATCATGCTCAAGCTCCCCAAACACGACCTTCAATGCCCCAGCAAAACGGAGCTCCTGCAGGGCTGCCTGCATTCATGCCTGCCAACACCCGGCCTTATAGCCATCCTCCCCAGCTTCCTATGGATCTGCGACTGCAAGATCCCGCTGAGATCAAAAATGCCCGAAGCGGGGAGCTTCATATGTACAGAGCTTTCCGCCTCGAAAAGACCCCTGGTGCCTCCAGTGGTGGCAAGGCACGGGATACAGAATATGACTGGGAGATCATCACTCGCACAGAAAAGAACATGTCCCAATCAAGGATCAAAGACAGGATCGAGCACTTGGACAGAACCACAAGATCTGTCTCAAAGAAGAAGCAAGACAAGAACGAGACAATCCAGCTTCAGCTCGACAGGGCTCAAGCTGATCTGACCAAAGAGGACCGTGATTTCCGGTTCTACTATAAGCTGGCCCAGATCGAATCAGAATGGCGGGCGGCAGATGATCCCAGATACCGGGATGACAGAAGTGTGCGAAGCTCCAGAAGGCATAGAAGCCACTCGAAGCGAAGCAAATCTCCTAGGCTCGAGAGAGTGGCAATCAATGCATATTTCCAGAGGATGCCCGCCTCTGGTCGTCACAGCTCCAGAACTATCGATACCCATGTATCGACGAGACAGCCAAGGCAAATCCAACAAACACCTGCCCAGCCACGCATGGGAGGGTTACCGCCTGTCACACTTCCCCAAGGATTTGTGCCCCCCCCTCATCCTGCTCATCCTGCGTATCCTGCTGCTGCTGCCCCTGTCAGGCCAGCACCTCCTCCAGCAACTGATCCAAGATTGAACGGTCAACTTAGGCCTCCTATGGGACAACAAATCGTTCCTCGCATGCCCCAAGCCCATTCCCCTCGACAGGGTCCACCCAACGATGCACAGCAAAGTGACATGCCACCTGCAAAGCCAGGCAATGTGGTTCCTCATAACGCAGGTGTCGTGCCACCTGTTCCAGTGCCACCGCCAGCACAAGAACAAGTTCCTGCTCGACCCACCCCAAGGCTACCAGCGATCAATATCCCCATCGACCGACCACCACCGCATGGGCCATTGCCAGGGGTGAAGGTCCCCCCACAGATGCCTTCGTCGGGTCCCAGTGCACCGAAGACTCCATTTGCGGCAGGCAATCGCTCACCAAAGAACACGGCACCTGAGCCAGGGTTCAAATTTGAAGATAAAGCCAAAGTTTATCATAACTCAGGCCGAAGTTCCTCGCCTTCTGATGGTGACAGTGACGAGTGGTCAGAGGATGAAAGTGAGGACACAAGGCCGTCGTCTGTTGATTCCGGTAGTAGCCCGCAACGGGGTCGAGGACGTAGTCCGAACCCCAAGCGTGTGCCTTCCGATCATCACGAAAACATCATCATCCAGGATTCTCGCAACTCAAGAAAGGATGCCAAATATATGGCTGATGACCGCTCCTCTCGAGATTCTGATCAGCAACATGTGCGATTCAACTCCCCGGGCCGTCGCTACCGTGACGAAAGTTGCTCGCCTAGGGGCGGGTATCATTCTCCCCGAGAACAGCCCTGGAAAGGAGAGCCGCCACGGATTATCCAGGCCGCAAGACCCAGTGTCCGTCACGTGCGCGGCACTGCGCTCCGACGAGATGATTCTTATGATATCAGACCCAGTCGCACCGATAAGCCCCTTGAGCGAGCAAGATTAGACGACAGCCATCGTGAGCGTGACGTTCGAAGAGACAATGATCGCTTCAAGCATCTTGAAGAGGATCTTCGGCGGCGCCGTGAACTTAAAGAGAGGCGAGAAGATCGAAGGCCCGACGACTACAAGTACGTTGATCCTGAAACTCGCTGGAGTGATCGACGGGCTCGAGAGTTTATGAGCCACAGGGAGCCACGCTATTCACGAGAGCATCATGAAGATCGTGAGGCTTTCAAGAGATATAGTGGCCGACGAAACTGATAGAACAGGTCGGCAGTCTTCTTGGTTGCGATTGCTGTGTTTTTACATGATGTTTGAATAGGATCAGTTCGTTTAATTGAAATACGGGATGGATCATATAACGTTAAGGTTTGGGAATGGCGTTTTTATCGTTTCAAAGGGATGGAGCGGAGTTGATGATTCGGCATCGTCCTTACCTCCTGGAGCTAAACATGAATATCAGTATGTCAAACAACTTCAGTGCTATTCATTAATAAATTGTGCATCTGGTTCGCTGCGCCTTGTTAAAACATCATCAAGCTTGAGTTGTAACTATGGAGGTACTCCGTACCTTATGCATGAACGGCAATTATAGACCACGTGACTAAGCGAATGCCGGGAGTGCCTTAAGTGAGGGGTCGGGGGTGTCGCGCCTGGAACGCGTCGGGCAGATACCTTTAGTACCTACCTAGGTACTGTATTCATGCGAAAGACTTCTTCATTCGTCGTACCTGACTGACCAGGTTCGGGGCCGAGACGCGTCCTTGCAGGAAATCACAATCTAATATGACAGGACCGTGGGGTACGGATCCAATACTTCCTCGATAATCTCGTCTTCACTCAACTGAGCCTCGCAACTTCCTGCCTCGCTTTTTTTTATATACTCCCCTCCTCCCTCGTTTTCCTACCTGCCTACCTAACCTTCAGCTGTCGCCACTTCATGATATTTTATGAAGGTTGGTATCAACCACCTTCCTTTTCGTTCCTCGCCGGCACGGGCGTTCCTTCTTCTACAAGCTCTGCAACAGCAACGAGTTCAGGTGCACTCAGCTGGCCCGATATATTCACCAAATCTCAGCGCAATGCTACAGCGTGCAAACAGCCAATACGAGGCCAATGGCCCTCCTCCCCAACAGAGGAGCCAGCCCAGAAGCCAATCGTTTCTTCCTTCCAGCAGCCCAAGTACTCATAATGCCGATATTCGACAACAACTAAAGAAGCCAAACGCCCCTGCTGTGTCGGCGAGGACCATGCCACCATTCTCCAGACCTCTTCAAAATCGACCTTCTAACATGAACCAACTCTCAAACAATTCTCGACCGCCAAACGGTGTTGGCAGTGGATCACTGGCCTCTCTCTGTGGAGGATCAAACTCATTCGGCGGGCAAGCACACGTTGTTGATCTCACTGGGCCTGAAGCTCAGGCAAAAGCCCAAGCAGCGGTCTTCTTTACTGAAGACGACTTTTGTGACGACGACGACCTAGATCTGGATTTCCAAGCCCCTTCAGCACTGCCACCACTTCCTGCAAATACTCCGTCCAAGCGCATCACCAAGGAGAACATGCCGCCCCCACCGCCAACCTCGACACAGACAGACAAGGCTATACCTTGGTCTTCATCACCACCCTCACATTTCCTACCGCCGTCCCGCAATACATCTGTCACTTCAACGATGGCCAATATCTCGATGAAGCGCGATTCTTCTGGCAACCAAGATGACTTTGATGTCCCGGTCCCCAAAAAAGCCAAGAAACGCGTACTGCCTCAAAGTTTCAAGCAGGAAGAACCCGAAGATGACAGTGATTTTCACCCACAGGTCGCCCAAACACCGAATAACAAACGAAAGGATTTTCTTAATCCCACAGCGAGCGCTGTCAAGGAACAGAAGAAACAGTTCCGAACTCAGCGTCAGCAAGAGCAACCAACAGCCAGCAACGATCTATCCATGGATGAGATCAAAGAAGTCACCACTTCGCATTCCAAGGGCAATTTTGCCATATCGCTGAGTGAAGAGCAGAGACACGTCTTGGATTTGGTAGTAAACAAGAACCAGAGTGTCTTCTTCACAGGTGCGGCCGGAACTGGTAAATCTGTCCTCATGCGAGCCATCATCACGGAACTGAAAAAGAAGTATGCCAAGGACCCAGAACGAGTTGCGGTTACTGCCTCCACGGGACTTGCTGCATGCAATATCGGAGGCATTACGCTCCATAGCTTCTCTGGTATTGGACTTGGCAAGGAGGATGCCCAAGCACTAGTCAAGAAAATCCGGAGAAATCCCAAAGCAAAGAACCGCTGGCTGAGAACTAAATGCCTTATCATTGATGAGATTTCCATGGTGGACGGGGATTTGTTTGACAAACTGTCCACAATTGGAAGAACGATTCGAAACAACGGGAGACCGTGGGGAGGCATTCAACTCATTATCACCGGTGACTTTTTCCAGCTCCCACCAGTCCCAGAACAGGGTGCAAAACGGGAGGCCAAATTTGCCTTTGATGCATCAACCTGGACTACCTCCATAGACCACACTATTGGACTCACGCAGGTCTTTCGACAGCGAGACCCAGTATTCGCCAACATGCTCAACGAGATGCGCCTCGGCCGCATAACGGAAGACACTGTTCGGGCATTCAAGAAGCTGGAACGACCACTCAATTTCAATGATGGACTGGGAACCGCAGAGTTGTTTTCTACCCGGAACGAAGTCGAGATGTCAAATGAAAGAAGATTGAGAGAACTTCCTGGCACGATCAGGCGGTACGAGGCTCAAGATACGGGCAAAGAAGATATTCGGGACAAACTACTGATGAACATGATGGCGCCCAAGAGTATCGATCTGAAGATCAACGCTCAAGTAATGCTGATCAAGAACCTTGATGAATCACTTGTGAACGGATCTTTGGGCAAGGTGATAGGATTCTCTGACGAAAAGACGTTCGACATGGAGCCAATTGATGAATTCGATGAGGAAGAGAGGATGGCCAAAGCTCGAAAGAAACTACTCAATACATTCAAGCGCGAATCCGATTCGGGTTCTGGTAGCACCAAATTCCCAGTCGTACAGTTCATGGCAACGGATGGCACATCACGCGTGATCCTTTGCCAACCTGAGGAATGGAAGGTCGAATTGCCTAATGGCGAGCTTCAGGCCAAGCGAACTCAGCTGCCCCTGATTCTGGCATGGTCATTGTCAATTCACAAGGCCCAAGGTCAAACTCTTGAACGTGTCAAAGTCAATCTTGGACGTGTTTTTGAAAAAGGTCAGGCCTATGTTGCTCTGAGTCGAGCGACTACACAGGATGGCCTACAGGTTCTGGGCTTTCAAAAGTCCAAGGTCATGGCACATCCTCGAGTCATAGACTTTTACAACAAACTCTACAGTGCCGAGGAGGCACTCGGAAAACCCAAGGCTCAATCTATCACTAGTCTTGTATCCAATCGCATTGGAGCGGCGCCCTCGAAAGCACCAGCGCCCACGAAGTCAGCCCACCAGGTGATAGATTTAGACGATGAGGAAGAGGCGATGGCTTCTATGGGTTACTGAGTTTCGAGCAGGCGGGGTTACATTTAGATGCTAGAAAGCTTACAATCTATTGATACCATTGTATGATATGGAAGACTCAGTCGAAACACGAAGTTTCGATAGATGCGAATAACCAAGGGAAAGGCGTTAAGGTGTCAAAGGGGCAATTTGGTCGGGATAGACACGCCATAGGCCCAGTAGATATTGAGCCTTGTATGCACCAAGCTATGATAATACAAATGATGAACCGCTCTATTTAATTTTATGGTATCTGCTGTGGCCATTGGGCCTACATAGTAACGAAACGTTTGCTCGCTTGGCTTCTCATTCATCAACAGACAAGTCGGCTCATGAGCCTGAGCATGTCTAGCTAAGGTGAGAGAACCAATCTCATTATAAGCCATCCTGTCAAGCGATGCTTGCCGTAGTTGCAAACACAAACACAAATACAAGAGAGGCTAATAAACAGTGAGGCTCCTTAGGTACTAACGGTACGTTAGTAGTTACTACCTGCTTAGGTAGGTATGGAAAGTTGTGACGCACACCGAGGGAACCACCATCTTATCGATAACAGGATTGGCAACTTTCTTCTCCCACGCGAACTTCCCTAACTTAGTAGCTTGCCCCATGTTTAAATGGAAGTTCTCCCACCAAGACAAGCCCGCATCACACAACATTAAATCGCAATACGAAAACCCACCGAAGCGCCTGCAGCAATACCTTATCGCATACGGCATAGAAATCGGAGGGTTCGAGCTTCGCAGCTGTTACTTTTCGAACCTCGCACCATCTCATTGCTAGGCCCCGATTCTCGATCTCCCCTCGTTTTGCCCCATCCCGCCGCTTCGAAACTCGCCTGAATACAGTCGCTCCGTCGACGAGCCCAACCACCCGGTCCTCTCGCGAGGTACTTCTAAACAAAAGCAGTCTTTGTTCACTCAACAAAGTGACACATATATCTTGGGGTCTCGATTCTGCGCGACTGGGGATTGGTCTTCAAAACCTTGTGAAAGGACGTTAATGACATCTTGACATTGCCGATCTGCCATAACCAATAATTCTGCCGAGGACTACAACCTTTTTCCAATCACGCATAAATCGCGAAATCTTACCAACCATGGCAACCCAGTTCATCGGCTTGCATATGCGGGTGGTGTTGAGGGACCCTCCCGGGAGCGAATTGACGGGGACAGTTGGCAATGTCCAGGCAGGGAGCGGTTTAACATTGACTAACGGTACGCACAGAATTCTATCTCCACACTTGCAAGAAAGATGCTAATGCCCCAGTTGCAGTGTTCGTCTCTGATACCAAACAATGGCTTCCTCACTTGCAGGTCCACGCCGCTAACATCGCCGATCTTGCTGAAGTCAAGGGCGACAGGCCAGCGACATATGCGCCTCCTCCAGCCGAACCCATCGCTGCGCCTTTCATCTCGCAACCGCCACCGCAACCTGCTTTTGTGGACCCTGCGATCCTAAGTCTGGGAAGACCGCCAGCAGCATTAACGCCGGCAGGCTCTGATTCAAAAGGACCCTTGGAGGATGTGAGAGCTGAATTACAAGTCGCTCCTACGAGTGCCGCTGTCTCAACGCCGGGGAGACCCACCCCTGACCACGGCCTGACTGGTTCTGTCAGTAATCTGGCCATCAATGAAGAGGTCCAGGAAATGGACAATGGCCAGCCAGTTGAAGGACAGGCACCGCGATCCGCCAAGAAGAAAAACAACAACAGCAACCGACGCTCTCGACAGTCCAAGCAAGGAAAGGGCCAGCGTGCTGAGGATGATGGTCAAGTTATTGAGGGTTCACCCGCCAGTGGCCGAGGCAAGGGATGGAGGCAAACACCAATCCTGCAGAGTACATCGTCTTTCCAACCATTTCATTCTCTGAAAAAGAGCTCCAAGGGGCGCAAAGGCCTCCTCGATAACGGCTGGGCTTCCGAAGATGTCACAGAAGAGATGGGGGAGTTCGATTTTGAGAACAACCTTGCGAAGTTCGATAAACGCACCATTTTTGATCAGATGAGGAAGGAGGATCAAATCGACGATGCCAGCCGATTGGTGTCTCACAATCGAAAGCCAAAGCCTGGCACAGCTGGCGGGAAGAACCTGCATTACACCGAAAATGTACTGGACCTGCCATCCTCAACTAAGAAGGATGCAGACTTCTGGAATAGTGAGGCAGATGATGGATTGAACGAGGCTGAGAGGCTTTCTGGACGGGAAGTTCGTAGTGGCCAAGGTAACAGGAGGGCTGATAGCAAATCGGGTCCCTCACGAAGATCACAGTCACGCAAGGCGAGTGCTGTTGCAGTTTCTGGCGGCCTTCCGCTAAGCCGCGTCAATTCTGGCGTACGTGCAAGCCACCTGTCTCGGTTGTCGATCTCACGACCAGAGTCTCGCAGTACTAACAGTAGACAGCAAGGTCATCCGCCTGGCTTATACCTCGTCCCTTCGCATAAGCGTCTTGAAACCGTCTCAGCCTTGCAGATGCTTAATCTTGAAAACATAGCAGCGAACGAGATCGGCTTGACAGAACAGCTTATGGCCGAGAATGGAGGGCGAGGTATTGCTGAGGTTGCTCTGATAGCCCTTTCAGATCCTGCCATCAAAGTACGGTTCGGCCTTGCTGGTACAAATCCCTCCTCCAGTGCTACATTGACGAGTCCGGTGGTGGTGATCCTGGCTGGAAATAACAAATCAGGTATCCGAGCTATTGCTGCTGCTCGCCATCTGCGGAACAAGAACATCAACATGCTCGTGTGCTTGGTGGGTATTGAGCGCGAGAAAGACTTGCTCGAAGATCTGCGGCAACAGATTCAACTTTATCGAGCTTTTGGCGGTAAAATTCTCAGCAAGGCAGATCTATTTGAACATTTGCGCAAAGCATCATCATCAGGATCACCTGTCTCGGTATCGCTCATCATCGATGCTCTTCTGGGCTTGACCATATCGTTTGAGGAACTGCGAACTGGTGACCAGGCTGCTGTGTATGAGTTGATGGAGTGGGCGAACCGAAACGAAGCGTTCGTGCTATCGGTGGATGTACCAACAGGTATCGACCCAACTTCCGGCAAAGTGGCAGTGATAGATGGCAGCCGCCTATTCGTGAAGCCTCGATACGTTGTTGCAATGGGTGCTCCCAAGCGGGGCCTGCTTGAAGCCGTGACACCACCAGATGAGGATGATCCCCAGAACATGAACAATGCCGGACACGAAGAGCAATGGCGCCTTTTCATTGCGGACATTGGCCTGGGGAGTGCCGTCTGGAGGAAGGCTGGAACCAAGATTCGGAGAGGTATCGACTTTGATGAGAAGTGGTTACTGGAGATGAAGTACCGGGATGGACAGCAGGACGGAACCGACTCAGATGAGGAATAATGTACCGTACGGAACTAGCGAGAGCATGCATCCATGGCACGAGGAATGGGAAGAAGAAACGAGGGAGAGCAAAAAGTCCAGCGATTGATTTACCTGTTGCATGGGGAACGGCCAGTGGGAGGATGCATTTTGGGCAATATTTGGCGTTTGGTGGGTTTTATCTCGGCGCTTAAGAGCATGCATGCATAGTTACATTTGAGGTCAAAAGGGGACCAAATACCCAGGAGTTGAGATGTTTTTTATATGAGTATAACTTTTCTGATGGTTTCACTATTGCTGCTGTAGCTACTGTGAAAATATCCATCCACAGGCTGCTGCATCAGATATCATATGTTTTGGTCGAAGACTGATTAACGAACGAGACGAGCCAAGTTCGCCAAGAGTATGGAGAAGGTTGCAGAGAGGCCAAGTTTAAGTTAAGCTACGGGGAGAAAACTAAGCTTTGCCAAGCATATTGTGAGTTTGTTGTGCATGTGCAGGCTTGGCATTTTATAAAAGCTTGATTGGGTTTATGCCAATACTGTTATATGACGTGAGAGCTGTGAAAGGGGAGGCCAACGAGCGGGATTATTTTGAGTCTCTGTAACGACTACCTAAGTATAACTAGTGCCTACCTAGAGAGACTGGCATGCTGTGAAAACTATTGTATGTAGGTAGTTAATGGATAGCTGCATCAATCAATAGCTCGAGAATAGCGCTTCTGATTTCGTTTGCCAGCCCGGGCAATGAATGGCCGATTGATTGGCTCCGCTGGAGAGACAGAAACACGCGGTCGGAGAATTCCTAGGGCCTAGTCTGACTTTAGGTTTGTTTTTAGGTTTGGGTTCATCGGCTGGGCCGACAAGAAGAAGCTGGTGATGATGGATGTGTAGTTAGATGTTCGATGTTCAAGAGGCAAGACTCTTTTGACTGTTACAAAACCAAGGTTTGTATGTACCAGGTATTTTTGGTCAACTTCTTTCATGTCATTTGTATGTCTCTCTCTGGTAATTGATTGGCCGTTTCATATTCTTGAAGGATCACACTATCAAGAGTCAATCTTGATATTTTGTGGGAAACCCGGATGATCTTTTCCGTACTTATTCCCCCAGAGTGCACAGTGCGAATGGGGGCAGGCATTCGATGCAATCCAATGGATGTGTTGAAAACAGCAGACGCTTTCAGTCCAGAACATCAAGGATTTGATAATTGCAGTCACTGAGCCTCCAATCATTATCGATAAATATTATGATAAATCCTTGGTCAACTTCTCTACTCATTTACACCAGAAAATAAGCATATATGTTCGTGTCAGCACCCTGACTCCTTTGACATAAAGAGGGGTCACATTGGTTTGACCATTGACTGAGAGAATTGGGGATTAGACGAAAGGGGATAAATTGAGCGCACATCCAGGGTATTGATGCGTTTTGGGGGCTGGGATATTCCACTAAGCCACAGGGCTGACCACCTAGTAGTAGTAGTACCTAGGTACCTAGGGATACAACATCTGCTACTGTATCGAGCGTCATCAATCGAAGCAAAGTTATATTGCCGTTGATCATGAACGGTCCGAAAGTTTGACTGCAGCCAACCGATGAACTGATGAACGGTTGTGCATATGCTCCATTACACTTTTAACTTTATTAACCGACGTCCAACCTCATGATTGATCAAGTGCTGTTTTCAAAAATGGTTTGTTCGTTCTAGAATCACATCTAGAAAGTCACACTGGATGCCACTGACAGCCCAGGAGACGTTACTCAAATATGTACTGTACCTATCCGCAACCCTTAGGTACCTAAGGCACCTATGGCTGCAATGGCACACAACAGAGCTCATGGAAATGCGATGTCACAATAGAATCACGACCAAAGCCAGAAAATGCATACATGCTTGCTACTCGAGATGAGGTTAAATGATATGGAAATCACCGTGGGCTATGGATAAAGTCGAGATCTATACTATTGATTGCCCCAAGGACTCCAGCTGCGGCTAGCAGTTCATACAGTGCGTAGGTCGCTTGAAGACGAAACATCTAACTATAGCCCACCCACCACCTCACCCCGTCCATTGGATCCATCGAATGAACCGTCACTGAAAATCCTGTCCTCAAAATAAACCAGTTTCCCCAGTGTTTCCCCTCTGTCATACTGTTCCACAACCTAACAATCTAACATTGTATGTAATTTCTCAACCACGCGGCGAGGCGAGGCGAGACGAGACGAACGGACCAGGAGCTTATTTCTCTCTGCCCAGAGGCCAGACTCAACCTTTTTGCTCCTCAGCTTCTTAGTTATTAACTAGCATCCAATCTTTGAGGCTTCTTCGACCCTTCGAGATCGCCACCTAACCGTTTTCCGATCCCCAAGGCCGGTCTTCCTGCATACCATCCACGCGACAATCGACAGTGGGAAAAAGGCCAAGGTTTCTCGGCGCCCAGAGCCACAGCCTCTCTGTTGTACAGTATTACGATCACGACTCCAGACTCCAGACTCCAGACTCCCCGTGTCATTCTCAATTACTTTCGCCTACACAATATTTTCTGTGATACAGAACTCCCGAGCTCCGCCGCCTTCCATTACCAGTCAAGGGCCTGCCGTAATCAACCACCCCCGGACACTACACTACCTAAGTACACTGCCTAGGTACACTACATACTGTACTTACCAGGAATTGAAGTTCGGATCCAATCAATCCGCGTTTGAATCCTCCTGTTCCTTTCCCCACGACCACTTCCCCAAATCGCGCCCCTAACACATTCGTTTTCTCTTCATCGATAATCTCCAACAATCACCACGTCTCGTCGAATTCAGGTCCAGATTGAGAGATCCGAAAATCACGAGCTGCTGCCGGTCGACACTACCGCGTCGCTCACTCTTCGAAACGTGCCTCTCATGGCGACCGCTTAAGCGAACCCCCCCGATTCATAATCCTCACCCCGACCGAACTTGCGAACCTCGTCGCTCGCGGCTGGCCATACTATTGCCTGTTGACTCATAGGATAACCGGCCAGCCGCACTCATGGCTGCTGCCGCCGCCCTCGACATGGTCTCCGCGACCATCACGGGGCTGCCGTCGTTGTGCACAACGACTCTTCTGCCCGACAGTGGCGTCATGACACTGGGATTCGACGGCGTCCCTGTGCCATTGACCGAGCCCGCTGTGTACCAAGTCCCATGCCCAACCCCCGACCTCTTGCCTCGAGCCGAGTACTCCGTGACGGTCGCTGCTTCAGGCGACGAGAGCAGCCTCACTCAGCATGATGCAGCAGATAGCAGCCCCAAATTCTCCGACTTCCGCGACCCCTTTTACGCCTCGACTTTTCCGATATGCTACGCCCTTGCCGCAACCACCGTCACCGCTTACATGCTTGTTATCATGCTATTTGTCACACCGCGATCGTTTCTTGATGGAGGAATCGTTTACCTGGGCCGACGATCCGCTTTCACTCACAGCTCATCCAGCAGTGTCACGATCGGTGGCCGGCCATGGCTACAGAAAGTCGCAGCTTTGACCGTTGCCATCTCATTAACGATTGCCTCGGCTGACACCTTTCATGCCGCCAAAAGTCAGTACATGTGGGGGATCCAGAACGCGAATCAACTGCAGGACGAAGTGATGAATAGCGTGGAACTCAAAGTTATCCGACTCGTCTCCGATACCTTTCTATGGCTGGCTCAGGCCCAGACTCTAATCCGACTCTTTCCCCGGCACCGAGAAAAGATCATTATCAAATGGGTCGCGTTCGCGCTCATCACTCTCGATGTTGTCTTCAGTGCCATTACCAGTTTCAAATACTCGGAAAATGGCATCAATACCACCGCGCGACCCAAAAACTTTGTTCATCCCGTGC
Source organism: Fusarium sacchari (assembly GCA_017165645.1). Taxonomy (NCBI): domain Eukaryota; kingdom Fungi; phylum Ascomycota; class Sordariomycetes; order Hypocreales; family Nectriaceae; genus Fusarium; species Fusarium sacchari. The sequence goes on from JADANP010000012.1 coordinate 567,773, forward strand.
CCGCTCTCAGCTATCTGTTTCAGCTCTCCCTCGGGCTCTTGTACGCAGCATGGGTTGTTTACTATGCGCTAATGAAGAAGCGCTACTCTTTCTACCATCCCTTCATGAAGAACATAAGCTTCGTCGCCATCATCTCGCTTATCTCAATCCTGATTCCCGTGGTGTTTTTCATTCTCGATATCTCCCAGCCTGATTTCACTGGATGGGGAGATTATGTGCGATGGGTTGGTGCTGCAGCTGCCAGCGTGGTAGTCTGGGAGTGGGTGGAAAGGATCGAGGCTCTGGAGCGAGAGGAGAAAAAGGACGGCATACTTGGACGTGAAGTCTTTGATGGAGACGATACACTTGAAATCAACGCATCCGAGTTCCCATGGCTCCGCAATCGCAAGAGCCGAAAAGGAGGCAGTTCGGGAAGTAGTGGCGACGGCGATCGACAGCAAATGTCTTCGTCTGCTGTCAACGGTTGGCCGACTGTTTCCTCCATTGCCAACAGATACCGAGGGCAGAGCAATGGTGCTTTTGCTGACACTAGTGAACAATCCACACAAAGAGGCAACGGCAGAGGTTTGCGGCCCAACATCTGGCCAGCTCGCCCGGCGCCTGCTGTGACCCCTATTAGCCGAACAGATACCGCCAGCGCAGCCAGCACGGTTTATGCCGTGAGATACCAGGCACCCTCAGAAACCACATCACGAACACCAGATCCTCTACCGCAACCGAGTGTGGTCGATTTGAGTCAACAGAGCAGCACTCCCCCAAGCCAGCACACGCATGATGAATCCAGTTCTTCAAATCAAGCTCCAGCTTCTGTACAACATGGGCATGTCGTGTCACCGCCATCTCAACAATCTGCCGATCTAGAAGCAAACTTGACAAGCTCACCAGCTCAGGGCGGCTGGCGAGGTCTCGCATTTGCCGGCCCTAGATCTGGTCACTCGGGTGAGGATGCGACAAGGGAGATGACCCAGCAGTCAGAGAACAATCCAGTCACGCAACGCCAAGGAAGGACAAGTAGTTCGAGCCGGTGGGATCTGAGAGCTCGCCTGGAAGATTTTGCGGCCAATCAAGCAGAGAAACTACGGGACCGCATGCGCACAGCTCCCAATACCGAGAGTCTTCCTGTAACGGTCATTCCGGCACCTCCGCGAAGAGGAGCAGCGCTGCAGCAGGTGCTCGAGGAAGAAGAGCTCAACACATCAGAGCAGGGCTCGCCAGGTCGGGAACCTTTTACGTTACAAAACAGGAGCACAAGCAGTCCTAGCAATGCATCGCGAGACGCAACAGGGGAAATCGCACAATTCGACAGGAGTCGAAGCACGTTCTCAGGCAGCCAAGGCGATGGGCCGATCCCACCAAACAACCCCCCACTATGGCGGGGTGTTCGGCCGAGAATGACTCTCGACGAAGATCACTATGATGATTCTGACGATGGATCGCTGTCGGGCAGGTCATCATTGGATCATCGGAGGCAAGATTCGGACTCCTCAGGTCTCCACCGGACGAGTTGAGAACCATTGTGTTGATAGCTGTGCACTTAGCGAGGCGTTGTTTTCTGCTCTCTGTTTTGATGAGCATCTGGATGATTTATATGAATGATACCCCAGGAATGAGTATAGTAGAGTTTTGCGTGTAGTATATCTACGGGATGGGAGGGGACAGACATGGGCGTCATGCTTGGGATTGGATCCTGTATATACTAGATGGGCCGACCTTGAAGGAAGGCAACGGCATCAATGTTGTTGGAAGTATGCATGGATGCTCATAGTCAGAATGGCCGTTTCACCTGGAAGGGACATGTCGAACATGGCGTGTGTGGGTGTGGTAAATAGACTATAAAGGAGCAACACGATGAAATCAACGGTTACATACAATCATAGGGACATTTGTTCAACAATCGAATGGCCAGAAGTATGAACCCTGGTGCCGTGATCATTTCCACGGTGCGTCTCGTAAGCGGAGGATGGGTTGTTGACATGTATGTTTGGCTGGAGGTTAACAACGTTGGCTGATGGTTTGAAATACAACGTAGAAAATAACGTTCGGCATGACGTAGTAATGCATGTCAGCTGCAACGTCTGCAAATGAGAATGGACCAGAGACAATCCCGTGCCAAAGCGAAAAACATCAATTCTCGGCAAGCTCGGAAGAGGAGAGGACATGAATCATGGCAGATGGGATGATGATAGCGATAGGGGGGGTAATAGGGGACAGGGGATGATTGGTTTCACTAGTTATCACAAGTTTCTTCACATGTTCACACTCAATCCAATGCTTCACATACATACAGTTGGGCGTGGGCACAGAGATTAATGAGAAAATGAGTGGTCTTTTTAGAGTTTGTATGGCTCCGCCATAATTACCTAAATGACGATGCATCATCATCAAGCAGAATCCATCCAATATCAGACAAATCGTGGCACAAAACATAGGGATATCGAAATCACAATATTAGAAGGAATGATAATTAGATACCTCCTGTGCAACAATGGACTCCGCGGGACACCGAGCGCCACAGAAAAGTCAGCTCTGCAGGTAATGAGATCCTGTGAGACCCTTGGATAATCTCAATTTTGGAGCCCGCGGCCAGTAGGAGGAGGAGGCCCAGGAGGCCTATTTTGTTCCCCACATTATGAGAAGCTGAGTGCATCTAGAGGATTTGAAGCCATAAGAAATATACTGGTAGGTATCCGTACATACGAAAATCCGGGGGAAAACAGGTCCGCTTAAACTCTAACGCAATAAGCTTGAACATGAGTTTCATGTATGTTTATATATTCCAGTGGCATCCGCATAACGGAACCAACCTAACATTAAACATGGAGCAAATGGTACAGAGGTGCTAGCTTACAGTTGCTTCAGCGCGTTGAGATGATGGCCCGACGGAATGGAGATGGAAGAACCAGAGTAAGCCCCCCCTCCCCCCCTTCTCCCCATATTACCCAATCTGGCCAATCATCAGGCCCCTTCCCGCCTCGGCTTACCCACTAGCCCACCTGTAAAATCTCCCCCTCCACTAACTCCCTCTAATACAACTTTTCAGCACGCGACGATCCCGCATAATCCGCGACTCTCCTTGATTGCTCTTCTTCTATTTCCTCGTTGTCGTCTGTATCTCTTCGTTGCATATTGAAATACGGGAGAAGAGCCGTTCGGGTTGAGCAAGAAACACGTTCCTTCTTTTTTTTTTTACTCTCTACCACGACTTGTCACTATTTGCGACTTCCGTCCCTCCTACACCAACCTTGACCTATACGCGGACTCTTTTGCGACAAGAAAACTCCACTTCAAGGCGCCGAACGAAATAGGGGTGCAACGTCTACAAGCTACTAAAGGTAGTTTGCCGCAGAAACAGAAATTAATTCTCGGCAACTAATATTTACAACTTCGAAGCCGGAAGATTCTTCTGAGGAAGCTCGCAAGTGCAACATCAAAGACGAGACGAGACATGTCAGGCTCAGAACCCTTTCCGCTGCTAAACACGGCAAACGATCAGCTGCATCAGCGTCGTCCTGCAGACCAAGCAGATTCCTACGTCAGCAATACCACAGCCACCCAAGACGCCATCAACAACGCCCGGAGGCGACGTAAGAGTAGTCTTTTGGGCGGCGAGATCAGAGGTGACACGGGTGCTCCGGCATTGGCTTCTAGTCGTGCCAGTCTCGAGGCCTCAGATAACCACTCCAATGGTCACGTACGTCACATTTCCTGCCCTGTCCTGTTCTGTTCGACAGGAACCACCTGTGCATGCTGCTGTGTACTAACACGTCGTCGATGGAACAGTCCGACGGCCGCAAGCGCCTCTCAAAACGACGCCGTGCTCGTGGCCTCATCGGCCGAGCCAAACAGACCATGATCAAGCATACTTTTGTCCTCCCTGCCGTCCTCCTTGTATTCTTCCTCGTTGGATATGCCATCAACCCTACCGAGTCCAACCCTATCCATCACTTCATCTTCTTGTCGTACAAGCTTCCTCAAGATGACCCCAACGAGCCTGCGCAGTACGGAAAGGGACGCTGGGATATCGCCTTTGTTGGTTTCTACACAATTGTCCTCTCCTTCACTCGTGAATTCATCATGCAGGAGCTCCTGTCACCACTGGCCCGCTACTACAACCTCACCCGTGGTAAGAAGGCCCGTTTTATGGAGCAGGTCTACACTGCTATCTACTTCGGCGTCCTTGGTCCCGCTGGTCTCTGGGTCATGAGCCACACTCCTGTGTGGTACTTCAATACCCATGGCATGTACGAGGGCTTCCCTCACCGAACTCATCTTGCACCAGTCAAGTTCTACTACCTGTTCGAGGCCGCGTACTGGGCTCAGCAGGCCATTGTGCTTCTCCTGGGTATGGAGAAACCTCGCAAGGACTTCAAGGAGCTTGTTGGTCACCATGTTGTCACCCTGGGACTCATTGCCCTGAGTTACCGATTCCACTTCACCTACATTGGTCTGGCAGTCTACGTCACCCACGATATCAGCGACTTCTTCCTCGCTACGTCCAAGACGCTCAACTACATTGATTCTCCCCTTGTCGGGCCTTATTTCGGAGTCTTCATGGTTGCTTGGATCTATCTGCGTCACTTCCTCAACTTGAAGATCATTTGGTCCCTTCTCAACGAATTCGAAACCGTTGGCCCCTTTGAGCTCAACTGGGAGACTCAGCAATACAAGTGCCGTATTGCACAGGTCATCACCTTCGCACTCCTCTCGTCCCTCCAGGCCTTGAACTTGTTCTGGCTCTTCTGCATTGCTCGAATTGCTTGGCGATTCCTCAGCCAGAATGATCTCCAGGATGATCGATCTGAGGACGAAGACGACGATGTTGAGGAAGAGGAAGAGATGCCTGCCTCTGCCCTCAAGAACAACGGCAAGGCAAATGGCTTCGCCAACGGACATACCAATGGTCATGCCATCAGCAAGATCCCTGAAGATGCAAAGAACTAAATGAATTCGCCGCACCTCAGGATGGCATCTGAAACTAATGGGAGGGAACTGCTAGAGGGAGAGGACTTGCTCGGCTTACTTGGTTTCCAGGAAAGCATCGGAAAACCGAAGAGAGGGTTGGTGAGACGAATTAATGGATCAACATCATCTAATGACCACATCGAGCGAGGGATGCCACGAAACGGGCGCATAGCTGTATTTCTCACTTTTCTTTTGAGACCACAGGGGCAGCGGGATGGGAAATGGATGGTAGTGGAGTTCAACTGGGAGTGGTTGGACCGACCTCACTGTCGCTTTTGTATCAAACATGCCGGCGTTCCGAGGGAGTCCGAACTAAACGGACTAATTTATCTGCTGTTGTGTTGCGGTAGTAGGTTGCCGAGTTGGACAACAGACAGCCATACATTCTTCACACGCGTGTACGAATCGTGCACGCATGCACATGTTGGCTTGTCGTCTGAACATTGGGAGCCAGGAGGGCTTCATTCAAATGAGGCAGTCGAAATGAAATGTCTTTCGACGAACTCGTCCAGCCATCTTGGAAAAGGAGGGTTCCTCACTTATATGTGCAACACTCGCTGGCCTCAAGTCACCCTACCGCATGCACCTCGGCAGTACACCATCTCCCTCGGGCCATGTATGCAAGCAAGCACTTATCTTCTTGTACAATCAAGCTTGTCACTATCTATACGAACACACTTAATAATACTACCACCTTGACTCTCGCTACCTCTACTCCCCAACCCACGTGCTATTCACACTCCAAGCCCCATTTACTGGTAGCTATTTTCGTGTTCATCGGTGGTGGATGGATGGATCGGATAGCTTGCGTTTTTTCAGCTGGAACCCTCAACACGCGTCAACTTGGCCTCTTTTCTATGTGACATGATCCCGGAGGCCCGATTACTAACTAACTCGCCTCTCGTGTTGGAAGGCATACATACAGTACAACAGAGGTCACTTATTACCTAGGTATGCGTATGCACTCTATGAGGTGGGGATATAACCCCCGATTTTGCCTCTTATGGAGACTCTCCCAGACCCTTAAAAACACCGCCTCACGCTCCAGGCGCACGCGTAAGCCGATACGAGCGAGCTCCAATATCTCCTCCGTACGGTGAGAAAGGTCCTGCACGGGCAGACGGGACATAAGTCAGAAATAAAACGTGTGCCTATCATTCGCCTGTCTCAAGTCGTGGGTAGCTCTCCTATGTCGCAGTCAGTCCACTTGAATTTCTTAGCGTGGTAGCGAGACTCAAGACGGAGTCTGAGAGAGAGTATACTCTTTGACTCTGTACTCTGTATCCGTACATACATATCTGCACAATGCATGCATCCATGCACGCATGGGCATACCCCCTTGCCTTGTCCGGCGGGAAGAATGGCAGTTTAAAGTGTACACATCCACTCGGAACAGGGCCCGTATGCACTGCGACATTGATACAACTTTATATGTGAATGCATAGATAGACTACTCTACTCTACTCTACTCTACGCACACCGTACGCCCAGAACCAGGTAATCGGGCGGCGCAGCACATCACCACAGGATGAAAGAATATGCGACATACTATCTATGTAGGTAGACGTGAGATTCGCGGAGGTTAGCCGCCGGAAGATAACCACACGCCGCAGACATACATACAGAAGGAGAACAAGACAAGCAACGACTAGGTTGCAGTAACCGAGTCTCGGATGCCCCATACCATTTCCTAGGTAATGGCGTCCAAATATATTCCCTTTCAGGGGTTGATGCTACTACGGAACGGAGTACGGTCCGTAAAACACGACAACACATTTCCTCAAACGTTTTCCACCCTCGAAACGAGTTGAAACACGTCGTGGTATCTGTCACGCATATTCCGGCATAGTTACCACGACACGTGGAAATGCCAAAGCGAATGACTAACCAAGAGTTACCAAGAGTTAGAACACAAAGACTTCATTCGATTACTCGCCTGCTATGTATGCTACCTATGCTACGCTAGTTCATACATACTTCAATATGCTTGACTCAGCTAAAATACCTTGCATTACATACTTTGTTGGGCCCCGAAATAGACACGACTCAGCTTGTTGTTTTCTGTCGAATAGTGTCCCTGCCTCCTCTTCCAGAGATTTTAGACCATCGGATGTAAGATAGCAAGAGGTCATTATTTTCTCCTCATCCTAAGTAGCAAACCATTCACCCGCCGCCCTATTCTTGTTGAAAGGGCCAGTCGATTCACAACCGTTTCCCCCCGCATGAGCGGTCTGTTTGTCTAAAAGACCTAAAAGTCTTCTGTATAAAGACCTCGCATCCCTCAGCCACTCATTTGCATCCTCTTCTGAAGATGCCATGTGTGCAATGTCGCATGCTGTGCCGAGAGCGTCGAGCCGGTCGTCGCAGATAAGAGAAATTCCGATCAATCCATATGCCCCTTATATTCGGCCTAAGCCATGTCCCAATTCGAAAGCAAATCGTGATATCCGTAAACGCCTGCATATGTACCCTGCCATGACAATTACTGTGCTATATAGCACGTTGCAACACAAACGTTTGACTGCATTACCCCCCTTTCCTATTGCCTTGTTGACAAGGTTGAAAATATTCACTCGAGTACCTTAATGCAGGCTGTTTCGAGATGATTAGTCGGACTCCGATGATCCGATGCATTAAACACTAGAAGCAAAACTCCTCAACACCGATCCGATGCAATCTTGATGCCGAACCTATGGGTGAAACGTCGTAGGCGGAGATGGTGCTTCGTAAGCCATGTAGATAAAATGATAACGCGGAACGCGAAAGAGTTGTGATAAGAATTAATTTAGAGGGTAGCTTCGTCAATCCCCGATGGTGAAGATGTCACGGTGATTGACAGTAAGGTTGTGTATATTGGCCAAGCACTGGGGTGCTGGAGAGCGAAGCAATAGCTTACTTTCGCTCCATCGAGTGCTCCTCGCTGTGGCTTGACTCTGCGTCTGAACATGACGAAGAGGATGTGTGTGTATCATCCTCATGGCCTTGTGAGCCTGAGCCGGATATGCTTCCTGAGGATCCCAGACCGTTGTAGCTGTCAATAGCACCGTCTGGATTCCTTTTTGGTCCCATTTTGGCCTTACGAAGGGCCCTGGCAGCTTTCAGTTGCGCTTCACGAGCCACGTTGAGGGCTCGCTCGGCTCGGATTTGCTTCTCCCACATGGAGGCATATCGCCCCTTAGCGGCCAGGAGTTCTTCATGAGTCCCCTTCTCAACAATTGTTCCGGAGTTAAGAACAATAATTTGATCGGCGTGTGTGATCGTAGATAGTCGATGTCTGAATTGATGTTAGTAGGAAAGCTGTGGAGGGTATAAAGCGGTTACATACGCAATGATGAGCAAAGTTCGGCCCTGCCCAATGTTCCACACATTATCTTGAATCTCCTGCTCAGTATGCGAGTCTAGTGCTGATGTGGCCTCGTCCAGCATGATGATACGCGGGTCCTTGAGAATTGTTCGTGCGATGGCGACTCGCTGCTTTTCGCCACCACTCAACCGGAGACCCCGCTCGCCGACCTGCGTGCTGTACTGATCTGGAAAGGATAGAATGCGGTCATGAATGCTGGCGGCACGGCATGCTTCATAAACCTCCTCGTCTGTGGCGGAGGGTCTTGCATATTTAAGGTTGTACATCAACGTCTCATTGAAAAGCGTTGTGTCCTGGGGAACGACGCCAATCTTCTCCCTGACTGAGTTGATGGTCAGATCCTTGACATTCTTCCCGTCCAGCTCGATCGATCCTTCATCGCAGTCGTAGTAACGGAACATGTGACGAAACAAGGTAGACTTTCCTCCACCTGATTCGCCCACAAACGCTGTCGTGGTACCAGGCAGACATTCGAAGGAAATGTTGCGTAGCGCGGGTTTCCGTCGGTCATAGGAGAAGCTGACATTATTCCAACGCACATGACCCTCGAAGTCCTTGCCCAGAGGGACAGCATGGGGCGTATCCACTACCGTCGGCTGGATCTTGAAAAGCTCAAGTAATCTCTCACCTGAGATCATGGCCTGCTGTACGGTCCGGTAAAAAGTACCAAAAAAGTTCAGGGGACCCTGTAATTGTGTCAAGTATGAGACTACCATGAACCAGTCACCAGTGGTGCGACGATCCATACCCATGGCGACTTGCCAGCCACAGACCAAGGCAGCGATGATCCTACCGAGGTTGAAAACAACGGTTTGGCAAATATTCATCATCATCATGCCCATCTGAACCTTGGCCTCAGCATTTTGGAACACTGCAACCTTGCCTTGGTACCGTCTGGACTCGAAATCTTCGGCGTTGAAGTATTTGACTGTTTCGTAACTAGAGATTGAGTCGTTCTTTACTGCTTCTTCTTCGCGGTCGGCGTTGGTCATTTCACGACGCTGGTCCGCTCGAGTGGAAGCCATCTTGATAGTCATGTACAGATACCAACAAGTATCAACCAGGTTGATCTCAGCATACAGTGGGCCGTAATAATAGTAGAAAACCGAGATTGCGAGGAAAAGATCGAAAAGCATTGGGAAAACCTGGAAGGTCACTTGCTCGAGAAATTGGTTAATGGAAGAACCTTTGTTGAGTGCTGATAGGACCTCCCCAGTGCGCTTAGAGAGGTGGAAATCGAGACTCAGAGAGTGGACGTGGTTGAAGGCCGCTGTCGTTAGTCCCCGATACGAATATTGCGAGACGGGAATCCAAAGAATTGATCTCAACGATCCCAGAAGTCCCGATTGACCTTGAAGAATCCACAAGACTCCTAGGATCACAAAGTCCTTCAATGGGAAGTTGTCCATGGAAAGACGTTCGCCATCTTGAACATCTTTGATCACGTCCTCGAGATCATTAACCACTTGTTTGACTGCCATCGGAACAGCTACGTTGACCAAACGCTGTAGCATCACCAAGATGAAACAGATGAGAACGTTTATCTGAAGTCTGACAGAGTCCTTGGGCCAGAGGTAAGGGAAGAAAAGTGAGTACCCCTTAAAATACTCCCACCACGTCTTGTGCGGTAGCTTCTCGGGTCGATAAAAGGCGGCAGGTTCTTCCTTTTTAGGGAAATTCGGTGTCTTGTGTGCATTTGACATCGTTCTCCCGCGCCCACGGCGACCATTGGTATCACGGCCATTGGGAATCTGGCCATTGATCGTTTGACCATTAGTATCATACGACCGGCGGTTTCCGTTCAGTAGTGGTGTTGACTCGGCTGGATTAGCTTCCTCGGCTTTCTTCTCGTCAGTGTCGCGAGCTTTGCGAATCCACGCCAAGCTGAAGACTCCGATCAAGGCAAGTAGATGGAGTATTCGAACAAAATAGAGGACGAGGTCGATCTTCGTCCAGTAATCTACACAGTTTCTTTCCTTGTCTGAGCCGCTGTCTTTAACAGAGCGGAAGAAGTGGCAATCGAAAGCCGCAACTGCAGTTGTAGAAAACATGATAATCTCGCCAATGAAGCCCAAGATCCAGACAATGAAGTGAACAATATTGGGACCCTTGCGCCAATCGAAAAGCGAGATGAGGATATAAAGGTAGAAGAAAAGGGATCCGGTGACATGGACCTATGCGAAAAAGTGTCAGTTGCAGTTACCATAACTCTCGAGACAGTCAGAGGGGGTAGGTTTTTCACATACAACACTCCATTCACCAGCCCATGGCAGCCCCTCGTTGGACCATTGGTAAGGGTCTTCGTACCAGAAAGCATGATAAAACATGAATCCAGCGCTGCCCACATAGGTCATGAAGACAACAAAGGCGAGGTAACGAAAAACATTTTTTGCGGTACGGCCGAAACCCGGGCCGATCTTGCGGTCACCATCGCCTCTGGCTCGCTTCCTCTTGGTAGTGGGTAATGGCTTGCCTCCAGGTCCTTTGACTGTAGGCTGGACCAGGTCTTCTTGCTTCTTGGAGTTCACGACGCTGTACCAAGCGGCGCATGATATGAATGCTGTAAGTAGGATGAGGGCGTAGAGGTATTGCGTTTTGCGCAAGATATAATCGGCCAGAGGTAGATCGTCACGGCCTACACCGCTTAGAGAAAAGATCACGGTGTCGTCGGTGGCAGCCATGATGGCGGACTAGAATGGTTGTGAGCGTCGTTCGGTGTCAAAGAGCGGCAAGCTCATATGTGAACTATTGAATCCGAGAAATAGGACGACGTCGATAGAGGAAGGGAAAGACCTTCACCGCGGACAAAGCATCGCCCTGCCCGTGGCAATTGACGGGACAGAGGGGCCGATAAACGAGTGAGTGGCGGGGAGACTGCGGAAGAGGCACGAGTTGAAGATGTTGAAGGGTTAAAATAAAGACTCGAGACTCGAAAGACGACTGCGGTCTAAGTCTTGTCCTTGTCCTGCTTGCTTTGCTCTGAGCCGAACCTACGACTCAAGCAGGTGCCACTACCAGTGCAGGTGCAAGTGCAAGCGCAAATGCAAGTGCAGGGTGCAGGGGGGGGGGAAGGTGCAAGGTGCCGGGGGCAGGATGCCGGACGCCAGGTGCCAGGTGCAGCAGGGCAGGTGCCCACCTATGCAGATTTTGGGCAAGCGCAACTCCGACGAGCATCCATTCGCTCGCAGCGCCAGTCCAGGACAAGCAACCGGTGATAGATGGAAATGGGTGTTGGAGTGCCCCAGTTTCCGCAGGGTGTGCACTCTACTGCAGCACAACCTAACTAACAGCACCTCAAATCTGAAGCCAGCAATCCAATGCGGGCTTTGAACAGTATTGGATGATGGAATGGGTGAGTGAGTGCGTGGATGTAGTGAGCGCAGGGCGACACCATCACATCAGCTCAGCTCAGTAGGGAAGGATGATAGATGCCCTATTCAGCACACCTAAACCCGTCCGTCCCTCCCAGCTAACTACGACATCGGTCGTCAATTGCCCCTCTATCAGGTCCCAGCACCAGCCCAGCTTTTAACTAGCAACTTGGAAAACCAGCCAGTGGAAGGCAGTGAAGGCCAGGTGCCAGTAGCGGTGCGTATTCAGGCCTTTTGCTTCAGTGTTTGGGGCCCTTTGGTGGGGCAGCTGACTTGGGTAGGTGGCGAAAGCCACCCCGAAGATTGCCCTCCCGTCGGGATGCTCTCTTCTTGGCCCATCGAATGAATGACTGAGATTGAGAGGTGCTGAGGGTATGGAAAAAGAATAGTGAATAACGGGTACGCACCTATTGGGTCAAACACAAATACTGCAGAGTGGACCAGCCTGAATTTGAATTCGCTGTCGTAATTCAAAGGGTCCAAGGGTCCCTCTACTCTGGGCACTTAAATCAGAGTTGGGAACTACCTAGGTAGGGACTAAGGTAATGGCGAGAGTCTGTACATATATTTCTTCTTTTAATTGGAAGATAGACAGTATCAAGACTGGGAGGTTCCCTGTTGAGTGATATTTGCTCAAACCACTAACTGTGTGATATCAATTCGTTTTAAAATACTCGTTACTGTGACAGTTTCTGTTATGGACTGTATTGTATGTCCGATTTTAATATTGCTTTCGAGATTGGATTGCGCGGGCGCCGCCGGTGGGTGTTGCTGGATCGTTGCTAGATCGTTTGTGGCTCGATCGATAACTCGCTTGTTGCTGCTGGCTTTCACTAATTCTAGACCTTGGGAATGGAAACAGGGAGCGGCTTTTGCTATAGAACGAGCAGTCAACATCATATTCGGTGGCTAAAACATCTCGTCGGCTCAGCACTGTAGGCCTCCTGGTCCATCTTGCTCCTCTTATTCCTGTTCTGGTGCTTCCCTTTCACTATCAACTTTTGCTCAACCACAAGCAACGCTTCTCTTCTAGGCCCTCTGAGCCTCCCGGCGTTCTCCTAGAGGTGGATGCACGCCTCAGGCTTGGGACACTCTGTGGTCCGGCGACACGCCTCTAGCCTTTAGCACACGCCTCCCTCGACTTGGCACGCTCCCACACACACAGACACAGACACACACAAACACAAACACACGCCTTCAGCAGTGTACCCAGAAGCAGCTAGGGTAGGGTGGAGCGTCCCTTTTGGTGGAGAGAGTCTTGGGAAGAGGGTCCTCTTGAGCCCTTTCTGGGGGCGGCGGTTCTTGGCTTGGGTTCCACGCTTTTATTTATCCTCACATCGATCTTGTGTTTGGGTCTGTTGTCTACCAGGAATTTGATGGGTCTTGACCGGGTTCATCTGGGCGACGGGAACTCGAGTTCAATGCTTGCCTCTTTGACCTGACAAGGTCTGTGTATGTATTGTTCTATGCCAAGAGCGTGAATCACGATGAAAGAATGGTAAAGATGATAGATAGATCATAGATGATCCGCAGACTCGGCGCTTTGGGCATTGACAGACCTGACCTGATAGCTTATAACGCTGGTGCCGCGGGAGCAGCAAGGATCGAAACGAATGGTAAGCTCAACATAGAGAGACGGCGTTATTCTTAGGACACGACTCGGGCGTTTATTAATCGATAACTGTCTATTATTATGCATTATATGTATGTACTGCAAAACACATGCACCGACTGGCTAAGTTGTTGTTTTGCGTGGGTCAATCATGAAGCTCGGCTTCGAATGATACGACATGTGCCTGTTGATGATTGCGTGTAAAGCATACAGCCTAGACAGCTAACAGCAAATAAAGCTTGTCGTCCATTGACACTGCAAGGGACGGATATCCATTCTCTATTCTTTTTTATTTAGGGAAACGGGTCCAATACAACATTCACTTCTCCTCCACCTAGTCTAGTAGGGTTCCGCTTCAGGTGAGATCGGGGATTGTTTGACCAACAGCCAGGTTCCCCCAGATGGCAGGTCAAGGTTAATCAATAAGAATAGAAGTCAAGCAATGACAGGGAAATTGGAATTCATCATCATCATCATCATCAAGACCCATCGCCGGGTATTTTGTTAGTAGCACGGCTGTTCTGCGAACAACAAACTCAGAGGCCAAGCAGGCAAAGTGATCAGATACACAAAAATAGTCATGATGTTCAGCCAAAACACTCTATTTCAATTTGACTTCCCCTATTGGTTTAAGGGGCATCGTGATAGCGCACCACCTCAGCCTTGAAGATGTCCCAATTTAGACTGTGTGTAAACAAACTCAACACCAGTCCTATTCAATCCAGTCCAACCAATCCATCCCGTCTCAACCCTCCCTGTCCCCTTGTAAATTTTCGATAATCCGTTGCACTGACCGGACGGAACGCCGCCCAGCGGCTGATGGTGTTGGTTTGTGCGCTTCGGTAGACTAGTTATCCGCTCTACGCTGTTGTACATATCATGGACTCAATTGTTGCTTTTTGGCGCACAACGAAATGGTTATGCAGTCCAATGACAAACCGAGGAAACGAACCCGCATGGGATGGGCTATGTTGATTTGTGAAAGCAAACCAGGAATTTAGAGGACTTGCATGGATAGTCGTCTAATCGATTTGATTAAGCGGTGTGTATGTCTCCGTCTTTGTGTCAATAATCATGAATTTCTGTTTCTCTTCCTAGGGATCTGATGCCTGCTTCTGATTGCTCCATGAAATTCAGACATGTCTCCTCACTGTCCTCAGCGATCACATCTGGAGCATTTGGTGTGAACTGTAAGGCCGTGTAAGTGGTCAGGGTGGCTAAGACGATGGCGATAGTGATGATGTAAGTGAAGGCCATGACTTCCATGCTCCGTGCCTTAGCTCGGTGTAATGGTTGCACAGGAACATGTACCCCGTACTGTACCTCCAACGCAACCTGGGATTTCGATTGCTGCCGTTCCAAAGAAGAAGCTGTTGGAGACCTCTCCACGCAGGTCGAATGAAGATCACATATTGTGTGCCTGGCAGGGCTTGTAGGCTGCGGGTACGGTATCAAGAGGCTTGCCTTGGCGTCATGACCATAACCCTGGTAATTCCTTTATTGAGTTCAGTTCATCAAAGTTTCTACTCCAATTTTTATCTATTTGAGTCCAATCTCTATGTTTTGTGTCTCAGTTGTCTATGCTGGAAACTGACTGGCTAAGTCTTTACTCCATCCCATGCCCAGCAGTCCTCCACCATCTTCGATCCCGACCGCCAGATCCCAGCCTTCACCTTGTCTAGGTATAGACTTGTGTACCTAGATCTGAGCTCCTGACGTAGTTTACTCTGCCCTGCCTAACCCCCTTTCCACATCCACAGCACCCCCTCTGCTCCGCCGTCGTCATCCGAGTCAAGTCATATGGGAGGCCGAGCCAGAAGGACGTTTCTCGGCCAGCAACGGGGGGGGAAGGAGCGGAGAGATCTGGCCGGGCAGATCACCACTGTTGAGTCTTGGCTTTAGAAGTCATGATGATGTTCTTATTCCCGAGACAGTAATTGCTGGAAAAGCCGGGGTCAGAGGAGGAGGGGTGGGCTGCTCTCCCGCCAAAAAAACAAAAGTGACAGCCGTCCTTCACCGGCGGGCAGGTTGTCCATACTGTGTTGTGTTGTCGTGTCGTGTCACAAACTTTAGGCTGCAGATGATGGTCCTTGATCTTTGCCTTATTGCGTCAGCTACAGTAGTTTCCTGCATGTAGCTATGCGAGTTGACGCAGGTCCCTGAGGAGAGGAAAGAGAAAACTGAGCAGCAATTGACGAATGAGCTTTACCTGTGCCATCAGCCATTGACTATACCTATCTTCTTCGTCCCATCGTGCAGAAGTCCTTGGTTATTAGTGTCAAGGCGTGGGGCGGCGCTGAGCAGCGATGCGATACGATATCATGCAGCGAGCTATGCACGGTGAAACAGGCTCTCAGGTATTTGCGATGTGATAAGTATTTACAGTAAGTGTACCAGCTTACACAGAACGAGCATATGCGCAAAAGCCCCCATTGTTGGCTCTGTACTGCACCAGACGCTGATAGTCCCCTCTTTGCTGTCCAGATCCATCGTTGTTGCGTTGGTGGGAAAGCATTGGCTGCAGACTGCAGTGGGACTGTCGAATTCCGTGCTGCTGTCAGATATCGAATTCGCAAGGTGAGTGATAAGGTGAGATTTAGGTCAAGGAAGAGTGCAAGGCTACCTTAATAAGATTGGCGATGCACCGCCCGATTCTGGAAAACTGACAAAGATGAGTGGGCGGCTAAAATGGTCAGTTACTTAAGGTATTCAATAACTGATGAAATAATTTTTGCTGACATCCATCCAATAGCGGATGTATGTACCGTGTTCACTCAAGGTTTTACTTTTGTTTACAAGGGTCAATCCGTGTCTCCATACCTTCTCGATGGCGTCTCAGGTCTTTCTGTTTTCTCTCCCCACCATTTGTGCCCAGGTGTCACCACGAAGGACTCATGATGCTTGACTCTCCTCCACTTTGACTATGTGCTAACTCCACAGAGGCTGCTATTGTTGTCCTGAGGCCTGTTAGCTTGACCCTCTTCCATACAACTGCCGGTGAGCTGTAGCTGTCGTAATGCGTCACAACTCACAAGTCAACTGAGTCCATGGTAGTTTGTAGTTTGCATTTGTTGCTTCTATTGATTGTCTCTGCCAGACTCGGATAGCATTATCTGTATAAACCTTTCATGTGTTGATAAATTACTACCTCGGCAACTGGAAAAGCGATAACCCCAACATCTACTAATACCGAAGGCCAGGCCCGAGCTAATTAGCAGCATTATATACCCTACTAGCGGATGCTTGGCTACAAAGAAGAGGATTCAATTGATCAATCTATTTATTTATCCACCATGAGGGTTTCATGTTCTGTATCCAATATCCAATATGACTGCACTGGATCGTTGTCCGCGCTAGGATGTAACTGTGATTTGATCTTCATCAGTCCCAAATGAGATCTGCAAGTGCCTTTTGACTGGAACGCTCTCGGTGTGGAGGCAGAGATTTTCAGTCGTGTTTTTTTGTCTTTTCACCGTCCATAGCTACAACGCTACCTCTGCTTCATCATGAGATGGTTAGCATCCTTTCCCTTTCACCGCTTGCGCTGCTGCATAAGTGTCGGCAGGTAATTGGGCCCGTTGTTCAAACCAAAGTATGTACCAGTATTGTCGTGCACAGCTCATGCCAGTCATCAAGACACACCTGTGGTCTCTGCAACATTTACTTGAATAGCTTCGCGTCAAGTTATCCGATCGATGCAAAACCCCGGCGTCTGGCCGCCAGCCAAGCATGGGTGTCTAAGCCGTTGACAGGTCAGTTCATCTTGATTGAGCATGGGAGCCACGAGAACAGTCAGCTTGTGAGACCTGGGCTGCAGCACAATCCCAGTCTTTGTCACTAAAATTCCAGACCCTTTGTCTTGCGCAGGATAATGTCCTTGGTGAGGTGGAAGAGTCGAGTAGACAGAAAGACACCTACCTGTCTGTGCCTCTTGTCCAACCGCCATCTGCGATCTGTACTGCACCTATTCCGCCAATCCTCTCCAGGGTCCAGTCCCCCTAGCCTTCATTTTATGGATCACCACCATCACCGGCGCCGCCGTCAAAGCGGGACCTTTACTGGTTACGGTACGGAAGCTCAATTCAACTCAGGTAGCTTGGGGGTAGCAACTCGTCAAGGTGCAGAAATGAGCTGATGGGTAAAAAGAAAGCAAAGGAGAAAACAGAGACCAGCCAGGCGAGAAGATAGCGGAATCTACCTAAGTTGTGGAATGCCAAGTCCGCATCACCTGTTGTACTTGCTGTTGCGGTATCCCAGGTCACGGTCCCGCGAGCCATGGCATGAAATGGGAATGACTGGTTGAAGACTGCGTGACCTGGGTCAGACAAGAAGAAGCCCCTCCGTCCTTTACTGATTACGACTGGTAGCCAAGCACCAAGGCTCAAAGAGCCGCTCCGTCGCGATCCTAGTGTTGGTTTTAGTGAGCCATGGCAATGGCATGGCAGCTTGCACTTGAGCCCAGCCTAGCCAGCTTGGAATAAATTCGAAGCCAAGCCAAATTGACACAACCCTCCATTGCCAACTGATCAGTAAGGTTTGGTGTTCTAATTCAAAACATGGAAAACGGTATGGATTGGCATCCAATTCTACCTACCTACCTATGGTGGCCAGATCCAAAGATCATGAAAATGTCTGAGTACCTAAGTGGTGTAATCATGACCCACCTCCACAATTGATACCGCCCTTCTCGGTGTAAGTGAGGACACCTCCAAAGGAATAAACACTCCAATACCGCTGCTGAATGTGAGAATCAACATTCTAAAAGAGTCAAACATGCACGTTCGTCTCACTCCGACTAATTCAAGCCTCACCCTTTTCTTCGGGTCCTGTAGCTTAATCAAAGTGGTGTTGGCGGTAGGTACTATGTTGTTGCGTTGTGGCTGTAGTGGGCAGTGGGTGGTGTCATGGATATCTGCAGACAACTGCATCTAGTCGAGAGGGCTTGGGCCGGGTCGAGATCTGGCAAATCCATGCTCTCTTGATTTCTGTCCTGTAACAGATGCACCCCAAGAATATATTGCTTGGCATCCGCACCCAGGTACGTGCTACCCCATGGACTATCTGGAGAAGCGAGAAGTGAGGCCATTCAGGCCATTCAGCTCAAGTCAGATTTGCTGATGTGATGTGATCCAGGTAGTACGAGGTGCTACCGAGTAATGTGAGATATGAGCTACGGGATGCCATACATAATGTATGCATTATGTATGCATACCTAGGTACATGGTTAGGTAGGTGAGTATGCGTACCTAGGTATGTATGTATGCCCCGAAGTGAAACTCGAAGGTTGCTAGGATAGAGCTCTTGCATCCAATACTTACCTATAGGAGGCTGTACACATACTACCCAGGAATAAATAGATATCTCACGTAGTTAAATACTGGGGTATGTTATTCATTTAGGCAGCGTGCATCAATCTGCACAGCTCAAAACAAAGCGAGCATAGTCATCGAGTGCCTAATTGATTCAGATGCATATATTGATTTCAAGGATATCCTTTCTAACGGCGCCTTCTTAACTCGCCACCTCCCACCAGAAAGATATCGAGACTCGATACGATTCGATATGAGCGTCCCCTTCGCTTACCTAACTTCCCTTCACCTACATTATGGGATGTTGCCAGCCGCCGGCTGCAACTCCCAGAGTCTTTGAGGCCAACTGATTCTGCTTCTATTTCTGCTGTGCCTTCCTTGCTTCCTTGATTGTACTGCGCTGCACCGCACTACACTCCCATTTTCTACGCTGCACTGTACCTTACTTGTCAACACTTTCAACACCTGATAGCATCGGCAAGGAAACAGTCAGCAAACATGGAAGGACGGGGCCGGTGGGGATTGCCTCCCGAATACCTCAGTAAGTAAGTACCTACCTAGAGTGCTTGAGTCTCAATCAATGCCTTACCTTCTCTTAGGTTCCATACCAGTAGGTACAACCCGGCAGATCCATTGAATGGGATACCTACCTACCTATCTCGGTACCTCCTTAGGTAGACATCCACTCCGGACAGTCTCCTTCGGCTTCCCTCCACAACTCAACACCTTGCCGGCTTCATGGAAGATTGCTTGTCTGACAACTCACCTCTCACAACTTCCGCTGCTGGCTCAACATGCCTGATCCATGGTCTTCCGCGCCTTATCACTAGCTACACACTTGCCCAGTGTGTCGTATCTCGCGAGCAAAGGACCCAGTGGAGGTAAGAAGAGCCGGTTATACTCGTCAAAACATACCTATCATACCTATCTTTCTTCCGTTCCCAAGTGGTGATGCATCATTCGTTCAGCTCTGGCCATGAGTCCTACACAAACTCCACTGTCCGGCATGAGTAGCTTCGAGGGCTCTTATCTTCTCTCATCATGTTGTTTCTCTATATTGTTTCCGTGTGACGTCCCTTTCTTTGCTTATTGCTTCAAGACCGCAGATTCACTCATCGTATTGGTCGCTGACCTACCTTACTCACCTCGCTGTCATCATGTCAGGTTATGTTAACCACAGGCCTGCGCACAGATAACCCTGCCCCCGAGGACCCCTGCTAATGTCTTGTCCATAGACACTCTCTCCTAGCTCATACTGCCTTATTGCTTTTTCGAAACTCAAAACCGCCGGTAGCTCTATGCATTTTCACCTCGGCAGGGGAAATGATCTGTCCTTACAAAGTACCAGGCAGTATTGGGCAGGCATTGCGTTTTCGATTGAGTCCTGGCAAGCCCATCTCGGGAGCCGTTCAGATTCACATTGCTACTCAACATCCTTGGACAGGTTATGATTTGGCCGGTAGTCCTTTGAACATTTTGTTGATTCGCCTTCAGAGCCCGTGGTATCGGACTTGACTTCCCTGCCCTGGCACTCGTAAATTTCACATGAACACAGGCCTCAATACTCTGTTCAATGAGATCAGTTCCAGAGGCATCCTTCATGCAAACTCCGTTCTATTGGGTCTCGGCCTCGCCAAGCAATACATCCGTCCATATGCGGCTCGCCATCGATTTGTGTTTCATAGGCCCACAAGGAGCTACGGGAGGATACATACAGTACGACTGAAAATGGTCGCCCTTCGATGTTGCGTCTTGAGTGCTTTTGGCGAGTCATTCATTCATTCTTCATCAATTTGCCAGGATACAACCCCCGCTCTCTATGGTAATCTCATGTTGACGAAATGCATGAACAACACTCGCTGTTGTATCAAGTGGTGTCCCTCATGGCTTGCAACGCTTCTGACTAAGTCCTCGTGGCTCCCTAACGTCACTGCACGTATAATATGCAGCTGAAAACGCTTCAGCTGCCTGTTCTAGTTTTCTGGGGAAACATGTGCGTGGCTGCAAAGCAATATGATGGGTGGATGCGTGGTGTGGGACGTTGGCTTTGCGCGGTACTTCACTTGACCGGTCAACCACGAGGAGATCCTGGAGATGGCCCACTACTCTTTGGCTCCGGCTCCTTCTTCGCCTCCAGCCTCGATGATCATCATCCCCCACATTAAAGGACAAGATCTCCAATCCGATACTTCAGCCTCAATCGCGAGGGAGACTTAGCCCAGCTAATCACCACCCTGTCAGCGAGTTTAGGCACCTCGGCTCGACGACATGCATCCTTGTGCATACATGCCTCATGCTATCACCTCAGGTAGATAGATGCTTCAAGACATGGCTCACCGACAAGTCCGCCGACTAACGGGAAGTTATTCCAGCAAATGGGGTTCATCCCGAGTTTCGATAACGGTTGCATTGTGATACAAACAAGCTTGCAGGTTTCCGCTCCAATGGGTCCAACCAGCTTCACCGCGAGCCGAAATCATACTCAAACCCTTGCAACAGGAAGTAATACTGATGGCTTTGCGGGACTTGTCGGGGCTTTTATGGTCGAATGAAGCCGGTTATACATACTGCATAGAAGTGTTTGTGAACGATGTCTGAATAACTGAGATTTGTGGGAGGTAAGAAATGGTAATACTATGAAGAAAAAAATGAAGACCGGCGTGCTACTTGGGCTTGTCAAGTGGGCTGTTTCTCTCTTTCCTCGCCTTGGCAAGCAAGGAGATCTCTGGTCGACATACTGCAACCACTTGAACAGAGACCGAAATATGCAGGGCGGCTGGTTTACTTTGCTCGCGATAAGTGCCTTCGTTTCAGATGTGACAGTCTGGCCTATCGGAAGCATTTATTTCATGCACTAAAAACAACAGAACTTGGTTTCACTTAGCCAAATCATGAAATATGATGGAGATGGGCAACGTTTGCGATCCTGCTCGCATGCTGCTTTCACGATTCAGTGATTCGCATCAAACGTATGTTAACATATCCATTACACTTTTGGTCCCAGATTACAATCAGGGACAGATACTCATGGCTTCGCAGATTATATGCGAGTCCTTGGAAACCTCCAGATAGCCAGCAGGTTTCACATGAAGTTCTTATCTCAAAATCGCTGAGGGAGGGAATAAACCCTTGAACAGCTGTAAGTTGGGGCCCGTCTGACGTGGGAAAACGAGAGCCCAAGGGCCTAAGAGCTCTCCCTACTTTCCCTGCTCTCAGCTGCAGCTGTGATGGGTCGATGCGATAGGGTTCGCCATGAGGGCCTTTTTGTTGCTTCTTGGGTGCTGTTCACCGCCTATAACTATGACCGCAATGTTGGGGTGGCTACCGGGGTTGGCGAGCTACCGAGCAAACAAACAACCGCCTCCCCCTAGCCAAGAATATTCGGTTGACTTCTCCAAGTTATCCCATCTCGCGGCAGCAAGGGCTCATGTGATGGCTTAGGACGGAGCTGTGCTGCACGGGGGAGCGAAGCTTCCGGAAAATTATACTAGACAGCTACAGGAAGCTCAATCCTTTGGTTGTGGCGTGGCAGGCTAAAAAGCAAGACGAGACGGACGAGACGGTGATGTGTCGGTGTGAAGAGCGAGTGCAATGCCTACAAGCTCCAACTGGGAAACTGTCATTACCGGGTATACCAACGGGTCGGGCCGTAAGTCAGTCCAAGTCCAGTCGAAAGTGGGATTTCCGGCCGGTGAGATAGTTGACATGGATGGATGATTCGGGTACCGCCAGTCTGTGCAGTGGATGCCTGGGGTAAAGTACCCGTCGGAACGCATTGCATAACCCAGGGTAAATCACTGGCGACGACAGGGCTCAACACCATCGACATCGACCATGGCATAACCACTATGTCTGTTCTTCGTCATGGGCACAAATGTCAGCCCGATAGCCACATCGTGCTACCCATGGGCCATGATACGCCCCGAATCCCTCGACTCAGTAATTAGTGGATGTCCACGGATGACACCCGTATCGTCCTTGTTGGTTAAGGATGAGAATGGTTGCATCCTCTGAAGGCGCAAAGTTATGCCTAGTACACGGAACGGGGAACTCTTTCCCCCCGTCAGGCGAGCATCTGTTTGTTTGTTTGTGTCTGTCTGTCTGTCTTGCAACTACTCACAAGTGAAACGACTTTTGAGGATGCAGGGTAGGTAGACCGTCTCACATCCATGCTGATGACATTCTTAAGGATGGTCAGTATGTCCGCTGCCGTCGGCATCCCAAATTAGCCACGGCGAATAACTTTTGTTTGCTCCGATGTCGTGACCAGTGTATCGAGGCGAGCGGCCAGACCATTGGCTTGGTCGTGAGGCACCTTAGAATTGCAAGCAAGCCCAATGGCGGGGATCTTGCCATGATGATACGAGTTGTGCGCCTCAGGTCTGACTCAACTCTCATATGGTACAAACATTGTTGACGTGGAAGAAATGGCGTCAGGGGTCGTGGTGAGAACAACTTGGACACATTCTACTTGCCATTTCATGTGTTGAGGAACGATGTACGACTGTCAGCCGTCTCTTTTCACGTTATACCCAAGCGATACGGTGTTGCCATATCTCACGATATGCTCCCCCCCCCAAATCACCTCAACTGAATTCCAAAATAATAAACCTGTGCTCATCCATCATATCCTCTTCTTTCTATTATTAGAGAAGGTATATTGTCCTCAAAGCTGGCATTGGCCTGTTGTATGAGAGCCGATCACCTGATTTAGGCCCATCGAACTCCTTGAGATAGTCAATATTTGATAGTGGGCTACCCGGGAGATTTTTTGAAATAGCGATTGATTCTCTCTGACTTGATTAACTTACAGAATCATCTCTGAGATGCAGTGTGACATAAGTTGGGTAATTATCCTCTTTATCATCTGCAAAATTGACGTATAGTAGCCTCCAGAAACTGATCAAGTGCTCACATCTAACGTCAAAAAACGCAATTGCCCCATAGAGTCACATTGACCTGGCCTAAGATGTTGCAATACAGACCTTCTTCATGCTCTTTTCGTTGACCTTAAATCTTTTATGGCTCAATGACCCTTCTTGTTGCATGAGGTTGATATAAGACTTAAGTTTCGCTTAATCATCCCATGCTGTAATGCTGTTTCGAGATGGTGAACAGACACAACAGATAGAACTTATGCCTTAGGCCGTTGTCTCAGCTTTGGTAGGAGCAGCACTTCCAATGGTTATTGACGACAGCATTCAGATATGACTGACTGTGTTGGGTTTATAGAAATTTCAAGTCCACAGTGAGATATCACCAAATCTCGTGTACTAAGGAGTACCATGAGATCTCAATCTCTTTTAGACCGGACGTAGCCCACAATATCAGTTTGATGGGATCGACTAAATCCCTTTGGTGATATCTAGTGCGTGGTGTAAATCAATGAACTAGGTAGGGGTCAAAATCGTAAACAAGCCACTCAGCAAGCGAAGAGATCTTGACCAGGGATTGAAACATACGTACAGCCAGCGAGAAATGCCAGTAGATTTGGATTTGGAGAAACAAGCGCCATTGTGCTCCTCTGGAGCTTCTATTTAACTGGAAGAGATGGCTTGCTGGATGTTTGTCTCATTGTCGTCCAGAGCGTGTACCAGTTAGTGCTGGTTCTTAGTTCGATGGATGATGTTGTGTTGTTTAATTATTCTTCTAATATTGGGATTGGTCGATAGGAGGAACAATAAGTTTCTCTGTGGAGCACCGCCACCGCCACAGCTAGAGTGGGGTCTAACGCCCAATCAGACACAAACGCACTTCAGCCTTGTGTGTGCCCTGAAGCTTTCATCCCCAGCCTCAGCCTTGCTGCTACATTCTGACAATTAACTAACCTCTATCTTCTGTATCATTGAGTTGACCTCTAGCGATACATCGTGGGTGGGTAAGAGCTCTATATTGGCCCTTTTCTCAAGTCGGAGACTGACGCTAATCGTATTGTTCTAGTTCAATTGTCACCTTGGACATAAGCTAAGCGATACTCCTGACCCAACGGGCTTAACATTCAAGCTTCGGAGCGACCGATCGAAAGCTTTCGCTGTGTCTGATACACGATATTTGGTTCAGTATCGAAGGAGAAACTACTGCGGTTGGCCAAGAGTCCCCTTCAGATCAATTCTTTGCGTCCTCTCCCGTCTACGCTGTCTCTCAGAGGGACCAAACTTGATCATCCTCGACCTGCATCGCCATCATGTCCAACAACGCATCCTCTACCCCCGTCAAGGTGCCCTCCAGCGCCGCAAACCATACGCAGGCGACTCTGGATCCAGATTTACGGTCACAAATCAACACAGTTCTTCTGCGCGACGGTCACGTCTCAAAGTACGCCCCCCCTCTCTCGCCAGTTTCTATCATGACAACCTACTAACACACTACCCAAGAATACAAGATGCTCTTCTCCACGCGCTGAACTCCCATTCTACGAATTGGCCCACGGCTATCCAATCGCACGCACTCGCTCTTCTTCGATCCGGCGAGGTGACAACCTTTCCCGCCCTACTGAGTCGCGTGCTTGAAGATGTCCGCCACGATTCTGCCCTCAACCCCATATCATCGAGCTCGAACGGAATGAGCGCTAAGCCTGCAACAAACGGCGATGCCACGAAGACTAATGGTGCGACTGACGCTAAACCTAGTCTTGCTGTGCCGGAGTCGGTAATCGACGAGGCTCTCCGCGTTACCAGGGAGAGCCTTGAAGCTGTTTGCGACATAGAGGACGAAGGAACCGCTTAAGATGCGGCTATGCCCTGAAACGTTTAAACAACAGAAACTCCCAAGTCAAGAGGTGACAGAATACATCTCGTCACATCGGAATATCTGCACGGATTCTAAATTACCACAAAATCGAAGACAATATCCAAATAATGCGAGAAAGCACAACCAAGGGTTCGATAACTCGGGTGCTTACCACCATACACCAGCATGTCCTACATTAGTACGCAAGGCCGAACAGCTTAGGATATGCCCAAACGAATAGCTTAACGAGGGCTATTCTTGAATAGCAGACTAACTCATATTACATATAATACACAACAAACATACTCCCGCGGGTGTTGGAAGGGAGACAGGACCCCAAAAAACATGAACACGAGACGATAACTACGTATGACACAAATGAATAGACATTACCTTGATGACAATCGATGACAATCTCTGACAATTGTGCTGCGGCGGAAACGAAATGTCTGCCTTTCTTGGCGCCACAAGGCTGATGTACTTTTATGGATATCTCCACGTGAAGGAGACAAAGGGTTCCTTTCCAGCTGCAAACTGATGGAGCTCTCAGCTTCATTGTATTAGGGCGACCGCTCAAGAAGAGCCTTGTATCAAAGGCAATAGACAGTACCCCTCTCAGCGAAAATTCATGGCGTTGGCGTGTACAGAATAAGCAATTTAGCACACACGAGAAACAGTCACTTTGAGACTTGATATAAAGCTAAGGGAATCAATTTCATCATCTATCAAACGCAGATCCGTCTTGAGTCACACAGTGACTACTTTCATATCCTTCTGGCTCATCAGAAATGCCAGGATCAGGTTGCCGTTCTTCTTTCCTCTACCATTCTACCAACTCCCATTCGAATATCAGCCGCATAGCATGCGTGAGTAGATTGCTCACAAGCAACCTGCCAGCCAATGTAGAGATGTGCGAGTGAATTATTAGAATACAAAGGACTCATGTCCATACAGTCGTTCCCGTCCTTAGTCGTAGAGATCATCATCGTTGCCAGCATCGCCGAATGAGTTACCGCCCTCAGCACCAGCAGCCTCGGCACCGGCCTCGGGGAACTTGAAGAAGGCACCGGGGCCAGCGTTCTTCATCTGTTGGGCAAAAGCCTCGTACCGGCGGATCTCAACGTCAGATACTGATCGGCGAGCCATCTGCATGGCTTCCTCGAAGTGGGCCTTGGTCAACTCGGGCACGGGGTCCTCAGCATCCTCGTCTGTGTCCATCTCGTCACCAGCAGCCTCGCGAGCCTTTTGGCGCTCGATATCGGCAGCGATAGACTCCTTGATAGCGATCTTGACAGCACGCTGTGTGATGAAACCGATATCAGCACCAGAGAAACCGTGGGTCTTGGAGGCGATGTAGCCGAAGTCGATGTCGGAGGCGATTGGGGTCTTGCGGAGCTGGGCCTTGATAATGCTGAGACGACCGGGCTCATCGGGCAGAGGTACATAGATGAGCGAGTCGAGACGACCAGGTCGGCACAGAGCAGGGTCGAGCTGCTCGGGTCGGTTGGTGGCGCCAATAACGAAGACGTTCTTCTTTGAAGTCATACCGTCCATCTCAGTCAGAAGCTGGTTGACGACACGGTCAGAGGCACCCCCAGCATCACCCATGGATCCGCCACGAGCCTTGGCAATGGAATCAAGTTCGTCAAGGAAGACAACACAAGGAGCGGCAGCACGAGCCTTATCGAAAATGTCTCGGATATTGCTCTCAGACTCACCAAACCACATACTGAGAAGCTCGGGTCCCTTGACAGAGATGAAGTTGGCGGCACACTCGTTGGCAACGGCCTTGGCCAACATAGTTTTACCCGTACCAGGAGGACCAAAGAACAGTACACCTCGAGAAGGAGACATACCGAACTTGAGGTACTTCTCGGGGTGGTCGACAGGATACTGAACGTTCTCCTTGAGATCCTGCTTGACCTCCTCGAGACCACCGATGTCCTCCCAGCGAACGTTGGGAACCTCGACAACGGCGACCTCACGGAGAGCGGAGGGGTTGGACACACCGAGGGCGAAACGGAAGTTCTCCATGGTGACACCGAGTGAGTCAAGAACCTCGGCATCGATTGTGTCCTCATCGAGATCGATGAGATCCATTTTCTCGCGGATCTGCTGCATAGCGGCCTCGGAGCAGAGGGCAGCAACATCGGAACCGACGTAGCCGTGTGTCTCGGAGGCAATCTGCTCCAGGTCGACATCATCGCCGAGCTTCATATTCTTGGTGTGAATCTGAAGAATCTCAAGACGACCGGTGGGGTCAGGAATACCAATGTCGACCTCACGATCGAAACGGCCGAATCGTCGAAGGGCGGGATCGATAGAGTTGGGTCGGTTGGTAGCAGCCATCACGACCACGTTGGAGCGGGCCTTCATGCCGTCCATGAGGGTAAGGAGCTGAGAGACGACTCGTCGCTCGACCTCACCGTTGGTCTTCTCACGCTTGGGGGCGATAGAGTCGATTTCATCGATGAAGATGATGGCAGGGGAGTTCTTCTCAGCCTCCTCGAAAGCCTTTCGAAGGTTTGACTCAGATTCACCAGCCATCTTAGACATGATCTCAGGACCGTTGATGAGGAAGAAGAAAGCACCAGTCTCGTTGGCAACAGCTCGAGCCATTAGAGTCTTACCGGTACCGGGAGGGCCGTAGAGCAGAACACCTCGGGGAGGCTTGATACCAATGGATTTGAAAAGCTGAGGATGTCGGAGAGGAAGCTCAACCATCTCTCGGATCTGGGCCATTTGCTTTCGGCATCCACCAATGTCATCATAACCAACCTCGTTGAGATTGTTCTCTTCCTCGTCTCGCTGGATAGGCTCACCCTCGCAGTGAATAACAGTATCTTGTGCGACGATACCATACTCAGGAGGATCGACCTCGACAACCTTGAATTCTACTTGTCTCATACCACCGCGAACGATAAACAAGTCTCCTTGGCGAACAGGTCGGTAAGCTTCTCGGAAGTAGGGAGCGAGGAAAACGTCGAACAGGGAACCGGTGATACCCTCGACGGTATCAGCGATGGGAAGAACAGCAATTCGCTTGGCCTAGAGAAACGTCAGAGGCTAGTTAATTTTTATAGTCGGTGGTTACTGACGTATTTGATATCCGGGCAAGGGTGGATGGTGATCATGTCACCGTGCTTGACTCTCAAGTTGTGGCGAACGACTCGGTTGATGCGAGCGCTGCCATCGTCGAGTTCCTCGTCAGCAAGAACGATGAGGACGGTGTCCTTTCTCTTCTTTCCTCGAACCAGAACGGTATCACCTCGGAAAAGCTGGAGCTGGTCCATAGTGGCCTCGGAGAGGGCGATAATGCTGTTGTCATCGTTGACGGCATCGGTGACCCTTGGTGATGTCAGTAATTGCATGCGAACGGTACAGCGCAAAGCACCTACATCAACTGGTTAGGCTTCTTCTTCTTCTTGAGAATCGCGGTCGCGACATCATCTTCCTGTACAGCGGTTAGCGGCATGTTGGGGAATCTCATCAGATGGGATGTCACGAACGTTCTTGACCTCGGCGCCGGAAGGGTCGCTGTATCTTGTCAGTGATTCCGCTAGGCCAAATAAAAGTGATCAGGATAGATCCGGATTTGGGATTTCACATACGTCAAGTTGACCTTCTTGTGGGGGTGGTGCTCGTCAGGCTGGGGAGCCATGATGGTTATCTGGATGCTTCAGGCGAAGCTGATGCGGGCTCGGTGATGACGAAAGGAGGGGGGGCTGTGAGTGTTGCAAGATAAGAAAAAAAAAGCCAAATGATGGCTCTTGCGTGTGCGATGTGTGTTTAAATAGAAATTGCGGAAGAGGAGAGTTTGTGGGGAAATGTAGAGACAAAGTTTGTGTTGAAGTTTGAGAGATGCAAGAGTTAAAGCAGAGGTGAGGTCGGAGGTAAGGTAGCGAGGTTCAAGCTGTTCTCAAAGGCCACAGGGCACCTTCCCTCTCTCATCGGAACTGTTTGACATGGAGCGATTCACTGGCCGACCGCCACAGCTGTGGGCCAATGATATCACCGGATGCCCTGAATCGGGGCGGAACAATGATGTTGCAGTGTTGGAAGTAGCTTAGCTCAGTGGTGCTTGATGGTGGGGCTCTAGGCTGGCACTAGTATGATGAAGCAGAGGCGGGCGCGAGGCGGTAGCAACAGGCAAACAGAGAGTGACGACTGCAAAGGCAAAACAGGTGGAAGCCAGCAGAAGCTTCCATTGTGCTGTAACAAGGTGTGTTTTGGTTACGAAATGGACTTTTAGTTGTCTGTATAGTGACTTTTAAATATACTGCGCAAATTAGTTACCATTTTCTACACATATTCGCTCATGATACCGCCGCCACCTTGTTGAGTGCCACGCAGGAACCGTGGACAGAACTTAGCTTTTGCATTGGTAGCTCAGTCTACTACGGAGTACTATGGAGGTAACCATCCTAGCCATCGTCCAGACTGTCTGCATATGGCGGTCATTGTGGATCTCCCATTGTTGCGCGGCCTCAAGTACCTACCTATAAAGTAAAGATACATATGGGTCAAGTCTTGACTCACTCGCCATATTCCAAAGCTGCCCTGGTGCTATGTTGCCTATTGTAATTTATTAGGGGATCTTATAAATCCACTCGCCTCTTCGCCATCATGAATCTCGAATCATCCGGTAACCTACTGTACGCTGCTGACAAACATGATGGAGCGATCTATGCCATTGAACTAAGGTTGTCGGCAAGGTGAGGAATGGTGTCAACCAGGGCGGTGCTACCAGTATGACTCGGGGCATCTGGACATCCTCAAACCACTTCCTCTCGACCGTGAGGGTACTAGCTGCGGTTGTTCTTCGTCCGAGCTTCAAGCTTCCAACGTAAACATCCATTCCCTACGCTGTCTGATGTTGCCCTCAAGGAGCAAGAAAGCTTTCGACGTTCCATAAGGGTGCCGGAAATGATCAGCCTCGAGACTCACAAAGTGAAAACCGGGCTTTTCAAGTCTATCCTCAACTTATTCGAGGTTTTTTTCATTGCTTTTGGATACATATCATAACGTTTCTCCTCCTCTCCCATATGCAGGGAAATACGGCTTTTGATCTAAAGGGTACCCTGGAGCTACCGAACTTACGACCAATCATAAGCTCTGTTGGCATGTAAGCTTATGATCAACACCATGAGCGAGCATATATGTAGGAATGTACAAGGTATGCTGATTTTTATTATTTTATTATTTATTTTAACGCAGGTACATCCGTCTCGGCGATGTATCTCAGCCAACAATTCTGAACTCGCTGGGCATGTGAGAAAGCTCACTGGGTGATTATGGAACCAAGTATCAAGACTCTATACTCACACCATGCATCATAAAGCCATCACATTGAACTGCACAGAGAGATAACTACTACTCATCCTTCTCAAACGCATCATTGAGATACGTCACAAAGGTGTCCCTCAGCCGTGACGACTTCATATCGCCTACAGCCTCCAATCCAATACCACCTCTATTCAACCCCATGAACGCCCTCCTTAGTCTTTGTAATTGTGGGAGGCCAACCTTCTTGCCCGCGGGTAAATGTATCGTCAGTTCTGCAGAGCCAGACGGTATCCGTACCTCGTCAACGTCGTCACCCTCTCGCTGTGCTTCGACTATGCGCTTCACAACATCCGACGTCTCGCGATCCAGGAGATACAAGTAGTCGCCACTTTCCTCGCGGCCGCGCTGTATTGTTGCTTGATTCGGGCGCACAACCTTGCGGGCTTCGCCGGCGATTGCGTCCCAAAGGTTGGAAAAGACCTTGTTGGTTTGGGCCTCATCGTCCTCCCAGATAAGGGTGAAGAGAGGACTGTCCCACCTGGTCATGGGATTGGGTTCTTCGTATCGAAAGACTAAGTTGTCCCAGTTTCCGGGCTCGTACGGCTCTGCAGAGTCCACGATCGTATCGCCGGAAGTTGTAGCTGACGGCGTTGCCTCTTCTTTATTCACAGCTTTGGATGCACCGGCCTCTCTTTTCCTTAGTCTGGCCTCGTTAACCCCCCGTGCCTTATCTACTGAACATCCAATCTGCAGTATACAGCTCGGTGTGCGCACAGCCTTAGATTCGCAGTGAAGTTGGTATCGCCAACCCTTGATGTAATTTAAGCCATCAAGAATCACGATATCCTTGTCGCTAAGTACGCGCTTCACGGCGCCATAGATTGTAGCGCGAGCATCCTTCTCGGAGGCGTTCGCAGACCTGGTATGTGCTGGGAGACTTGAGAGATCGTAAACGGAACGGGAGATAGAGAGGGACTCATCAGAGATGAGGTGTAGGCGATATTTCGAATCGGCGATACGATTGGAGAGATAATTGTAAAGTTGTTGTGACCGTGTCGACTTGCCTGAGGTAGGTAGTCCAGAGACAATGATGAGCTGGGCAATGTTTTAGCTGAGGGGTCGTGTAAGTAAGTTGTCACAGAGTGGGGGACACACGGGCATCGTCTGGTGAGAGGAAGTGATTCAAACTTCCTAGCTCGACAACTATACTTGGAAACAGTAGGATGTGGACATGAGGCCTCTTTCGGCGTTGTCGAAGTTGGTATGTAGGTCTCGTTAGTGAAGGAAGTTGTCGATTGGAGAATTTTATTAGAGAGGCTCGACGTCATTTGGAGGGTTCACTTTGTGTGGGGTTACTTTAGGTAAGGTACCTAGCTTTTAGTGCCTGCGAGAGTACCATACATTGATATTGGATGGAGATCAACAGAACAAGCTTGAGGGAGTCAAATCACGGCCTCATACGATGTAGGCAATTCGTTTCCAGCCAAGTACCAGTACTTCAAGGAGCTCTTGTTTCATATTGCTGTCTTCAGCAGGAAAATGATTCGAGGCGGCAAAGCCGAAGTAACTAAAGTACCCTCCCTCCGTTACCTTCTAGGTACTCGCAGTTTCAAGAGCCTCCAGAAGAGGAATTTCGAAATTCTATTCAATAAAGAGCCTTCCCTTGCAGGTACAAGCCACGATCTTACATGCAGAAGAAGCGTCACTGACCAACATATTCGCTCTCGCTTTGGTCGTTCACTCGGATCACGGCACTCGAATAGACAGCCCTACAAGGTAAGGTTCGTTACAGCCACAGACCAGAACCTTGTAATCCTATTTGAGTAGATCTCGAGCTAAACCAAATTGGGCATGCGATTCGATGAATGAACTCAGCCTTCGAGGGACATCGCATTCTCATTCTGCATGCGACCCTGTATATCGCGAATCTGATACCACACAGGGACAACATTTATGGTTAAGTCCTTGTTTCTCATGCACATCTGGTAAAGGGCATTGTCTCGTTTGGGTAACTGTCTCGAGCTGTCGATGCTCAGTGGAGATAAACTGAGGCTATGATATTGCCGTTGTGCCGACTATACAGCATCTCCTATACTCAAGTGAGGAATGCCAGTCGACCGTGATATGTATAAGTATCCATGCCTGTAGTTCTCGACTTGAGAGAAATATCCAATAGATCAGAACAACAATACATTCATCACCCCCTCACTTCATAGGTGCCCTTTCCCCTATCATCTGTTAACACCTTCACAAGACAACTATTCTCCGAGGCTCATCTTGGAACGAACTCAACCAATTTTCCTTTCACACACTTACCACAACACATTCCACCATAATGGCTCGACCTATGGACGCTCACGATGACATCGCCATCGCCGAGATTGTCATCTATACCTTCATCCTCATCGGAGCCCTCTTTCTCTGCAAGACTCATGGCTTTGGACGCACTGCCGGCTGGCTCTACATCTGCATCCTATCACTTGCCCGTCTAATCGGCTCTTCAATGCTACTTGCAACCATCAATGACCCAAGCAACACAAGCTTATACATTGGCTGGCTTACTCTGAACGGTCTCGGTCTCGGCCCCCTGATTCTTATCCTTCTCGGCCTGTTTGGTCGTTGCTTCGATTCAATCAAGCGACAGGGCGGACCCGCCGTTCTACCAATCTATCAGCGTGCGATCCAACTTCTGATGCTTGCTGCCATTATCCTTATCTCAGTTGGCGGTGCCAACTCGGACTACGAACTCAACGGCTCCTCTCCCAGTGTCAAGTACAACTCCGAGTGCAAGATTGGTGTCATTCTCATGATCATTGTACTTGTCTTGGTTTTGGGCCAGTTCTTCCTTGCTCTCCGTAGCCAGTCCTACATTGCTGATGGCGAGCATCGACTTCTTATTGCCGTTGGTGCTTCTCTGCCCTTTGTCATTGTCCGACTGGCCTACACCTGCGCTCTCATCCTTGGCGGCCACAAGCAGGATGTTTGGATGTATCTCGGTGCTGGTATAATCATGGAGATGATGGTCGCGATCATCTGCGAGGCCGTCGGGTTCACTCTCTGTAAGGCTCCTAAACCCTCAGAGAGCCAGGAGATGATTAACATTAAGGACTCGACTGAAGCATAAGGAAGGGATGTCTAAGAAGTGGTGGAGAAGACTTTTGATTATATTGTAACAAAACGTTGAAGCGTTCGATTTCACAGATAGATGCATTTGGGTATAGAGGAGCCTTGATCTACATACAATACAGCTTTCCTATGTCTAGCGAGCAAACAAAGACTTGATAAATATCTCCAGCAATTCAATTCTTAACATGAACATTCCACATGTCTCTCATTCAAGTCATCTAGCCTCTCCAGATTGCCCGGCAAGATAGAGAAATCACGAAAAAAGTATCTCGGAAAGCCACAATCTGTCCCACCCCACAAGATCAGGGTATAAATGCGTTCAAGAGGCAGTCCAAAGAACCATTCCACAGATGGCAACTCACAAGAGTACATCCAAGGTTTACATGACAGCACAGCAAGCCTTCTCCAGCTTCTTCAGAATCCAAGGTAGTACCTGTCCGTCGTCGTTGTTCTGCTGTTCCTGCTGGTGGTGTTGAGGCTGATGATGTTGAGGCTGGTGATGCTGTTGCCCACCATGGTGACCACCGTAACCACCAGAGTGCGAGGGAGGGACGGGATCTCCGCCCTGGAGATTGATGATGATCCGTCCAGTATTGTCCTCATCGGTTTCGTATCGGAGACCAAGTTCCTGGCACAGCTCCTCGACCTTGGGTTTGAGCTTTTGGACACCACCAGCTGAGTGGTGTCCCTTGCCGACGATGGCATAGAGATGTGTCTGTCCATTGCGCTGGTCTGCACGAATGCGCTCCTCGAGGATTCGCTCGGCCTCCTCGACGTAGAGACCGTGAAGATCGATCGAGTCCGCTTCTACACGACCAGAGGCGTTGTTCTCACGGAAGATGAAATCGGCCGCTTGCTGGTTGTAATCATCCATACGGGCAGCATGTGCCTTGCCCTGATTGGAGAGCTCCTTTGCTCCAGCACCATCGCCATCTTCATATGCCTGGCGCGACTGCAAGCAAAGTTAGCTACCTTGTATGGCCCTCCGGCCAACACGAGTCGAGTTGTATTCAACGTACACGCGCGAAGCAATCGTTGCGCTTCTCGGCCTCAGCTCGCGCCAAGTCTCTCAATCGGTCGTACTCTTGTTCGATATCGTCATCATCGTGGGCAAAGGCTAACCAGATCGAACTGTCAGTGTTTGACGTCTCATATCAAAGCGCCGCACTTCGAACTCTCGCGTTGCCCATTCCGGCGCAAACAACAACTTTGTTGTTCCATGTTCTTTGTGATGACGTACCGCGACCGCCCAGTCGATGCATAGGAATAGACATTTTTTTTTATTTTTTAAAGTCCGAATAGTCCAATTCCAACCGTTGCCCGTTTTGTCTACCCAAGAAGAGGACCTTTTTTTGCCGTTCCCGTTGTTCTGGGCTCTGTCGGTGAGAAAGTTGAAGCTTGGGCTCTGGTGTTGAGCTGGCGATCTGCAGGTGTTGTCAATTAGTGGCGCCGCCAAGCTACAGTGATATCCATCCATGGTGCCAACCTAGGCGGGCATAGCTATTCGCCTATATACGGCACCCATCAACGATTTCCCTAGCCACTTCCTTGCCCTTTGCCATCTTCATAGACACGAGGCCTCTTTAGAGCACTCCCGGGCCGAGAGGAGCTTGTATAGAGGCGGTAGAGATCTAGACCTTGGGGCTCCTACATATGTACCAACGATCGCGTGCATCTATACCTAGGTTGATCCAGCCACCCGAGGTTTCAGATCAGCTTCGCCACAGCATCCGTAGGGAGAGTGGTGTGAGCTTTGAATTTCTGAAGAGTTGTCTTAGAAATAGACTTCAATCACCACCTGAATAAGAATGAGTCTTGAGCTGACCTAATAACCGGGCAATTGCTTCTAGTGTTGAGTTGAGCCATCAGTCAATCGTGTGGGCTCTAGATCTCTCACACACCAGATGGATAGAATACTCTATACTAAGATCTCTTCTCTTCATTACAAGCGTCTATCATTTATACACATGTCAGCGGAAATTATAGCAATATCTAGAAAGAATGTTCGTTGCGAATTATACAAAGGCTCAAATCTGCCGACAAATTCTCATACAAAGTTTCAGCCACTAGAAGCCAAGTCGAGGCAAGGGAACAAAGCAATTGCAAGGTCTTTTTGACAAGACCAAACTTTAATAGCAACTAGTAGAGGGGTTTGGGAACTTATAAGTGATAGCGGCAGCCCGCTGATAATTGACTTCCTGTTACGGGGTTTGTGTTATACGCCTCCATTCTCAATCAGTGTCTCTAGTTAGGCTGAGAAGCTTTGGCCTAGAAACAGACTTTCGAGCTTGAAGATTGCCATTCTCGATGGCTGTACAGACATCAATGTCTGGCAGGATTACATTGACCCGGCACTGTCCTCTACGAGGTTTCTGGCTGATAGTTGCATCGCTGAATTGGCCTCAACCTCTGAGAGAATCATGTTACCTCGCATGCCATCGATCATCCAGTGACCCAAAAGACAAGCCAAGGCTAACATCGACGCATCATGGTAGTACAGATCCAGAGCTTTGCTCGAAATTGCCTCGTAAGTGGTGTTGTGGCTTGCTCGGGTGGTCGTCGTCTCGTCTTTGTCTGACTCTCCCAAGTTCTACTTGTCATATGATGTATAACTCAACCGCCACAACCGTTCTTGTTGATACAGGCTTCAATATCATGTAGAGAGAGAGCCGCGTTCCTGTTGCGATTGCACAGTTACTGAAGACCGTCATTCATTGTCTGCGTGAGAAATCGTCAGAGGCTGACCCAGACCATCCCATCCGCACACTGGATCGCTGAACTCCGTTTCAGATTTAACCAAGAATCTGCTGGCTTCAATCGTCGCTTGAGTTGTCTGATCCGAGTTGATGAGGCTGTGGTCAAGTTTGTCACTTGACAATAGCTCTTTCGCTATGCATTCTTGGAGGGATTGTCTGTTCTGGGGACTTGTCATGGTCATGCTGGTCTTATCCTACCAAAGTTTCCAGAGCAGGGTCCGATGTAAATCTCCCAACCATCAACCGGCAGTAAGTGGGGATTAAGGAGCAATGAGCAAGTGGTTGTTGCAGAGCTTTGCAACTCTTGGGTTGTTGTAAGAGTGTCTGCGTTGAGTAGGTAGCCACTGTCTTTGTGTGGATATGCTGGGCATGCAATACTGAAGAATACTGAATGAAGATCAGTCTCAGATACTAAAGTTAGCAACCAAAAGATCATATGTTATATCGAATGGAAAGGAGAAGCATCTTTGATCTTGTTCCCAGCCTCGGGTGGTACCAGCCCGTGATGATGCCATTCAGAGGTTGTATTGGAGATGACTTGCATGCTATGAGCATCAATAGTAGATCAAAAGCGGAACAAGTCTGCTATGTGGCCACCCTGTTTGAGAAAATGGTCCCGTCTAGAAAACTCGATAACTCCACTTCGCTAAATGAATATGTATCGTGCTGGAGCTTGAGAGTCTGAGTGGTCTCGGTGCTCTTTAAATTGCTATATTTCATCAAGAGCCCACGCGAAATTTGGGGTCCGAGAGCTTCTCCAGCTAGCAAGGATGGGCGGTCTTGAGTTCGATACGCAGTCTAGGTACGGAGTAGGCAGTACATACATATTTCCAGCTAGCGACATCTGCATGGCTGTGAAAAGCCATGACAACATCGATCAAGACGGACGCAGTCGAGCGCCCGTGTACCGTAGAGGAGGAGGATGATGATGATCATCATCATCATCATAACGTTCGTGTGCTCACTGCTGAGCACCAAGTTCCTGGAACTCGGAAGCCCAGAGCAATGAATACCAATCATTCAATGTGAGGTTGACGATCTGAGACTTGGATCTTAGCGAATGGATTTAATGGACTGACCACTCCCCCAAGAACGAACAATCTTGAAACAATTCCAAAAAAGCAAGTGGGCAGACATTTTAAACTTTAGTCGGTGGAATCCGGATAACGCTCTCTACCAAACATTGACAAACACCTTGATTCTGGAGCGCAGGTGATCAGAAATCCCAGGGACTTGGAGAGGTCTGATCACCAACCATGGAGACATCGCCAGCCAACTACCTACTACGTACCAAAGAAACGTGTGGGCCAACACGGAAATCGCCTTTATACTGTAATTAGGCACGACGTCCACTAACCAAAACTGCCAATTACTGAAGAGGACCAATTACCTTTGAGGGTGTGGCCGAGGCTCTTGATGATCCTCAGCTCCCGGTGCCCATTTTCCTGGGAAGATCTATGGCGTTGATTGGATCACGGCCCTTTCAACTCCATAGAGGCTAGTACATAGTTCTCTACACTTGAGTCAGTCGCGACGATATTACTTACAGGCCTCTTCAGAAGGGGACAGTGTAATACGGGAATGCTTAACCGGGCAGGAGACACCAAAAACGGACTTTGTAACTATTTCCAGATTGTTTGCTCGGACTTTGTCGATCTTGATAGCTCAACTGCCAGCGTCAGTGTCAGTCAAGGAAGACACGAACAACAAACGGTCTGAGTGTCTTTGGCTGTTTGATAACTACCATCGACACCGGACGGACCGTCACGCCAAACTCCCCTGCCTCACGCGGCTCCTTTGATGATCGACGGAATGTCGCAGCGACACACAGAAGCTGGCACTTCCTCTCACTAGCTGCAGATCTGATGACACCAGAGAACCAAGATTTTGAGTGTTGGATAGACACGCTGACACGATGCGCTTCGACCGTTGCGAGGATAACAATAAAGATTCGTTAACTCCGATGATTGAGACACAAGGACACAGGACGCAAGCTGTGTCGCAAATAAAGTGCGTAGTACGGTGCTAGTGTAGCATGTTCCTGCTGCTAGCCGCACAAGCTGTTCCCGACTTGTATGGACCGTTATACAGTATGGAAAGGCCCATAGTTCATACTAATAAATGAGCCTACACAGATCGAATACATCCATGGATAGCTCAGGCCGGAGAGTCTTGATCAAGACTGCAGTTCGTGATGGAAGTGGGAGACAAAAGAGAGAAAAAAGCAATGAAACAAGGATGACAGCACGGGCATCACAGAAGGGAATTATGGGGGTTCCTCTTCTAGATGGCTTCTGTGCCGAAAAGTGCTGCTGCTAGTGATCACTCTAGTCACTGATTGAAAGACCCTGGCGCTCCTCGGGCGATCCCCCTTTAGTAGCGTCTGCAAACGACCCATCAGCTAGGAAGACCCTGGTCAGGAGACAAGGAGCTTGGTAGACTAGCAGTATCATTTGACATTCAGTGGCCTATGTGGAGCGATAGTGACAATGCTCAGTGAAGATGCTTCAAACGGCTGAAACGTTGAGTAGCCGGAGTTGAGGGCACAAAAGGAACAACGATGCGGAGAAGATGGATACAGTACGGAGTAGGACACGGCACTATTGGAGCCGGTATCGTCTCGTGCTGAGGAGCGGAAAGACACCTAAGAAGTCGGTGTTATTGAGGATGGTGGTGATGATGACGATGAGGCATGCAAAGTATCGTTTACCTAATAGTAGATACTTACGATGACAGTACATATATACAGAGACATAAGTGATAAATGATAGCCAAGCCTGAAACTTCCACTGTAATTAACTTTGAGGGTGTTTGTTGACGAAACCCGCCTGCAGATGCTCTGCTGAAAACGAAAACAAATGGATCATGATGCAAGGTACCATCGTGAGTGACATGGAGCCCCCAGCACTTTTACTCTTGCGTCAACCGGTATGGAAGCTGTACGGGGTACATACATAGCAGCAAACTGTTGGCCAATCGCAACATCACATCACACGAGATATCCGTACATATGTACTTGAAGTAACTCCTGGACACGTCCGCAGACGAATATTCGCCGTTCTAAGGTCGTATTAAGCTCAGGGCACTTATAGCGCACCTCAAAGGATTTGAGTACCTGACCTGACCTGGCCTGACGTTTCGGATCAAGTTCCCTGGCGCCTGGCCTCCATGTGATGGGCACCACAGGCTGAATGAAACTCGGATCCGAGCCGAAATGATCAAGACTGCAACTCTACGGCTCTACGGCTTTATAAAGCTCAAACAACAAACATCGAGAATGGGTCCAAGTTCTGTATGAAGGGTGTTTCAACTGCAGGATAGAGCTTCATCAGTATTATGCAGTTAGTCATCTCTCTCAAGCCTACCTACCTACGAAGTATACCAGCCAGCCTTACTAGCCCATCGTGCCGTGCATCGAAGCCATCCATGGAAGAGCTGCAACAACTCCAAATTTCATGAGGATGGCCCCAATTTGTACACATGTAAATGTTTTGCTGCCCAGTTGATCCTCCGTAAGTACAGAGTATATACATATATGATATGGATGGCTACCGAAGTTGACTCCTCCAGTCAGAAACAGCCATATTCGCGTGTGGTGCCGTTCCCCCAACACTTCAATTGCGATATATGACTGATAACTTACTAACTTCGATACCTGGTAGGTATTGATGTCTTCTGGAAACGAACCATCCAAAAAGAAAGTTCTCGGCCGTGTCCGATTGGCCTTTCGAACCATAAAAACATTTATTAACATCGTCATCATTGTCGTACCTAGCTTCCGCCACTGTTCATAGTCTCTCACTGATGATGCCCTTCCTGATTCATATGATTGTCCGGCTGCACTTTGGCTTTCATGATCATCCCGTCGAGGGGCAAGGCGCTATACCCCAGAAGGCCAGGTCTTGTCTGAATCGATTGGGATGGATGCCGATGGGCGACAAAGCTCCACTGGCTTCCAAAGCTAGGTAATCAAGTTGTTCTGCAACCGGCCATACCTTACTCGATACATACATATAGAGTAGAGAGCATGGCGATGTAACAACGAACGACTGGAGTAGTAAGGGCAGGTACCTATCTTTATTAATTTAGATATTATTAGTTAACGAACTAACTAGCGGGTGCTCTTCCTTTTGCGAGAGTCAAGACGTCGCTTCACTAGGCTGATGAGACGCTTGCTTGTCGTCAATGCCTGCCCGTTCGCTCCAACTTACGGAGTAGAAACCATGCCATGCCATGCCATGCCCATCTCCCATGGATATCCACAACCAAGCAGATGGCACCATTACTCCACCTCACCGTGGTCCTGGTCTGGCTTTGAACTGGTTCCTGTAAGAGGTTCGCTCGTTTGAGGACGGGTTTTAGCATGCTGTTCAATTGAGGAACCGGCTCTTTGCAGATGCAGTTAAATTTCTTCCTATCGCTCGCCGTGCAGCACTGTCACAGCAGAATGCGATGATCATCACCATGCATTTGAGTGCATTGGCTTTGGTTCCCGTCACGAGCCAGAATAGGTGGGAGCTTTGCTGGGCAACCAATGGATCGGCCACTTACGACATGGGGGGACGTCCAGTACCTAGAAGCTGGATCTCTCAAGCGATACTGTACCGAAGTGGGGGAGGCTCCGAGCTCAAGGCTGCGCTGAGGAGTATGCACACTGTATGTACAGTACACTTGGATGGACGGATGCAAAGCAGTGATTTACTGGTATTATGTACCTATCTTTATAAGATACCCCAGCAGCCCAGGAATTGGAGACAGCAGGACTTTCACTCTGGTGAGTGAGTACCCAGCCAGCCAGGCCGGCTGGCCTTGTCAGCGACCTGGCGTGCTCTTGATGCTCTCCAATCTCCTAGAAAGTGCTCTGATGGTGATGAAATGGAGTGCGTGCAGAGAGGGTCTGCCCCCTGGAGTCCGCTTTGATAACCTCCAGGATGTGTTGGATGGCTCCAGGGTCCAGAGTTCCCTGGCCCTTCCTTCAGGTACAATTTGAGCACCGTACGATTTGCTTCGCCAGCAATTGCTATCTGACTTGGAGTGAGGAGAGATTTCCTGACCTGAGGTATGCTGCTGTTATACGAGGAATTGTAGCATTCCCGCAAAGTATCTCTGTTGATTCAGTGGTTTGTGATAATGGACAGACAGGCTGTGAAACCATCTCCCACTCACCAAATCTGTATGTACATGACCCGGGTAATAAACGAGATCCATGGATCCTAATGCAAATGAAAGTGTCCGGGGCTAAAGCGGTAGCAGAGGACCCTGCTAACCAACTCTAGTAGGTAAGGTTTGCCAGAGAGGTACCAGATAAACACCGAGGTTTTCTGCAAAGTAAGCGGTACCTGACCGGGGTGGCTCATCTCATCTCATTTTCTTTTTCTCTTCTTTGGCTTCCAGTGCCAGACCAGTTCCCATCTGGCTGGCTCCAAGAGCTCAAGGCACGCCTCTTTTCTGTCTTGTATCCAATCAGCAGCCGCTACACTTTCATTGACGGTGTCCCCGGCCGCATCCTTTTTTCCCTCTCTCCCAATTGCGTCCATCCTCCGCCCTCTTTAATTCTGCTTCTGCTTCTGCTTCTGCCGTCTGTTAACTCATTCTCTCTCCTTTCTAAAACCACAGTCCCCCCCTCTGTGATTACTGCTTTGTGGCCCCTTCCGGCTTCCAGTCCGTTTATTTAGGGTTCCCTCTCCTGTAAATATTTACTCTACCGGGGCTGTTCGATCCATTCTCATCTTCATTCTCATCCGCTTATCCTGTCCTGTCACAGCCATCCCAATCCATCCGCATACCCGCCAGCCGCTTTTGCCTCCAGCTTCTTTGCCTTTTGCCCTCTAGTATCGACGTATCATCACCAGTGAAGAGGAGAGAGAGATCATTTCGCCGCCGTACCAGATCATCACAGTCCAGGTTTGTTGCTATCCGGCTCGAACGATATTGTGAAGTCAATTCAGAAGGTTAGTTACCACATCACAATTCTCTCCACGCGATTGTGCCAGTCCATTTCTCCCGGTTCTTCACTTGATCACCACCTCAATCCCAGAACAGTACCAGTATGAGGTACCACCCGACGATACACCCCCTGTTCTCCACACCCCCCGGGCCACCTAAACAGCTCCAACCTCTCTACAGTACATGTACCTAGGCCTAGTGGCCCCCTCACCCCCTAGCCCAGGGGAGGAGGCGCGAGAGATTCCGCCCTGGGCTGGGCCTTTTTGGCCTTTGCTGGCACGACTCGTGTGTCGTGCCCCAAATTGCAGCCTCTCTTCTCCCCCAGTCGTAGTGCACCTTAGTCCCAGTCAGTCCCGGTCCCGGTCCCCAGTTACTGCGCTACGCCAAAAGCTGCTTCTGCATCTCCTTTTCTCTTCCTTCACTCCACCTTTTTACCTTACCTCAACCTTACATTGTCTTCGCCTTCGCTTTCGTCTGCTTTTTCCATCTCATCTCTTTTCTCTTCTCTATACCTTGACAAGTCGGGATCCTTCTACCCTCGACCAGATTGTATTTCATCAAAGCCACGGCTTGGAGCGTTGTTAATCATTAACGTCGACGGCTCTAGATTATACCCATTCGCCCACCTATTTCGCGACCACGACGGCACACGTAAACACCGCGTCGTCGACGTTGTTAAATCAGTCTCAGCATTTCCTATCAACCTTTCGAAGGAAAAAGAAGTAAACGGCACTACCGTCACAATGGGTTGCGGAATGAGTACAGAGGAGAAGGAGGGCAAGGCCCGGAATGAGGAGATTGAGAACCAGCTCAAGCGCGACAAGATGATGCAGCGAAACGAGATCAAGATGCTCCTGCTCGGTATGTTTGCCAATTGCTTCGGTCACGCGCGATTCTCAACGCAATGAGTCGCGACGACTGTCGATCGGGCCGCTTTCTAACACGCTTGCAGGTGCTGGTGAATCTGGAAAGTCAACCATCCTCAAGCAGATGAAGCTCATCCACGAGGGTGGCTACTCACGCGACGAGCGGGAATCCTTCAAGGAAATCATCTTCAGCAACACCGTTCAGTCAATGCGTGTTATCCTCGAGGCTATGGAGTCTCTCGAGCTTCCGCTCGAGGACCAGCGCATGGAGTACCATGTTCAGACCATCTTCATGCAACCCGCTCAGATCGAAGGCGACGTCCTCCCACCTGAGGTTGGCAGCGCCATCGAGGCTTTGTGGAAGGATCGT
This sequence comes from Fusarium sacchari, assembly GCA_017165645.1. NCBI lineage: Eukaryota > Fungi > Ascomycota > Sordariomycetes > Hypocreales > Nectriaceae > Fusarium > Fusarium sacchari. Next base: position 611,470 of record JADANP010000012.1, read on the forward strand.
GGTGTGCAAGAATGTTTTAAGCGATCTCGCGAGTACCAGCTTAACGACTCAGCCCGATAGTATGTGCATCTGAGGCAAACAACTCCTTTCGTTTACTAACCTTGAATAGCTACTTCGACAACATTGCTCGCATCGCTGCTCCTGATTACATGCCTAACGACCAGGATGTCCTCCGATCTCGTGTCAAGACCACCGGTATTACTGAGACCACATTCATCATCGGCGACCTCACATACAGAATGTTCGACGTCGGTGGTCAAAGATCCGAGCGAAAGAAGTGGATTCACTGCTTCGAGAACGTCACCACCATTCTTTTCCTGGTCGCCATCTCCGAGTACGATCAGCTCCTATTTGAGGATGAGACTGTCAACCGAATGCAGGAGGCTCTCACTCTGTTCGATTCCATCTGCAACTCCAGGTGGTTCATCAAGACATCGATCATTCTATTCCTCAACAAGATCGATCGCTTCAAGGAGAAACTGCCTGTCAGCCCCATGAAGAACTACTTCCCTGACTACGAGGGCGGTGACGACTATGCCGCGGCTTGCGATTACATCCTCAACCGTTTCGTCAGTTTGAACCAACATGAGACCAAGCAGATCTATACCCATTTCACTTGCGCAACCGATACCACTCAGATCCGCTTCGTCATGGCGGCTGTCAACGGTAAGATAATCCGACTCGAGTGTTGCCCAAATTCCAGTATTCTAACAAGCTACAGATATCATTATCCAAGAGAACTTGCGCCTCTGTGGTCTTATCTAAATGATTTTTTTTCTTGCTGTCACAAAACACGAATACCCTCGAACTTAATAACGACACTGCTTAGATGGGCCACGGGGATATGGCTCACGATTTTTTCTTGTACTCGTCACCCCGGAGGAGCGAAGGCGCAAGTTAACAGCTGCGTGACTCCTTGGGTCGACGACGGCTACTGACGGTCCGGCTCACCCATTACGCCAGATATACCACTAGCTTTGGCTGTGCCCAGCTCGACCTTGGTTCCGTTTCTTTGTAAGGATTTTTCCGGTTGATGGATGGGAGTTGCCTTGTATCACAAAAACGTCTTTTTAAAGGGAGAAGGATTTTAAGAACGGTGGACCACAGATGATGAAGCCGCCAAGGCCAGTGGTCATGGCCGCCCATGACGTCGGGAAGATATGATTTGCCCGTTCAAGAGCGTGATGGACGAGGTTGGAAGAAGGGGGTCATTATTTGCATCTAAACAGTACGGGCGATGGAGGATGGTGGTCATCTACTTTGTTTAATTACGAAACTCTTTCCTACCACTACCACTACCGCCCATGTCTTGTTACCCTCCACACGTTAGCATTGTATTGTTTACTCACTCGTCGCTCAGATGCGGTGTTTTCTCGTTTAATTTCAACTATCAAGTATACTGTAAAATAACGATTTGGCGCGTCTTGCGTTTGAAACAAGCACACCGCCTGTCGCCAAATTCCGCACTCCTGTCTGTCCTGTTTGCTCTTTTCGCTTGCATTTTGACTCACTTTTCTTTTGGCGCATGTCTTGAAGTCAAGCCCAGAGCCCGTTTTTGCCCAGAGCAGAGGATGCTGATGCGCGCTACCCACGCACGTTTCTCAACGGGGACACATCCGGGTCTATCACCCTACAGAACTATGGAGGTTTTGTCTCTAGATGTGAGACATGCGTGGGAGCAGATGGATATTTGCTTGTGATGGTGTCCTCAAGACTGAGATAAACAAGATCATGTGACTTGACTCGACCTCGTTCTGTTTCCTGAGAGACAGAATACCTGATACATGAGAGATGGCAAGGAAGGAAATGTTTCACGAAACTTACACAAGTGGTGGCAATCTAGCCTCTACCGCTCATATCAGAAATGCATACACAGCAAACAGTCACGTCCTACTGCGACTTACGTGCTTCATGATCTTGTCTGTTTCGGTTGTCTCAATTTTGTCAGGAAAACTATGCTCTAAGACGACTCCTAATAGACTATATCCGACAATCTCGGCATAAAAGTATCCCAGAGCCTTTGATTCATTCTTGCTCGAGATCGAGTATGGTACAGATAGTAGTCGATCTCCGTCTAGAGCCAACCCACACTGCCTCACCTCCAAGACTACTTGAAAGCTGCCATATACACGCTAGCCTTGCTAGCCAATCTCCGCCCTTGCTATCGGTTTGTCCTGAATACATGATCATACAAGTTGGTAAAGAAAATAGTTCGGTTGAACTGCACGGATATCGAAGACTGGCGACATGTGTCTTGAACCGAGCCAGCCGCGCGGTACTGAAAAAGGAAAGATTCGAAAAATGAAATGGCGGGTGATTATTACTCGAGATGGCGTACACGCTCATAACTACGAGCATATTGGTTTGGTGCGCAGTTTTCTCATCCAGTGGTGACACAATGCGTATTCCAATAGTAGTCTCAAGACAGAGCGTAGCCCGAAATAAGCGGCAAACTCGCTTGAGATCACGCAATAAGCGAGGGGTTCCAAATTCTGGTTCAAGGGAGATCAAGGAGCACTGCGACTTGGTTAGTAGGATCCAGTGAACCGTGTGAGTGAACTCACATCACTCGACAACTCTATGGGTTTGATGCCAGGTCTTTTTGTTCTTTTTGTTCTTTTGTTTCCTGTGTGTTGGACGCATTGCTGAGGGCCGCCATAGCACTGAGCCTTGCTCAATGGAAGCGTTACGCGTCGGCGGTCTCACTGAGCATAGAACCACTCAGTTCTCATTTGGCGGAGTGTTCAAGAGAGCCAATGCCATAGGATGCGCTTCGACATTTCCCTGAGAAAATCCTCCTGGTGACAAGGTTTGCTGAGCAGAGTGCTCCTGAGAGGAATCCTCATCGGAAGAAGAATCTTGGGAAGCGTGCTCCTGGTGGGCATCGTTCTGCGAAGAGGGCTCTTGGGAGAGTGGCTCCTGGGCCTGGTCGTCCCCAGAAGAGATTTGCTGGGGACTGGCCATGCCAGAAAGCTGAGCCGTGAAAGCACTACCTTCGGAGGTGGCAAGGAAGTCATGCAGCTCCGCAAGGCGAAAGCCAAGCTCCTCCGCCGCCCTTTCGACCTGTGCAAACTTTCGTTCTCCTTGGCTCATAGCAGCAACATTTGAGACAACATTGCCGACCATGTTGTTGGCGGGACCTGGCAAATTCTATCTGCCGGAACCGAGTCCCAAGGACTGGATCATGCTCAAAGCGAACTGGTTGCGCATCTGAGGTTCCACGTAGACAGACGCGGCAGCTTCTCGGTTCATAGGGAGGATGCCTTGGGGAAGCGCCAGGGGATTGAGCTGGGCGTATTGGAATGGCTGTGTTGGCATTCCCGCGGATTGTGGGTGATACAATGGTGCCGGGGCATAGATGGAGTTTTGGTTGTTCTCTGTAAGATGTGAGTGTTGGATCATGATATTGATGTGGCATGAGAGTCAACTTACCGTGGAAAGTGCATCGAGAACCACTGGCATTGAACCAGCAGTTTGTGCAGCTACCACACATCTGGCCATCATAGATGATACACTCAGACCAGGGACCGTGTCCTTTGGAGCAATTCTTGCAAGATCGGCTGACCTGGACTCCAGTGAGATGAGCCAAGAAGGCTTCAACATTGCTGCGGCGCTCCATGTTGAGAACCATGTCAGAGCGACGCTGCCGGATGGGTCGTAGGGATGTTTCGCCGGCCAGCTTTTTACCGAGAGTGCTATCAATCACTATTCTGCTGCCATAGATTTCCAGAGCGACTTCACCAGCTGTCAGCTGGGGTGTGTCTGATCCAGCTGCGATGCTGGAAGGACCCGAGGACATAACAACGGTGCCATGGACCTGAGGATTACGGTGAGCGAGGGTTAGGGCTCCCTCGGCCTGCCCAGCTGAGTGGTTGCTAGTGGTATTGAGTAAGTGTCTGGACGCAAGTGTGGGAGGCTCAACATACTCATTAGTGTTGTAGCTGCTGAAGCTGCTGAAGGGGGGTTGCTGGGATGAATCACTCGAGTTCTTGATGGTTTCCTGAGAAGAACCAGGCTCATGAGGAGCAGATAGAACTTTCTTCTGGCTCGAACCAGCTTGCTTCGTTCCCTTGGTATCCTTCTTTGCAGCAATGCGGTTTGAAGAACGTGTTCCAGAATTGGAGAGAGGTGTGTGTCGGCGCGTGGTGCGCGCAGCCTTCATTCTACCCATTCTGAAGGCGAAGGGCGAGGAGCAAATCTCGAGAATTGCCAAAGAACCGCAAGGTAGACTTATGCAGAGTCCTCGAGATCGACAACTGATGTATGGTAAAGGAAGAATATATAGGCAATGATAGCAGTTAACTTGATATGAGTGCGAATATATTCTTGACAAGCATGAAAAGAATGGGTGACAAAAAGAAGAGAGAGGGGAAGAAAAGAGAGAAGCAGGCCGGGGCTAAAAGTAGCAGTGAGCTGTTGGCCTAGTGACCCCACTGTTTCTCGCGTTTTCCACGCACCGTGCATATCGCACTTCAGCACAGTACGCGAGCGGGCGAGGTCACTTACTAGTTACTACCAATGCAGGTTCGTTTCCCTGACGTAAATTTAATCATTGACGCGTACAGCTACTTCATTGGCTCTGCCCGTCGATGAGTCACTTTCATTCACTTGCAGGATCGGCACAAGCTTTGGTCAACGTGCGGCTCTAGGTAAGGTACTCAGTTAGGTGCCTAGCTGCCTAGGTAAGTACCTATGCAGGAGTAGCTCTGCTCAAGTTCACCAAGTTGAGGTGTTGAGCCCCTATGAACTTGGTGAACTCAACTCATTGAACTGGAGAACATCTGAAATATCATACAAAAACTCTTTTCCCTAAATTTCTGCCCCTTCGCCATCATTGATTGGGCGTATCGATGCTCTAAACTGAGTTCTGTTCAATGTTGCTCAACGGCTGATTCAACGGGGATGAGTGAATGACCATTTCACTCTTCAACAGGCCATTCACTTGATCTCGTTCTGATACTCTATTGCCTAGCACCAGCTGCCTGTTCCCAGATTCCATCTCCCCGTCCTTCGGTGATCTCCTTCCACTGCATCGCAAACTCCATCAACCCTCCCTGGCCACCCATGCTTGCATCGACTACCTCTTTTGGTAACTTGTGCGCTGAGTATTGTGGGCTACTAAAGTTGTATGCAGCTGGGTCATCCTTTTCTATTATCCTGAATTCGGGACTCATTTCAGGTCGATACTCAACATCGTCATCCTCCTCCTCACCTTCTGTGACTGTTTCATCACCGCTGACATCCGCACCGGCCTCATTACTTGAGGTTCCATAGAGGGGGTTCTTAACATCCATCTCAAGAAGCTCTTGCCAGCCAAAAAGGAGGCTGTCTGTTCGAGGAGCCCACGGATTGATATCCATTAACCTGACTCTTCCAAGTCCATCTTTCTCAAAGGAGTTCTCTGGAATATATACATCAAAGACGAAGCTGGCGTCAGGAAATGTGAACCTCAGTTTCTCTCGGAAGAATGTCTTGATCTTACGCCACAGCTGAGGTCGAATCTGCTCCAAGAAATCATAATGATTGAGATCTCGCTGTGTGATACCGATGAGAGTCCTGTGCTTGACGAAACATCGAAATTCGAGGGCCACATGAGGAGTGAAGAATGGTCTCAGTACAAGAACGGGAGCATATGGCTTGGTCGGAGGTCTTGGGGTGCAGTCGTCGAAGGCGTGATCGAGATCGTGAGAAACAAAAGAAGATGACTTGAGGAGCAGGTAGATGTCGTTTGGAGTCGTGCACTTGAGTGTGTTTTGATGAGGCGAAATCCACTTGGCATCCTTTGGTGAAGACCAGTTCAACTTGGGCGCAACTGAGCCTCCTAATTCTGCAATCTTTTCTTTAATGAGATTGTGTGTCTCCGGGAACCTCTGGTTGGGAGGGAGCCTTTCAGGTTCTTCTTTCTCGTCATCTGACGAATCAGGATCCCTAACTTGAGGCTTTGCAGATGTGTTAGATGATGCATGCCATTCTTCCTCAGGCTCGTCTTGATTTTCATCATCATCTGCGAGAACTATACCGTCTTCATGGAGATACTCAACGAATGAAGGTGGCAGTGGTATTATGCGAGATTTGAGACACGAACTTCGGTATTTGGGAAACCAGGAGTCGTAGGAGCAATTTTGTATGTGATCTTTAGTGACTGGCGGGAAGACGAGCTCGGGCGCATCGTCTTGGCTGTCAGCTTCAGCTGAAGCGGGAACGTGAGGCATCTTGGGTACTATCGAAGGTCTTGAATCAAAGGCTTATAGTATGAGAAGTCCTCGCAAAAAGTAATGGGTTGAGCTGTCAATGTTCAAATGTTGACTCACTTACAAATTATCCAAATATTCCATGCCCCTATGATGGAGGGGCGGTAGTTGCTTATCTTATCTTCCGAGAGAGGTAGGCGGTAAAGACTTAGCTTGAGCGACAGCGGCAGAGAAGGGTCCTACATCACCAATAAGTACCTATTGCCCGTTTGCTGTCGCATCCATCACAGATCTCGATTGTCCATAACATTAAGTACGCGCCAACTTATACCAGCAGTCCTTTCGACAATTCAAGTCACGATACTTTGCCTACTATAATGTCTGACAACGTTGGTCTCAACACCCCCCGAGGCAGTGGCACCTCGGGCTACGTTCAACGCAACCTTGCTCAGATCAAGCCTCGCGACTACGGCGCTCCTTATCCCAAAGACCTCGATAGCTTGCGACATAAGCAACGGCAGCCAGACAAGGGGATCCTGGAGCATGACCGCAAGCGCGAGGTCGAAGTTAAGGTCTTTGACTTGAGGGACAAGCTTGAAGAAGAAGAGTACAACTTTGAATACATCCAATTGCAAAGCCGGCTGTGCTAACATGATCAAGGGTCGACGAAGACGAGATCGACAGGCGATGCGACGAGCTCAGGCAAAAACTCCTCGCCGAGATGAATTCCGGGAGGAGAGGCGGCCAAAGAAAGACATTCAAGCAACACCAGGTGCACGAGATGGCTGATGCCAAGATCAAGGAGAGCGAACGACTACGGAAAGCATTGAAGATCAGCGCAGACTATGAAGAGGGAGGTCATTGGAAGCGCCAAGAAGAGAGACTGCGCAATACTTTGGAGAAGGACGAGGAGAAGGATGAAGGTGAAGATAGGAAAAGTGAGCCAAGAGACTAGGTTGACCACCTAACTCAAGACACATCGGCCACTATGCTATCGTAACTTGCGTTTGAAGGGGGAACGCAGAGCTTTCGGTATTTGGACAATTGTCAAGCATCTGCCGATCTCTCATGCTTCGCCAGGAATCTGCAATTCTTACTGAAGCCCTCTGTCCATTGAAAACGCGGACGGGACGGACAACTATAGCATCAGTTTTTTCTCTCTTTTTTGGATGGTTTTACTGTCCAATTTCTGTTCACTTTCAAGCTGCGTATGGCGTTCGGGTATTGGGATTGATCAACACAATATGCGCTGTATAGGGTAGGATCTTTTTTACACTGGACATGAGGTTTTGTCCCTTTAAATGACGACTTGTAATTTATCGATATGTTCCGTATTCCATTGTGTACCTTACTGCGGGGGTCCTGGAGGTCTTATTATGGTCATTTTTCTTTGTCTTGGCCTCGACCCTATGAATGAAAATGGAAACACGAACATCAGCTGCTCGATCAACTCAGTCAGGTACTCGCAGTACGGTCCTTGATCCGACACTGGCCAAATGAGGTTCAACGTCCTTAAACCTAATAACTCACTAAACGTTTATGAACAGAATTATGTGCTTGTATAGGTAGGATTTATATATAGACCCGAGTCTATTCATCAAGTGTTCAACTGGTCGTTAATAAGTGGCCTTGTAGGGTGCGATGGATGGGGCTTGGCACATGCTCATGCTACAAAGACCCGCTATAGCTTGAGCTTCCTTGAACCTCACACGTCACTTAAATCGCCAACGACAGTACCAGAGAAGGGGAAGATTCAGGAGTTCGACAACCAAAAAAACCATGGCGCGACTCTCATATTCCACCGTACATCCAATCAATAGAAGCGCAATCGATATTGCATCAGCAGAGCTGGGAACCCTGCTGCAGCGACTGCAAAAGACCGTTCTTCACACAGATAGCGACCGCGAACGACGACTACGATCGAGCGAGTTCGAAAGAGCACGAGTAGCATCTGTAAGAGCGCCTGCGCCGGATTTCACATCCGTATACACTGACTCTGAGCTCCAGAATCTCGAATACGCACGAAACTCTTTGACGAAACTAGAACACGATGCGCTTGGGATCAAAGCGCCAGGTCGGAGGGCTGAAGTACAAAGTGATTTGAACAGGAAGAGAGAGATTCTAGAACTGCTATTGGATCGTCTAGAAGACTTGAGACAAGTAAGAAATAGTTGGCGGGACAAGGCAAAGGATCGAAGCTGATATTACGACAGGTGGCAATTGAGGAGGACGAAGATGATGAGAGTACCGACGGAGAAGATATACTCTCAGAAATAATACCTACGCCGAGCGATAGCATGGTCGATTCCATATCAACAGGGCAACCTACTGAAAGCTCAGGACAAGATGATGATGCCGAGTCAGAGCCCCCCGAGGCAACAACGATACCAGCGACAACAGCCACAGTACCAGCGCCAGCATCGACAACACCCCCTGACACATCTACAACATCACCAGAGCACAAACAACAACCCACGCAAACAACGCAGAACATAAGATCAAGAGGCGCACCTTCATCTCCACCACCGCCTGCCCATTCAACAGCACGTGCGGCTCTTTTCGCCAATCGAAGCAAACCCTCTACTCCCCAAACATCAACAGCAACAGCTGAAGCCTTACTTGACCATCAACGAGCCGAACAGGAAGCCCTTTCAGAATCGATTCTTCAGATGGCGAGTGCTCTAAAGTCAAGCTCACAACGATTCTCAACTACTCTCGAGGCAGACAAGGACGTTGTGGCGCGTGCAGGTGAGGGAATGGATAAGACGGAACAGAGCATGGAGGCGGCGAAGGGGCGAATGGGTATGCTCAAGAGGATGACAGAAGGAAAGGGATACTTTGGGAGGCTGCTCCTGTATGCATATATTGCTTCGCTAGCTGTGGCATGCATACTCGTGGTCTTTGTTTTACCAAAGCTGAGGTTCTGATGAAGACTGGAAACAACAGGAGACTGGCAACAACATATCGGTTTATGTACAAGTGAACCAATTATAAGCCATTTTGAGCATTGATATCTAAGTAGCTATCGTTCCATATACGCCAGGCATACTGAGCGATTGCCCCCAAGTTTCCCAATATTTGCATGTCCCAATCATATGCTGCTCCAACCAACAGTAGCCCAGTACTTAAGCTCCCTAGCAATTGAGGTTGAGATTCATAATTGATAACCTGAGACCTGGCGCACTCGTTTCTGTCATGCCCAGCAAGATAGCAAGCCTGCAATACCCATAACCATCAGATGAACTCCCAATTAAAGAGACTCTCGTGTCTCGAATTCAAAGGAGATTCCCATCTCGCCCGCATCACCAGGAACCACCGTGGCACCCTCATTTGCTGCATGTGAGAGGTCTTTCTCAGCAATAGAAGAGGCTGGAGTAGCAAGAGCACTCTTGGCCTCTGCATCTTCCATAAAGACACCAGTCGATTTGTCTGCTTCCTGAGCCTTTTCAGACTCAGGAGGTGATTCGGCTTTCTTGTCACCGTTAGTAGGCTCAAAATTAGCGATGACTGCCTTTTCATCTTGAGAATGCTCAAACTCAGAAGGTGGAATCTCTTCCCTGCAGTCCCGAGAAGCTTCCAAGCTGGAACAGGATTCGCTTTCATCTTTGAGCTTCTCAAGACCAGGAGGAGAAGCCATTTCAATGTCGTCTCCAAACTCCTTTGGATCTGTGCTAGATTCTTCCGCCGCAGCGTGAGGGGAATCGGGGGGTGAAACCATCGCTTCATCATCTTCTTCAAGGGCTCTTGGGCCATCATCAGACTCATCTTCAGCCGAGTCAGTCTTACGCTCCTCTTCCTCGGGGGAAGGCAACGGTAATCTCCGAATCGTAGCATTGATCTTTCGACAATACTCGATGTCGTGCTTTAGACGTCTCCCAATGGGTTTGCCCCTGGACTGGATATCATCAGTAAATTATCTTCATGAAGAGCAATTGACTTGAGACATACCGGAGGCTCATACTGAAAATACGAACTGGGCATCGTTTGGGCTAGTGACACCCGATCTTCCCAAGCGATACCGGTCTTCTTTTTAAAGAAGTCCATAAACAGTTCCATTTGTGCCCTCCATTTTCCCTCGTGAGGACTAGGGCGATGATACATGGGCTGGGAGCTGCCCTTTTGTTTGAGGAATTTGGCCGTGAACCAGTACAAGTGAGGTTTGGCGTTGGACTCCCACAACTGTTTATTGTTAGTGTCAAGACATGCGAGAGGTAAATCTTACTTACGCAAAGAGTATACTTCTGTCCGATTTCGCCCGTGAGCTCATTATCTCGAGTAAGGTCGACCTGGTAGACAAAGTTGAGACGATCTCGGTAGAGGTGGAAGAGGTCTAGAAGAGCTTTAGTTTTCATAAATCAGTAGAACTGCGAACAGCATACTTGTGTTGACAAATTTCTCCGCGTTCCTTTCACCCCTCTCGATCCGAGCCTTTTCTCTCTTCTTTGCGTTCTCCTTTGCGACGAGACTTCTCATGGAATAGTCCGCTTCAGGCAATTTCTTGTTCTTGACCGTCGAATACTCAAACCAGTCACAATGAACAATGTGAATGCCCTTTCCAAGTTTCAATGCCTTTTTGACTAACAAGTTATAAGTATTTGCCATGTAAAGAGATTAAGAAACAAAGCGCAGTACCTTTGGGAAGTTTCTTGTCGAACTGTTCCTTGGTGCAAAGGAGATGAGTGACAGTCTCATCAAAGTCGTCGATAAAGACGCCTTTGCGAAGTGAGATCCATCGCCTCAGGTTGTCCACCGTCAACTGACCAGGGAGAGGCCCTGCAGCTGAAATTATACGGTTTTTGAAGATCTGAGCAACCATGTCTGCTGCAATCCATGTAATGCTGATGAATCGTCGAATAGCTGAAGGACGAGGACTGATCAATGCTGTACGTTGGTCAAAGATGCAGAAGTCCAGTGAGGAAAAGAATAGAAATTGAAGTAGAAAGAGAGAATAAGTAGTGGTAGGCGAAGGTGAAGATATCCTCTGGGACAGGATGAAGAGGCTGTTGCTGGCCAGGACTAAAGGTGAAAGGTGATGACGACTTTAGAAGAGAGAAAAGTATCAACTAGCCTTAAGATCATCTACTATGCTGAAGAATGAGGGCCTCGTTACAAGATAGAATAAGGAGTGAGAGTATAGGAAAGGGTGTTTAAAAAAAGAGATGTTAACGCAAAAGCTCAATATCAGGGCTTGTTGTTATAAGAGGTGAACATGCGAGACTATGAGTCTAAGTGCATGTTTGATAGCGCCTTGTGCCATCAGAGAGAGGATGCAAGAATGGGATAATAATATCTGTGCCTCGGAGAAGGGTTCCCACGAAAGAAATATTATAGGGACCACACTTAGAAAGGGGTCACTTGAAAATGGGTTACAACCACACGGCTTCAATCAAACTAGAGTGCTCATGGGATTTTTCAGCAATTGCATAACCTGTATTTTATTCTATCTTTTATCGGATTTCCTTGGCCGCCTTTATGAAAGCTGCGATTTTGTCTAAGCTTTGTTTTCCATCCTCCTCCACACCACTGCTCACATCCACGCCAATCACTCGATCAGCGAGGGGACCCAAAGCCTTAACAGATTCAGCCACATTGTCGGGGTTGAGGCCGCCAGCAAGGAAGACTCGAAGCTCAGGATCACTCTCCAGAACAGCCTGTACACTGGTGACATTGAGAAGCTTGCCGGATCCAGAGCCAGAGTCAAGAAGAGGAACAGTGTGATATCCCCGACGCGCAATTCCGACTTGGCCAGGCTTGAAGCATCGGATGACGGGCACAGGGATGAGGCTTGCCCACTCGATAGGCTCGTCACCATGAAGCTGGACCAGGTCAAGGTCGTATTGCTTCTGCTTCTCCAGAACCTCGCTCAGGGGCTGGTTCTGGAAAATACCAACGAGCTGAGGTCGAGGGCTACGAAGTCTTTGGGCAGCAGCTTCGAAGTAGTCCTTGGCTTTGTTGTCTATTACTGCCACTTGAGTGTCGTATTTTCGAGTGCTAGTATATGTGTGCACTGCTTCTGAGATTGCAAGGGCAGTCTCATGTGAGATACATCGCTTGGCACCAGGAACAAGGCAGATGCCAACAAAGTCTGCTCCTGACTCGGCAGCCTTCCTGGCAGCCTCAGGACTCCGAGTACCGCAAATCTTGACGTACAATGATGACGCGACATCAGATTTGGCAGGGGGCTCGGTCCCAGAGCATAGCTGGCTGATAAAAACACTGGCGTCAGGGGCTCTCATGATGGCCTCACCAACTAGAACAGCATTGACACCATCCCTCTTGTTCATCAAAACGTCATCATGGGTATTGATACCGCTGAGCGCGCAAATGATTGTGCTTTCAGGCACCATGCTGCGTAGCCGGCCTGTAGTGTTGAGATCAACTTCAAAGCTCTCAAGATTACGGTTGTTGACACCGATGACCTTGGAGCCCAGCTTAACGGCAGTCGTCATCTCCTCAGCATTCTGAACCTCAACAAGAGGCTCCATACCCAACTGGAGAGAGTAATTATATAGTCTTTGTAGAAGCTCAGAATCAAGCATCTTGACGATGAGCAGAACAGTATCCGCACCAGCCAATCTTGCCTCAAGGATCTGATACTCGTCAAAGATGAACTCCTTACGAAGGATTGCGGGCCTGTTGGGCATGCCATCCAAGACTTGTCGAACGGCCCTCAAGTCCTCAATACTGCCCTTGAACCACTCAGGCTCAGTAAGCACGGAAATGACGCTTGCGCCTGCCAGAGCGTACTTTCGAGCTTGTGCAGGGGCCGATATATCCAGCGCAAATATGCCCTTGGAAGGAGAACCGCGCTTAATCTCAGCCATCAAAGCAACGTCAAAAGGAGACTGCCGTAGTCGGTTGACAAAAGGAATCTGGGGAGGCGCAGCGTTGAGATCGTACGCAACTTGTAGATCCTCAAATCTTTGGGAAGGGATTTGCTTCTGAGCATCCACAGCAGCCTTTCGGTTGGCGTAAATTCGCTGCAGAATGTTGTTCTTCTTGGGCTTGGGAGCAGCCGAGTCGTCACTGTTGGCAGAACCAGACTTCTGGAACGCAGAGTTCTCCTCCCAAGTACCTCCTTGCATGCGGAGGAAGTTTGTGATCATAGCTCGTCCACCTTCAGTTAGGATACTCTCAGGGTGGAATTGGACACCTTCGATGGTGTACTTCTTGTGACGAACACCTTGAATGACACCAGGGGAACCATCGGGCTTGGCCACCCAAGAGGAAACCTCCAGATCCTCAGGCAAAGTGACGTGGGTACCCGCAAGAGAATGGTAGCGAGTAACTGGAACACCCTGCTTGAGACCAGAGAACACACCCTTGGAATCATGGGTGAGTGGTGAAGTTTTGCCATGGAGCCATTCACCAGCTGAACTGACTTCTCCGCCATAGACATTAAAGATGCACTGTCTTGAAGGAGGTTAGAGGAGTTGATATACAAGTGAAAGACCAACACTTACAGGCCCATACAGACACCAAAGATTGGAACCTTGCCAGCAAAATGTCTAATGACATCGCGGCTCACCCCAGAATCAGTCTCGGGGTGACCCGGACCGGGGCTGATGATGATCTGGGTGGGTTTCTTGGCGATGATTTCATCCACAGTGACCTTGTCATTTCGATAGACAGTGACCGTAGCTCCCGCAAGAACGAGATACTGGTAAATGTTCCAGGTGAAAGAGTCGTAGTTGTCAATAAGAATAAGGTTAGAGGCCGTTGGAATTGGAGGCGAGGGATCGGCCTGGTGAGGCGAGTGATCGATAATATCTGAGGAACCCATTTTCTCTCTCTCTCTCTTTTTTTTCTCGGGAAAAAAAAAAACAATGACGAGAAGTGAGAGTGTTTTGAAACCGTGCCTTCGTAAAAATGAGTTATTTTACGAGACTGAGAGCGGTGACGTTGCAAAAGGTGAGTCACTTTGAGTTTGAATAGAGTTGAACAAAGAAGCTGTGAATGCGACTTTCGGCCAGTGCAGGACTGACTAGCGCACTGTTGTCTCTCGCAAAGACACAATGGTTCATACAGTGTTAACTCTATATGGCAGATGGAGGCACAGGGTCCGATATAACTGCCGTCGTCCACTGAAGCACCGGGTAAACTTGGGCTAAACTGGAGCTCTCTAGCTCCAGGTCAGGTCCAAAAAGTTGACCAGCCAAAAGCTCGATCCATCCATTCGCGACCAGGCGCGTCAACAAGCATCAAAATCAAACTTTCTTCGCATCCACCCTAACTAATCGTAAGGTGATGCGTCGTATGCCACTGCCGCCCTTTTGACGCTCTTTGCAATGGCGCCGGTGGCCGATCGCATTTACTTCCCCTCCCTAGAACAATGCCTGACTGGGGAGCGGGTACTGCTGTAAGTTGACTGAATGCTTCTGCAGCTCTCTCTCGTCTCTTGGGCTGCCTTACCTACCTATCCATTCATCTATGTACACAAACTCACCGCTAACTCGATACATAGCTCTTGGAAGCTCGTCGCAACTGCGCTGTCTGATGCTTCTGGCCAGAGAACTACAAGTTCTGCCGTCATCGAATTTTTGAGCGACGACTATGTTCACCGTCTTCTCGACGACCCTGCCAGCACCTTCGCACCCGCAGATGAAGCAACGAAAAAAGTCTTTGAAACAAAAACGGCCCCGATTAATGTCCCCGCAAGCTCAGATGGACGACCTGATATCGAGTCGATCAAGAAAGATGCCGAATGGCTCAGCAAGAATGCCAAAATCAACCTGGTCGCAGCTCTGCGTGTGGTTGTGATAGAACAACAGTCCCGTCCTGCGCGTCATCTCAGTGGCCCATTATCGTCTCAAGATGCGAAGAATTTGCAGGAAGCCGCCGGCCTTAACAATGGTCAGGGGTCGGGACTCCTTTTGGACCTAGGATCGGCGGCTGCGCTGGATGCTGAGGAAATCTGGACTGAATTCCAGAAGCCCGAAACGAGACAGCGACGCCTGTTCGATACCTATCTTACCGAGCGCCGTTTTTTTATGATGTCTGCGGACTATGCCAACTCGATCAAGCTATACGAGAGGCTACCGACCTTCGCCAGTGTTGATCTCGACCTAGCCAAGACCTACCGACTGAAGCTTCCTTCACGAGACGACGCCGAACCCCTACTCCCGACTTACCTTCAAGTTCTCACAGACTCTATGTCGCGCATCGAATCAGGTCTCAAAGCTGTGACGGACGAGAAGTGGGTGACGGAGGAAGTCGAACTAGATTGGCTGCGAACGCTTCTAACCGAAGCTGTCCATGCTTTGTCTGTTGTCTTCCAGATTGTTGACAGTTTTGGCGATGATTTTGCACCTTCAAGTGCAGTCAACCAATGGTTTTCTTTGATGGAAGTCTACAGGTTCTTTGACGCAGTTCAGCCGGTATGTATTGCACAACATGTTGATGTGCAGACTTGTACTAATCATGCCCCCAGATCCACGAGAGCATTGCCCCGCTGGTTTTGCCCCTGAAGACTCTTTCAGCCGCCGTGTCCCTGATACTGCTCAAGCCTGCCCGCTCACTAACCTATCTTTCCGAGAGAGAAGAGGATGCTACTCAAGCAGATACTTCCTACGACACATACCTGCTCTCATCCGACGTCCTTGAACAGGTCCACAAGAGCATACTAAACGCTGCCGAAGCCGATTGCGAAAGCGCTTCACCCGTCATTTTCGCCTGGACGCTTCTTCTTCATCGCATGAATGTTTCTTATCAAAGTCGAACAGAGAAGCGTGATAATTTGCTACAGCAAAATGCCCGAGAAACCTTCGAGGCAGGGGGTGTGATTCGACCAGTCGCAAGACGGAACTCGGCGGGCAGCATCTTCTCCATCGAATCTTCGAAATTTGACGGCTTCCTCGAGAATGCGACTTCATCCAAGGACCTTGTCGTTGTGGAACAGCTTGCATCACAAGTCACGGCTCAAGGCCGTGTCTTTGATGTCGTTTCTAACATGGCAACATCATTAGGCCCCTCTGATGAGGGTAGTATGACCCCCTTACTCAGTGCTCGTCTTCGCAATGTCTTCCTTGAGCTTCTTAAGGTTTCATACCCCATCGTTGGTTATCAGTCCGAACCAGTAAGCTCGCTTCTTTCGATTCTAAGCGCCGGCCGAAATTACTGGGACATTTCAAACAAGGAGAACCTCTCGGAGAAGCAAGATATTCTCGCATCCATGATCAATGATGATCTTGCTCTAGAGTTCTTCTTTCGGCAAGCTCTTGACAGATACCCCTATGAATTTCTGCCGTTTATCACTCTCTGCCGAACTCTCGCCAGTGCTACTAGCCTCCGTGAGAGCGGCCGGTCTCAGATGATCCTTAACCTTTTACGTGCAACACCCACACTCACATTCGTCCTTCCCGATTACTTCCAGGAGTACGAGCTCGCACAAGAAGACGAGAACACCAATACTTTCTGTTTGCTGCAAGATATTCCCATCATCTCGTTATCCCCTTCGTGGCGAGGAAGACGTATCGAGGACGATGCGTACCGGATACCAGCAGGCACATATGGACGATTTGTTACGGATACAGGTAGAGTTGTCTCAATGGAGTATCCTCACTCAACTATATCGCTCCTGGGTCGACGACTGGAAATCAATCTGATGAAGGAAGGCTATCAATCTGAGCTCGGAATGCTCCAGCCAGAAGAAACTGCCGAAGTCATCTCTTTGTTTGCGACACTCATCCGCATGGATCATCTGAACGCCGTCGGGGAGGAGTCCACTGGCGCCTTGGTGCTTTCTGACAATGATATCCTTCATGAGGCAAAGAAACATATCGATGCGGGTAGTGGTAGAGATCTCCTAACAGTCGTGTGCGAGACAATGGACTACTACATGCAGGTTGATCTTGCGGAGAGCGAGGACGTTGTCATCACTATTCTGAACTCTTGCGTCCAATTCCTCGATGCGGTCCTGCCTATTTATCCCAGCAGAGTGTGGTCATATCTTTCTCGATGCGAGCTTTTAAGTTCCGAGTCCAGAGCTGGTAAGCTCACCAAGGTCGTGGGAAGCCTCGATCTGGTCCAGGAGAGGCTCGAATTTTTACTGTCTTGTCTCAGACTATTCTCAAATCTTATCGACACTGCAATGACTTCTGCTGTTCAGCGACGAGCTGGCATTCGTACCACAAGCAGAAACAAGTCAGATCTGAATCCTTGGCTGGGCACAGCAGATAAAGTTTTGGCAAAGGTCAGCTACGCCATTGCACAAGCCGGCGTAGACATCTTTGAGAATACTTCAACCTGGAGATTTGCGTCTGACACATGTCGCTCGTCAGTGCTCCGAGAGGTTGTACCAATCCTGCAAAAGGTGGTTATGTATAGCTACAGTCTTGGCGATCCTTCGACCTCGGAGAATCTAACTTCTTGCCTACGACCCGCCGCCTCTTATATCATCGATTGTTTCGTCTCGCCCTCAACTGGATCTCTGCGATTCCAACCCCTTTTATCGTCCCTTATCACAGCATTCACAACCGCCGACAGTACCCTCTATCCAAGACGCGTGGAGATGGTACAGGCACAATTAAATTCAGTACTTGAATTCTCCGCAACACTACTTCGCGTCGCCAATTATCTCGAGCAATCCTCTAGCATGATTGAAACTTACCTTTTCAAAAGCTCCACCCTGCTTGCACGGTTATGCGCAGTATCTGACCATTTCCGCAAACCCACCATGTGGCTGCTTGAGTCTTTGGTTGTCAATGCTGGCAAATCCTCAAGTGAGCCCCCGTCACTCCTTGGTTACTTGGGGCCTCAGATTTCCAAATCCTTTCTCCAACTCCTATCAACCCTGGGTAAACCCTTTGAACTCAGGGGCGAAGTCAAAGCCACATGGAAGTTCTTTTCGGCTATTCTGAGGAACCGACAACAGTGGATGTCTAATTGCCTGCTTACGGGGCAGACCCCCAGGGAGGCGATGAAGAAAGACAAAAAGAAGACGGATGTTTCTTCCAGCTCGGTATTCGCTACTGGGCTTGCCAAGCTTGGCAAGTTAAAGGATCTAGAAATAAGCGAGGCCCTGGTTATTCTTGACTTTGTCGCCTCGGCCCAGAACTTCTGGCCCTGGACAGTCTTCACTCTCCAGAAAGACACCGCTTATCTTGATGGGCTTAGAGAATACGTCCGAGATCTTAAATCATCTAGTATCACCGTAAAGTCTGACCCTGTCCGTGCTGCTTTTGAGGCAAGACTGGCCGCGTATATTGCGGAGACATTTGCCATGCAGCTTTACCACTCGCGGCATCTGGGTAACTCGGGAACGTTGGCAAAGAGCGTCATTGGCGATCTAGACTACTACTTGCGTGATGGAGTTGAGGTTGGAGGCTACAACAAGTCTCTTCATAACAACTTCGCCCGAAACTTCTCCAACAAGTATTCAGACTGCCCTGTGGATGACTTCAAGCGGACCGTTCTGGAGCCACGGGAACTCGGCAAGAGTTACTACTATGACTTGGAACGCGCCGATCAGATGCTACGATTTGATCCAGGCTGGAAAGGTCGCAAGGACGATGGTTTCAAGACAGAGATGGAGCGCGCAAACACGAACTTGTCTTTAGTTGACGCTCAGCTCGTAAGTGAATGTGCGTTGTGTATCATGGACATAGCTAATGACGTTATTTCTAGGCCCTTTTCCATGCCTGGGAGTTCCTACTTGTAGAGCTTTCAACATGCATGCCCAAGAACGACACGGTGGAAAAGCAAATGCTGCAAGTTGCCCAGCAATGTCTCAATGCCAACCAAGGAATTCCAGGCCCTGAGCACATCTTCCTAAAACTTGTCGAATCCAGGGCGAATCTTGCGCTTGTGTTAATCCAGCGCCTTGTCAAGTCATCAGTGCCAGTCAAGGACATCAACCAGCTTCTCTCGACCCTTGTTGGTACCATGAACGGAGTCGAGGAGCCTTGGGGCACTGAATCTATCTCGTACTACCGCACCCTACTAAAGGCTCTTTTTGTTACTCTGCGTGCCTACCAAATTAGTGGCAAGAAAGCAACTGAATCTCAGGATGCCTTCGAGGGTACTACCGTGACAGTTACACAAACAGTGTTGAATATCCTTGACCGAGTTGTGGGCAGGGGCTTCCGCGCACTTGTCAGCCTTATCCACGATAACGAAAATAGTGTATCACCGGAAGATCTAGGATTGCTGACAGCCATCCTTCAAGCCTGCATAAGTCTGCCCAACATGGATCAATCTCAGACTCAAGTTCTTAACATCATGGCCGAGCATCAAGTCCTCCATGCTGCGTCGTCTCTCTACTCATGGGCAGACAGACTGGCGGATAAAGGCGACCCTATCTATGGCGAGTTGAGCATGCTATTTTTACTTGAACTGTCAACTCTCCCTATTGTTGCTGAACAGATGGCATGCGATGGAATCTTGAGCAACATCCTATCTGCGAATCTGACCAAGTTCATGCTGAAGTCCAACGTTTCTCCCTATTCAGATTCCCCTGTGGTGCAACGTTGCTATGGTATATGGGCCAAAGGACTGTTGCCGCTAATGCTGAACTTGCTCACAGCTTTGGGCGCAACTGTTGCCCCAGAGGTTGCGTACGTTCTTAATCAGTTCCCTCACCTACTGGAAGCCAGCGTGGACCGGTTTGAAGCACCTGGAGCCAGTCGTACCCAGTCTCGGGCGTCACCGCACTACCTGACCCTTGTCGCGATATCCGAGGTTCACTCTCTTGCCCTCCTCACGCGAGTGCTTGCTGCTCTTCGTGTAAACAATAACCGGGACATTCCTGACGTGGAATGGGACTCGGCAAACCTGCTAGAGAACGTCGACTTTTGGTTAAGCACAAAGAAGTTGCTAAAGGAGCGACTCATGCCCTTAGGTCAGCGTGAAATGGACTGGCGTGGGATGAAGCCGGCCTCAGGGGCATATGATAGTCTTTTGGAGGAGAAAGCGGTGGCTCAATTAGATGCCATCAGAGATGTGCTAAGCGAAGAAGCAGATAATTGAATATGAACACAGGAGCTTAGGAGAAATGAATGATAGTCATCGAGGGGTGTATATTATAAGTATCTTAGGTCAGGGGCGTTGGGATAGGATGTATGCATTGCGGAATGGCATAAGAGAGACTTGATTTGATTACGTTGACGCAAACCGAGCTACCACGTGAACCGGCTCGCCGGTCTGTAATAATACTTGCCGTCGCGAAATGCTTGCTGCCTTGTCAAGTCAAGTTGAGTTGCAAGGGCGATGACTGACATTGGGAATGAGAGTAAGAATGGGTTATGAATTCCTTCCATGGTGACGGCTTGAGCCCAAGTGTCTCGTGCCCGTAGCCCATAATAATACAAGTGCATCTGGTGCCATGAGACCTAGCCACACAGCGTATCATGGTCATAAATAGCGTTCCGTCTTTTCGATCTCATATATAATCCGGAGCACATCCGATATCGACAGCACAGGTTTTGTGTGTCCCCCCGCCCCCCGCCCCCCTGTCGTCCTCCTTGCTAATCGTACATGTCTCGTCTCTAGAGTATTTCGGATTTATTTGTTCATCTGAGCTGTGAGCTGGGCGTTGTGCTCTTGGAAGCGGTCGCTGATGCGCTGTTGGGAAGCCATCCACTTCTGAACGCAGCGGTTGATGCAGCCACTTTCTCGGGTTGAGATGGCCTTTGAGGTGAAGTCATCGACACAGGACATGAAGCAGTGCTCAACAAGACCGCCGAATGCCTAAGAAAAGTTGGTCAGCAGCAATTCGATCGATCGCAGTAATCGCTGGGGATACATACACCCATAAACTCCTTGACCTGGCGCTTCTGCATGCGCTGCTCAAGAGTGCGCTGTTCGGCTGCGGAAAGCCTATGATTGGAACATATTAATTAGAAACGCGATTTGGTGACACGGATTGAGTATGAAGAGACTTACATATCCATTTTGGCGGTTTCAGGGCGGGTTGATGAAATCGAGGTTATAAGGCTTGTCGAGGTGGATTGACGTTGTCGGTTTGATATGGAGACTGAAATTTTGAGATAAGCAAGCTAGAGAGCTCGGGACTCGGCCGGGTTGGGCTTATCGGCGGGATCGCATTATCGTTTTACCCCGGATTGGCTGAGCCTTAAATGCACCACAGCTGTTATTCCCGTTTATTATCAGTGACGCTATTCAGACTCGTGTGATAGATACATGGGTATGTTGATTTCGATCTTTTGTTTTCTAGTTAGTTCTGGAGCAATTTCACTGTTGAGTGCGTATTCCGCTGTTGCAGCGTTTGCCCTGGCTCTGGTGGGAGCTTCTGACGTAGATAGGTACCTAGGTAGGTAGCCAGGTACCCATGATAGTGGAGTTGAGCTTCTTTGACCAGCTGAAGACCTGGGCTACGTACATACACTTGATAAACTGTTTAACAGTCATTAATACTATTCTTGTCATTAACATACAGTAACTGAGGGGGACATGCATCTATCTACCTACCTACTGAGAGACTGTCATGTGAGCACCTCGCCCCAATGCGCTGCAGATCCCAACAACATCTACAGCTCACCACGTAATTCAGCGGACCAAAACGAGGCACCCGTTGGAGGTGAGCATGGCTAGCATGGCAATTGCTATTCTTGTATTTTCACTTGATGGCAAAAAAAGGAAGAAAAAAAACATGAAACACTGATCGGCGCGGCACCTCACCTGACAAGTCTTACAGTTGGGCCGGGGGATTGGATGAGGCGCAGTCCATATGGCGCCTATTATTTGGTGCGCATTATCAAGATAGACGTCAATGACCAAGATATATGCATTTGCTCAAAGACGGATGTAGAAGGTGGAGGTACATGAATTGTAACCTGGCGTGAAAGAGACTGTCTATATATAGCATGGATTGTATAGAAGGGAGAGTATGTTTCCATTGCTTCCAGAACTTCTGTTCCTCGCCGATACAGTATCTACAGAACTGAAGCATCCATGATATTTGCGACGAATCAGAACACGGAAAGGATTCAAGAGAGGCGAAAGACTGACGTGTGATGGTTGCAATCTTTCAGCATCCTCATGCCAAATATGGAAACATCCATCAATTGCCAGTCCCTTGTGTCGATGGATGCCAACCATGCATGAGGTGCTTACCTTAAGTCAAAGAGAAGTACGTACTGAGTCTGAAAGGTTAGTACCTAACTACCAGTAAACATGGAGCCGGCCCGTTTTATTACCCAAATTCCATCCTCTATACAAGATACAGACAGTCTCACTTGTTGGTGTCGGTGTCGGTGCACCAAGTGAGACTAGTAGAGTCGAAATGAAAAGAGCCTCGATTTGGACCGTCAACATGAACAGCCCTGTCCTGTAGATCAAGACGAGACGGACGGCGACAGAGACTCTCGAGCATCCTCAACAGTGGAGGCATCCAGCTAAGATTAACAGTTCCTTTTTTTCTTGGGAGTGCAGACTGCAGCCCATGGATAAGCCAAGTTCTGATGCTTATGTACATAGGTAGGTAGATATTAGTGCCAGGATATCATCCATGGTTTATGGTTCGTTGGTGTTGTCGAGTTGCAGTAGTGGTTTCAGCTGAGAGTCCAGGGCCTTTTTTTTTTCTTTGAGTGAGTGACTCAGAGTCTCTATCAACATTGGATGGAGTGAGTGAATGATAAGAGCTAGGTAGGTAGCTACTGGGTAATTATCCGTACTTCAACAAGTTATTGACGGGTTGTACATAGGTATCATATCCCCCTAGAGCTGTGATCGACAGTCCCTCGTCACTGTGGAGAGATCTATCTATTACCGTTGTGACTTGTAGGGCAGATTGAGCGACCGAGTGATGTGATCAATTTGGCTGATCGTGTTCCAAGCTTGGATCCTGGTACAGTACCAGTAATTAAATCTCCATGTCCACGACGCCATCCAATTGCTTGCGCCAAAAGTATCCACCAGCAGCAACAGCAACCGCTTGCGGCGTTGGGTGGTACATGACAGTTCTTTTATTAGAGATCTGATACTGGGGACAAGTTGGTTTGGCTGAATATGGGTGGTATCAGATCCAACGCAGGCGGACATCCAAGATGCATAGGTTCCATTGTCTGTACCCGACGGATACAAATCTTGGCTGATATTGACAATGATATCACGTCTTGTTCATACCTAACGTCGGTCGTTGACAATTAAGTTTGGAGGGAGATTCAGAGTTTACCAACAGTAGACGATCTAGACGATGTACCTGAAAAAGAAAAAAGAAAACCATAAGCCAAAGTTTATTATTATTATTATGTAGGTACGAACGGATACTCCGTAGGTAACTAAAAACTCGACCTGCATTCTCATTCTCGTATTTCTCGTCCCCTCTCGCAATCTTGTCTTGTCTCTATCATCATCCTTGTCCTTGTCCCTCTTCCCACTTCCCGCTCTCGCTTGTTCACATTCACGCTCGTTCGTTCGTCTCGTCATTCGCTTTCGTCCCAATTCGGTTGCCCTAATTACAACACGCGTGAATAACAGAGCCTCCATGTTATTATCCATTAGGTACTCTGTTTCAGTGCAAATAAGCCAACCCTCCCTGCTGCTCCCACTTACAGCAGACCTTTTCCACTTTGTTTCGATACTGTCCTGACATTCGCCGTCAAATTTTCGAAGAGGCAGAGGCCACTGGGTACCAGAGCTGGTTCGTTTTGCTACCTGCATATGAATACCTCCATACCTATCCAATATAATTAGAAGCCGTGTACTGCTGCATCTGCATCTGCATCTGCATTCTCTTGCAACTGCTCTTGCAGCACAGAATTAACCTCAACTCCACACAACATATCTAACCGATACCTTCATAACCATCGAGTCAGTCGGGTCTTACTTAAAGGCTGATAAGATACTACTTAGTGGTCTCTTGGGCTGTGTACCTACCTATCTTGCCTACCTACTTACCCAGGGATACCTTGGTACTTCGTTTACAACGCAAGCCTTCCATTGCCTTTGTCTATCGTTTCCCTACAGACAGGTACGGCAAGGTAAGGTACCCCCAACTCCCTGCATGTACCTACATATTCTACCTGGACACAACCTGGAATTTGTCCTCCCCCCAGACCCAGCACTACCACCTACTACGCTACGGGTACCTACCTACCTACTATAGTGGCTTTCGGTCCCATGTCCCCCGCCTCACATCAATTGGATTGGATTTCTTTAATCTTACTCCCTCCCGTTCACTCGCTCGCTGGCTCTTGATGCCACCAACTGCTCTGCTCTACTCTGCTCCGGTCTCCTCTGCTCCTCTATTGCTACGACGCGACAATCATCGACTTGAGCGATAATTTACAGCCTTGACCCGCTCGAAGCGTCTCTTGCCGTTCCTTTCTTTATCGCCTCACCTCGTCACCATCATCACCATCATCACCACATCGCACGCACTCACTCACTCGCTCACTATTTTTGCCTTCACGATTCTTGCTTACACCCAAACCCGTGCCTCAGAGCCCAAGGAGCTGAATCTGGATCACCAGACATAAGTGAACTGAACTGAACCAAGCCAGCGCCTAACGCCTTGACGCCCTACACTACTACTGCTGTACCGCTCTAACGCCCTTGACGCTACCAATCATCGACCGATCTGTCTCATCCTAGACTGGCGCGCACACTGTTGCCATCGACTCCCTCGCTCGCTTGCTCGCTTGCTCGCTTGAGCTTCCCCAGCTCAAGGCTTTGATTTCTAGCTCCTGATCTCTAGCCTCGCATCGCATCGCCATTTCCATCCTGCTGTCGCCTATCGGCATCGGTCGAGTCGAGACCTTTTCCTCACCCTCCCGCCGGCCTCTCTGAACCCGGCCTCTGTATTATAGCACACGGCACGGCTCCGGGTCACCGCTTCAGCGCACCTCGTCGCCGCATTCTTGCTCGACCTCTACTGAGGCTGAGGCTCAGCCATCGCGACTCTGGCAACTGGGCCGGCCCAGCTGTAGTGTCCCCCGTCACCTCAACCTCACATTCTTCTACGCTTTCGTTTTGGCTTTCGCAGTCGTCGCTCTCGCTCTTGTCACACGCAGCCTTTCGCCATGACGTCCGCCGCCTCGGACCCTAATCAGGCCAACCAGCCGGCTCTCCAAATCAATAATGCAGCATCCCCGCCCAGCAAGCGCGATCTCAAATCATGGTGGAAGGGTTTCAAGCTGCCTTCGAAGCACCAGGAACCCCAGGGTAAGATATCTCCCTCCTCCACTCTCCACCGCGCAACCCTGCCGAGCTTCGAGTCAGAATGTCACAAAGCAACATCGTTTCGTTGCTATCACCTGTCGCGATACGCTTTTCGACGATCTTGAATACCTCGGACCACAGCGCCTATGGCTGATCACAACTGAATCCGTTGCACCTACCATGCTCACAGTCACGAAGTCAATATGCACATAGCTCTGCTCCCCCACTTCTTAATGTCCGGTCTCTAACTTGCGTGTTCTTAGAAACCCGTCCCCAAGGTATCTTCGGAGTGCCTTTACGACAAAGTATAACATATGCCAACGTCGCCATCTCGCTCATCGATGAAAATGGACAGAGTTACATCTACGGCTATGTCCCCATTGTCGTCGCAAAATGTGGCGTCTTCCTCAAAGAAAAAGGTTGGTTCTCTCGGCCTGGCTGACAGGGAAATTGTGCTGACGCTTCCTTTCAGCTACCCACGTCGAAGGAATTTTCCGGCTTAGCGGTTCGGAAAAGAGAATAAAGGAGCTTAAGACCATATTCGACTCACCTGATAGATATGGGAAGGGCCTTGTCTGGGATGGATACACTGTACATGATGCTGCCAACGTTCTGCGACGATATCTCAACGACCTCCCCGAACCCGTCGTTCCTCTCGATCTGTACGAAAGGTTCCGCGACCCCCTCCGAGGCGCAACCAAGCAAGCTGTGGGCGACGCAGAGGGGCCTCAATTCGTCGAAAATTTCAACGAGAAAGCAGCCATCTTGCAGTACCAGCGACTCATCACGGAGCTGCCGCCCTTGAACCGACAGCTACTTCTCTACATTCTCGACCTTCTTGCGGTTTTCGCTGCCAAGGCGGACGAGAATCGCATGAACTCACAAAATCTGGCTGCCATCTTCCAGCCAGGCATGCTCTCGCACCCAGCACATGCCATGGCTCCCGAGGAATACCGGCTGAACCAATGTGTTATCATTTTCTTGATCGAGAACCAGGATCACTTCCTTATTGGTATGCAGGGCACCGCTGCTGATGAAAAGACCAAGAAAGAGGTGGAGTCTGGCACACCCAGTGGTCCTCTCACCCCTCAACCTACTCGAAAGACAAGCCTGGGCCGATCGGCGTCCAATGCGAGTGCAGGCGCCAACAGTGTGCGGCGTGATGGCAAGCTTCGAAGAAACCGATCCGTGTCGTCACGGAACTCCAGGAATGACGGAAGCTCAACGCCCAATAGTCCAGCCTTGACAGCTACGCCGACAACAGGTGGATTGGCCAGAAGCAATACCGTGCCATCCAAGAAATCTCCTGCCATTGGTGCTGGCCGCTTCCAGAGGTCTGATGGGTCAGGGCCTCGTTCTCCTGCCCATCTAGAGCCTTCGACCCAAGTCAACCCCACAGAAAGCATAGAACAATCTCCCCAATCGACAAGGTCGTCTGACTTCATATCTGGCGGTTACCTCACACCAACGAAGGCTCCTGTAACAGGCCGCAGTCACGAGAGACTACTTGAAGTGCCGCCGGAGTCCTCCACACCATCCAAGGAGCGCAATATTCCTAACATCTTCCGTAGCACACCCAACACTGATCCTGGTGACAAGAGACAGCCTAACAAACTGAAGAAAAAGAGGATACCAGGAAGCTTGAACCCAAGTGCTCAGAGTTCTGCTGCCTCTTTGACATACACACACCCGAATGCTGCATCATCTCCTGGGGTCGAACTGGCCAACCCGATGGAACATGCTCAGCAGTACGAATCTGGAACCCAGGCATTGCCGCAACAACCAGCCCCGATTCTCGAAGAACGACACCGAGAAGCACTGGAGCAGCAGCAAGAACTACATGATCGGCCCTCACATGTGCAAAATCCCCATCACCAAGAAACTGCACTCCCGCATCCTGCTTCTCTGACGCAGCAAAAGAGTGATGTTTCATCTGAGCACACTCCCAGGGCCTCTCAAGCGTCATCAAATCAGAGTCTGCACCCAGATAATACACTGAAGTCGAAAAAGTCACCACCAACGTCCCTGCACTCATCCTTTAACGAAGGCTCGGACTTGGATCAGATTCTTGACGAACAGTCTGTTAGCACAGTTGATCAAGCAGAGAAAGAACGAAAGAAGCGGTGGCGGTTGTCGAGGAGTAAGAATGCTGATAACGGCTCCTCTGCCGGTCTCACCTCACCACGCCTTGCCCTTGGGCAGAACGACAATGGCGATGTCAGCAACCTATCAATATCGAGTTCCAGTCATAGGCCTCGAAAGAGTGAGAGCTCTGACCGACCTTACATGGTAAGCGAGGGACAGGGTAGCTTCGATCAGGGCAGAGAAAGTGATTCCAAGGGTCCCATAGGATGGATCAGGAACAAATACCGCGAAGCAAAAGAGAGTGCGGAACAAAGGAGGAATAAGTCTCCTCCTCCGGCCGACCGTCCCGGCCTGGGCGCCTCAAGCTTCCAACCCCGAGGAAAGAGTTTGGAAATTAGAAGAGACGAGCCAGCGCAACATGCTTCACTTGCAGCAATAGCCGGCGCTTCAGCCGTTGCCTCTAACCCTGCTGCAGCTCCCGGTCCAGCAATGGGCCCGGCTCCTACAGCGACACAAGTTCCTCCGGCAGCCACAGTTTCAATGGTTCAACCTGAACCCACGTCGCCTGTTCAGCCAACCCATCCTCAAGCGCAAGTTCCTCCACCGGCTCAGGTCCAGGCTCAACCTCAACCTCACCCGACGACCCCAGCCCAGCCTCCAGTTCAGGAGCAGAGTCAATCTCCAGTTGAACCTAAACATCAGACAGAATCTCAAAAGCCGCAAAGCCCCCAGACACCTCAGAAAATCATTTCTATGCTCGACGTTGACACGCCACCAGCCGCTGCAACAGCATCGACTCCTACCCCAGCCACTGCTTCTGTAGCCACGCAACCGCAGGCGGAGGAACCGAAAGACGTTCAAGAACAGCCACAGCCCCTGTTGGTACAGGAACCAAAAGCCGAAGAAAAGCCGGTTCAGGCCACTGAACGTCCGGAGGTGGTATCGCCTGTACAGCCCGAACAAGTTCAGCATGAGCAACAACAAGTAAGATCTGAGTTAGAGACACCAAAGCAGGAGCAATAGGAGGAGAAGAGCGTTCTAGTCAAAATAGGAGGAGTACTTTGGAATGGTTGAAGTAGTATCACGGCACGATAGCCTTTTCTTTTTAGTTTATTTTAGGGAGAATGAGATGGACATCATGATGGATATGCGGGAGGCGGGTTTGTCGACTGAACCCAACTTAGACTCTCTGCCACCCTTATAAGTCGATTACATGTATGTAATGTAGCCCGGTGTGATGGTGAGCTTTATTTCATTTGAGCGGGTGGAGGAGTATAGTCAAGGAGTACAGGTTACTACAACAAAGATATGACATCCCAGCAGTTTCATGGTTTGATACAGGCGCTGCCCAAGGCTACCATCGACGAAGCACGATAGTTCCATGGTACACTCTAAGTATACACTCAATATGCATGCAAAATTTGGACGGTCAATCTATGCCTCCCTCACTGGGGGTGCGTTATCGTAAATACCAGTGTCCCACACAATCATCTTTCCTGATCGTCGCCAATCTTCGTTAAACAAACCATTGAAGCCCTTCCAAACAGGGCGCACCTGTGTGAGACCGAGAGCCTGCGCCTTCGGGGTCTTGACAAAGTCCTGTAGCCATGGCTCGATGCCGTCGAAACCGACGACGTAGCGAGGGACGGCAAGCGGCTTTTCTGGTCCAAATAGCTCCGAAGTAAGAAAGGGAATAGGGTTGTCGTAAAAGCGATCAGCCTCGTCACGATAGTTCTCCCGCTCAGGAGTGTTTGGCTCAGTGTGAAGAGGTGGTTCACAAGTGAGGGCATAAGCTCGTAGACCAGGGTATACTAGATGGGATCGCCACGGGGTAGAATGGCAAGGCATGAGAAAAAGGGCGAATAGCTCTTCGTCTTTCTCAGGGCCAGCAGAGAAGTGAGAAGTTTGGGCGAGTTGGACTGAGTCTGGGTGGATGCGTTCGTACTCATGACGAAGATACGTAAGAACATTTAGGGGGGCTGGTTGGTGGAAGAAAGATAGGTATCCTGCGAGAAAGACGTTGACGCCCAGGGCAGCCGAGAGATAGTGCTTATTGCGGATTTGAGGCCGAGGACGAGGGTTGTTGGTGGTGGCATCTGGCTGAAAAGTGAAGAATGAGGCGGCAATGGGAGCGGAGAGGATGCTGAGTGTTGGAAGAAGAGGATAGATGAAGCGAACCTCCTTATGAGAGATGAGTGAAAGCGCGCCGATAGTCGTGAAGATGGTATATGCGAGTGTCTTGAGTGTATTGGACTGGCTCGTTGATGATGCAAATGCACTCGGCTGGTACAGAGCCAACATTGCAAAAGGAAGACTAGTGGTGCAGATAAGAGGGAGACCCTGGAGAATGTAGTAGTGCCATGGGTTGCGGCCATAGAAGACGGCGAGGGATTTGGAGAGGTTGAAGTTGAGGAAGTTGTACGCAGGGAATGTCCAAAAGCCAAAGTATAGACGATCTGACGCGATTGATATAACCAAGATCAGAGAACCGCAGAGAATTGCCTCGCGAATCAACGCAAACACGGTAGAAGTGGTGAGCGGCGAAGGACCTTGGAGTGAGATTCGGGTGAGGGTGAAGAACACAATGGTCACCCAGATGAGAACGTTAGTCGGTCGAAGCACGACGGCCAATGCTGCCAGGCACAGAGATGCACGAATCGACCAGAGACTCCTGAGAATAGGCGTGGATTTGGGATTCTCCTTGGTTGTCTGGACAGCACTGACGAGTTCCCAAGGCCAGTAATACAGCGCCATGACAGTGAGAGTCGTTTCAAGAGAGTTGGAAAAGGTACGTGTAGAGCAGTACCATTGCCAGGGGTTGAAGAGTTGAAGAAAGAGCTGCCGCATCAAGTCAGTCAGTGAGTGGCCTGGAAACTTGGATATGTAACTTACTGCAAAGAAAGAGACATTGCTGTTGGCTCCATAGATAGACACAGCGAGTTGCCAGGTGTACCAGTCACCAAGACCAGCAATAACGGCCTGAAGGGCTTTCGGGGCTGCGACGAGGATGGCGGCGCGGAGGATGCCTATGGGGAGGATGTGGCTGGAGATGAAGTCTGCGATGAGATAGGCCCCGGCAAAGAGAGCTGGGTGGAGAGAGGTTCTGAGTTGATGTTTCCATTCCTAGCAAATTCTGTAAGCGGCTGTAATTGACTGTCAAGGTATATAGATAGTATGATAGCTGGTATCGGTGTAAGTGGTGTTTTGCCACCTCGCAAGTGGTAAAACAACCGCATATCGAGGGGGAAACACAATACACACATGAGTATCTGTACGGCAGGTAGATATATACAGAAGATGAGAATAAACATACCCAAGTCAACCATGCACCGCTACTGGAGCCAAAGGCCAAATCCCAGGCTGGCTCAAGAGATTGGAAGAACTCATCTGGCTGGAAAAAGGTAGCTATCCACCAAGCATTGATGAGTCGAATGACAATGATATCACGCAGGAAAACAGATCGATTCCTCTTATTCCGAGCTTCGTCCAATACTTTCCTTGAAACTGCTGCGGACGACATAATTAATGTCCACTGAGCTGATGGCCAGGTATAGTGCGTGCGTCCTCAATACGGAATGCCATAGGGGCTGGACTATTCTAAGGAGACGACAGCTGTTAATTGTGAGAGAGTGGCTCAGACGCTGATTGGCTGCTCATTGGTTGGCAACGGTCTATCATGTGGCGGCGCTGGCCACAAGCCACAGTTTGGACGGCACAGCGAATGAGTTCATCGTTAAGCAGGACGACAAGAAGCAAGACAAGCTTCTATTTAATTAACTAGATATTAAAGTATGAGTATTAGACTGTCTCTGGGTTTGGGGGCTGGTGGTGAGTTAAAGACGAACTGTACGGAGTACTATATGTATCTAAGGTAGGTAAGTAGGTAAGTATAGGTGGTGGTCAACCTCAATTCTACTTCGGTGCAACAAGCACCGAAGAAATATATTTCTGCTACCTACTGTAAACAAATAAAACTCTTCCTCTCTAATAAGCGCATGACACATTATCTTTGGCTACATCATGGGACGAAATACTCCGTAACTACTACGTATGCAATTCTGGCGGCTCAGGCGGAGTTAGGACAATTCCGCTGATAAATGGCGGAGCTGGCGGAACGGGCGGCATCTGGCGGTAAAGGATCCATGATAAGACCAACCTGGAAAGATCTGGCCGAATAGGCCCAACCTGGGAACACGATGGGAAATGGCATTGGTTGGTTCTCTATCTGAATACTCCATCGATATCAATTGACAGGTTGGGGGTCACACGAGAATGAGAGAAGTTGTTACTCAATAGCAAGCAAATAGTTTGGATTTGGTTGCATGTGGCACTTTTGATGGCTGCGTAAAAGAACCGAGACAAACTCTGTTTTCAGAGAAAAAAAGGCTCTCTCCCTACGGCCAATCTGCCAATACACAGCAAGTACCTGTAGAAAGTATAATGACATCCATACAATGTAGATTGTCATCTGGCATCATCACAGTAATAGAGATTTCTTCATTGGTTATCCAAGAAATAGGGTCGTCGGTCAAGTCTAGACCTGCATTGAACCCATGTCAGGTGGTTCTAGAGCCCCTCATTCCCCTCACCCTCTCAGCCTCTCCCCAGATTATGGTGTAGCCGAGCCGAGTTCATAGAGCAGAGCCTCTTTTTAAGTTAACTCATGATGGATGCACACATCATGTCCAATGAAACCATGTCGGGCAATTTAAAATTTTGCGGCGTAGACCAAATAAAGTAATTCGACGTCTGCCACGAAAGCAAGTGATCTAGATTTGGAGAAGGCGACATATGCACGTACATATCCATTGTCTTGGTTCACGACCGTAATAGTTAACCGATGGCATCCATAGGTACTTACCTACCCCTCTCCATCATGTCATGACAAGGCCAGACACTCACTCACACTCACTCACACTCACTCACTGTAGTTATCAACTGAACACGGGCATCTCGGCCGTGGCGGTAGGTCATCCGCCCAGTTCCGCCCTGGCCTCTCACCCAATCAGCTGCGTCACAACCTCAACTTCGCAACATCACGCCCGCACACTCCCACGCTTGGTCGCTCCCACTTGCACTTAGGGGTATAGTGTCGACAAACAACTCTAGATGCGGCCTTGGTTTTGCTGTAATAATTACCTAAGAAATCACTTCCTGTCTCTTTTCCTGTCCGCAACAAGCCTCCGCTTGCCGACAACCGTCAACCGTCAACCCGCTAGTTATCGGTCTTTAAAGAGCAGCCATGTTGTCCTCAAACTTTCAGTTGTTCTTGTCTTCTCTCTATTCTATTCAATTCACCAACAACAAGTACCTTGATTCACGATACCCTCACTTTCTACCTACTCTTGTTGCTTTACTCTACACTACTCTACCAACTCCAACAACATCAACCCCAATTGACGTCACGTATCCCAACCACAATGTCTCCCCACGCTGAAAAGGCCGTCTCTCGGTTCCATGCAACCTCGACCGAGAAGGCCATCGCCATTGAGGAGGAGTACGCCGCTCACAACTACCACCCTCTCCCCGTAGTCTTCTCCCGCGCTGAGGGCATCAACGTCTGGGATCCTGAGGGCCGACACTACTACGACTTCCTCTCTGCCTACAGCGCCGTCAACCAGGGCCACTGCCATCCTGAACTCGTCAAGACTCTTGCCGAGCAGGCTGGCCGATTGACACTCAGCTCCAGAGCCTTCTACAACGATGTCTTCCCCAAGTGGGCTGAGAAGGTCCGCAGCGTTTTCGGCTACGACATGGTTCTGCCCATGTGCACTGGCGCTGAAGCCGTTGAGACCGCCATCAAGATTGCCCGCAAGTGGGCGTACAAGGTCAAGGGTGTTCCTCAGGAGAAGGCTTGGATCTTTGGTGTTTCCGAGAACTTCCACGGTCGAACCGTAAGTTCCAATTTTCCTAAAAAGTAGAAGCAATCTTGCTAACATGTCGCAGATGACCGCCATTACTCTGTCAGTCGACCCCGAATCAAGAGAAAACTACGGCCCTTATGTCCCCAATGTCGGTGCTTTCAACCCCACCACTGGCAAGGCCATCCGATACAACAACATTGCCGATCTCGAGGAGGTTCTTGAGGCTCACGGCAAGGAAACTGCTGCTTTCATCTGCGAGCCCATCCAGGGTGAGGCTGGTGTTGTTGTCCCCGATGAGGACTACCTCGCCAAGGTCCAGGCTCTCTGCACCAAGCACAACGTTTTGTTCATTTGCGACGAGATCCAGACCGGTATCGGCCGAACTGGACGCATGCTCTGCTCCCAGTGGGCCAACATCAAGCCCGACCTTGTCACCCTCGGAAAGGCTATCTCTGGTGGCATGTACCCTGTGAGCTGCGTTCTCAGCAGCAAGGAGGTCATGCTGGTCGTCGAGCCCGGCACTCACGGTTCTACCTACGGTGGTAACCCTCTGGGCTGTGCCGTCTCGATCCGCGCTCTTGAGATTATGGAAGAGGAGGATCTTACCGCCAAGGCTGAGAAGCTCGGTAACATGTTCCGCGATGGCCTCAAGGCTCTCAACACCCCTATCCTCAAGGTGATCCGAGGAAAGGGTCTCCTCAACGCCGTTGTCATCGACGAGTCTGCCGCCAACGGCCGAACTGCCTGGGACCTGTGCCTGCTACTCAAGAGCAAGGGTCTTCTTGCCAAGCCCACTCACGGCGACATCATCCGCTTTGCGCCTCCTCTGGTGATCAGTGAAGAGGAGCTTCGAAAGGGCCTCGAGATTATTGCTGAGGCTATCAAGGAGCTTCCCAATGTTGAGCGTGCCCAGGGCCACTAGACGCAGCCTAAACTTTCAAGATATGGACATGATGGGAAAATAAGGGAAAATAAGGGAAAACGGCGTTTGTGATTTATAAATATGCCCCGGGTATTGTGCCTGGAAACCATAGCGGGAATGGTTGGCGTATGTTCGGACTGCATAGCCAGGGAACAGCACTCTGGCAGGCGTTTGGGATTCCATGTCGGCCAGAAAGCCTTGTACAAGTTGAATACCCCGATTGAATAAAAATGCTGAAATGATCTGTATGTTACTCTGCTGTACACCCGTGCTATCTCTAGATGATTGATAAATGAAAGACTTGGCCAGCCGAGCTCTAGGCGAGACAGATATGTTGCCTTCGCCATGGCCACAAACCAATCCTTGCAACATATTGCAGTCAGACCAGGCCGGTACATAGTTAGATGGTTGTCTGCGCAAGAGGACTGATCTTTCCCAAAAAGTGTCCCCTATATGGCTCAATATGGCAGATCGATCGGCCATGAGATCGCCGTTGCATCATGAGACAAGTGCAGGCAGATACATGAACAATGTTACATACGTTACCTGGCAAGACATCTTAGTAATCTTGGAGACTCAACCTCCCGTCTATCGCAATCGACAAGGAAGACGACGCGTGGGTAACAGCTGACTGTGCTGGCTGCCAAGATACTGTCTTGGTGCCTACTAAGGTATGCTGCTCTAAGGTACGTCTCTGACTCGCTGCAGTCGATTTACCACGAGACGACGCAATTACGGTTCTCTGCAGGAATACATACTTTCATGACTCGCATTACCGGAGAAAAGGGACATTTCTGAAAGCCCAACATATAACACCTGTAACAGTGAAACCCGTGATCGGATCCGTCTCTTCCGTCCGGTGGATCTTGAAACACGGCGGTACGAGCCCCGAGGCACGGCGAAAGGGCCGGTATAAAGCCGCCGATTCGACGGATCCTAAAGCGGCATTTGGAGCGGTAGCATACAACAAACATCCAATTGCATGCAATTGACGCATGAGGGGCCCAAAGTGCGCTCACCATAACGCAGCAGCCCTTACGAATCATGCACAGTATCTGTTGAACGCGTGGCATGCGGTATTGGATGTGGGGATGGATGGACGGTCATGCTGGGTGCCTGTTTGAGGCCTGATACATGAGGTATCGGCCGTATTGCTAGCAGGTTACTTGAAGGATACTACGGTAGGAGGTGGTGGGGGATGAAGCCATTCGTGATAGGCAGAGGCAATCTTGCATATTTATTATCTGGGCCGATGGTACTGGTAGACTATGGATGTTGACCCGACCGATTGATAGAGAAGACGTTGTGTTACGGGAGGATCATTGTCTCGTGAAACTCGCACAATGCGACTGACTCGACGTGAGCAAGTTACAGATTGAGTAAACTGCACGAGGTAGAATCACATACATGAACAATCAATATTTGCGCAATGGAGAGAGAGAGAGAGAGAGAAAGCATGAGTGGCTGGCTGGCTTAACATTTGAGGGATAAGAACAGTTATCGATGAGTAGATCCACGTGTTTGGAGTGTGGTTGGCTGGCTGGCTGACGGTTTACTGGTATAGCCAGGCACACAAGGGCAGAATGATCGTGGGGGTTAATAATGGCAGGGGACTCCATCCAATTCGAGGTCGTATTCTATCGATTCATGAGGACGCATTTTGGGGACTTTGGTGTGTGATCCTACCAGTAAATTCTCGGTATGCCGAACTGAGAAGGCAGAGAGGCACATGTCCAACACATTCATGATAAGAGAAATATCGGGGTTCAGCATCAACATGAGAGATAACTACTAGATAAGAAAGCAATGGATCGATCACTTCTCCAGGTTTTCACTAACTCGATTGAGATGCATCGGGAACGCCAAGAGATAGTAGGTAGTCGAAGCGTATCATTAGCAGCTGTAATTATCAGACAGGAGACTTGTTAAACCCACTGAGATAAGAGGCAGTGTATTTTATGATAAGGAACCTTATTTCTTTAAATAGAAAGTTATATAGTTAAATTATTATTTTTAAAGCTAATTAAAATAATAAAAAATTACCTTAATTAAGTATTAATTTAATTAATAATTTAATAATTAAAAGTCTTAAAGTTATATATAATTATATAATTATAATTACTAATAATAAGTTATTAATTAATAAAATAAATTACTTTTAAAAGAAATTAATAATATTTATTAAATATTTTTTTTAAGTTTAGATATTAGCTTTAAAAGGTATTTAAGTATTTTTAAAATTTATTATAATTTAAATATTCCTTACCTTTTAAATAGTAAAGCTTTATTAAGTTAATATTATTAAGTTAGCTGCCTTAATTATAGCCTTAATTTAAATATATTTAATTTAATTAAAAAGCCTTACTTTTTAGCTAGCTAAAATCTTCTTTTTATAACTTTATTTTAAAGGTTTTATATTAATTTTTATAATATACTATACTTTAATAATAAGTTATCTAGCCTGACTTTTAATTATAATTACTAATAATAATATAATTATATTATTATAATACCTATTAAAAAAGCCTATAATTTAATCCTTATAAGCCTTATTTAAAAAAAAAACTATAATATAAAAAATAAAATTAACTAAGCTATTAATAAAAAAAGCTATAATAAGCTATATAATAAAGTAATAAAAGTTATATATATTTAAAAAGATATAAATAATACTAATTATATTAAGCTAATAGCCTTTAATTATAAAATTCTTTTATTTATATAATCTCTTTATAAATAAAATCCTTTTATTAAAAAAGCCTTTTTTATTAAAAAGCTAAAAGAACTTAATAAACTTAAAAAGAAATTACTTAAAAGAATATATTTAAGCTATAAAAAGTTAGTATTTATTAATACCTTTTATAATAATATATATAATAAATAATTTAAGGCTATTTAATTATAAGCTAAGAGAGTATTAAAAAGAATTAAGTTATAATAATATATAAATATAAAAATAAAAAAGATAATATATTATAAAATTTAAAATTAAAAAAAAGATAATTATAAGGTTTTATAAAGAGAAAATATATTAAGTTTTATATAGGTTTAGGCAGGTTATTAAAAGTTAATAACTTAAAGTTATAATATTAATAAAAAAAAGTAAAAATAAAAATTATATTATATAATATATAACTAGTTTATAATTATAAAAATTAGCTAAATATTAATATATTATTAATATAAATAAGAAATTTATTAAATATATTTTTATTAATTAAAAAAAATACCTTTTAAATAAACTTATTAATTAAAATTCTTTTAAGTAATTTTATATTATAAAAGTCTTTATTAAATATATTTATAAATTAAAAAGGCTTAATATTTTTATTTAATTTATAAATAAAAAGATTTAAATTTAATAATTATTTAATTAAAAAGTAAAATAAAACTTATTTTTATTTTATAAATTTCTTTTAATTAATAATAAAGTTATTAAACTTAATTATATTATATATTAAATTTATATTTAAAAATTAAAAAATATATAAAGTATTAATAATAATATATAAAAGTAATTTTAATAAATAAAATTAAAAATATTTTTAATTAAATAATTAAAAAAATTAATTTATATTATGTTAAAATATATTTCTTTATAATAATATAATAATATAATAATATAATAATATAATAATATATAATATAATAATATATAATAATAATAATATAATAATATAATAATATAATAATATATAATAATAATAATATAATAATATAATAATATAATAATATAATAATATAATAATATAATAATATAATAATATAATAAATAATAATATAATAATATATTAAAAAGAAAATAAGCTTAAAAATAATATTTTAAGTTATTAAAATTAGCTTTAAATAATTAAATTAATTAAAAAATTAAATTATTTTATTAAAATAATAATAATAATAATAAAATTTAAAAAAAATTTATAAAAATATAATATTTAAATATATAATTTAAAAACTTATAATAAAGTTTAAATATTTAATTTAAAATATTTATTATATAATAAAAGATTTAAATAGCTTATTTTTAAGTTAACCTTAGTTAACCTTAGTTAGCCTGGCTAAACCTTAGGTAAACATGGCTTATATATAATCTATAATTACCTTCCTTAGCTTTATATTAAACTTATATCTTATATTAGTATAACCCCCTATTAAGATCTTATTTTAATTAATATTTTCTAATAAATAGTAATAATTACTATTTTTAATTAATTAACTAATATTTCTCTTATAATTATTAAAGCTGCCTAGCTTATAGCTATAATTTAAAATATAAAAAAAAAGACCTAGATTTTATTTACTTATTAAATTAGCTAAATTAAAAAATAATATTTCTTATAATATAATTTTAAAAAGCTTTTAATTAAATTATAATTAAAATATAGCTTTATTTATAATTAATAAAGCTATTAATTAAATACCTTTTTAAGCTAGTAGCTTTTATTTTTATTAAAAAAAGCTGCTAATTAAGCCCTTTACCTTAACCCTTTAATTAAGTTATTAAAGCTTAAGCCTAGTTTA
The DNA here is from genome assembly GCA_017165645.1 of Fusarium sacchari. Lineage (NCBI taxonomy): Eukaryota > Fungi > Ascomycota > Sordariomycetes > Hypocreales > Nectriaceae > Fusarium > Fusarium sacchari. The sequence goes on from JADANP010000012.1 coordinate 650,172, forward strand.
TTAAAATTAACCTTTTTTTTATTTATTAAATTAGCCTATAACTTTCTTTTAAAACCTTTTTTAAGACCTTTTATCTTTAAAGGCTAATTTTAATAAATTATTTTTAACCTTTTAAAATTAACTTCTTTTCCTTTTATTTTAACCTTTTTTTTCTTTAAAACTAGCTATAAAATTAATCTCTTTTTTATAATAATCTCTATTAGTATCTATAAATAACTATAAGTAGCCTAGGCTTATAAAAAAGACTATTAAGTTTATATATATAATCTATATAATATACTCTTTTTTTATAAAATTATCTTTTTAAGTATCTTTAAAAGTCTTATTTTAGCTAGTAAGTTTATTATTAAAAAAAGCTAGCTTTATAAGACTTTTATTAAAAATAAAAGTCTTATAAGGCCTAACTTTAGACCTTTAAGATTAACTTTTAAGATTATTAATAGAAAATATAGTTAATTAAGGTAGCTTTATAAAATTAATTTTATAACTTTTAATAAAAAAGGTAATTTAAAGAAATTAAATTTAAAGACCTTTAATTTAACCTTAAAAACCTTTATTAAAAAAAGTAATCCCTATAAGAGACTATTATTTATCTTTTTTTTAAGAGCTATAACCTAAAGGATAATATTAATAGTCTTTTTAATTGTATTAACTATTAAAAATATTAATTATATAAAATAAACTTTTCTTTTTAATTATTTTAAATAACCTCTTTTTTATAACTTAAGAATATAAACTAGTTTTTTTAATTATTTTAAATAATTTTTTTAATTACTTAATTAAATAGGCTTTTTTTTATAATTATCTTTAAAGACCTTAATTTTATAGCTTTTTATAATAAATTAATTCTTTTAATTAATATAGCCTTTATTATAACTAGCTATAAAGACTTTTTTATTATAATTATCTTTAAAGCTATTTCTTAAGATCTCTTTTTTATGGCCTTAGTTAATAAGGCTTAGAAATTAGCTATTTTTTAGGCCTTTAAAAAAGCCCTTATTATAGCTACCTTATAAAATAGGCTATTTCCTTTAATTATTTTTATAAATCTCTTTTTTATAACTTAATTTAATAAATCTAAAAAAACCTAAAAATAAATCTTTTTTTTTAATTTTCTTAAACTTATTATATAATAAAAGGTCTAAATAGCTTATTCTTAGGTTAACCTAGGTTAACCTTAATTAGCCTAGCTAAACTTTAAATGAACCTAGCTTATATATAGTCTATAATTACTTTTTTTAGTTTTATATTAAACTTATATCTTATATTAATATAACCCTTTATTAAAACCTTATTTCAATTAATATTTCTTAATAATATTTTTATAAATTAAATAAAAATAAAATAAAAATATAATTAAAGTAAGTATTTACTTTTTATTAACTTTTTTTATATAATTTTATTAGAAAAATTTAATTAATAAATAAAAAAGTAATTATAATTTAAAAAATTAAATAATAAAAAATATAATAAATTTAAATAAAAAGAAATTTAAATAAATTTAAATAAAAAATTTTAATAAAATAACCTTAGGTTTTTATAAAATTAAAATTTATATATATTATATAAAAAAAAATATAAAAATACTAACTTAATATTTTATTAAATAGTATTTCTTAAAAAGGCCTTAAAAATATTTTATATTATAAAAGTAATTTAATTTTTTAAAATAATAATTAAAAAATAAAAAAAAATTTAAAAACTTTTTAAAAAACTTTAATAAAAAAAATTAATAAAAAAAATTAAATTTAAAAAAAAATTAAATTAATTATTAAAAAATTAACTTATAATTTTAAAAGAAATAGCTATATTTATAATAAAAAGTAATAATTATTTACTATAGACTTTAATTATATTAAATTTAAATAAAATAATATATGTTTTTAATAATATTAAAAAGTTTAAAAGGCTAAAAATTATAATAATAAAAAATAGTATTTTTATAAAATTAAAGTAATTATTAATTTTAAAATATAAAAAATATAATTAAAAATATATAACTTAAAAAATATGCCTTAAAAACTTATTTTAAAAGGTATTATATATTATTTAAAAATAGATATTAACCTTATATCTTTAAAAAAATTATATTAAATTAAATATTAATAAAATTAAAAAAATAACTTAAATATTATTAAATATATAGGTAATTAAATATTATATAAATTAATATTTAAATATAATTAATATATAATAAATTATATTTTTAAAACTAGAAAATAAATTATATTTCTAGCTAAATACTTATATTATAATTTATAAATTATAAAAAAAGCTAAATAATATAAAAGCTATAATATAATATTATTAATTAAAGTATTTAGGCCTTTAAAGCCTTAAATACCTTATAAACTATATTATAAAAATAAAAGTTAAAAAACTATTTATAGTTAAGTATAATATATATAAATTAAAAAAATTAAAATATTAAAAATATTAAAAAAATTAAAAAAAATATAAAGCTTAAATATAAAATTTAAAATTAAAAAAAAAGTTTTAATTAATTTTTAAAATTATTTTTTTAAAATTAAATTAATATTTATTATATAAAATAGTTATAAATTATTAATTAAGTTTTTATTAGAATTATTATTTTACTAATTAATATAATAAAAACCTTTTATTAATATTAAAATACTTTACTTATATATTTAAAATAATATATAATATTAAACTATAAATTATTAAAATAAATAATAAGCTATAAAAAGGCAATTTAACTTATATATAGCTTAAAAATAAAAGGATTTAAGTAAAAAAAATATATTATATATATAATAATAAAATAGCTTTAGTAAGTCTTTTAAGAAAATAAAAAATAAAAGTATAATTACTTTTAATTAATAATAAATTATTTTCTAGCTTATAGCTTAAGATTATATATATTATAATTTATCTTTTAAATTAAACTTTAAAATAAAGACTTAAATAAAAGACTTTATATAAAAGCTTTTTTTTTATAATTTAAAGCTTATAGAATTATATTTAACTTTATATTAAGTATATAATAATAATTAAACATAAAGCCTTTATAATAATAAGGTTAATTTAATAAAAAAATAAATACTTATAATTAAAAATAACTTTAAAAGTATAAATTAAATACCTTATAAAATATAACTTATAAAATATCTTTTAAATTTAAAATCTCTTAATTAATAAAATATATATTATTAAAAATAATATTTTAATAAAAAAGAATTCTTTAATATTAATAAGTTATAAGTAATAAAAACTATTAAAGAAAAAACCTTAAAAAAATTATAAGTAAAATTATAATTACTTATGAATATTAAGTAAATTAATTAAGTTTTAAAACCTATTTAAGGCCTAAATAAGCCTAAAAGCTAAGAATTAACTTTTAAAAATCTAATTAATAATTTATTTATAAAAAAGGTAAAGTTAATAGAAAATTAAAAAAATAATAATATAAAATATAATTAAGTTTAATTTAAGCTTTTATTTATTTCTTTAAAAAGCCTATTTTTAAGCTTTTTAATATAAATTAAAATATAAATATTTATAAAAAAAAGAAAAATTAATATAGATTTTAGTATTTTTAATTAAGTTTTTAATACTAAAATAATAGCTATATTAATTATAAAGTAAAAAGAAAAATTAATAATAAAAATAATAAAAAATAAATATATTTATAAAAGACTAAAGTTTAAATAAAAAGTATAAAAAAACTATATAAACCTTATTATAAATAAAAAAGGATTTTATTAAAGGAATTTATTATAGGCTTTAAGCTTTTTTAAAGGTTTTATTAATTATTAATTTAAAAAAAAGTTTAAATAAATATAAAAAGACTATTTAAAGAGTTATAAGTAAATATAATTATAATTAAAGATTTTAAGGCTTAATTTTTAAATTAAAAACTTATAAGTATTTAATTATATATAAATCTTTATATATAAATTTAATAAATATAAATACTTATAAAAATATAAAATAAAACTAATAATTTAAAAAAACTAATAATATAAATTAAATATAAATAATATATATATAATTATCTTTATTAAAGAGTTATTTAAGATTTTTATAATAATTATTATAAAATATAATTTAAAGCTTTTATAATATAATATAATAAATATATTTATAAAGCTATTATTTAGTTTTTAAAGTAATAAGAAGTAAAATTAAGTATTATTTTTATATAAAATACTTTCCCTAGTTTAATATACTGCTTCTTTACTAATATTACTTTATCTGCCCTTATATGCAAGGTTAATTAGTTATATGCCCTGGCATATATAATTAATTAGTAGATCTAGTTATTATTAACTTTAAGTTAATTTAGCTTTTGCCAATTAACTTATATAAAAGTTAACCTAATTCCTTTAAACCTTTATAGAACCCTGCTATTACCTTGCCTTTATCCTTATATTAAAAGCAATACCCCCTCTACTATAATAACCCTTTTAGCTATATTAAAAAGCCACTCTTTATATATATTTAAGCCTATAAAGGCAGCAAGGAATATAGCCTAGTCTAATTTAAGGGGATAACCTTCTCTTAAAACCCTCTTTAGGTCTTTTAGACTTAATAGCTTATTATTAACCTAGTTTAGATTAATTAAGCTAAGATAGCCTATATAATAGATTAACCTAATTAGGTTATAATTAAAAATAGCTATCTTAATTAGGTTAGATTAATACCTTAATAAGAAGTTCTTCCTAATAGTAGCTACTATTATATAGATCTCTTTTAGGTCTTTCCTATTAGCTCTTTATAAGACAGGCCTAATAGCTATATTAAGGTTATAGCCAGTTATACAGTAGGCCTAATTATATGGCTATAGGCTATTTTATATAGGTATTATATTGGTAGTTATAATTAATATTAGTAGCTATAATTAATATTAGTAGCTATAATTAACAGGGAAAGTTAGGTTAGGGAATATACTTTATGATAAACTTGGCCTGGTATTATCTTAGTCTTTTGGCTAGGGTAAAGGAAAAAGGCTAATATAGCTGCCAAGGAGTAAACCTATAGGTAGTATTAATACTGCTTAGTTAAGGCAGTAATTGCGCTATTAAGGTAAATAAACCTTATATAATTCTAACTTTTAAGATATAGGCCTATTATAGGGGCCTTATTATTTAAGTATTTATATAAAAAGTTAAAAGCTTAATAGCCTTATTAGGCTAATAGTAAAGGAAAAAAAAAAAAATAAAATAAAATACTTTATAATTTATATATTATACCTTTTTTATAGTAAATAGACCTTAAAAATACCTTAAAGGCTTAAGGTTAAAAATAAGTTTTAAATAAATTATATTATTATTAAAAAAAAATATTTTTATATTTTTTTATATAAATAATATAGTATTTATATATAAAAAAGAAAATAAAAAAGTATTTTTTAGGCTATTTAATAATTTTAGTAAAAGTATATATTTATTAAAAAAAAAAGCTTTAATAATTTCTTAAAATAGAAATTATTTAAAATTAAAGCTTAAAATATATTTAAATAACTTAAATCTTATATTTAAAAAAGATATATAAATAAATTATTTTAAAAATATTAAATATATCTTTAATATTAAAAAAAACTTCTTTTTAATAAAGATATTACTAGCTATAAGATAATTACTTAATATTAAAAGGCTATAAGGTTATTACTTTATATAAATATAACTATATAATTAAATATTATATTTATAATATTAAAATTAATATACTTTATAATTAATTTAAATAAAAAATATATAAAGGCAGTAAATTAAGTTTTTAATTACTTAAATAATATTTATTTTTATATATTAAAGCTTAATTTTAAAAAGGATTTAAGGTTTATAGTAATATATTCTTATAAATAATTCTTTAAATTATAAAAGCTTTTAAGGCTATATAATAAAGCTTTTTAATAGCCTAATAAGATAATAAGTTAATAAGTAGAATATTATAATAATATTAAGAATTAAAGTAAAATTATTAATATTTTTATAAATAATAAAAAAAGGTTTATTTTAAAAAAGGCTATTTTAAAAACTATAATTTAAGCTATTAATTATTAAAATATATTTTTTTTTATTTTAAAGCTTAAAATATTAATTTTTAATTATTTTATAATAATAAATAAATAATTAGCCTTTTAAAAAATTTATTATAAAAATTAAAAATAAAATAAAAATATATAAATATATATCTTTTATTTATATTAATAATATATTAATATTTAGCTAATTTTTATAATTATAAACTAATTATATAATATATAATATAATTTCTATTTTTACCCTTTTTTATTAATATTATAACTTTAAGTTATTAACTTTTAGTAACCTGCCTAAACCTATATAAAACTTAATATATTTTCCCTCTATAAAACCCTGTAATTACCTCTCTTTTATCTATTTTATAATATACTATCTCTCTCTATCTAAGTGTTGACTATCTGTATTTATTCTTAACTTATGTTCCTTATACTGCGTTGCCTTGCGGCCTAATCCAATCTATTACTAACCCGCCGAGCCAGTTTCAGTCCGCTAACATTTCTGGATTATAAGGTTCATGGCAGCAGCTGTATAACCTTAAGACTTATTATTAAGGTTATTATATTTTTTGGCGTAGTATATAATACCTTATATTATGTTATGCTGAAAAATAAGTATCTTATTATATTATCTTCTTATCTAAGACCTTAATTAGCTATACCTTGCATATTGCTATAGGGATATTTTAACTTTTTAATCTCTCTCTATATATTACTATAAAAAGCATTAATAAATACCAGCTTCTTATAGCTTAAATATATCCCTTTAAGTAACTTCTCTTTAAGCTTATTAAGTTTCTCTAGCTTTTTAATAAAAAAGGCCTTTTTAATAAAAAGATTTTACTTATAAAAAATTATATAAATAAAAGAATTTTATAATTAAAAGCTATTAGCTTAATATAATTAATATAATTTATATCTTTTTAGATATATAAAATTTTTATTACTTTATTATATAGCTTATTATAGCCTTTTTTATTAATAGCTTAATTAATTTTGTTTTTTATATTATAGCTTTTTTTTTAAATAAAGCTTATAGGAATTAAATTATAAGCTTTTTTTAAGTATTATAATAATATAGCTATATTATTATTAGTAATTATAATTAAAAATTAGGCTAAATAACTTATTATATATTAAATAATTAAAATATAGTTATAGAAGTTAATATAAAACTTTTAAAGTAAGGTTATAAAAGAAAGATTTTAGCTAGTTAAAAAGTAAGTAAGGCTTTTTAGCTAAATTAAGTATATTTAAGTTTAGGCTATAATTAAGGCAATTAACTTAATAATATTAACTTAATAAAGCTTTATTATTTAAAAGGTAGAAAATATTTAAATTATAATAAACTTTAAAAATATTTAAATACCTTTTAAGGCTAATATATAAATTAAAAAAAATATAATTAAAGTATTTTAAAGTTATTTATAAAAAAAAGCTATAAGTAATTTAAATTTATAAAAATTAAAAAAATAATTTTAAAAAAAGATTTTTATAAAAAAAATAATTAAAAAAATCTTAAAAAAACTATAAATTTAAAAAAAATAAAAGTCTTTTTTAAAAAATAAATTTTATTTTTAAAAAATAATATCTTTTTAAAAAAATAATAATATAATAATTATATAATAAATTTACTTTAAAAAAAATTATTTTAAATTTTATAAAAATTTATAAATTTATAAAAAAAAGTATTTTTTTAAAAAAATATTTAATTTATAAAATACTTAAAAATAATACTTATAATATTTAATATTATAATAAAAATAAGCCTTAAAATATAAAAATAAAATACTTAATTTAAATTAATTTTTATTTTATAAAAATAAATATTATATTTAATAAAAAAGGTATTATTAATAATACCTTTAAAAATAACTTTAATTATAATATAATATTTTTTTTAATTTTTTATTTATTTTATAAAATTAAATTAAAAAAAGGTTTAAAAATAAAAAATAAAAAATTATTTTATTTTATTAAAGTTTTTAATAAAATTAAAATATATATAATAATAATTAAAAAAGTAAAAAATAATAAGTAAAATAAACTTAAAATTATATAAATAAATTAATAAAATAAAATTAAAAATTAAAAAATAAAATTTATATATTTTCTTATAAAAGTCTTTTTTAATATAATACTTATAGTAGTATTATTTTTTAAAAACTTTATAATAAATCTTATTATTATAATTATTAATTATATTATTTAAGTAAAAAAATAAAATAAAAATCTTTTAATAGTATTATTAATATAATATTAATTAATAAGTTATAATTTAAAAATAAAACTTAAAAATATATATTACTTTTATTATAATAATAATAATTTATTACTTTTTTTTATAAGTTTTATAAAGCTTATAAAACAAAAAATAAAAAATTATAATAATAATAATAATAATTTATTTTAATTAATATTTTAAAATTATAAAATAAATTATATTAATATTTATAAAAAAAAATTAAAAAGCTTTAATAAATTTTCTTTTTTAATAAATATTATATAATAAAATCTAAAAAAAAATAATATAAAAAAAATATAAATTTAAAAATATTATTTAAAAATTAATAATAAGGCTTTTTTTAAAAAAAGTAAAAATAATAAAATATAAATATAATATATATATAAATATTATATATTAATTAATAATAATAAAACTTAAAAAAAAGAAAATTTATAATAAAAAATTAAATTTTTTTATAAAAGATATTTACTTATTAAAATAATAAATTATAAAATAATAATATAATAAATATTTTTTAAATTATTAATATTAAATATTATTAATTTAAATTATTATTAAATTTTATTTTTAAAATTTTAAAATTTTATTAATAAACCTAATAATTAAAATTTAAAATAAATTAACTAATAATAAATATAAGCTTTAAATTAACTAAATTTAATAAATTTAAAAAAATATATTAAATTTATTAAAATAAAAGATAATATATTTTTTAATAAAAAACCTTATTTCTTTAAATAAAAAGTTATATAATTAAATTATCTCTTTTTTAAGTTAGCTAGGATAATAGAGAATTGCCTTAATTAAGTATTAATTTAATTAGCGGTTTAATACCTATGCCCGCGTTACTATCCTATATATAACTACTTCTTTGTTAATGAAATAGGAGTAATTCAGCATATGATGCCCTTTTTCTTCTTTTCTTTTCTTTTTCTTCTTTTCTTTTTAGAGTTGACAAGGCAACATGCTCCCTTGTTCTAGCGGCTTTCAAGCACCCAGTCGGTCAAGGAACAGGGGGATAGTTGCGGATCCAACTAGTTAGGACGAGAAGATGACGATCTGGGTGTGAGTGATGACGGTATTTGTGTTTGTGTTTGTGTTTGTGTCTGCATTTGCATTTGTATGTATTGCTTTTTGTGTTTAGTTTAGCTGTCCTGAACTGACTCGACTGTACCCCTACTGCTCAGGAATCATCACGACTCGTGTGTTCAGTTGACGTGATACTGGAAATGGGTGCTCTGTTCCTGACTTGTCTTGTCTACTAATGTTACCATGTCTCACCAGTTTCAATGCCATCATCAATATCCGGAAACATCACTCTCACCATGATCCGATTAGTTCAAAGGCTGCCCACCCTCTCCTAGACCCGAGTCCTATGTATGTACATACTGCTAGCTAACTAACTCAAAAAGTCGGGGAAACCTCATGGGCCTCGTCTGCCTTGTTTCCAAAAAGGGAAGACAACTTGCATGGCAGGGGGTATTGTTGTACCTCTAAGCGGCATGGACATGAGACCTGATGATGGCAGTGATAATGATAATTCTCTTTGGTCGGGCGAATCTATTGTGAGCCTGTTTCGATAGGGATAGAACCATCTGCGGTGCATTGTAGAGTAATGGAACGCCTCCTATTGCGAGTGAACGAGCATCCGCTGACGCCATGCGCCTTGCGTGACCGGCATCGAATTACAATATTAATAACGATTATTTCGCCATCTGAGCTCTCTCTCAGCCATGTCTTCCACGAGCACGAGCACGAGCTTGGCTATAACTTGATCTTACCCAAACAAGGGAGGTCAAGATTTATCTGCGACAAGATCAAAAGTGTTTTGGTTCTTTTGCCGGACCGGACCCTGTCCTATCTATCTTCTTGTCCAGACTATCAGCGACGATCAGCCAATGTTTCTCACTGGGTTGGTCGCACCTCGTGGCAGGGAGCGCTATAGCGGGCCATGGCGTAGATGGAGAAACATGCTCGACCAGTCTTGATTTGAGATGGGGGGGCTGATAGCAGTCAGTTGAGGTGGTGAGAGCATGAGAACGCTTAGTTAACGTTAGTACTTGGAGAGCACAGTCAGTTCATGCATTAGTATCATGACTGCGATCAATGTGCAATGCTTGAAGTCTCGTACAGTAAACTTGGCTGGCGTACTCCATAAAACAAGCCAATTCAAGGTTGTTCAAGACTTGATTGATATTGACATGTTTCATCCTCCACTTGCCAGGTCCAGGTTTCAGAACATGCTACCTACCTATGTACCTTGCCTACCTATGGAGCTCAATTCCTGGTAAACCTGAGCTTCTGGAGAAAGTGGACGCGTGAGAGAGGCTCAGTGGGGCCGGGCGACCTCGGCATCCATAACCTGGCACGGCCAGTGTGGGCACAGTCAGTCAGTGTATGTAGTGATATCTGTGTCCCTCAAGCCAGTTCAAGGCTAATGACTAGGTACGGGTAGGTAGTACTTAGTGATGATTGTTACAGCCTACAATGACGGGATGTTTTGACCAAATTGAGTTTGAGTTTTAAGACGAGGAGGCTTTCTCTCTTACCTATTGTTCACAGATCAGATGTATCACATCATCGAGCTCAGGCAACAACAGCAACAACAACAACACCTCCTCACGAGGCACTCACAACGTTGACAGGAGCAGTTGAAGGCGGTCGAACTTGGCCTGGAATAGCTTAGCTCAGCGTGTAGCATTGCACTTTCAGTTTATCGTTATCATGCACCGCATGATTCCTCGTCGTGTTATTTTTGTCTTTTTTTAGACTGACTTGGGTGCTTGCTTGTTGGGGATGGAGAAAAGAGGCTGCGGCGGTTGTCGGCTGTTTTCCCTTTCTTTCTACCTTGATGTACGGAGTAAAGTGAGTGACTTGACTTGACGTGACTTGACTTGACTCACTGAGTCACTGATTCAATCCATCGCTGGGCTCTTCCAGGGTTTGTCTCTTCTCATCCCGCTCTTGTCTTTGATCCCCTGGTCTTGTTTTGGACTTGGGTGTATCACGGGGTCACCCAAAAGTGATCGATTAGCCTCTAGGTCATCCCCCGCAAAACAGACCCTCTTTGATCATTGTCTCTTTATTGTTAGGTATGCCTAACAGCATGTATTATTATCTGAGGTCAGACAGTCAGAGTCACTTACTCGCTGTTTCTGCAATCTCCAAATGATGCCTCCCCCCCTGCGTGAATGTAAGTGTGTCTCAGTCGTCCACACCCACTCCTGAGGCTGTCATTCTGAGCTAATTCGAGAGGTACTTGCGACTTGAGGCTGATTCCCACATAGATCGCATGTAGCCCCCTTGACACTCAACATCCCTGTCGATTGGAGATTCTCCAGGACCCTCTGCCTCTGACGCCTGCGGCAGTTCACACGCTAATTGACAGGTACAGTACCTACTTCGTACTCAAGGTTTACCTACCCTACCTTACTTTGAATGGATGGAAGCTTTGGAGCTTGGAGCTAAGCAACCTGCGCTGCCTGAGGTAACGCGCCCCCTAACTACAGCCGAGCTAGTTACAGGCTACCGTCCTGGACAGCCACTGCACGCAGCCATTCCCCGTTTTTCCCCTTCTAGAAACCCGACCTTAACTGGGCTGGATTCGTACTGGTCATTCATTCACTTCACCTCTCATCATGACTACCTTACCTAACTCAGTACCTAGGTAGGTATGTATTCACTTTCACTTTCCACGTTGTTACCTCTGTCGTCCAATTTTCCTTTCTAGTTTTCTCTTTCTTTTCTTTACGTGGAGCTTTATCTTGTTTGCCTCAATCAACCTCATGTACTCTGTGCTCTGCTGTTCTTCTTGCTCGCACAACATCTGTTCGACCACCGCCTAGGTAGCTCTCCGGTGTACCAACAATAGGTACAATAAGGTAGGCAGTCGGTACCAGAACTGCGTCTAGGGCGTGTGCGTGTGACGCAACCCCGATCAGCCTGTCCCGACTTCGTTACTTGGAGCCTTGGACTGCCTCTGTATTCCCGTCTGTACCTACAGCACAGAAAGACACTACACCCCATTCAGCAGCACGTACCAATCTCCAACCCGCATAATTCTAGACTCTAGGCATTGCCAATGCCTTCGAGGTGCACGATAACATCAAACCGTCCCATCCCATCCTTCCATTGAGTCACCGCTCTCGTCCACCTCTCTAACCGCCCTATCCGCGTCCACGGTTTTGGGGGGGGGCGATTCTCTCCGATCACGCTCATCATCCTCCCTAAGTTAAAAACGAGTACGGACTGTCCTCGACTCAGGTCAACGGTTGGCGCTCGTATAACGTCTCAGATTGGGTCGTTACCAAAGGCCCAAAGCTTCGCTTCAGTGCCGTGTTAGTCACCTGGCCTGGCCTGGCCTTCAACATCCATACCCCCCGGTCTTGCCAGGCTTATCGGTATCCATCCAGTCCATCAGTGTAAGGATAATGTTCACTTATTAGTCCTAGGTACAGTACAGTGCGGTACCCTGCCCCAGCCTACCTATTCCTATCCCGTCGCATTCTCTGTCCTCCACTATCCTTATCCTGCCCTGTCGCACCAGCATCAAGCACCCCAGCAAGCCCCATCTGGCAATGACTCTGGGTGCTGGCTGTGCTTGTAGGCTGTAGGCTGTAGCCTCTAATAAGGCGAGGCAAGTGAGGAATCGCTGGATCATACCCGTGCAATCCAGTCCCCGGCCGTGATCGCCATTGCTCGTGCCGTCACCATCGCTCGCTGTCACACGCATCCATCCCCCGTAGCTTCTTGTTCGTCTTTCTCCCGTCCTTTCTGTTCCTCTTGTCCTCTCCTCTTCTTTTTCTCTTCATTGCGAACGAGCCCTTGATCATCTTGAATCCCATCAGTTGTTTTACCTCAACACATCCACTAACTCTTGTGTTTGGCTCGATATAGCAGTGCAGGCGCGCAGCGAGTCAAGTACCGTCGATACTCTACCTACGCACCCTTTCGGATACCTACCTACTACCTACCTGCCTCTCAACCTCGCCTCTGAGCTAAAGTCGGGTAGTATTGTCTCGTCTCGTCTTATCCCATCCGTCTTCGGCTGTTCGCCCATAGGGGTCCCTCGTCCTCGGGCACCGACCACTTGATACTTCACCAACCATCAGCGCAGGTTCTCGCCTCCGACCTTTCGTTTATCGCCTTCCGTTTGGTTGATAATCATCACCATCCTCCTCTGTCCCCTTCTCGCCTCTTCCACCACGCCCATCGGCGCTTGCGACAGCTTCCATCTATCGATTACATGACGGCCTGCTCTGTGACACACACCTCCCCCGAATCTTATAAGCCTTAGGGCTACAACGCAATCCGGCTATCTTCCTGCCATCGATAATAACAACCAGGAAGCCATGGCGGCCCGGCAGGAGTCCTCGACCTCCTCGGGGTCCAGGAAGTCGGGCAGTCGTGCTGTAGTAGGACAGTTCAACATCGGCTCCGAGATTGGAAAGGGTAGTTTTGCTCAAGTGTATTTGGGTTGGCATAAGGTACGACAAAACTCCCACCCTTGCTTTGACTTGCTTCCCTGTCATCGTACCAACTTGCGTTGCTTGTTTGTTGCTGCTGCATCATTGGGGTGGCTTGTCCGACTGCTGCTTTTTGGTACCACAAGTCACAGAGCATTTCATAGCATACTTGATCCTAGACAGTCACTGACAATCTTGATAAAGGACACTAAGGCTGCCGTTGCCATCAAATCCGTCGAGCTCGAACGGCTGAACAAGAAACTACGAGAGAACCTCTACAGCGAAATACAAATACTCAAGACATTACGCCACCCACACATTGTCGCCCTCCATGACTGTCTCGAGTCCACAAGCCACATCAATTTAATCATGGAATACTGCGAGCTTGGCGATCTATCCCTGTTCATCAAGAAACGAGAGAAGCTCGCCACACATCCTGCCACGCATGATATGGCCCGCAAGTATCCAAGTGCGCCGAACTCCGGTTTGCATGAGGTTGTCATTCGACATTTCTTGAAACAACTGACTAGTGCCCTTGAGTTCCTACGCAGCAAGAACTACGTTCACCGAGATGTCAAGCCCCAAAATCTGCTACTGCTACCCTCCCGACCCTTCAGGGACCAAAGAAGTCGCCCTGTCATGCAAGCCAGCCAAGATTCGCTGATCCCTATTGCTGGTTTAGCATCTTTACCTATGCTCAAGCTTGCCGACTTCGGCTTCGCGCGTGTGCTTCCCTCCACTTCCCTGGCTGATACCCTTTGTGGATCCCCCCTGTACATGGCTCCAGAAATTCTCCGATACGAGCGATATGATGCGAAAGCCGATCTTTGGTCAGTGGGAACTGTGCTCTATGAAATGAGCACAGGTCGCCCTCCGTTCCGGGCTAGAAACCACGTCGAACTGCTGCGTAAGATTGAAGCCGCCGAGGATGTTATCAAGTTCCCAAGGGAGGTAACTATCAGTGCCGACCTGAAATCTCTGATTCGAAGTCTACTCAAGAGAAGTCCTGTTGAGCGACTGAGCTTCGAGAACTTCTTCGCACATCAGGTCGTTACGGGCGAAATTCCTGGCTTAGTAGAGGATGATATTCCAAAGCCGGTCAGGCAAGAATCTCGGGAGGTGAGGTCAGCCTTTCATGGGGGCTCGCCTTCGTTATCATCGCGAAGTCCCCGACAGACTGGTTACGAATCGCCACGAGACGGCATTGCTTCAAGATCTCCCAGAGATCAGCACTCAAGGTCGCCACAAGCAACAAGCCCGGGAGAAGGTCGGTATTCTCGGCAACCGCATGACAGTCAACGGCCAACGGGAAATTCTCCTCGCGAGGTCGGTGAGGGACTTGGAATTCGCCGCCCAGTTGCACACCATGCAGCGACTGCCCCGGTCCAGCAACGTGTCCAGGATAGGGGGAATGGTCGCGACAAGGGCTCACCTCCTACATCTCTTTTGAACCAGGCACGCAGGGACAGAGCCTTGAGCAATCCATCAATTACAGAAGAGGAGAAGGCGGCGCAAGATGTTGCCTTGGAGCGAGAATATGTGGTTGTTGAGAGACGGCATGTTGAGGTCAACGCCCTGGCCGATGAACTGGCAGCGAACGAGCGATTCGGGGACCCTTCCTCTCAAAGAACAGGAGCCATGACTCGACGATACACTCAACAAGGCGCACCCACTTCTACGTCAGGAGCAATTGCCACTCCGTCCTCTCGCAATGCTTTGGTGACCCAAAACCGCCATGACCGTAAATCATCGTACGAGAAGGCTCTCTCTGCTAGTCCAGGATCAGCCTCTAGTGCTATCTCTAAAGCGATCCAAGACGCCAGCCTGCGTCTTTTTGGCTTCAAGGTTCCCCCCCTGCGTGGTACACCAAAGGGCCCATCGCCTCCCCTGTACCAAGCTTTTCCGACATATCCAACACCCCAGGCCCCAGTCGGCCTTCTAGGTGACGGAAAGAACACTCACGGAACCGACGAGGATGCCCGAGCCGCGCAGGCCATAGAAGAGTTCGCAACACGCAGCGACTGTGTCTACGGTTTCGCCGAAGTCAAGTATAAGCAGCTTGTCCCTCTAGCACCGTCCGCTGATCATATCTTGGGCGGTCTTGAACCTGATCAATTGGAAAATGAGGAAGATGGATTGACAGTTGAGGCAATTGTTGCTCTCTCAGAGGAGGCTCTTGTTCTATATGTGAAGTCGCTCACCCTTCTCGCTAGAGCTATGGACATAGCTAGTGTCTGGTGGTCCAAGAAGAGCCGGGGAGAGACGGGCACCGGCCTATCGGCTGCTGCTGCCCAGAGCATTGTTCAGCGCATAAACGCAGTGGTCCAGTGGGTTCGACAGCGATTTAACGAGGTGCTGGAGAAGTCGGAAATCGTCCGCATGAAGCTCACGGAAGCGCAGAAGCAGTTGCCTGAAGACCATCCCAGCCACCCGTCTAACCACGGAACCGAATCGATTGCTTCCTCTGCCGGGGGCGCGACCAAGCAGGTTTACTTGACCCCTGGCATAAGTGCCGAGAAGCTCATGTATGACCGGGCACTTGAGATGAGTCGCGCTGCCGCAATTGACGAAGTTACGAATGAGAACCTCTCCGGATGCGAGATTTCGTACATCACGGCCATCCGAATGCTCGAGGCTGTTTTGGACAACGATGACGATTCAGGTTCGGATGCAAGAAGGTTGTCGACGGGCAAAGAGGATGAGCGAGATGCTGTCAAGGAAACTAGCGGTGGTGAGCTTGATAGCGATGAGGAGGCCCATGTTCGAAAGAGTAAGTCATACAGGAGTATGTCATCCTGGACGAGGCTAACAAGACATTAGTGATCAAGATGATCACAGGACGACTCGCTGCCGTGCGTAAGAAGCAACAAATGATTGCTGAAGCCAACAGCAAGACATTACATTCTTATCAGCAGACAACACGTCGTCGAAGCGGTGATATCACACCACGCAGTGTCCCTTCACATGCATCCTCCTAAGTCGTGGACGATGAAACCTGTAGCAAAGCATTTTAACTGATACAACGATACCTACCATACCATTCGGAGATCTTGAATGATCTCATGTCTTATCTCTATCATATTTGGATTCAAGGCGCCACGGAGCTCGGCATGCGGCTCACAGAAGCACGTCAGCAAACAGTCATTCGGTACAGGATCTATGTGGAGTCGGCGTCCAGGATTTTTGTCATTTGCTCACCGCCGGGAGAAGCATCTCATAAGTCGGCGTTTTTGGATTGGTATTAGCTAGTACTTTCTTCTACCGTATTCTTTTGTTGCTATTTCTTTTCCAGAGGACCACCTCTGCATTTTGGATTTGGGGCTCACTACGCCCAGACTTGGAGCTACAGCAGCTTTTCAGGTGGAAGATAAGAGGAGGTATTTACTGGTAGGTTTGTGTGTAGTTGAACCGGCACAAGGGCCAGTCATTATAGGTTGAGAGTTGGAGGTTCTCAGACATGTCATGCTATTCAAGAAGAGAGAGATATCAAATCCCGGGAAAGGGGTGAAAATGAGAATCAATAACAATACCCAGGTCTTCAGCTGTGAGCCTTGGATTTACACTCCTTTGTCCATTTTCTTAGTGAGATTTATCAGAGTGAATTGGTAGCAGGCCGGTTCGGTCCTTCTAGTGACCATTGAATTGTTCGGTCCAATCGCTTTGTTCATTCAATGCCAAGTAATGTTCTCACAGAGCCTCCGCTCGTTCAATGACAGGCTGTGGTACAGTACATCTTGTTCTCCGTTTTGCCACTGCACAGTTATTGACCGTCGAGAATGGTATATATAGAATTGGCACACATGGAACAGTACTGATCATTACTTTAACATCAAATTTCCTTAACATATTGAGATAGCTATGACTGGAAATCGCGATTCTCCCAATTTGGTACTATTTGATGTCCCTCAGGAGCCCAACCCTAGAGCACCACCAGCTCCACTTGACTTGCTCTCAACCGTTTCATCCGTTTTTCACCAACGATCAGAGAGGCTTCAGCGAGAAGCCCTTGCTCGTAAAGACGCAGAGATCGAGGCTGGATTCGTCGCTACTCGAGAAGCGCGGATCAAGGAGAAGCTCGAAATATTGGAGGAAGAAGTGGAGTGGGAGGAGGAAGATACATCAGAAGACGAATGGGACGAAGAAGAGTATGAAGATGAAATTCCTTCCAGGGAAGATGTCGAAGCTTTTGTCAATGGCATCATTGATAAAGAAGCCACACGCTCTGTCCTTGAGCGTGCAACAGGAGAAACAATAGAGGACCATAGAAAACGAATGGAAACTCTTGAGGACCGCATTCAGGGGTATCAACTCTCCAAGGCCATGCTCGAAGACATCCGAGGAGATCCTCCAAGGTACGTGGAAGGGTTCCCAGTGAACCTCGTCAGCGCTTTTTTGCGCCTACGCCCTCGCATTGACGTGGGGGATACGGAGGGGTTTATTTGTCTTCAGTGTCAAGTCAAAGGGAAACGGTGCTCGCGAAACATGAAGTATTCACCCGCCTGCGAGCGATGCAGACGCCATGGAGACCCCTGTTTGGTCAAGGACTTCACCCACCCTGTTGCAGTGCGTTGGTGGTTTGCTAGGGGTCAAGAAACCGGCCACATTGAACAGGTGGAGTTAGAATGGTGGTTGGAGAGGCTGGCGAATAAAGGTCGGACAGAGGGCATCCAGGCCTTGCCAGTGTGGCCTGAGGTCGGAAATAACCCAAGTTATAATAGTGGTGAAGAGGAGGAGTTGCCTCAAAAGTGGCAACACATCTTGAAAGGATCCGCCAAAAGGAAAACAAGAGCATAGTAAAGCGAAAAGGGCGACACGCATCCATTCATTCTTGGTAAATACCCCCATCTATCCCATGTCAGCCTTTCCCATTCATCAGTCAAAAAAGCCAGTGCCATCTCTGGTCATAGACAAGTTCCCAGTCAGAACCCGCAATCCCATCCGCCCAAATCTATGAATCCCGTTTCCCTCAGTTGCGTAGTTGATGCGCTTGAGTGAGATTGTGATTCCCGATGTTTCCTTTCCCATGAAATTCGCATAGAAGAAAGAAGTGAAGCACCAAAGTAACTTCACAGACCTAAACATATCCCTCCATTTTCCGCCATTTCCTGACCATCTTCAACGGAATGCGAGCTGAGGTGGATGCCGCATATTGGCTACGCCTGATTCCTTTAGCCTCACATCACGCTTGCTCTTCCGTTTCTTAGGGCTTGTTGGTGGAACAAATGTGTTGCCAGCGAGAGCATCTAGAGGAGTTCTCGAAACAGGAGAGATGCTGTCTGTGAGAAACTTTGACTTGGTCCTCTCGAGAGCCGAGAGAACGTTTTGCCTATAACGAGGATTGGGATTGTTAGGTGATCTTAAATGCCTCTCTAGCCCGGGTAGGGGAACATTCGCAGTATCGTGAGTCCGGGCTCTTGGAACTCTCCTGCGTTTTGATGGGAATTCAGTGTTCGCTGAACTGTTGGGGTTACGAAACCCTTGCCAAGGAGGTTGAGGCTTCTTGAGATTTGTGGTAGACTCTCGTACAATGCCGCATGGACGTGGTGGCACCGAGAAAGACGGGGTAGTCTTACTAGTGGCAGTTCCTGGGCTAGATTCTGCGGCGATCTCCAGAACGCGGCCTCTAGACTTTGTGGTCGTAGTTTCAAAGCGCTTAGGTGTCGTCGTGAAGTACTGGCTGATGGATGAGCCTGGGCTTCTTGTAGGTGTTGGTGGATTGCTCGGTGCAAGATCAGGTAACACCCAAGGCATCGGTTTGAGCTTATCTTGAGGTTTCCAAGAAGACAGTGTTCGAGAATCCATTCGTTTGAACAGTTCACGATTCTTCGGAGGAGGACAAAGCCATGCATGCATCTTCGCACCATAAGCATTGATTCTCTGTAATGGGTCGACTTTCAGACAGTTCCAGACGAATTCAATCCCTTCGAGAGAGGGTTTTGTCTGCATTCCATTGAATAATCTGGCGAGATATTCGATTATGTCTCCTTGTTCCATCTTGTTGAGCTCTGTGTCATGGTTATCAGATGCGAGGAGGAGTAATGCAACAACACCCAAGGACCAGATGTCGACAGCCGCAGTGTGAGCTTGCCCACCCGCCGCGAACTCCCTTTGAAACTTATTAGCAAGTGGCTTAATTGCGACTCAATTGACGTACGGTGCTTGGTATCCTGGTGTTCCAGCATTTGTGATCATTCTGCTGCGTCGAGGCACGGCAGAATTGCCAAAGTCTGAAAGCATGACTCGATGATACGCAATCTTAGGCGAGTACGCCAGGAGAATATTCTCTGGTTTGAGATCACGGTGAACAATGTCTTTCTCGTGGAGATAACCAAGACCACGGACAACTTGACGTATAATGATCCGTGAGTCGAGTTCCTTGACTGTGCCATGGCGTAGAATGAATGACATGAGATCACCACCAGATGCAAGTTCTGTAAAGGTATAACTAGAACCATCAGTTCATGTTTATACAAATACATGTATATATAAGTCTCACTTACAGGGAGTGTGGTGATGAGATAGCATCCACGTAAGGAAGGATGTTAGGCTATTGCAGATTAGCGAGACTCGCGGTACCAGCGCGAGTCGACTTACATGTCTCAGCTGGCGCAAGATGTCGGCTTCCTGAAACTTGCGGCGGATATCCTCTTGAGAATTCTTCCCTTGAATCCTGTCGAGATTAATCAACTTGCAAACTAACTGCTTCTTCGTCTGGACATCGTTTGCCAGGCAGACGACTGCTTCCGCTCCTTGCCCCAGGCAATGGCTACTGATGTGATACTTGCTTGCGAACAACTAGGCAGTTAGTTTCAGGATCCAACTGGTAAGAGAGTGATCATTCAAGCCAACCTTGCATTCCTCCAGTTGTAAGGAAGTTAACTCATGGCGAGGAGGTGGCTGATCTTGTACGACTGTAAACTTCTAGTATGGTCGAATTTCGATCACATCGCCGCTCTGTAGTAGGTAGCCAGGGCTTATATCCGGACCAGAACCAATGAGTTGGCCATTGACAAAGGTGCCATTTGAAGACTTTCGGTCCCGCACGTAGACATGGTTGATAGTTGGCTCATACACAACAACATACACTTCACAGTGGTTTCGCGAAACTGCGATGTCGAGGTCATTGTCGACAGCCAGCGTGCTGTGTGTGAGAGTGAGCTTGTGTGACATGCATTTCATGTGGAGATTTGCTCACTTTGCACGGGGGTCTCGCCCGATCTTGAAGATTTCTCGTTCCCACACTGGAAACACTTCTGAGAAGCAGGTTAGAAACAACCAGAGGAGGTGGAGACCATATGAGATCTGAGGGGCAGGGCAGGGCAGGAAGAGCGTACGCTGAGATTGATGTTCGCTTCTGGTGTCTACTAGATGAAGATATGCAGCTGGACTTTCTTGCGACGCGCGAGTCGTATCCTCTTCCATATTGAGGCTCACAGATTTTGGATCTGGTTCCTCTGCTCGTACGTATAGTGTAAGTGGTTTCGTCGCTGGATTAGTTGGCGCAGTAAGATTTGTGTAGCAAGATCACGAAATCGTTGGTTTAGATGGCGATGGTGGTTGAGTAAGGTAGTGTAAATTCTTCAATTAGCGGCTGATTTTCTCGTCGGTTGCAATTCCTATTGTCGTAGTTGAACAATTGCAGCCGTTCCTTGCCTCCTTCCTTCCTTCCTTGCTTGCTTTTCTGCTTCAATTGCCGGCCTGGCACTGGCACTGTATGCGCAGGACAGTGCCCCACTCAATTGGCACTGAACCCTTCTCTTCTCAGGTCGTCGCCCACCCAACTTTTTGGTGGGGCCTTCCACGCTGTGAGATGGACTGGAAGGAACGATGGGGTTCGGTCACGTGCTCTAAATGGGGTTGCATACACAAAATCGTAATTCTGCCCTCCAAGCTTCAGAAGTTTGTTCCTTATCCCAACACGATTCTCATCCACGAAAGAGTAAGTTTACGCGACCCGACCCTGGCCTACAGCTTGTAGCTTGCAGGCATGGTGCTTGAGCTTATGCCGCCGCAAGCTATTTGTCTTGTTGACGGCATTTCGCATGCGCACCACGGCTGCTAACATCTTTTAACAGCATCGTCAATCAAGATGAGAGCCAAATGGAGGAAGAAGCGGGTTCGCCGCCTCAAGCGCAAGAGAAGAAAGATGAGGGCTCGATCGTAAGTTGCACTCCTGTCATCGACCCGTTGACAATAGCTAACCATTGTCATAGCAAATAAACACCTCGCTCCTCAACCTGACTTGACTCATCTCGCATGATGTTACGACTTCACACGCACAACGATACTCTAGCCGAAGCTGCGAACGCTACCTTGGCGCCTTTGGGATGTCCCGCAACGTTATGAGCTGGGATTTGACTTTGGGAACTACGTCACGGTGGTGGAACCCCGCACTTGAGCGGCTGTTGGGCACACAATGAACATTACGGGGATGGGGATTATGACAATTGGACGGTCAGGAACCAGGCGGTGTTAGGATCAAAGACCATCAGTCATGCTCGCAAAAGACGATGCAATCAGAACTTGAATGGCAGTTCTAAGACAAAGAAATACAGAGTATTCCTCTGACTATTTGCGTGCTTCGTGACTGTGCCCTCGTGAGACAAAGCCTTGTCGCGCGCTAGCTGTCGGCCAATTTTTACAAGTCCTCCAGTCTCAGGCCAATTGCTCTACTTCATGCATCGTGATTCCAGTTCGTTCATCGCGATTGATTTCGCCTTTCTTATTTTTTAAAATTGACGATGTGTTGTGCGCGACGCTCTGTCGCATTCAGCTCGACGTCACAAACAGAGTAGCGCTAAACCTCTGTGGAGCTAGGTACCTACCTAGGTACCTACTTGTGGGATAGAATTGAACTGCATCAACCATCAATTGAATGCATAAGATAATATACGAGATCACCACTCTGAAGATCTTCCATACGACTATTGTAGAATCAATCCAATCATTCCTGAACGCAATTCTTCCACATAACTTATCTCGATGCAACTGCGAGTTACGTTCTCGCCTTTCACCGCCTTCCCTGTCCGGCCGGCTAAACGGCGGACCCTCTCTTTCTGCCGTTGAAAGTCAAAAAAATTCTAGTTAAGACCTTGTCTGTATCAACAGGACCTGAACTCAAGATTACATACGAAATCGATAATCGGCCATCCAAAATGGGGAGTGAAAAGCGCAAGAGAAGCGGAGAGTCGACGAAGCCAAAGAAGAAGGTCGTTATTGATGCGCCTCCTTTATCAGCGACCGTCTCTTCCGTCCTCAGACCCAAGTTCTGCCCTCCCGTGATAGGTAGCAACCACCACCTCTGCTTGGGCCCGGTGCGACAGATATTGACTGATCTCGAATAGCGACGGCTGTTGGGTTCCAAGTACCAAAGAACATTCCCTTCCACTCATATGCGCCCAAGAATGGCGCCAAGTCAAAAAGCAAGCAGCCAGAATCGGCTGCCGAAAAGGATTTCCTGCTGCACTCGAATGCGCATCGATCTATGGACTACACGGTCAAATCGGACGAGCCGAGAGGGAAAAAGCCAGCTTTGAATCACTTCCTCGGAATATACGACCCCAAGACAGGAAAACTCGAGGTGGTCGAGGCCAAGAAGATGACAATGCGGGCTTCAGTACGAGCAAGGCAGGGCGCAGCTGTCACTTCTGGTCAGCGCGATAATACCCAGGTACGCCTACATCCATTTCCTCTAAAAGGGCAATATTCTAACGAAGTACAGACAATGCTACAGCTCAAGACAGACCTCGGCCAGACATTTGGTACCAAGAAGGCCAAGAAGGCCATTCAAGAGAACGTCTTGAACGCTATCGCACCGCAAAAGAATGCCGGGGAAGAGCCTGCCAAGATTGATGCAGCAGCACGTGCTATGCTCAACTCTGTCGGAGAAGTCACGTCGACCATGTCATCGAGAGAGGAGTTACAAGCGGCTGTGGATGCCGCCAAGCCTGTGCCCATTGCCAACATGGAAGCGATCGAGATCCAAGACGTTTACGATCCCAAGAAGATCATCGGAGCCGATATCCTCAAGCTGGTTCCCGTTCGAGAATGGCAAGAGAAGGTACAACACAAGGAGAGCATTCAGGTATCGTCACGCTTTGTTGCCGCTCGGGTGAACCGCGTGGCAGGCAACGAGGAGGCCGTGGATCGACTACGTGTACTGCGTTACTTCTACTTCGTGCTTCTTTTCTACCTCCACAGCAAGCCTGGCAAGGCCCGTGGCACCCGAAGCATTGCACCACGAGAGAAGCTTAGAGAGTTCCTTGCTCCCGCGCCCGAGGCCGTGATCGAGAGTATTCGCCGCAAATTCTCTGACCGTGGCGAAATGCGCAAGTTCCACGTGGATCTGCTGATAACACATTGCTGTGTTTTCGCAAGCATCATCGACAACTTTGAGGTTGACACACAGAACCTACGTGACGATCTGAAGATCGACCAGAAGACCATGAATGCCTACTTCCAGGAGATTGGCGGTCGCATGAAGCATGTTATAAACAAGGATACGAAACAACAGGTTAGCGTAGCCCGTCTAACGCTGCCATTGAGCTTCCCCAAGCAGAGGCAATTTGCCCCGAAACGCCGATAGGAACGGCCATTCAACGGATGGGCCCGCAGATGCGAAGAAGAATGATTAGTTAAGAGGAAGCGTGTGAAGGAAGGGACAGTGTGAGCGGGTGGTTATTGTGATGAATGAAAAGAAATTGCATGCTGAATCTTTCGGCAAAGGAGTTTTGCGGATGGACCGGGGATGTCAACGTACCTTGGGCTTCAGTAATTCAGTGCCTACCAAGATAACGTAGTTCGAATGGATTGTTCATATACGTTATATATACATACCTACTTCATTAATCGAGACACTTTTTGGCTGTTTCGTGATTGGTCCGGGATATTTCAGCATGCTCCTAGCTCACCTGAGCTGTGGACAGCAAATATGAGGTAACTATTTACGGAGTAGAGCCTGATGAATGCTGTGTAATAACTCGAGCATTATGCAAGTCAGCTATCAATCTTTCTACGATATATTGCACAGTCAAGTTCAGTCAAGTATTCGTTTTATGTCCAGTAATCGATCTCCCTGTACGGAGTAGACCTGGCTCTGACAACATCTCCGCCTCCCGTGCCGAGGCATCTCGGTACGCCAACCGAGTGGGGATTCAAGATCCGGGGTAATTCAATCACCCATGTAAGTAAAATACCCAAGGTTAGAGAGAACAAGCAGTCGGCTCAACTTCTCCTCTAGTAATCCTCTTCATCATCAATCCTTCAAGTCGCTTCTCCTCCATTCATCTGGCATCTTCATTTCGATTATCCTCCTCTCAGATCCTTTACACTACAGCCTACAGCTTTCAATATGGCAGAAGAGTCTACCCTGCAACTCGAATATCGCGGCCGTGTAGCCGTTTTGACCATTTGTAATGAACGAAAACTCAACGCCTTCAACTCAGCACAATACTATGATCTCGCTCAGAAGATGCGAGAGATTGCTACCCATGACGAGGTTTTCACTACGGTGATTTTGGCAAAGGGCCGATACTTTTCAGCGTGAGAACCCTCCATCGGAGCAGTCCACAGTGTCTTCCAAACGACGGACAACCACTATAAGCATGAACATAACTGACTGTTCGCAGAGGAGCTGACGTGGGAGTCTCTCGCGAGATAGCCGGAGACGGGAAAGCAGTCCATAAGCAAGTCTTGCAGGGCTTTGTCGCTCAAAACCTCAACATCACCCATGCATTTGCAACTCATCCCAAGGTTCTCGTCGTTGGACTCAATGGCCCTGTTGTGGGCCTTACAGCTGCACTCATTGCATTTGCTGACTTTATTTACTGCGCGCCGTCGACCTTCCTCCTCACACCTTTCTCGTCCATTGGTCTTGTTGCTGAGGGTGGTGCATCGCGAGCACTTGCACTGCGTCTCGGACCTGCACGAGCTAATGAAGCATTGCTCATGAGTCGCCGCATTGGATCTAAGGACCTTGAGCGCTGTGGATTTGTCAATGCCATCTTTGACGAGGGCGATGATGTCAAGTTCAGGGCTAGAGTGTTGCAAGAGGTTGACGAGAGGCTGGGAGACCATCTTATCGGGGATAGCTTGATCGGAATTAAGAAGCTGATCAGGAAGCCTGAGCTGGATATTCTAAATACACAGAATGTCCATGAGGTTTTTGCTGGGCTGGAGAGATTCATGACGGGTGTACCTCAGGAGGAGTTTGCAAAGCTTGCGAGCGGTGCGAAGCGACACAAGCTGTGATGACTTGCGCTTTATTATCTATACCAGAGAAGACAACGCGAAGCCATAAGACTCGACTCGGACATGTGCTTTCTCGCTTTACGATCCTGTGTCTTTGGTCAAGGCAGCAATGGCGCCACTGAGGCAGATAAACCTTATGAGACATTGACCTTTGAGATACTGGCCTACTATAGGGGCCTCATTGTTTAAGCCTTTGTTTGGAAAGTTAAACGCTTGATGGCCTCATATAAGCCTGACGGCAAGGGGGGGAAGTGGTTCTGTATCTTTTCTTCACCCAACTCACAAGGTACGCTGCTAAGCTAAGGTGAGGACTGACTATTTTTCACTACATTTATTAGTTGTATATAATATATGCTAGAAAGAGCTGTAGTTTTGCAAAATATGCACGGTAAATTTTCTCTGCTTCTGTCTCTGCTGACCACTTCACGGAGAATTGCTAATTAGGATTTTTAACCCCAGGCAAGGTTCAACCACAGCTGAGAATTTATCTTGGGAGGCTAGATTTTCGCAAAGGCGTACTCAAAAGAACTACACTTTTAATCACACAATGCTGATTTTAAACCTTGTGCAGCATTAAACCGAGCTCAACGAGACGCCTTCGTACAGTATAAATTACAGTGTCAAGACGATACAATATACCGTGACTTTCCGCATGTATAAATTGCATCTGAATCTCTCCACTTCACTCTTTCCATAGCTCTTATCCGAATTCGGTTGTAGTATACAATGGTTGACCTATGATGAGCACTTGGCATCAGAGAGAAGGTTCAGCTTCTACACTTGAACATGATGTATCCGTGAACTGAGGTCATAGAATTGTTTTGGTCTTTTTAGCCGAGCTGGCAAGTGCCAATACATCACTACCTAGTTGTATTATCGTCAATCACATATCGAGGCCAGCCAGCGTTTTCCAGCCAGGACTGTCATAATTGGTAGGTTGTGAATAGTCTTCGATTGCCAAGTGTTGCGTATTCTCTATGCTAGCAGACCAAACAATAAACTGACTCGTTGCCAGAAGTCGTTGGATGACTTGGAGATTCGGTGTTTTGCTGCTTCATCTAGCTTGGAGTGTCGGTAAACATTGTCCTCGAGGTTCTGGAACGAGCTGCCTGTTAACTCTGTGTTGCCGATGCAACGCCGCAAGAGGGCAATATCAAAGAGCCATTGTGTGAAGACATCCGTCTTCTGCTCGGCACTGAGACCAGGCTTCTTCTCTTTGGTATCATCTTCAGGCTTGGGTAACTCCTCTTCTGCACTGGCCTTCTTTTCATCGGTATCCTCTGCATTCTCATCCTCTGTATCATCTTCTTCCGTATCCTCCTTTGCATCTACCTCCCCCGACTTCTCGTCTTTGACGTCTTCCCTGTCGTCAACTGAGTGCTCCACCACTGCCACCTCCCACATTTTGCATAGTTGCTCGGCCAGGTGCTTCTTCAACACAGACACGGCAGCTTTTGTCCAGAGATCAGCCCCCTCGTCCGACATAGACAGTGATAGTGATCGTAGGAACTGGAAAACCTCTGGCGAGGGCTGGTTAGGTAGCGCTGGTTCTCCATCCCAGAGTGGTCGACCCACCACAAGTCGCTGTGAAAGTCCTTGCCTAGAGAACTCTTCTAGAGTAGACTGTGAAACTGCCAAAGCCACCTTCTCATGCATTGAAGGGACGGCCTTCAGGCCAAAGTTCTTGATAGAAGGGCGATCTGGTAGCTGATTTCGAATATCTCGTAAAACACGAAGGAAGTACATGGCTACTTTACCATTGCGCAATGACTCGGCCCGCTCATCCCAGAGACTTTGGATCTGATCTTCAAGCTCCTTGAAAGACTTATCAAGCGTGGCATCCAGCCTTTCTTGCAACATCTGGGGATCTTCTTTGCTCAAGAGTTTTTGTCGAGCTTCGATCGTCTCCTCATCCTCAATCTCGTCGTAGTCATTATCCCAGCGCTGCCGTCTCAATTGTTCAACAACATCCTTGACATCGTCGATGACATGATACCATGATTTGTAGGAGTGCGCTGCTTTGGAAACAGCATCATTCCGTCCATAAAACCGAGACACGACCTCTTGCACGAATGGGGCAGCACCACCCGCAAGAGCTTCATCGTAACCGTCTTCGTGCCAGATGCTCACATGTTCATCGGTGATACCCTCTTTCCATCGTCCTAGGGCTGCAGAGATCTCTGACCCAACTAAGCGGAGCTTGCTGACCTTTGTATCGAGGACTTCGAGCATGCGCGAGTTGATGGCTTCACGGAGAGAATCCTGCATTTCTGATGGATCGATACCTCGAGCCTTCCCACCATCTCTAATCCAAAGCTCCAAAACACTTGTTCGAAGCTCCATAATCGACTTGAATTCGAACATTGTGTCCAGCGTTTTCTTCAGCCCGTCGAGGAGAACCTCTGATCCCTTCTCGGACCATGCAGCTAGCATCTCACGAGCTTGGCTTCCATCCAGGTCGTCATGTCGAACAAACGGCGTGAAGTACTGGATTTCTTCGTCACACCACCGTTCATATATGTCTAACCGTAGCCCTTCAAGCTGCTTGAGGCCGGAGTCAGCTAGGAGAGGGTAGCTCTTGAGACCCGAGAGCGCCAACGACAACCTGCCTGGCACTAAAGCTTGCACATCAAGAAGGGTCCTCGAATAGAGCCTCAAACTTTGAACCACGTCATCAGCACTCCTCTTCCGATTATTCTCTTCCACCTCAAATGCCAGCCCCATAGCCTCTGCTCTCACATGGAGAAAATGGCGGAGGACGTCTCTTGCTCCAGAGCTTGTTGCTAGGCTGTATGCACATAGTGCCTTTTGCACGTCTTCCCTCTCCGTCTCATCGCCCGCTCTCTCAAAGACCTTCTCGACGTTCCTGAGCAACCTTCGTCGTAGCTTGCTAACGGATGCTCTCGCGGTTTCAATGGCTTGGCGACTGCTGGTATCAGTCGCATCGTCCGAGAGACTCTTTATCAAAAGTCGACTCAGAACCAGGACCTTTGTAGAAAGTACCAATCTATCTCCCTTCTTGGCATTGTCGCCCAGTCCACCACTGCCCTTGAGTATTCGCCCAACAACTAGGACACAGGCGTCGAGTAGCCTCAACCGTGCTGCGATTGAAGTAGCGGATTTGTTCTCCTTCGCGACAAAATTTGCGAGACCCGTAGCCTTGGCGCTAATCACAGCTCTGCCGCATCGGCCACCCATCTTGCCTAGAAGCTCCTGAACGACATCGTTGTCATCGCGCATGTGCACAATAGTGTCCGCCGTGCCTAGCAGATCGCGATAGGAGCTTCCCACCTGAGTGCACAGGCGGGTTGACTTTTCTTCGATTGCAACATGGAGGCTTTTGTGAATAGCTCGGATCTGTGGGAGGGTGTTATTCGGAGAGAAGACCTGGGCGGACGAGGTGAGCTTCGAAGTGTCGATATCGGCCATTGTTGCGCGAGAGCAATAGATTATATAGTAGCGGTGTTACCTGTTGATAGGCATCTGCTCAGTATTTTGTCGCACCCAGGTTCGTATGGTCGTTGGAAATTAAAGGAGAGGCGTTGGAAGGTTGTAGGTTAGCTCAAGGGAAGCTGTCGGGTTCGAGCAACGTGGAGTTTAGCCCCGCCATACAAGGGTCGACCCGCCATAGAATACTAGGTGTTAGTTACCTACCAGTAGTCAGGGGACTTCCATGTGCATTGTGGCAGTCAAGTGTTAAATGGATCTTCACCAAATTGGATGTATCTTTCTTTGATGACGCTATTAACCAAGTCCTTAATGAATTTAAATCTATAGTCTTGTGCTCTTGACAACTGCTGTGTTGATACCTGACAGCTCTCCTTGGTATCCTCCCTTGGGCTCGCCGCCTTGCCAAACAGGCTTCATGCTCTTCAGCTTCTTTTGCTTTGCTTCGTACTGCTTGCGCTTCTTGACTCTGGGGTTCCTGACGTCCTTGCTTCGCTTGGGCGCTAGACCCTTGTTCTTCTCGATGGCATATGTGATCTTACGCTTGCCGTCCTCACCAAGCTCCTCCTTCTCGACAACTCGATCTGCCTTACTGGCAGCAGCGTATGCTGCGTAGCGGGCGGCCTTGTCCTCCTTGTTCTTCTTTGACTTTTGTGCCACCATATCGTAGTACTCATCCTCGTTGTCGCGAACAGTCTTGGCCGTTGTGGTGTCCTCATCATCACTGTTGTCATCAAGGTCTGCTCCAAGCTTGGAGTTCTTCTGTCCCCGTCGCTCAGCCTCAGCGTTGAGACGCGCCGCACGGTCTCGAAGTCGTTCACGGTGAGGGATATCCATATCACCACCGGCATCCCTTCCAGCGCCAGCACGCTTGTTCGCCTTCTGTACGATTTGAGATGTGTAGAACTTGAGACTCTTCTTGCGGGCGGCCTTCTCAGCTGCGGTTCGCTCGTCAAGAACGTCCTCTTCACCAAAGTCGGAGTTGTCATCGTCTTGCTCAATAGCGACAGCCTTCTTGGACTTCTTAGATCTCTTGCCGGGGAGTGGTAGATCATAGAGATCAGCAACAGCAGCGTCTCCGGCCTTGATTTTCTCCAGCTTTCGCGCCAGTTTCTCAGCAGCAGCCTTTTCTTGCTTCGACGACTTCTTGCTCTTCTTAGTTTTCTTCACCTCAGCCTCGAGCTTCTCGACGCCCTGCATCAATGCATCATCGTCGATATCTGAAATAGCGTCACCATCGAAACCCTTGGTTGATTTAAGATCCTTGACCTTCTGCCATGCCTCTCGACAATTCATCAATGTCTCCATGACCTCGTGGTCCCGTAGCTCGGCAGGATCAATAGTTTTCTGCACCTTGGCGTTATCTCTTGCTGGAGAGGTCAGGATGGCAAAATAGCTTGCGAGAGCAGCAACGTAACAGCCTGCCACCCAGTACTTGACAGCTTCTAACGATTGACCCGAGAGACCCTGGGCTGATTTTTGCAAGTCCACCAAAGTAGGTTGCAGGTTCTGGAATTCCCTGACAAGGGGCTCGAATTCGGGATAACGGTTCTTGAGGATTGTGTATCGCTCTTCGGGACTCATATCGTCTGTGATCTCAACTTCCTTCAAGACTTCTGTGACCGTCTCTTCGCCCTCACCATCTTCCTGTCCCTCGGCTAACCACTCGTCACCATCAAAAATAAAATCCTCCTCAGCCATCTTGGAAAGCTTCTTCTGTTGCAGCCGCTTGGCTTCCACTTCTTCTTCAAGAGCGTCGGCCTCGGTCTCGATGTTGTCGGCATTGTAGTAGTCCTTTCTAGAGGATCCCCACCAACCGGAATCACCCTCCTCCTCTTCCTGGCCAGCTTCGTCATCTGAGGCTGCATCTTTGGATGCTGAGCCTTTGTTTTTACGCGGTTGATCGCCTTGGTCGTCCTCCTCTTCCGAGTCGGAGTCCTCGTACCCAAGAACCTCTTCATCAGACAGCTCAATATCGTCATCTTCTTTCCTTCGACGCTTTGAATCTGGCGCTTCGTCGAGTAGTATTTGGTCTCGGTTCATGAAGTACTCGTCTTCTGAGTGGGCAACATCCTCATAGGTAGTGATAGGTCCAAGGCGGGCTTCCGAAGCATCAAGTTCTTTGGGGCCTGAAGGCGCGTTACTCCGCCCTGATGCCTTTCTCTTCTTAGCCATTTTTGCGGGCTGTAGGAAATTCGAGGGGGTAGGAGGAAGAGACGTCTAAAGTTTTGCGAAGCCCAAGTTGCGAAAATAGCCCATCGCAGTCGCAACTTTTTCTGAATTTTTAGGCGATAAGAGATAAGAGTCGCCCACCTCCAGCCACACCCACATCCACATCCACGCCACAATTTCAGCCATTCCCTGAAATAAAATGATCGGCTATACAGATCAATCTGGTGCTTTTGGCTGATAATAAAGTTGACATGATGGGAACCAATTGCAACCTACACATGGCCAGTCTCATCAGTCTCAGCTTACATGATTCAGAATACCTACACATGATCATCGGCCGCGTATGTATGTAGTCTCAGACACTCCAGATCATAACAAATGCCTCGTTTGAAGGGTTGATCAAGAATTGTTTTTGCTTTGTAACTTGATCACCAAGATGCCTTGTAGATTGTCGGCCAAAGCCCGAATGATTCGTGGGAATCAGCATCCCACTTCCAAGATCGTCTCCCTGATATACTGGTAAGCCCTTGTCAGAACCACTTCGTCAAATGTGTAGTACTTACTTCGGCTACGGCACATGCAACGGCAATGGATTCGCGTAACATCGAGTTCAGGTCTGCATACAATATGTATGTATCATCGTCCCTTCATGACATATGTAGAAGCACTCCAATATCAGAATCAGAAGCAAATGCATCTTCCATTTTAACCCTTCCACGCGCAACAAGCGCTTAACGCTAGCCGCCTACGGCAGAAAGTGGACGTACCTAGCTTGAGTCAGCTACCTAACCCTTCAGTGGGGACCCCCTAGAGCACAATGACGAAATGCCGTAAGGACTTCCCTCGGGTAGTGACAGGTACTTTTGAGTCTGGGCATAACGCGTAGACCGCTCATGTACCTCCAGAATGCATGTCGTGCTCTGGTGGCTGACCCCTGTATTCCTTTATTGTGTTTCATCACGTCTATGATACGTATGTCCTTTTGTCCCTCTTGAGTCCGCTTGCCTGGGAACTTTGGAGACAGAAGAGTTCAAGTATTCTGAAGAAAGGGGAGAGAATACTCTAGAAATAAGAATAAATAGAATTTTGACTTGGACGGGTATGGAGGTAAGGTAGGTGGGTTTGACGGGATTCAACGTTAAACGACGAGTTGGCGCATTTGTTACCGAATGTGGCAGTCGACAGTCGAAGAGACCAATAACAATTAGAAAACAACCTTAAGTTAGCACTCCTCGCTCCCTCCAAACCTTGATCTAGCTCCTGTTATCGATGAGAATCTTCCGTTCTCTTCTCCATCCCTCGATTCTCCGTGTCATCGTCGTCAGGCGGACTCTATTTATACCTGATCACCCCCCGCCATCTTGATTTAAAGTCCAGTCACGCTTGGCGCGCCTCCACACTCCCGCCAACGAGGGTCACCTGGACCCTGAGAACCGTGACGGTGTGACAACCAACGAACCATCAAAGTTCTGTGACGAGGCACGGGCACGGGTGTCGCGATATACATAGTACTCGGACCAGATCGTCCTTGTGTCCCGTTCTCTGTTTCACTTGCTGCTGATCTTTATCTTCCCTCTATCTCCGGACCAGGCGCCTTGCTTTAAACTCGTATCGCCCTTGGAGCTTGCCTGTCACTCCACTCCCTGCTCCTTCAACTTCCTTTCTACCATACTTTCATTCCATCATGGCCGGACAAGAAGCAGAAGGCTCCGAGCCGCCCTCACCACGGACTACGCGAAGACGGAACCCTTTACAGCGGAATGCTTCAACAGGAGAACTGGACGAACGAACCCCCTTGCTCACAGCGTCAAGGTCGCGGATTCGTATCAGTGAGCAAAGCTCGACTCGTCAGCAAAAAGGATCCTTATCGCGGGACCACAGCTACATAGGTGCGCTCCCCCGGGCCATATTAGCCTTGACTCTAGCTAATCATTTTTCTGTGTCTCAGGCGCCTATCATGGCTCTCGAAATCATAGCCGGCATCCCTCGTGGAGCTCAAGACTGGTTAACGCCCTGTCCGACCGCCATGAGTCCTCGATGGCCGAATCGAAGGGCACGATTTTCCCCGATGAACGCATGTGGTACGATCAATTCACCAGCACCGACTGGGTACATGACGCAATCGCCGATTCCTACAGGGTCAAGGAGCTACGAAGTCGTAAAGACTTCTGGGGCAGGGTTCGCATTATCTTCGATGGCGCCCAGGGCTGGATTCTCAGTGCTCTCTGTGGCTTTCTCGTTGCATTGATGGCCTACACAGTTGACGTTGCCGAATCTACTGTCTTTGATTTCAAGGAAGGCTACTGCAGCAAAGCTTGGTACCTCAGCAGAAAGGTCAGTGCCTAATTCACGATGCGCACTTTCTTCAGCTTGTCCTTGAAACGAAGTTAGACTGACATTGACCTTAGAGATGCTGCGCCGAGGAAGTTTGTGAGGACTGGGTCAGGTGGGCACATGTTGTGAACAGTCCTTCCGGGGACATCTGGAGAAGCTTCGCGATTTACATGGCCTTTGTTCTCGCCCTTGCTCTCATTGCCTGTTGGATGGCACTGTGGACAAAAACAGTTGTCCCATCTGCGTATCAACTGACGACCCTAGACGAGAACCTGGCTGTTGATCAACCCACACAGTCATATGACGACTTGAACACAAGTGAATCTTCGACACCTCAACCGCAACCCGATCCAAAGCCAGAGAATCCCCCAATGGTCTACTATTCTGCAGCTGGCAGTGGTGTTGCCGAAGTTCGCGTTATTCTTAGTGGCTTCGTTTTGCACGGTTTCCTGGGTGCCAGGACCTTGATTATCAAATTAGTAGCACTGATTCTAAGTGTCGCTTCGGGTATGAGTCTCGGAAAGGAGGGCCCGTACGTTCATATGGCTGCCTGCGTTGGAAATATCTTGTGTCGATTATTCTCCAAGTACGATCGAAACGACGGAAAGCGAAGAGAGGTTATCTCAGCAGCCGCAGCCGCTGGAGTCGCCGTGGCATTTGGTGCGCCGCTAGGCGGAGTACTGTTCGGCCTTGAGGAAGTTTCATATTTCTTCCCTGCAAAAACGCTGTTCCGAACCTTCTTCTGCTGTATCGTCGCCGCGCTGTCTCTCAAATTCCTCAACCCCTACGGCACACACAAGATCGTGCTGTTTGAAGTGAGGTATATGGTCGACTGGGAGTATTTCGAGCTTGGAAGCTTCATATTTGTGGGCATCATTGGCGGTGCCCTGGGAGCGCTCTTTATCAAAGCCTCTAAATATTGGGCTCAATCGTTCAGAAGGATCCAGCTGATAAAAAAGCACCCTCTGCTGGAGGTATCGCTTGTAGCGCTGGTGACAGGATTCATGAGCTATTGGAATCCTCTGACAAAGCTCCCCGTGGCTGAGCTGCTTCTGAATGTCGCATCGCCGTGCGAGGGTTCCAGCACTGACTGGGAAGAACGAGCATTGTGCCCTGGGGCTCTCGATGAGATTCCTCCTATTCTGTTCGAATTGTTTGTGGCTCTCTTGATCAAGGGCTTTCTCACCGTTATCACTTTTGGCATTGTAAGTTTGATTCAGAACGAGCTGTGGCATAAACTAATACACCCAACAGAAAGTTCCTGCTGGTATCTATGTACCATCCATGGTTGTTGGAGGCTTGATGGGTCGGATAGTCGGCCATATGGTGCAATGGGCCGTGCTACGTGTCCCGGATTGGGCTATCTGGGGAGACTGTGCATTCAGTAGAGACGGATCGTGCATCCAACCTGGTGTGTATGGTCTCATTGCAGCCGGTGCCACCATGTGTGGTGTGACAAGACTGTCTGTCACACTCGCAGTTATCTTATTCGAGCTCACCGGTAGCCTTGATTATGTCTTGCCCTTCTCTCTCGCCATCCTCGTGGCTAAATGGACAGCTGATGCCATCGAGCCCAACAGTATCTATGTGAGTCTTTCACTTTTGGCCAATGTTCCGAGCAGCGGCTGACTTGTACAGGATCTTCTCACCAGCATGAATTCATATCCATTCTTGGACAATAAGCATAAGCCGATCTTTACGGAAGACCTGGCTGACATTGTGCCACGGATTCGAAAAGAACGAATTATTGACATTACCAACTCGCCGGTTGTGCCTGCTACCAGCCTGAGAATTAAACTCGAACTCCTGCACAGGGCTGGCGAACTCGATGGAGGACTGCCAATTGTGCGACATGGTATTTTGGTCGGACTGATTCCCGTACCAGATCTTGGATATGCCCTTGACCAGTTAGAAGACGAAGCGACGAATCTTTGCCTCATGGATCACGTTCCTAGCATTGACGAAGATGAGGGAGAACATGATCCCACAGACTTTACACCTTACATAGATCCTGTGAGCATTCCGCGATATGTGTTACCTCGCACACCACTGACGAGCATTAGGCACCTGTTGCACTGGATATCAGGTCACCAATGGATTTGGTTTATGAGCTTTTCGCGAAGCTTGGACTTAGGTACATTTGTGTACTGAAAGACGGCAAATACGCCGGAATGGTAAGCATTCGCTGACTAGTGCTTGAAATTGATGTTCTCTTTATGATGGATGCTAACCTAGCTACCAGACCCACAAGAAGACCTTTGTCAGATATATGCGGGAGCATGAGAAAGACGTTTAACTTTCAGGCGAACCAGGAGTTTTGGGGCATTGTGGGCGTTGTTTGTTTATGTGATACAGGCATTGGCATTGCATTGCATTTCTGGTAGCGAGTTCTTTTGGGCATCAGAATCGGACGCATCGACATTATGGTTAACGCAGCAGTTGATAAGGATGGAAGAGCCGCGTCTTCTCTACCTTACCTTCTAGATCGACATTGTGACAGCATGAGACTTTTATGGCCACGCGGAGAATCGAGGCGACATTTTACTCCTTGAATTGACTAGAAAGATCGGCCAAGGTCGAAAACATTGTCTTCAACTCATGTGATTGTTATCGTGCAATGCATGTTTATGGATGAACGACCTAACTAGAGTCTCCAGTCTCCCTTAACCTGCCCAAAAGGGTAGGCTTCTGGATGCCAAACGCACTAAAAGCAACATCTGGCAGCCGAGAGCTCGGACGGCTCCGAGACCGGAACCGGTCCGGTGTGTGGAACGGGAACGACGGCTACCATGTTGGGGGGTGTATGTGCTGTATGGGAGATAATGTACAGTATGCTTTCTAATAAATAGGTAGCAGACGAATCCCCACACGGTAGAAAAATCACCAAATCAAGTAAGGAATCATGCCTCAAGGTGTGTTCGGTGAGGAATAGTGGTCGGTAACTCTGACTGCATTGGTGTAAGTACTGTAGCTAGAAGGCGTATCAGGATCTGAGCGCCGTTTTATACAACCAAGATACGGCTCTGTACAGATTACAGTATGGAAATACTGCCTTACTACCCCGCGCCTCGACAAGTTTGGTGGATTTGGAGAGCGGGACATGGAATCAGGAAGGTCAACCCGCTGTCAAACAAAAGGCGAATTGATTCTGTTATCAAACAGTTTCGGATCCATACCAGTGCCAGGATATGTGAATACGCAGTGGCTGGCAAACAGGTCACGGGGTGTTCTTGAGTGTGAGATAGTTAGGCTGCAATAATGGTTGGACAATACATCCATGAATCCATGTGTTATCGGTACGTATTTGTTTATGCAGTTACAAGTACCTCCAGCTACTACAGTATCTGGCCCCTGCACAGTAGACATGTCGGCACTGCAGCCTGGCCCTGTTATCGAGATCTGGGTCTGGATTCACCATGGGTAAGGTGAACTTTGAAGGCGGAGGTGAGGCACAGGCTATGATACCAAGACAGGGCGAGATTGCATTGGAATGGCAAATGGTCTCGTAGACGATGTTGAATTCAATAGTAGTATAGCATAGTATCCAAGCAAACCAACTACCTACGTCTTGCAATTTGATATAATAGAGGCTAACCAATGTCGCAAAAGATAACTGATAACTATGGAGGTTAGTTAGCGGAGAGAATCAGAGGCGGGGAGCTAACGTTAGTGGAGTCTGAGAGATGCTGTAGGCGAGCTGGGGCGCTACAGCTTCTTAGGT
Source organism: Fusarium sacchari (assembly GCA_017165645.1). NCBI lineage: Eukaryota > Fungi > Ascomycota > Sordariomycetes > Hypocreales > Nectriaceae > Fusarium > Fusarium sacchari. The sequence continues at coordinate 687,815 of JADANP010000012.1, forward strand.
ACCTATTACGGCAAGTTTTCAACACGTCTAGTTAGTTAACTTCACCCCTCCCTCTCTGTCCTGTTTGCCTCCGCTGTCTCTCACCAGCTTCTGCTCCGCTTGGTCAATTTCTCGACAGCGAATGCGGGGGAAGGAAACATTTTTTGGTGGTAGGTACTAAGCTTTCAGTTGGAGGGAGACGGCCTGGGCCATCATGACCAAGGTATCTCTACCTCCGGCGTTGGGCAGGTGAGGTGAGAGCCCGGGTCCGAGTAAGGACCCTCCAATTCCATTCCCACCTCATGGATCCTTTCCACTCTGAAGTGAGTGATACATTATAAAAGGGCTGGCGACAACCTCCGTCTTTTTCTCTCCCCTCCTCTTTCATATCTCCCATCTGTGTGACATTCTCATACCTCCAGAGCTTCTACCTTAGCTTGACAAGAGTGAGTTGCCCCTCTCAATTTACCTTCTATCATGCCTGCATCTTGCGACCCTGTTTGCTTCTAGGTATATCATGATGACGGTACGCTTTTATTTATACTAACGTTCTGTCCTCACTCAACAGGCAAACCGCAACTCCAATTCATACCTTGCCTCACGGTCGAAGCGCTTTACAACATATTCACACTCTTCATCAATTGCGACTCCTAGTCATGTCGGCTTTCCGCGCTGGCATGGCTGCCCGCCCTGCTGTTCGAGCTGCCCGAGCTGCAGCTTGCCGCTCTTTCGCTACTTCGCGCAGTATGCGGATGGCTGCCGTTTCTGAGAAGACGTTCTTTGCTGGCGAGCCAGAGGCCCCTACGGTCAAGACAGCTATTCCTGGCCCTAAGACCAAGAGTCATATGGATGAGCTCACCAAGGTCTTTGATACTCGTAGCGCAAACATGCTTGTCGACTACACCAAGAGCAAGGGCAACTACATTGCCGACCCCGATGGCAACGTGCTTCTCGATGTGTAAGAGTCAATTGAAAGCCAGCTTCATCGCCTATTACTAACGAATAAAATAGCTTTGCTCAGATTGCTTCAATTGCAGTCGGCTATAACAACCCTGCCCTTCTCAAGGCCGCCTCCAGCCCTGAGATGGTCAACGCCATTGTCAACCGGCCTGCCCTTGGAGCCTTCCCCTCTCACGACTGGGCCGATCTTCTCAAGTCCAGTCTTCTCACTGTTGCTCCCAAGGGCCTGGATAATGTCTTCACTGCCATGGCTGGCTCGGATGCGAACGAGACTGCCTACAAGGCCGCCTTTATGTGGCGCCGACAGCAGGAGCGTGGTGGCCCTGAGGTTGATTTCAGCACTAAGGAACTTGATAGTGCTATGGATAACCATGCTCCCGGAAGCCCTGATCTTTCCATTCTTTCTTTCAAGACCGGCTTCCACGGTCGTCTCTTTGGATCGCTTTCTACTACCCGCTCCAAGGCTATCCATAAGGTCGACATCCCTGCTTTCGATTGGCCTCAAGCGACTTTCCCCAAGCTCAAATATCCTCTCGAGGAGAACGTGGAGGAGAATAAGAAGATCGAGCAGGCTAGTCTTGATGAAGTCGAGCACCTTATTACGAGCTGGCACCTGCCTCCTTGCGCCGTTGTCGTCGAGCCGGTCCAGAGTGAAGGTGGTGACAACCACGCTTCGCCTGACTTCTTCCGCAAGCTGCGAGCCCTGACCAAGAAACATAACATTCTGCTTATTGTCGACGAAGTCCAGACTGGTATCGGCGCTACTGGCAAGTTCTGGGCCCATGAGCACTGGAACCTCGAGACACCCCCTGATATCGTGACCTTCTCCAAAAAGGCTCAGGCTGCCGGTTTCTACTATGGCGACCCTGCTATCCGCCCCAACAAGCCCTACAGACAATTCAACACATGGATGGGTGACCCTGCTCGCGCCATCCTCTTCAAGGCCATTGTCGACGAAATCAACAAGAACGACCTCGTCAACCACACCGCCCGAGTTGGTGATCGCCTCTTCAAGGACCTCGAGTCTCTTAGCAAGAAGTACCCCGGTCAGATCGAGAACCTCCGTGGCAAGGGTCAAGGTACATTCATTGCCTTTGACAGCCCCAAGCGTGACCAGTTCCTCACAGAGGCCAAGAAATTGGGTGTGAACATCGGTGGCAGCGGCGCCAGCGCCGTTCGTCTGCGACCTATGCTCATCTTCCAGCAGAAGCACGCCGATATCCTTGTGGACACAATTGAGAAGATTGTTAAGCAGTAAAAGGGGGCTCAAGAGGAGCATCAAAAAGACTATTCAAGGACAGTGGAGTTTGGGATTATCTGAATAAATCAGAAAATGTTTTTAGCGAAGACCTAGGAGATCCAGATATTTCTTATATCTCGAGGCCGAAATCTGGAATGGACTAGGCACACTTTTTTGGTGCTATGAAGCCAAGGATAATGAGGGTTAATGCAATCAACATAAGCGTCTTGCTTTCTTCATACACTTTTGTGCACCACCTGTTTGAGCATTATGTATTTTGTCGTGACACGCTTCCCTCTTTAATGAACAGACAAGTGTCTTTTTTCCCAAGGGAGGCAAAAGCTTAGGGCCTCAATCCCAAATGAATGATAAAAGTACGTAGGTAATTTATCATAGGTAACCCGAGAGGTCTCTTGAATGAGTTTGTTTTCGCGTCCTTTATCAAAGTTCCCAATTTTCTTTTGCTCTAAGGCAGTCATATGTCGAGCAATCATGCGGATTTTGTCTAAATGCGCTTGGGCAAGGAGTGCAAGTTTATGTTTCATTGATACAATTGTTTACCAGTTCATAAACGCTGTCTATTGATGCCCGTATACGGTCCTGAAGGTGTCCTGGAGTTCATGCCTATTAGTCTCCCTGCTTTACAGGTTACGTGAGAGTCAAACCAGCTGCTCTCATATCATTGGCCTTTGTCTATGCCGTCCTCATCAGCCTTGAACCATCATTAACATCCGTGCCTAGCATTGTCGTGCCAACTACCCCACGAGTAGTCGATGAAGCTCCTTGTTCTCCCTCGTTTGCTCATTCAGAAATGTTGGTGTCATCTCCCTAAGTCTTTCTATGACGTCGATTCGTGGTCTCCTTATCCGTTTTTGTTTTTGCTTCCTGCATCTGATCCGGCGCTCTGCTTTGTATTACGCGACTTTGGTCGTCAGTTCCTAGCGGCTGCAATGAGCTTGATCGATTATTTGGGGAACCTTCTTGTTTTTGCACGTGCGGTACCGCTTCACTTAGGGATCTCGGGCGGTCAGGCATCTGTTCTCCATGCTATTAGAGTATTAGCTGACGTCCAACAGATGAAATGCGATGACCTACCGGTATATGGTCTATGTTCCCTGCTATCTGCTTTGGCTGAAGCATCCCAGAGGACGGTGTCATAGAAGGCCGGTAAGCATCCAAATTACGGTGCGTGTTTTGAAACTCCGCAGGAAGTGCGCGGCCTAGACGTTTGTATGCACTATGCAATGATCCCGGGGGCCGTGGCGGGAGAACAGCTTGAGGAGCCGGTGCAATGGTACGAAAGACCGAGTGAGAATTCTGTGGGTTCTGTACAGATGGCTTCGGAGCGATAGGTCGAGGATTGAAAGGTCGATGGCTGGTCACGTCCCGACCTGCATATGCCGGACGACCCTTCTTCTTCTTCGGAGGCTGTTCAGGTTGTTGAGGTTGCTGCAAATGGGACCGAGGAGTCATAGCGGGTTGACGTTGGAAGTCTGCTGGTGAGTTTTGCGCTGGAGAAGGTTGAGACAGAAGAGAGAGAGCTTGGCTACTAGGAAGATGACCGTCATTGTGGTTCTGATTCCTCGATTCTTCTTCGCTAGCTTTCCGCTTTGTCCCACGCTGTCCTATGTACATGTTCTGGGCTGTCTCCATACACTGAGCCATGTTGCGGCCTATAAAGGATGTTTAGTTCAGGGGGTCTGGAGGTAGTGGTTATTCTACTTACCGTTGGGGAGTTGCATTTGCATCCAGTTTGGCTCAATATGACGAACTAGATTCTCCAAATACTGGACATCTAATTGACTGTGCTTGATTATTTCGGCAAGGAGATGCCGCTGCAGTTTGGTCAGTTGAAGGAATTCAGGAGGCTAGCATGGTGAGATATACCTTCTCCTGGTCATTAAATGGCTCCATGCTGAGATCTTTCCCTTAAAAACTTCCTTGGTGAGAATGAGGCTTGGAATAGGTCCAAAAGTACCTAGGCGTCGATGTGGATTCTCATAAAGTCTCAACCACGAGAAGAAGTGAAAGTCCATTGAGGACTAGATCCTCGTTCTGCGAATGTCGTCTCTGGGCGTTTCCGTCGATAGACTCATTGGAGGTTGGTGGCAAGGCGCGAAAGGGTCGAAGAGTTTGTGGAATCTTGTGATATATTGCATTTAAGGGCCACGATATAGCCTATCGATGGACCCAGCCAACTGGCTTGGAGACTTCGGGTACGACGAAAGGAAGCGACTCGCTCAAGATGCTGCGGTACATGTGATAGCGGATGGATGAAGAAGAAGCGAGGATTGCTACTTGTAGCCAGACGCGGGAACACAAGGTCTGGGCTGAGAGTCTCTTTGTGCTGGAGCCTGTAAAAGGAGAGAAAAAAACGAAGAGAGTTTTTGATAATTCCTTGGTAAGGTTGCAGGTTCTTGGGGGATACTGCGCGTTGCAGTGGGATTGCCTTGTGAGGTGCGTTTTCGACCGATTCTTAGAGTCTTGGGTCTATTCAAAAGCGGAGCGGGATTTGGCTTCGCTAACTTGTGAAGTAATAAAGGTGAATCTTTGAGAGATTCCCTTGACAAGAGATGCTCGTTTGAGTGGTAGCCAGATCACGCTGACAATGTCAATATAACAAGAACCGCAGTGGTGAATATAGGTAGGCAGTAGTAAGTAGGTACGTAGGTACTAGGTTTTGGTGATGATGCTGGTGCAAGTAGAGCAACGGGCGAGAAACAGATAATGACAGACTCAGCATCAGTGTCAATGTCAATGTCAGTGTCAGTGTCAGACCCTGGATGCCTCCTATAAGGCAGACAGAGAGGGTGCACAGGGACAACGAGGTACCTAATTCGGATTGAAGCCACCAAAATACATTGATCGGCTTTGCCCAAGATTCAAGTACCGCCCCTCAGCCCGTTTGTAAACTGCTGCACATGATATTGGATAGGTCGGTAGGTACCTAGGTAGCTAGTAAGGTAGATAGGTAGCGCGGGAGTGGCCGAGAAAGCGACGCACAAGAAAGATGCAATGCGATCCAGCACCTTTCATCTCATTGTCCCCTGACGAGATGAGATGAGGTGAGGTGAGGTGAGGCGGGATGCGATGTAATGAGATTGTGCATGCGCAGTGCATGTACATGTGTGTGCGTGTGTGCGTGTGTGCGTGTGTGCGTGTGTGCGTGTGTGCGTGTGTGCTCGTGTTGCGTGGTACAGCTCAAGCCGATTCCTGGATCTGGAAATCCTCCTATCCATGTTTGCGAGTGAGGCGCTGATCTGATATGATTGTGAGTATGACTAGGTAGGTAAGGTAGGTAGGTAAGGTAGGTAGGTAGTCACCACCAATCTTGGATGGCAAACCAAGCTGACAACCCAAAGGCTTATTGGATTGAGTACCTAATTGCGTCGAGAGGCCTCTAAATGTCTCACTTGGAGAGCTCCAATTTGTCCATAGTCCCTGTTTCTTTAATGACTGTGACCCTGCTGTGATGCACCACCACCACTGCTGCTGCAGCACTCACTCCTCGGACAAAAAATAGGTGCATCAGGACGGGTCTAAAGAGAACTCAAAGGACCAATCCCGCTAGAACCTGGAGGCGCCTGACTCGGAGTAGGGCCCTGGCTTATCCAAGTGAAGGCGGACTCTGTAGACGGTAGACACATATTCCATGTCCCGTGCTCACAGGCTCAGCCCATCGATACACACCAACATGGATTTGGCGATACTCCATTGGCTTCTCGCGTATGCGGCTGGTGCCGTATTTGTCCCTGTTCCATCCATGCCCATGATGGATGCGTGGCCACCAACCAGCGATGAGCTCAGCCTGGTTTTGACTTGATGTAAAGTACATAAGTGCATATGTACATACTACCTAACTAAGGTAGTATCCTGTGCAAGGAAAAGTCAGCGACTATTAATCAAGAGCTGTCCAGCTATTTACCGTCATGGTTGGGCAAGGGGGCAGTTGGTGTAACTCTCTGGAACCTGAAGAGATGGGCTGAGGCCTGCCTATTGGCTACCTAGTTGGTGACGGGTCCGTGGTTTCAGGCCACTACTGGTATTCTCAAAGGTTTTTCTTGTCTCTTCGTCGCCGTTGAAGAGAAGAATGACTGGTCATTGATTTGGGGGTCGACTCGTCGTATTTCGCCAGCGTAGCACTGGCCAACTGTTCGTCAACGACTCCAGGCCTGTCGGTACGTAGAGTCTCAGCGGCATCAGCAATTGGATTGGATCTGATATAAGTCCAAATTGGACTGCATCACTTCAACTTTCGATTGGCAGTTCATCATTGCATAAAAAAGAGAGCAGACAAACAGGGCATTAATCCACCGCTTCAGACAAGAGAGAGCATCTCCCTTTTATAATCAGGCCCAGCCATAGCGTTGATCTTCTAGACCAGCATTAATGCACAATGAGCTGGCAACGTCTGACTGGGCCCTGTTGGAAATCGCTAGGAAAAAAAGAGCCATGATTGTTGTTCAGCCTATAACACCAAGAGATCAACTGCATCATAAGAAGCAGAATTCATAGAAGCAATAATCAAACAGCTCATGAAGCTCATTGATCTCGTCAATTGGCATTGATAACGCCTGGATACCTGAGTATAAGGTAGTACCTAGGTATAGGTGATATCACGGACTACTCCATCCGCGCTGATGGAATAGCCCACCGGATGCTTCCGACGAGCTCATCCAAGATCGAAGGCTCCACGATGTAATATCTTCTCCTTCTCTCCAATCTTCAATTCTAATTTATCAGTATGATACTCCAATTCAATCATGCAACGCATTGTCTCGAGTCCCATGCACGTGATACAATATCTTACAACAGGAGCCCGCCGACAATTTCGTCATCGCTCGTCCTTGATTAACCTGAAAGCTTCAATCTCCACGGTATCAAGAGCTCGCGTAGCTGTGCTTTACCAAAGTCTCAATCCTCCCATTATTGATGGAATCCAGAAACCCAAGAAGCCCGGAGGTTCGAGGATTTGTCCCTTCTTTGTCAAATTCACTATGTTTGCTTAACTGTGTTCACAGGTTACATGGACTCCGGCGCCGATATCGCCTACAACCTGAGCCTATCACCGAACGTCGATGTCATCTGCCCTCACAATGATCCCAACCCAAGCCAACAAGCTGGATGGTCGTTTCCCGACACCGAGGATGGTATTGTAGAGGCTGTCAAGAAGGGCGCAAGCCATATATGGGCCAACACGATCCTCTTCTCGTCGCACCCTCTTCAAGTATCAGCTTGTCTCGCTGAGCATCAAGACCATATTAAAGTTGTGGGGCAAGGCCCTTTGATTGTTGAACGATACGACGACAAAGAATTTGTTAACAATCTACTGCGGAAACTTGGCGGGTTTACTATGCCACGAGCATGGTCCCTAAACGAGAGCCAAGACACTCAAGGGATTCTCGAGAAGCTTAACAACCTCCCTTTCCCGATTGTCGCAAAGCCTATACGTGGCCGTGGCAGCCATGGCGTTCGTGTCTGTCGCAGCTTCAAGGAACTCATTGAACATGCACAAGCCTTATTTCAACAGTCACCCTCTATCATGGTGGAGGAATATCTTGCCGGCGAAGAGGCGACTGTTACAGTTATGCCGCCTATCTCTAGGGGAGGTGGATACTGGGCATTGCCTGTTGTGACGCGTTTCAACCACATCGATGGCGTTGCTCCCTACAATGGCGCCGTCGCAGTCACAGCAAACTCAAGGGCGATAACCGCCGCGGAGGGGAGCCAGGCAGCATACAAACAGGCGGCAGAGGAATGCGAAAGGGTGGCACAAGAGTTGGCGTTGACAGCGCCGATTCGAATTGATGTCCGCAGATTCAAGGACTCGGCCGACTCCAAGTTTGCCTTATTTGACGTGAACATGAAACCGGTTTGTCCTGTCCTTCCCGAAGCGCGCTCAAAGTGTGGCTAAAGACGTTTGTTTGCAGAACATGACGGGTCCTGGTCGGCCTGGGCGCGAGGATCAAGCAAGTCTCACCTTGTTGGCTGCAGAGGCCCTGGGCTGGGACTACCAGGAGCTGCTGAGGCGCATTCTGAATACATCGTCCACATTGAGGACGCTCAGAGACCTGAAGCCTCGAGAATCGGCGTGAATTGATGCGAAATGATAGTAGTACGTTAAGAAAGGTTGTTTTCGCGGTGGCTTACTTCTGAGCTGCACACAACTGGAGGAATAGCGATTATGGCGCGCGTAGTTGCCTCGGTCGGGCCTTTTCCACTGCGTCGGGCACTCGGGGCCATAAAATTCCGGCAAAAGATGCTCCAGCTGCTTGCTTGCTATTTGCTTTGCCTTGGGGTTTGTCCTGGGTCGGAATGAGTTGTTCTCGACTCGAATTGGCTTTGTCCCTCCCGTTGTCTTTTGTAATCGTCGATGCACGGTCTCAATGTGCCCTGGCTTCTTTGTCTCGCCCCGTCGCTTTTTCCCGTGACCGCTTAACGTTAACCCCGGATTTGGCCTGCATAGGTAACTACCTACATCAAGTAACCTCTCTCGGGCCTCTCTTCTCGCCTTGCCTTGCCTTGCCTCGCCTCGCCTCTAACTTTCTGCTTCGTTCCCCGTAACGTCCCTAGGTTGCTTTGCAGTTGATGCGCCTGGGATATAGTCTACCCGCTCCACCAACTCCGCGTTCACACTCCACCCTTTTTGCTGTCTTGGGACGAGTCATTCTTCGCGCTCGCATTGACCTCTCGACACGTCCTGCTCCTTCGCGACAGCCCAGCCAGTATCTTGGATAGATCCTGAGACCACGCTCCAAACTTGGCCTTTGTGCTATTGCTCCTGATGTACTAATGGAGGATGACGAGTATACGACCAGCAAAATGGAGGAAATTAAGCTCGAGGAGGGCACAAACGGCGCGCAGGTGAAGCAGGAGGAGAGGACTCCAATGTCTGTCACGAATGGCGGCCAGGAAGAATCCCGGTCGCCGAGCGCTTCTCATGATGGCGTCAAGTCGCGCAGTGGAAGCGCAGACACACCGAGCTCAAACAGGCCCTCAAAGCTCTCTCGAAAGGCTTCTCAAAAGCTGGCAGCCAGCCGCGAACCCGTCCTTTTCGACCACCTCCCCGACATGACGACCGAATCTTGTAATTTCTTTCAGCTCATTCCCGATTGCCTATACGGCTCAAAGCACCTTGGATCTACAGATAACGACGCCTTGGACTGCGAGTGTCGGGAAGAATGGCGTACGTTGCCCACGACGAGCCCTTGTGGTCTGGTGCCTTGCTAACTTTTCTCTACAGACAATGGCGAAAATGTTGCATGTGGCGAGGACTCGGACTGCATTAATCGAGCGACAAAAATGGAATGTAGCGCTGAGGCTGGAAATTGTGCAGGGGGCTGCCAGAACCAGCGGTTCCAGCGCAAGCAGTACGCCAACGTTTCTGTCATCAAGACAGAAAAGAAGGGATTCGGCCTCCGCGCCGACTCTGATCTACAAGCCAACGACTTCGTCTTTGAGTACATCGGCGAGGTCATCAACGAACCTACCTTTCGCCGCCGAATGATCCAGTACGACGAAGAGGGCATCAAGCATTTTTACTTCATGTCGCTAAACAAGAGCGAGTTTGTGGACGCAACAAAAAAGGGCAACTATGGTCGCTTCTGCAATCACTCTTGCAACCCCAACTGCTATGTTGATAAGTGGGTGGTCGGCGACAAACTCCGAATGGGCATTTTTGCCTCGCGCAAGATCCAGTCCGGAGAAGAGCTGGTGTTTAACTACAATGTTGACCGATATGGTGCCGACCCCCAACCCTGCTACTGCGGGGAAGCCAATTGCGTGGGATTCATTGGAGGCAAAACACAGACTGAGCGAGCAACCAAATTGCCCGTCGCGACTGTCGAGGCTTTAGGTATCGATGGAGGTGATGGCTGGGATACCTCCGTGGCGAAGAAGCCTCGGAAGAAGAAGCCAGACGAGGACGATGAGGAATATGTGAACAGTATCCCTTCGCGCAGTCTCAACGAAGACGACGCGCGAAAGGTCATGGCCGCTCTTATGCAATGCAAAGAGAAATGGATTGCGGTGAAATTATTGGACCGTATCCTGCGGTGCGACGAGGAGCGCGTCATCCACTGTGTTATGCGTATGCACGCTTACCAAATTCTCAAAACAACACTCAACACCTTTATCGAGGACCACAACGTTGTCCTTCAGGTTCTGGACATCCTCGACAAGTTCCCGCGCTTGACAAGGAACAAGATACAGGACTCCAAGATCGAGGCCACCATCGAAGGTCTGACACGATCCGAGCACGAAGACGTGGCTTCAAAGTCAAAATACCTTCTCGACGAGTGGAGTAAGTTGGAGGTGGCGTACCGAATCAGACGACGCAAGTTCGACCCCAACGCACCAGCTGCAAACTCGTTTGAGGAGCGACGCGGTGCAGGTCGAGACGAGGAGGCAGCGCAATCTTCAAAGACAGCGTCGCCACAAACCATTGACGCGCCGAAAGGTCCTCGAAACAGCATGCCGCAAAGGAACGTCGCGTTCTTCCAGAACGGCGGACGTCCTCGCAGGCCCCCGTTCAATGGTGGGCTTCCCCAGGGATGGTTCACCGCCAAGGATGCTGCAGGAAACACTTATTTCTATAACAAGCAAGGCACCACAACTTGGCAACGACCTACTCAACCTGTAGCGGAACCTGCTGTCAAGGCACCTTCTAAAGCTATGAAGGAGCAATTGGCGATCCAGAGTATCATCAACCAGGTCACTGAGAGGGGAACACCTAAACATACTTCAGTTTCGACCCCCAAGGCGGCGGATACGCCACCCAAGGAGGTGAAGGAGGAGAGATGGCGATCTCTTCCAATCGAAAAACAAATGAAGATATACGAAAACACGGTTTGTTGCATTCGGATTCTGTCAAGGACTTCACTAACAGACTGCTAGGTGTTTCCCCACATCAAACATGTCCTCGACAAATTCCATCACAAACTTCCTAAGGAGGAGCTGAAGCGCTTTGGTAAAGAGATAGCTAAGAAGCTTGTCTCGTCCGACTATAAAAACAACCGGGTCGGTGACCCCAATGCACTCCTAAGTGAAAAGCAAGCGAGGAAAATGAAGCAGTACGTCAAGGACTTCTTGGACCGTGCTGTTAAGAAATTTGGTGATCAGCAGAAACCAAGGGCGGGCGAGAACACGGACACCCATATTAAAGGTGACCAAGGCCCCAGTGCTGCAGGAAGCAGTACTGGCTCCGTCGCTGGTGGGCTTGAGGGTACATCTTTAGTCAATGTTAATGGGACTCCAGCTGATGGGCTTGACGCTGCCACGGCATCTGATAATGAGGGCAGCGGCTCTCTGGGAAGCCCTGAACGTAAGAGGAAGAGGGAGTCGGAAGTAGAGGGTCCGCTTTCAATATCTCCATCTGAGGGGCCAAACATGAAGAGGTTAAGAGAGGATGAGTTGGATGCGCCCAGCCCCCCGCCGCCGCCGCCTCCTCCTCCGCAATCAGCCATGGAAGGTGTTGTTAATGCTGAACAGCAGGCTCTTCGTGAGCAGGAGGAGGCATTGGTGAGGGAGAACGAGGAGGCACAGAGGCTTGAAGACGAGGCCAACCACACGAAGGATCTGGAAGACGCCACTAGAGGCGTTGGGAAAGATTTACTGGATACTTCCCACGAGCTGTCTCGCCTGAATCACGAGGCTAGAGGGATTGGGTCACAGAAGACGTCAGCTTAAAGCACTAGCAAAAGGGTTGCAGAACAGGATCTGCTGAGCCCCCAGCACCGCAGTCTACGGATAGGAGCACTAATGGAGCTTGGTTGGGACATAATCATACTTGCATTTCGGGAGTTAAAGGGCCAATACCAGGCGCACTGTACCATCACTATATAAACGGCGAACAGCCTGTATATTTTGGACCCTGTGTTCAGCGGGCAATCTGGAGGTGGCAGCGTTGGCCGCATATTCTATTGGGCTTGCTACTCGAACAATTCGAGCGGCAGAGGCATTTCTTGGCGTTGGGGGTTGTCTCGATCCCTGATATTAATATCATACCGTTCTGGTGTTCCCTGAGAGTCGTGCTTCATCATGGATCAATTATTGGCGCTCGGGCACAAGAATCCATCCAGTCGGTCGTTTGGCACAAGAACATTTGCTTGGGAAATAAACCGAAAGCTTGGAGTCGAGATACCCTTGGCAATATGCCGATTGAAATGAAGTCCCACGTTTTCGGAACTCAATTATGTTTCTCGGCATTTCTAAATTTGCTGTCCTATAACACCAGACTCCATTTATGCTGTTTCTATTCATGTTGCAACATCTCAATCCTCATCGTCAGATGAATCATCGCCCTTCCGCCTCTTCTTTCCGACCACCGGGACGATATCTTGTTTCCTTTTAAACACAAAGCTCCTCGATGCCCTCTCCTCACCCCTCCATCCACTTTCACTCACTTCACCCTTCGAGTTCCTCACGACGCCCAGCGTTCGTGCATGTTTATACCCGGGGTATGCGCGAGCCTGGAAGCGAAAACTGCGCTCGACTTGCAGACCAGCATGACGGGCAAGATCTCGGACATTCCAGAGGGTGTATGGCTCACCCTCGAATAGTGTGATTACAATTGCAGCGTCAGGGGCAAGCGCGGGGATGGCGCGCTCGAAGAAGGAAACGAGGAGGGATTGGTTATGGCGAACTTGGCGATTCACGTCAGTGGACTTTCCGCCAACGTGAGGAAAATTGAATAGGATGCGGTCGAAGCGGGCGCGTACGAGAGAATTGGGAAGCTTAGTAGCGTCGATGTTGTAGAGGAGCCTGTTGTTTGGGGTGAGTTTTCGCTTGGGTCTTGGTGGTGCGTTGGGATCGTCTGAGTCGTAGTAGTCGTCTTCCTCGCTGTCGCTTTCGCCATTGATGTCCTCGCCTTCGTTGTGGGAACTTTGGCTAGTTTCGCTTGCTTTTGATTCTTGGGCAGATGCCTCTTTATCTTCTTTGTCGGCCTCGTTGGTCTTGGGAGCATCACCGCGGATCACGGCGATGTTGTCCTCGACGTGGGGGTACTTGGACAGTAATTCCTCAGCATCCTTCTCCAAGACCGTAGCAGTAACATTTGCACAGCCATGATGCTGAATGATCGACGCTGCGAAACTCAAGTCACCTTCGCCCACAAGCAGTATGCGGTGGTGAGGCTCGAAGGGTATCGTTGGCTCATCGTCACTCTGATGCTGTTGCTTGCCTTTGCCCTTCTTCGCGGGGCCATTGGGCGGTTTCTTGTGGTCGGATTTATTCTGCTGAGAAAGTCTCTTCGGACGCGCATTGAGCGCGTTATGCTGCGACAGCTTCCGTTTCTTGCCCATGTTGGTTTGGGAGGTTGAGGCTCTATCGCGACATCACGTCACGGTTGAATGCACGTGGTTGAAGCCGATCTACCTTATTAACCCGAAGCAAACTTACTTTTTTTCTGCTTTGTCTTGCGGGTACGTACAGATCTGTATGTGGAGTGGTATGATTGGCTGACACTGCAGCGGCACCGTTTGTTTAGTTCCCGGGAGCTTCCATGGGTTGGGCTGACTCCAGTGTAAGGCGAGCCTGTAAAATGCGGGGCTCAATCAGAGCTTATTGTGAGTGTCTAGGGTGAGTGACGATAAGACGATGAGAATGAGTTTGTGAATGAAAGTATTACTATCACGGCATGGGAATACGCGGAACTTATTGATTCTAGGGACGAAGTCTCATATGTTATTCTCTATGAATTATGAGAGTCTGCCGGTTTCTTCGTTCCAAGTGTTACACTTTTCGAACTTGATAATGGTTGGGCATTTTGCATTTTGTATCTGTGAGACCCAGCTCTATAGACACCACACAGCCAGATGGTTCAGAATGGATTGCAGATGACCACTGTCAGTCTACAACCACTCACATAGAGGCAGTTAAGCATATTAAATCAGATACAAGACTCACATAGTGATCGTGGCGTCTTAGGTGAGCTGCAGTCGGAGACTAAATAACACCAAGCTGACAGTGCCACAAGTGACAAACAGGGGATTAATAGTGACAAGCAGTTGCGTCACGTCAAGACAATAGAAATCGTACATGAATAACGTACAATAGTATACACAGCGACAATAGCAATACCGTGGGTTATCCGAAACTCCGGAGACTGTGTCACAACTGGTGGCGTATGCTAATGCCCATGCCCTGTCTCCCGTCAACAATAATTGTGAGGCTCCACAGCAAAGTGACAGGATGAACAGCTGTTACAAACGTACGGACGGAGAGTGGTGGGTGCAGCAGTTTTCCCTGTATCAAGTGCAACTCTTGCCATTGTTCCCGCGCTTCCGAAAAGATTCAGTAACCCGATCTCGTGCGAGTGAAAGAATGATAGGCCAGGGGGGTCCAAAACATTGAACATCATCCGATTATCTCCATGGCTAGGCTGGGCCGTGAACATCCATGATATACTGATCATCCACTGTTGTTTATTGCTGTCTGCTTCTTGCGTCGCATTGAATAGAACATGCCGAAGGCTAACCCGCATGACAAGAGTCTCGGTGAATTTCTGCCTGCATTGTATATAGGTAGATTAGGCTACCCAAGTACCTTACCTATGCAATGTGGGCATTGAGGTGCTTATTCACAATGGAAACAAACCCAAATCTGCGGTACACCTCAGAGGCAAGCCTCACTCATATCGAGAGAATCCGGAGTGCTCCTTGCAGAATGCCAAAGCATCGACAGGGGTCACGGAGCCGCGGTGAACGGAAAATCCAGGGTACCGGGCCAATCATTTGACTCGATTGCGTCCTGGAAGTGCCCGAAACGGCTTAGAGTGAAATCGATGGGCGTGGCTGGTGGATTTCCGATGATCAGGGGTGTATAATTGCTGAGGGCATTTAGCAGACTCTACAGCGGCCTGCAGCGCACTTACAGTGGCAGACAGATTCACCCCCGCTTTTATTGGCTCGTTTGGCGCATTGGATTCACCCGTTTGGGTCATGCTGCTGGGGGACCGGTATTATTGGGAAAAAAAGGGACTCGAAGTGCTTCTCCGTCTCATTCATTACATTAGAACCTCCCTCATATTCACGACTTGAACCACTCAGCACGCCAGCTGATCACTGCTACTCATCATCACCTTCGTGATACCGGGCTGGCCAATCTCACGGATCAGTCAATTCTTGCTTCAGCTGCTGTATTGCTGGTGCAGTTGCGTGGCACTTGCGGTCACTGCCAGCAGGCAAAAACTTCTGATCTATACGTACCTCACACCTCCAGACCCGGTCTCTCAGATTCAGATTCAGATTCCTCCACTGGCACTTCACTTTACTTTCATCCTACGCCCTCAATCGTCTTCCTTCTCCTCCAACACAGCGCGCCTTGTTTTTCAAAACCTTTCCCCTTCAACGCACGCGGCTACTTGCCTCTCTTTGTTCTCCGCGTTTCTGCTCTGCTACGAACAAGCTCTTGCATCGCGCCAAAAGTCACGTACGGCCTCTGCGCTCACTCTCACTCTCATTGCCTTGCTCAAGGACTACCCAGGTACTTCACTCCCCCTGTCACTGGCGCGTGGCACATTCTCACACCTTTAACCTCCAGAAAAAGCTGGTACCCGGCCCGCTACGCTGCTTTACTTTACCTTGCTCTGCTCTGCTTTACTTTGCTCTACCTCACCTCACATCACCTAACCAACACCACCGTTTACCTTTTCTCCTCACCTCTAGCTACATGACCCATTGTACCCATCATGCCTGAGAACGATTCTCCCGCAAGGGAACCCTCCACTCGTGGCCGTGGCCGCGGTGGAAGAGGTCGTGGTGGACGAGGTAGAGGTGGTGGCAGAGGTGGCTCTACAGCCGCTCTATCCAAGGCGGCTACTGCAAAGGCTGGCCGTGGTGGCTCACGACGAGGCCGAGCAAAGAACTTTGCCGATTCGCGCGTACAGGCTGCTTATGAGCGTCAACGGCATCTCAAAGCAAATTACCAAGCTGTTGCTCACGCGCTGAAGCCCGCCCTGCAAGAGCTGGCTGAACGTACCATTGACGATGCTCTTCAAAATCCAGACAAGTATAAACTTGTTCAGGAATTCATACCTGCCATGGAGGAGCTCCAAGCAAACCTCGATGCCAAACTCGCTGAGCACAAGCGTCGTCTGGACAGAGACCTTCAGCTCGCCCAACATTTGCATGAAGCCGACAATTACGTCGCTGAACAAGAATTCCAGGTATGTCGCTCTCCTCTGACGTGACCCAGTCCCGTACCCGATATTACTTTGAGGCTCTTGGCAGTTTACTCACACAACCACCCCACAGAATGGTCTCGATGAGATTGAAGAACAGTTCTACGAATCACAAGAGAACCGTGCCCGAATTCTTAATTCCTTGTATGACAAGAACCTTCCGGTCGATGTAAGTCAGAGTTTTCCTTGATACTTTGCCGTCCCTACTCTACCTTTTTTCACCACTTGTCTTTCCCCCAACCTTGATTGATTATCTGCCCGTTACAGTAATTGGGGGCGTAACAGCTGACACGCACGACGTAGATTGCCGATGATCAGTACGAGTACAAGGTCATCAGCGATGAGCATTATGACGAAGAATTTGGAATCTACGAGTGCTACCAGGATGGCCATCTCGTCCCTTATCCTTCTCGTGTCCGAGGCACTTCCATGTGGCGAAAGCGACGCGAGAACGAAGCTGCTGCCACAGCTGCAGTTACAACCGCCGCCACCGCTTCTTCAAAGGGTCGTGGACGTGGCCGTGGTGTCAACAAACGCAGAGCCCAAGACCAACCAGACGGTCAACCTACTCCCAAGAAAAACACCAGAAGCAACGCTGATGATGCCGCTTCTGTTGCTGCTCCCGCTCCTGCCAAGGGTCTTCTCGCTTCTGCTGCCGAAGCCGAGGCGACGCCTGAGGGCACGCCAGCTGAGTCGGAATCAGCACCAGGGACTCCAGAGCCTCCCGCTCTTGTCAATGGCATCACTCCCGCAGCCGCTGCTCGGGCTCAAAGTAAATTGCCTGCTCGTGAAAGAAGCCCCCCCTTGCCAAAGAACATGGGCGATGAAGATCAGTGGGGCTACCGCGTATATAACCAGAAGCCATCTATGCGAGAAAAGGGCATTAATAGTCGCCTTTACTGCCCTAAAACCTTTGAGTTCAATGACTGGGAAATAGGCTTCAGGGACTCCACGAATGACTCCAGCAAAGGTCATACGCATGCAAAGCGTGGCAAGTACCTCAACACTCCTAACAGCAACGGCCTTCACGTCGATCATTGGTGCAATGGCTACGACTTTTCAACTACAGTTCCCGAAGATTTTGACAAAGACACGGTCAAGCGCTTCGGTGTGCACCCTAAGTATGGTGTTATCATGAAAGATGCACCTGTTCCCGAGGTAGAGAAGACTCCACATGTCATGCCAGGGAAGCCTGTTGTCTATATAGCCAACCCTTCGGGTCGGATTGCTCATGCTTCGCGTTCATTCCTCAAGACTACGAACCACCGTCGTTCGGATGATAACCCGTATCGCGCTAAGATTGGTGCTTCGATGAGACGATTTTGCAAACTCGAAGAAGTCGACCCGGAAGAGATCTCTATATCCGAATATGTTCGTTCCGATGAGGTTTTGCGAAGCAGATCTTTGGGCACTGCCGCCAAGGAGCTCGAAGCTAGACCTGTTGTCAGTCGAGTCGCTTCTGAGTCGCAAGAGCCAGAAAGTGAGGAACAAGAGCCCGAAAGAGAGGACGCTGAAGCCCCTCAACCCGAGACTGGATTCACTAACCTCGCCGTCCTTGCCTATGCTGGTGCTTTTCTTGAGACTGAGGAATCGAACAAGGCTCCCAAGCCTGCGCCTAAGCCAGCTCGCTACGACGCTATCCGTGATGTCTTCACTGACTCAAAGCCTGCTCCTGCTCCTACGCCCGACACCAGTTCTAGCCTTGGCCTCGATGCTTTGGCTACCTTGAGCAATGTTGTAAGCACGTCCGACGAATTCGTTGCTATCCGAGAGACCGAAGCAGTCTACGACACTGCTCCAGCAACCGAACTTGGGATGAGCTATGAGCCAGCATCTGTCCCCGAAGCACCTATGCTCGAGCCATATGGTACCCAGGAACAATCATCCTACCGCGATGCCGCGCCGAACGGCATGGGACCTGGCCCCGTTTCTTCTCATGGAATGCTTGAACATGACCCCCGAAGCTCCGTCTCCCAGACTAACGAGCTCCCGCCCGTAACCCCAAGCCAGGCCCCGATTGATCCTCGATACAATCCCAGCCCTGTCGAGGTTCCCCAAGGGTACATGCACCAGCCCCGCGCGCACATGTCAATGCAACCAAGCGGCCCAGTGCATGGTCATCCTGGTGAACCCATGGCCTATCCACCTATCCAGGAACACAATGTTTCACAGCATCCGCCAGTACGACATCCGGATTACGCTCCCCCCCACCCATCTCAGGGCCCTCCTGTTCAGGATCAGGGGGCATACCTGTCACATAGCAGCTACCCGAACACAGACCCCCGTGATGCTCAGATGGCTGCAGGCCGTCCTATCGATCCCGGGTACTCTCCGCGCCGCATGAGTATCTATGGTGCCCCCGAGCCCAGCTACTCTCGTGCGTACTGGTCGCAACCTCCTCCTCCGGGACCACCACCTGCCGGGCCTTCAAATGCTCCCCCCGGACCTCCGGGACCAGCACCAGGCCCAGTATCGTCTCACTATTCATCCCCAGCTCCTCCCTCAGCGCGGATCCCGTTTTCTCACAATGGCAGCGCCGAGCCTCTACCCCCTCTGCGACCTTCGCGAGGACGTAACCAGTCTCTTCAGGATGAGGCACTGCTGGAACCTAGCCTACGATCATCCGGTTCTTACTACCCGCCCGGTCCTCCTCGCTCTTATCACCGAGGGTACCCTGGCCCTGAGCCACATGGGCAACCACCGCTTCAGCCGATTGCGACTGATCGAATTCTGCCAAACCCGCAGACTGCTGGGCAAGGTTATATGACCTCGCCTCATCAAGGCTATGCTCATCAAGTACTATCTCCAACGTATGCGAACCCCCCTCCTATGCCCCCTCACATGGCTCAAAGCCCCCAAGACAATCCTCAGGGTCTTCCCAGCTCGATCCATGGTCATCGATCCACCCCTTCAGGGTCGTCTGACGCTGGGAACAAGTATCGAAAGCTTCAACCCGCCCCCGTTCCCGCGCACCGAGCGTGGCCGAATAAGCCCGAACTGAAGACCATTCCATACGACCACAAGGAGACTGGGTCTGCCGCGGCTCTGCCCAGCTCTGGGCCGACCCAGATTCGAGGATGGAGCGTAAACCAAACGCGCAAGCGAAGTGGCAAAGAACGGGGTGAGCCTGGCCAAGATAGAGAAGACTCGCGATAGAATGGTGACGACTCTTCATCCAAGGCAGATGAGCAAGCTAAGCCTGCGCGGCCCTACAAGTCCGTTCGATTCGTCGAGCCTGCTATTGGCGTGCCACCTACGGCACAGAAGCTGAACAAACGCAAGCATTCTGACACGCAACCAGACGATGATGTTGTCGCAGTTGAGCCTTCAGCTAAGAAATCTAAGAAGAGTGACGATGTTGCCTTGGTGATTGAGGAGGATGACAATTCGCTCAAGCGACGACTGCGCCCCAGGAAGCCCAAGACCACTGAGGCTGAACCCATTGCAACAAAGGCTGGGCCGGCGAAGAAGCCGAGAGTCGCTCAATCACGTAAGAGCAAGACCGTTGAGGCAACCAAGACCAAGGAGACTGCGGCTAAGACGAAGATCAAGATCGTCCGTTCCAGCACTTCCAACAAGACGAATGATCAAGATGTGGAGTCTGCGACGCCAAAGGGCAATTTTTCATCCACCAAAGAGCCTCGAGTAAAGGGCGAATCTTCCGATGATGTTAAAATCATTAAGAGTCAGCGAAAAGTCATTACTATTGACAGCACTGACGAGAGTTCATAGTAGAACTCTGCACCCCGAGAAGCACGGTAATGCTCAGCGACAGCTGATAATGCCCAGCCATGTTTCTTTCAAATTACTACCGCAGCCCAGCTGCTACGATACCCAACACTTATACCCCAAAAGTCGGTCTTATCATATCCTGATTTAATGGTTTTCGATGAGGGCATAGTCCCTATCTTATTCGCATCGGCGGCGTTAGGCAAGCATGCCCCCGGATATAGAGGGGCAGATAATATGCATTGCATTCTTTTGACTTTACATGCGACGTTGTTTTCGACATTTAGCTTCCTGCTTTGCTACATGAAACGAGTGAGAATTGGACGCGAATCACAAATGGACTTTGCTTGCAGTCCCTTTGAGTGCAACAAAAGGGGCCGATATCCGTCTCTCAAGGAAAAGAACGAGATGACGACAGGGCAATCATGGTTTTCTTTTTGGCAGGGTACAGGAATACAAAAGCATCAGGGCAACGTGATCATGCCCCGTTATATATTAGCTATGTCTACTTACCTATGTTGGTAGAGCACAATAGAGCCAATAAGCTGAAAGCACTGTGATAATCGAGTGACTGTTGTGATTGCAATCGTGACATGGTAAGTCCAGAATTCTAGCTGTGACGTTTGGCTTGGAGAAACGGCCGAATGTTCATTATCGCATCAAAACCTTTTCTGGGCTCCTTGCGTGTCATGCGTGAGGTCATGCGTGAGTTGTTCTTAATTAGTATACAGAGTTATCGTCTATCCCCAAGCCCTCTGCACCCTAGCTGGAGCCTTCTATTGACTTTCGAGATCGGACCCAAATTACAATATAGTACGGGCAAAATGCTTAGGCCCCTTCAGTGCCCCGTCCAATTTTCAAATACTTGCAATAAGTCCTTCTAGATGCATCTCGGTGATATAGCTAGTCTACTCCTTCGATTCCGAGGCACCCGGGTTTGCCGGTGTCGCCTGAGTGGGCTGTTCAGCTGTCACCTGAGCCGTGTGTCCTTGGACAGGCTGCTGGTGCGCCTGCGTTGCGGCACCGAAATGCTGTGTAGGATCGGCTAGGGAGCCGTCGGGCATAGGAATAAGATTACCATTCTGAGGGAGGCCAGTAGGAATCATGATGGGGTTATTATGGTGAGGCAGAGCGCCAATGGCAGTTGGATCAAGACCCAAAGGCAGAGCATCCATGCCACCCAGAATCATAGGCGCACCGCCGCTGGGGACAGTATGGTCGGTGAGTTGTGATGCCCCGAGTGAGCCTTCTGGGTGCAAAGGGTACATGAGTGCCTCCATGGTTGTGCCGTCGAAGACAACCATGTTCTGAATAGGCTGTTGGGTTTGTCCGAGGACGTTGATGACGTCCTGGGCAAGTTGACCACCGAGGATGGCGGCAACAGGAGAGATTTCGCTGACGAGGTTCTGAAGGAAGCTGCGCAGAAACTCGGGGCGGAGAGTTTCACTGGGCAGGCCGAGAGCCTTGTGCTTCTGAGTGGCGATCTGCGTGAACAGCTTAAGGTCATCGCGATTGCTGGGAACTCGGCCATTCTGAATCTGCATGAACTCCCAGAGAGCGCGGAGACAAGAAAGGGCGGGAGTGACACTCTTGAGTCGTCGCTTGGATTGGGTGTACTCGGTAGGAAGAACAGCAAGGTCACTGGCGAGGAACCATGTAGAGTAGAGCTCGCGCTTGGTGACAGACTCAATTGTCTTTGGACCCTCCTTTCGAGTCTGGACATCAACGATAGTGCGAGTACGAGACTCTGGGCCAATGGAAGTGGGCATGTTTCCCAGGTCACGCTGGATCACATAGTCGTGTTCGATGAGATCGCTGAAGATAAAACCATAGAGGCCATGACAGCCGGCAGCGTAGAAAGCCTTGCAGTTCAGGCGTGTGGCAGTGTTAATGATATTGAAAGACTCAGGGCCAAGGTCAGTGGCAATGACAATGTCATAGGCAGCAAAGTAGCTTGGTCCCTTGGTCTTGACACCTTCTATATCGACGTGAACACGCACACGGGGGTTGAGCTTCTGCAGAGCGGTGCTGGCGACTTGAGCGCGGTTCTGTCCGATGACATCTTCACCATCAGGGATGAAGAATTGAGCGCCTCGGTCTGCTTCAGTAACGGTAGCACTGTCCAGGAGAGTGAGAGAGCCAACACCGGCAAGGACAAGATTCTTTGCGATTTCATTGGCGAGGGCCTTGATGGTGATGAGGAGGATATTAGCGCTTTGGATCTTTGCCTGTGCGGCCATGCCCCAGAGGCGGATCTGACGGTCATACAAAGCGACCTCATCTGGCGTATGTTAGAAATGATATTGTTGTTGAGATACGATTTGCGCGGGCAGAACTTACCAGCGCTGACAGTGGCAGGGGGAGCGACGGGAAGACTGAAGCCATTCTGGCCATTCGGCAAGGCCATCCCAGGTTGCATCATGAATGAAGGGTCAGCCAGGGGCATCTGCATGGCCATCATGGAGGGATCAGCCATGAGTGAGGGATCGGCCAGCATGCTCAGCGCCTGAGGGTTCATTGGGTTGAGGAGATTCTCTGGTAGTTGGGGAATGCCATTGCCGTTGACGTTGATGTTAGCGCTAGCATCGATATGAGGAATGAGCTCTTGCGCCGAAGCATTCGGGAGTTGTTGTGCTTGTGCTTGTGCTTGGGGCTCAGCTTGAGGCTGGCCTTGATCCTGGTTCGAGTTGTCCATCGCAGGTATATTTGGGGTTGAGTCGGAGGATGGAGAAAATGAGATGCAGCCAAGCGAACAAAGCGCCGGAGATCGTGGTTAATCGCAGCGCAAGGCTGAAAGGCCGAGGAGTGATATCGCAGAGGGCTTGTTATGGATGAGACGAGGTGAAGACGCGTGATAGAAAAGGCCCAGCCTGCTGGGTGAGATTCAGCTTCTCTCGGTCAACAAAAGCACTTTTCATCTACGGCGCGAGAATCCACCTGAGAGAGGGCCACGGGAATGTATGTATGTATGTATGTATGTATGTATATCCTCTTTGCCCGATTGATCGCTGAAAAGAGGCTGAAGATGCCTATCACAGCTTGAGTGGTCGAATGTAGGCTTTCACACAAGGAGTTATATAAACCTGGAAGTAAGTTAGGTATGTATTTAGTGATTGAGCTGGACTAGATAGCTCTGCAATGATTGGCTGTATGAAATTGTTAGTGGAATCGACATGGGTAAGCTCGGGTGCCTTGCGTTCTGTACTGTAGGTACCTACAACTCTGGGGAACCTTAAGGTACCTATTTCAAGGCTGCTGCTGTAAGGCGGTGCATGACCCAAGAATCAGGGCAGGTTAGGTTAAGATTCGATCTTAGAGATGCCTGGATTTACCTACAGTAAAGACCACAGAGTAAGCCTCTGTAAGTACCAGGTAGGGATGTTGCAGGTGGGAAAAAAACTCCACTCATCTACTGCAATTTAGATGAATATCTGGGCTTTGCTCAAGTTTTAATGTAGGTCGTAGCTATTTGTTCCATGAGTCGAAACCACATCATTTCGTCCCGACAGGCGGGAACTAGATCGCAGGCACAATGGAAACCTAGGGGGGTCCCTTAGTATCACGTGCAATCAAGAGTACCTACTAATCGCCCTCAGCCAACAAAGACTTCCTTATTAATTCCCTGGCTTACTTACATCGACTAACTATACGGTTTTGAATATATCATGACCTTCCTTATAGAGAGAACGAGGCTAACTGGGTCAAGAAGTTGGTGTTGCAGGGACATGACTTGCGTTTAGTCTACTTGATGCAAGCACATCACGTACGCGGGCGGGCAGTCTGCAGGGGATTGATACGAGGTATCTAACAAGTATCTCCTCTTCTGTTTCTTCCATTCCCAGGCTGGACCTAAGGAAGATGCCCGTCGCTGGAAAGGAACTTTGTAGTATCCGTAGATAAGTGACTTCTTTGGTGCATGCTTCACGCATTCAGAACAACAAACAACCAAGAATGCACAAGCTAGGTAGGTACGGGATTGAACATCAGGGATTGATCAGGACATTTAGCTTAAGCTTAGCTTATTACAAGTGACTCTTTGCTTTGGGCCGTTTGCCATTTGCCCTGATAGCTGAATGAATACAGCATGATACTCGCACAATGTTACAACACATAATTGGTACGAGTTCAACCATGCTGCAACACCAGACCAGGGGTTCTATAGTGGTTTCTCACTATGAACTGACTCCCTGCAGTGCACATAGGAACCTGGACTTTGCTCAAGTTGACGGGAGCAACCTGGGCGAACGGATACAGTGCTGGGACTCAACATTGTGGCCTGCTATCCCTTGATGTGGCTTTTACCGCCTTTATTATCCCCCAAACCTTACCATCCATCATGGACGGCTCAAAAAAAGGTCAGTCGGCCCAGCCCAGCCCAGCCCTGGCTCTGTCGCTTCTCTACAACTGTCACCTCTCACAAGTTACAACAGATCTGTTCGTTTTCTCCTAAGGCCTTCCGTATCTAACTCAATATTTGCTGCAATATCTCACCGCTACCGCCAAGTCAAGCTATCGACGAATATCCGTCTCTCCTGGCGTCTCTGCTACCACGCCGTCTCTCCGCTTGCCCCCGCCGCCAACGAACGGCGACTTTCACTCAGTCACGGCTCATGTGCCGTGGTACGCCTGACCTTTAGGCTTTGGCTGGAAGACAACCTTGACAGCAGGAGAAAAAAACTGCAAGGAATAAATACAGAAAAAAGGCGCATAACAACTGTATTGCCTATATACCTATGTCAAGGATGAGCATGACTTAAGTGACAGGTAGGGCGGCTCAGCGAAAAGCAAAGGCCAATGATTGACTGACATAAAACCCCCCACGGCAGAGTCATTCGCACAGTATCCAATCCCTACCTAGCCTGTTGCTCGACCATTGATTGTCGCCATCGGGAAGACACCAAAACCAGGCTGTGATTCGGGGTTCTTCTCACTCAACTCACGGCGAGACCAGCGAGTTTACTACCAGCGAGTAAGGTTTACCGTGCGCCAATACGGCTTGACTGCTGTCCCTTGGACGGCAACGACTAACGACCACTCTTCAAACTATCATCATTGCTATTTTGGTCACATCTCATCTGACGAAAGACGGGACCATCAGCGGCCATCCCTCTACGGAGTAGCCTCTTCGCTTCGCTTCAGTTCAACCCCACGTCATAACTCACATCCACATCCACATCCACAGTCAGAGTCAGAGCCATATCCATAGCCATAACCGCCCACCGACTAGTGAAACCCCCCGTTAATTCATACATACCTCCATATACGTATACATTCAAAATGTCTGGCCGGTCGGGTTCAAACTCCCACCGTCGCCATTCACGAGAACCCCTCGACGAGTTTCCACCACTTCCCATACCGCCTCGACTGCCTTCTCTGAGAGCCCTCGCCCACGCCCAGCGAGATCGTGACCGAGACAGCCCCTCGCCGACATCTTCCAACCGCCCTCAGTCCCGGCACTGGTCAGCCGCTTCACGCCGCGCCGACCGCATCCGGAACTTGGAGAACAGAGCGCCGGGTTCCGGCTCCAGCTTTGACGACTTCGAACGGCCCATGGACGACGGCTGGCCGACTTCTCGACGTACTGACCGCATGCGGGCTGCCGCCGCCACCGAGAACACTAGACCCTCCAACCTCGAAGACCTCGATCGACACCTCGAGGAAGCCAACTCGCACCTGCGGGCCCTTCTCGATCTCCAGCACCACCCAAGCCTTACTCCTCCGCTCATGCCGCCCAACTTCTCTCCTTCACTCCGCCCCTCAGATCTCCCTGACTCGAATCGACGGCACAAGCGCCGGAAGCTGGATTCTGATCGTCTCGCGCCGGCCTTACGAGGCTTTCGTTATGGCAAGTATGGCCAGGTCGAGCAAGGAGACCTCAAGATGGAGATCGTCAGCTGTGACGGAGGCATGTTCTCCAATGAGTTATCATACGCCGCTGAGAATATCCTCAAAAACGACACCTCGGTGTATTGTACAAAGGGAAACAGATGCAACATAGTATTGAGACACCAGGGTGGCACCGTTTTTACTCTCCAGGAGCTGGTCATAAAGGCGCCTGCGTCGTCCAACTATTCACATCCGTATGTTGTCCCATGCACCACGGCGTGATCTGGACAACATGGCTAATTCTGCAACAGCGTGAGAGAGGGAATGGTCTTTGTGGCCATGAGCCAAGACGAAGTGCTGAACCGGACGGCCCAGTACCAAATTCAATATGCACAGCCAACGAATGAACCAACTCATAACGGCGACTCGAGAGTTCTTCAGCCCATCCCAACTGAAATAATATCAGTACAGCACCATGAGAATGGAACTACGACCACGAGGTCTCGGCCAGCATATCCCTACCGCACCAACGCCGATGATTACGAAACGCGGACACCACAGATGCCTGAAGAGTTTGCCTCCAACCTACCCGACTTCCAAGTCACTACTGAGTGCAGCGACGACGAAGACGACGACTTTGATGGCCCCCGTTTCCTACGCCGTGCGCCGAACCGCATCGGCTCCCTTCCCTTCGAAACCCTCGACTCTGACTCCGATGATGGCGGTAACCCCTTTGATCCCGAATATCTCGATGACCACCATCCCTCCCACTGGCGCCTCTACAGTAGTGCTGCTAATACGAGCGGCCCAGGGTTTGACCCTCCATATTCGCGCCGCCGCGAGAGAGAGAGAGAAAGAGAAAGAGAGTGGGACCGGGACCGGGATCGCGATTACGATCGCTCCAACCGATCTTTCTCCCTGACAGAAGCCTGGGAAGCTCACGCCTCTGCTACGCAAGACGCCGTTCGAGCTGTTGGCGGTGGTCAACTGCTCTCCCCACATGCCCGTTTCAACATAGAGAAGAAGAAGAGCAAATGCACAATTCGCTTCGACCCCCCTATATCAGGTCGATTTATACTCCTCAAGATGTGGAGCTCCCATCACGATCCCACGAGTAATATTGATATACAGTCTGTCTTGGCTCGAGGTTTTGCAGGACCTCGCTACTTTCCCTCGGTTGAGTTGCGCTGAGATGGTTTGTAAAAGTATGCATAGACGGAGATGCAATGTATCCAGGTCTTTGGCTTTCATGTTTTAATTATGGCAATATACCCGTTAGAAGGTGCTGGCTGACCATTATGTGCCGGGAGCCTTTTGCTTGTCCGGTCTACCTAAGCATCTCTCGCTGAGTCGCATTTACATGGTCTACATAGGTACCTAGCAAGGCTGATGTTGAACTTTACTACAAGTCCCGTCCTCTCACATGTGATTGGAACTACCTGCCGTAGGCATTGAGTATAAGGTAGGTAGGTAGGCACGGCTGACTTCAAATGGCATTTGTTGCTTGCCTTAGTACCTACAAGGTAAAATTTCTCCTCGTATTCATATCTTCATCACGATCGCTTCCAATATCCTAAACCTAGGTAAGTTTTGCAGACAGGTTCTCTACCTAGGTAGTGAAATGACCGAATACAGCAATATAGTTATCTCAACTCCAAAAGAATAGAGACCCCCTCCCCGGGTCGAATGCCTCGCCTCGTCAGGAGAAATAAAGGTCACAGGCATCCAATTGGAGAAACTTCAGCACCACAAAACAGCATGCAGATACCTTCCATCCAATGTTGATGTAACAACCAGAGTGTTGAGGGCAGCTCAGTCTTAGATGGTGCCTCCCTTCAATGAGGTATCTCGAATACCTAAGGTATTGAGGCAGTTGCAAGGACGGGAGCGTCAACTTCCCCGTGAAATCATTTGTAACTGCCCCCATCAATGTCCTGTTCATACCTAGGAGGTAAGTAGGTACCAGATGAAGGAAGGTGCTCGAGGATGGATCGAGGGATGATCAAAACCCATTTACTCGACCCCCTCCGAGCCTTTCTTCTTCTCATCATCAGCTTCATCATCAGCTTCATCATCCCCTTTCTTGGTTCCCAAATTGTTCATCAAGATCTGCCATTATCCGTCATCACTACACTTTTTCCAGTTCTTGATAATGATGAATCAACCCAAGGGTGCTGGCCGCGCAGGCGGCACCATCCTTCAGGCCTTCCTAATCCTCTTCGCCATCACCAATTTCCTTACACTTATCCTAACTGCGGCCACTGCTGGTAAATACAAGGGAGAACAACTGGGTTTTTTGCGCACCCTCGTTCCCGAAACCCATCCCGAAACCCATTTCGATTCATTCCCGTCACCAGATGATCCTCATCCTGATGCATTCACTTTACCAGATGATCCTCATCTTGTCCTCTTCTCTGTGCCAGGAAGATTCACAAATGATACAGCACAACCATACGTGTTCCTCGCTGTTCTCGCTGGTATCACATGGGTTATTACCTCCATCACCATTCTTTTCCTCTTCACCAAGATTCGGTACTTCAACCACCGCGCTGCCCGCTACGTTTTCCGGGTTATAGGCGTGGCAACCTCCGTACTTTTGGTCGTCTTCTACCTCACCTGGGCCCATTCGTACAACTTTATGTTCCCCTTCATCTGGGACTGGCCCCTGGGCAAGGGAGCAGCGATTACGGCACATATCAACCTGTAAGTGCGGTTACGGCAGTGTAAGGGCCTACGATTACTGACCATATCCCCAGGCTGCTCGGCATCTTCATCACTTTGCTGGCTGCGGCCCTGGACACACCAAAGGACTGGGATGCACCGACTGGCCCCAACAGTCGCCGAACTAGCCAGATGTAGTGGCCATCCATTGAACAGCGGAGAAGAAAACCCGGTGATGGTTGTGTGGATGTCTTGAGGTCAGGAGTTTGGTTTGCTGTTATCATCATTATACTTCGTTCGGTTGCGCGTATGGTCGATGCAGGCTGCAAGTATCTTTATACCAGCAGATGGTAGAGAGTCTATTTGAGTATACTTTCCTTGTTCTCTCAATATGATAGTTCTTGTGACCATGGAACCGTGAAGTCTTTTAAGCACAGAAGACGGGCCTCATCATCGGGGAGCAGGAACACTTCGGACGTATCATAAATAAGTAGTCTGAAGGCCACTAAAGGTCTCGCCTAAGTTTACACAGGTCCTTTTGTCATTTAGGATCGAGGTCTGATATTTCAAAGGGTATCCTAAACTTATACTTAGGTAGTTACCCAAGTCCCGTTGTTGTTTATGATAAAGACCCTAAGTTTTCTTCTGCCTCTAGGTCATGACAATTCTAAGGAAGTAAGCTTAATGTCACGTTAAAGGTTGAGACTTTGTAGGCACAAGTACAAAGAAGCAACTCTAGGTCGTTGCGTTAGTAGTTTGGATCGGCTACTAGGTAAGTTCCTATAGAACGTTTGCTGGCCTACTAGCCTACCTAGGTAGGTAGCCGAGGCAGATGAAGGAAGAGATTGGTGTTTCCGCAAACGAGCGTAATGACGAAGATCGCTCGACTAATAAGAGTAGGCAGGCTGATTGAAGCTGTTCAAGTAAGGTCGATGGGTAGGATTGTGACGATAGTCTGTGTAAACGGGACGGGGTTCTCATTTGTCAAAATGATCCAGCTGGAAGAGCTGGAATTTGTGTGGTAGATAGTGGCCAACACCGTGCATCCTAAACCGGCCGAAATATCAGGTAGATACTAGATTAGTACGGATAGAGACTTTACTCCAGGGCCCTGGGCCTAGACTGTGTCTCTAATAAACCCCACAACTTTGAGATGATGGAGGCAACTTGACGCCATAGGTAGTTTACCGTCCATGTCGCCAATGGATGCCTACCTAGGCACGGTACATACAGCCAGGGAGGAGTTAAAAACAACCTAAAGTCTAGACTTGCTACAGCACCACAGCCTACCGGTAAGGAAGCAAACATGGCATCTTTCGAATAAAGATATAAAGGATGTCCA
Source organism: Fusarium sacchari (assembly GCA_017165645.1). Classification (NCBI taxonomy): domain Eukaryota; kingdom Fungi; phylum Ascomycota; class Sordariomycetes; order Hypocreales; family Nectriaceae; genus Fusarium; species Fusarium sacchari. The sequence goes on from JADANP010000012.1 coordinate 717,731, forward strand.
GTACAACAACCAGAGAGCATACCTACCTTGGTACCTAATGTGCATCCAAGTTTCCACCAAACTGACAGTGACATACGAAAGCCGTTGCCATGAAAACCATCAATGAATGGCTTTGCGAAATCCAAGGGAGATCTCTTCCGGGGTTTCTTGATCTTGTGCAGCCACAAGGCGCTATAGATCGTGGCAATCAGGTTGATCAACGTGCCGGCGCCAAAGTGTGTTCCTGTACCGACCGGTACTAGGTAGCTAGGATGAATTTAAGGAACCAGACGGAGAAGGGAACGGCCTGGACTCGCCAAGGAGTGGTCTGAGTTTGACCGGGCTGGTGGGCTTGTGGGCGAAAATGCGTGGAAAAGCTTGAGATGGCCCTACGAACCTAGAATAAGGTAGAAACTTTGCTTTTGCATTTCTGCAGGTTCCCGTGTAGGACAGCCTAGAATGACAGGCCAGACAGGGCAAGACAAGACAAAGACGTGCGGGGACGTTGGAGCCGTCCGGGAAGGCTCCTTTATGCAGTAACTACCTAGTGCTATGCAGGTGATAGTGATACTGCATGATTTATATGGGTAAGGTTGGCTGCACTGATCCCTTCAATGCCTTATCTCGTGACCATGGATGGTTTATTGTAATGGACTCAGTTCCAGGGACTCGACTCGATAACGAGGGGCTTACACCAAAGGCCGCCGACATTGAGTCAAGATCCCTTGATCAGCCATTGTCATGAATAACTAACTATGTCATTCATGACTCTACTAACAATGGAACGCACCGTCTCCAACCTCCAGCTACGTCAAGCCCACAATGATAAAGTGCCTCTGGAGACAGTGGCGTGTCTCTGCATTCCACAGTCTCCAGGGATCAACGCTAGGGCGTTACCAAGCTCGGCTGGCTTGCTCGCCAATTGTTGGTGGTGAGACACTACGAGACGGCATTTTGCAGTGTTTATTCCGGAAAGGGTTTCCAAAGACCATTGGAACGTCTTTCTCAGAAATGCAGATACGGTCATATTTTATAGATGGACCTGATAGTCTTTCGGAGCTATGTCAACTTGGGGCTGCAGGATTACCCCATTGGTACAAGTTTGTTGGCCCCTAGAGGACCCTCAGGTCTCAACCACTCAATTCTGTCCAAGCAAATCCACCATCAGAGCATATCCTATGGAAGTCGCCCAACCATACTCCGTACTGTACCCGTCTAGCCCGTCCAACTATCCGCAGAGTGGAGGAGGTACCTGTAGCCTGTAGGGTCTGGTCTGGTTTCTGAGGTGTCGCTGCATATTCGGCTCCTCCTCAGCCGAACCCGGCCACGCGCAGCAAACTGTGGTATTAAGGTTAATATCTATGGCCTCCTCGCCCGCCATAGACCCTCCGTTCACCCATCGCCAACTCTCTTCTTACCAACACAACACAACTATCCCACCGCTCTCCCTCGACACAATCGATCTGAAGCGTCTCAGCTATCCACCCAATATATATCAATACGATCGCCGCTACTAGCGTTCTTCTAGTGCTTGTCAAACTGGGTTCCTTTCTCTGGACCCCTGTTCCATCAAATCTCCCAAACCCCTTGGAACCGAAACATTAGGCGATTATGCAGCCTCTGGATCCCCAGGGGCTCGTTGAGGATCGAGCTGCCGAGGAGGAGCATGGACAGTTTCCCATCGAGTATCATTCGCGTCTAACGGGGCCGAGCTCCCAAGCGTCGTATGGCTCCAGTGTTCGCGCCTCGACCGCCCGGAGGCGAGCTGCTGTGACAAACAAACCCAGAAACAACAATCTATCAGAAACCACCTCCCTCCGCCTTTCCCCCGCGGCTCTCAAGACACCCAGCGCTGCTCAGTCGACTCCCCGTTCAACTCCTCCTCTGGCTGCTCTCTCGGTGACACCTCCTACGACAGCTCATCACCCTCCCAGCTCCTCTGTTCGAACCCGAGATCCCGGTCTTCATGTAGAACCTACTTCTCCTAAACTTCAGTCACCTCTGCGTCACTCCATCAACTTGGCCGACAACAACAACTTGGACGTTGAATCGCAGCTCTACAGGATCTCCAGTGGTCAGCCCAGACCGCTTTCTGTCGACATGTCGTTCACTGGCGATAAGAGGCCTGCTGCCTCCAAACCTCGGTCAAGTTTGCCTGCTGTTGTAGAGGAAGCTCCCCGAAACGGCTTTTCAACTTGGTTCTCTCGATCTAATGCACCCTCACCTTTATCCACAACCGCCCCAGAACCTCGACGACGCAGTACATCATCGGCCAAGCCATCCACACCAACTTCTTCTCGATTCAATTTTTTTGGCTCCCTCACTGCTTCGCCTACTGCTTGTCCCTCGGAGGAACAGAATGAGGCCCTGATGAACCTCGACATTGAAAAGGGTCTTTTCCCGAACGGCCTTCCTGTCGAAGGCACAGCTTTCTCGCCATCCGCCTTCAAGAATCTGCAGATGAACGCCACTGGTCTGTTGAGCAAGTTCCAGGCTGCTTATGAGCAACGCACAACAGAATTTAGGGAGCTCCAGGCTGAGCGTGATATTCAAAATTTCGACAAGAGTGAATCTGAAACCAGAATTCAACAGCTCGAGAAGCAGCTCGAGGAACAGGCTACCCTGATGGCAGAGCGAGATGCTATGATCGCGTACCTGCTCAACCGATTGGCAAATGAAAAGGACCGTGTAGATGAGGCGACTAATGGCGAGAAAGAGAACATTACCTCGGCAGCTTCGATCGTATCAGAAGATCTGGGCGTCGACGAGGATCGACTAAAACGCAGGCGAAAGAGTACTTCGACCTCATCTGATGATGAGAGCGTAGATGAGGCCAGTGTCTTCTCGCGATCCCGCAGCCCAACAATCTGTACCAGCATGTCTGAGATCAGTCCTGTTACACAACCTAAGCCCGTCACACTGGAGCCTCCTCGTGCCGCTGGCTGTGCTGCCGCTCGAAACACCAACAACACTCAAATGGGCGCCTTTCAAAAACTCATCCGTGGCATCTCGAGCGAGAAGCCTAAGCCCGCGCCTGCGACTTGCCTCAACTGCCAAGGGCAAACCGCTAGTATGGCTTGGGATACTGTCAGTCTTCTCAAGGACGAGAACAAGGGGCTGAAGATTAGAGTGGAAGAATTGGAAACAGCGGTGGAGGGTGCCCTCGATGTCGTCAATGGTCTCGGCTTATGAGACAGTCTTGAGCTGTGACCCGAATCATGATGACCTCACCCGAGACCCTTACTGGGTACTCAGTAGCTGCATTATCACACTGGGCAAACGGCGTTATGATTATATGGTACTTTTTCTGTGGCCTCGGATGGCCGTTCTTTATTCTTTTATTGGAGTTTTGGGCTATAGCCGAAATGGATATACGGTGGCGTTTCTGGGCACTTTGATACCATTCTGCATATAGGGTCTGAGGACCAATTTTACCTTCGTTAGCATAGAGACAGGATAGTCTTGCGAGATACCTTTTCCCCTTGGCTTGGACCACCAAATTGAATCAATTTGATATCTTGATCAATAGTACCTAAGCCTTGTCCTTGAACCCGCTCTACCTGTATATCCTGCCTTGAAAGTCAGCTTGTTACATTGTACATTCACATCCTGGTCGAGATACGGTATGTTTATAGGCTCTGCATGCTCATTGTGCTTTGCTTATTGAGGGACGAAGCACACCTCTTAAGCTTCACAAGTAAATGAGTGATCGACCCGATGATTGAGAGGGCGAGCATATATACCAGTAGTATTCTACCATTCACTGATAGCAATCGCAGCTGGCAAAATAAAAGTGAGCCCTGTCAATCGAGTGTCACCAACAAGCAACGTTGTCCGTCCAGTGGAGAAGTTCTTGATGCCTCCAATGTATTGGCTTTCCAGTTCATTCTAATTCCACAGCAAGTTCATGATAATGTCAGAAAGACCGGTCCTCCTGCTTCTTGTTCTGATATTCTTTTGATTGGTGGTTCAATAATCTGATCAAACACTGTCCTCGCCGTGGGAGGTATATGTACAAAACTTCTCGCCTCCGGATAGTTGCATTGCAGCTAAATCCGCACCCTCAATCATCGTATCCTATGCACTCTAGTGGTGCTCTTCTCCATGCGCCTCGCCGTGGTGGTGCTCGTCCTCGAGGAAGAAGTATTCGTATCCGCAGTAAGCGGTGAAAGCGACTGTCGCGATGCCGAGACCTGGGAAGCCGCCCTTGAGACGGTTCCAGCGGGTATAGGGACCCTGGTATCGCCAGGCCTCGCTGCGAAGGAGGGTCAGTACATTGGCTCTATTTGGTACAGACGTGGAAGCAAGGGACCACAGACTTTCGCTCCCATGGATCGTATCGAGGCTGGCCGGTCGATGCTTGGAACGCCCGCATGTTGAAGCCGGTGATGTTGGGCTTGGGACCGCCCGCGGCGGCTCGTAGCACTCTACACAGGGAGTATATTAGCAAACCGAGTTCATTCGCTACGATTGGTTGCGCCAATTGAGACAATAGCAGCTCTGTGAGTGCGCGCCGTACCTCGTGGCAAGCATCGTGGGCTGAAGGAGAGATTCTGGTGGTGGTTGGATCTGACGACAAATGAAATGGGCGAATGGAGAGCGAGCCAATTCGACCTTATTAGTGATTCATATTGGCTGTCTTTCGGGCCCCCTCCGTCACTATAGGTTAGGTAGGTTAAACTGGAGCGTGTAGGTACTTACTGGTAGGTACCTTAAGGCATGGAAGGGTCGGATCAAAGTTGACTGGTTCCTCCGACATGACGCACGGACCAATTGATTCACCCGCCCTCCTCACCTCTGCCCTCCAGAGACTGACTAGAGGACGTAGTCTACCTATGCCATCAATTGACTTATTCACACTTTGAACCTTCCAAGGGACATTCGACGCTTTCTATAGAATCTCAGAAAGGGAGAGGCCGACCCCGAGTAACTAGCGAAGCCCTCTATCATATTCAACGAGAAACCCCGTCGGCGCATATCTTTATCTCTATCGTCACTCCTCTCCACCATTTGAACCGAAATCACATATACTACCGACAGCATTGGACGACATCTATCGCTATTGCAGTCACTCGAGAAGATCAGGGACATACTTGGTAATATTCGCAATACTCTCGCGTTGTCTCAATGAACAACGGCCGTGGTAGTCGAGGCAACACGTATCACTTCAAATCGTCCCGTTAGAAGCCATCCTCGGTCGATCCAGCGACTGAGAGCTCCATTTCGAATTCGAATTCAGAACCTTCAGCCTCTGGCACGCAATCAAACCAAGCACAGAGGACCACCGCCAGTCGCCATCCGCACCCACTACATCTGCATTCTGGGGCCAGACATTGGCAACCCCTCCGACACTTTCGAGGCACTGGCACCAGACGACACTTGAACAGAAACAACCATTTCCCTGGACAGAACCACATGCCGCCACCGCAACTTAGGGGTTTCGGCGGAGGGCCTGCTGTGGCAGCTCCATACCACCAGGGTGGCTTCCCCTCCCATGCCCAACAACAGGGTGGACATTTGGGCGGGAACCAGTACCTGAATGCCAACACACAACTGGGAGCCTTCTCTGCTGCCAACAGCAATGCTTTTACTACAGCCGGCCTCAATGGCCAGGGGTTCGCCGATACGGGGTTCGGTAGTCAAAGTGCAAGAATGGGTTTCCACGGCCCTGCAGGTGCCCTACAACAACCACAACACGGGCAGGTTCACCAGAACATGTTGATGGAACATCCAGGAATCAGGACACATCCCAACAAGGGCAGGATACGAGAAGTATGGAAGCACAATCTGCACGAAGAAATGGCAGTATTGCGAGATTTGGTGGACAAGTATCCTTACATTGCGATGGTAAGGCTTGAGGAACGAACATCGTTTTTGAAGATGTGCTAATTTATGGTTGTGAAAAGGACACCGAATTTCCTGGTGTCGTTTCAAGGCCCATGGGAGGATTCAGAGGGAAGAGCGATTATCACTATCAATGCCTACGAACCAACGTCGATATGCTGAAGGTCATACAAATAGGGCTCACCTTCTTTAACGAAGACGGCGAGACCCCCCCTCCACGGCCAACAAACGATTTGAAGCTCGGCACAGCCGCTCAGAGGGCAGCGACTAATGCACCTTTCCCTTGTTCGTGGCAGTTCAACTTCAAGTTTTCATTGAAGGACGACATGTATAACGAGAAATCGATCGAGTCACTTCAGCAAGCCGGGATCGACTTTAATGCTCTCGAACGTGATGGTATTGATCCTCACGAGTTTGCCTCCCTTATGATTCCTTCAGGTCTTATCTGCTTCGACAACGTTAAGTGGATATCGTTCCACGGCGGTTACGATTTCGGCTACCTGACCAAGCTGTTTATGTGCTTAGCATTGCCCAACGACGAAGTCGACTTTGACCACAGGATGAAGCTCTATTTCCCTACGACGTACGATGTGAAGCACCTCATGAAGCACGCCATCAGGTTACATAACTCCGGCCTTCTTACACCCAGCGATCCCAGCAGTACCGAGATCCTGCAAAAGTTTGAACATAAATCAGGACTTGAGAACATTGCCGAAACCCTCAAGATTAAACGTGTTGGCTCTGCCCACCAAGCAGGCTCTGATTCGTTACTCACCGGAAAGGTCTTCTTCTCTATGCGCGATAAGATATTTGCCGGTGATATCCCCGATGAGCATGTTGGCAAGGTCTGGGGCTTGGGTTTCCCCGACTCAAATTCCAGCCACATCATGTCAATGATGAACCAGCAAAGTGGCAATGATGGGCAAACAAATGGCAACGGACCCAGCACTCCCAACACGACAAATGCTGCGTTAGCCACCACCCCAGGACCACAAGGGCAGAACGGCATCATCAACACTGGGCCTATGACTCCTGGTGGAGGAGGAGGTGTGTTTGGCAACTTCGCTTTCGGCGGAAATCGATGAGAGGTCCTGACCCAAGGGCTGTTAGCCCACCCAGTGGGCTATGGACTATGCCGATAGTATTAATGTTTTCTATGCCTTGCATTTTGCTCTCTTCCATCAACCTATTCCTCTCTCGTTACGAACGTTCGTTATGCCAAAGGCATAATTATCGGCTTCTCTGCATGAAGTGGGTCTGTACAACGAGATATCAAACCTCTTTGCCATCATACTCTTTGTTCCCCGCTCCAATGCATTCTGCCTAGGTTTACGATTTTGATATAATGGCTTTCGGAAGTTTCAGGAATCCAACGGGGAAAAAAGGACACGGACGGACGGTTGGGACGGGATCATACGTGCCAGTTGGTGTCGGCGCCGCTGTTGTATACTGTATTGTATGGTTAACTAGGAGTTGGCACCTTTGAATTTGAGCTTCGCAAAGTTGTTTATTTGGTCCAATTTAAGTTGTGCTTTAGCATGATGCCCGTCACAAATGAAGGACAGCGCTATGTCTAAGCCCCTGGCTCGCAGTGACTTTTTATTGTACAATCTGATCAGAACCGGAACGCCTGTCCATGTAGTAAACGCCAATTTCGAATCAGAAATTTCTTAAACGCATCGGGGGGCCCCATCGATGAAGTCCTTATGTGATATAAACCTTCTTCAGCGACTCAACTGGGAAGATATCGCCTGTACGGAGGTCCTTAACCTGATCAGAAGGCAAATTATTCTTCCTCGCCTGTATTTCGAGGCGGTCCCTTCCATAGACGCTACCATTAGGCAGGAGCATGAGATCGTGCTCTACATGACTCTGGGTATGGTGAGCGTACGGCACATTCCTGGCAAGCTCATTGAGCTCAGTGGAACAGATGGGACAAACGCCGTGGCCGAGAGTCGAGGCTGCTGCTGCGATGTCGGATGTGCTTTGGGCAGATGAGCTATCTGAGGAGTGAATTGGATCCGTGTGGCATGCAGGTGTTTTGAGAGCTGACAGACCAGAAGAAAGTGCGACGTGAAGGAGTGGGACAGCAGGAAGGGCAAGGAGTTGATTGTGGGTTGTTGTGAAGAGGTCGGCAAGGTCAGCCCAGCGGGACGGCTTGTACAGATCTCCATAGGGTGCGGCAGCGGATGCACCACCAGGAGGAAATGCAAGCAGGCCACAGACCTGCTGAACCTCTCTGGGGAATGTGGCTCGGTAAGGAATGAGATGTTTCTTTGCGTGAGCAATGGCCTCAGTGAGTTTGGCAGAGGATTGCGAGCGGACCAGCTCGATATATTGTTGGAAGCGAAGCATAAACTCGAGCTTACTCTGCGAATAATTAGAATGCGGAAGTCGAGGACATGTTGAGCCTAGGAAACGTACCTCCATCTTCCTCAACTCCTTCTTGTTATCGTTGCACCAAGCCAGAGCTTCAACCACGCTCTGCTTCAGAAGAGAATCCCTGATACGACTTGCAGCAACGAAGGTGTCGATATCGATGAGATCGGCGATAGCACGCTGCTCGGCCAGCTCTTTTGCTGTATCATTATAACCATGGCGAAGCAGGTAGTCTGCCAGAAGGCGATCGAGCCTCTTCCTACTCCATGTTTCATACTTAACGTCCTCCACTGTATCCATCTTGTATAGTTCGTCGAGATGTGAGATGCGGGCAGCTGTTTGTGCGTGCAGACGAGCCTCCTCGGCGGCGGTCGCATTAAGTTTGCGCTTCAAACCTCGCATGCGGGACACCATTGCGTCGATGTTACGAAGGACATCTTGCTGTGATGCGCGGCCGGAGACGGCAGCGGTAGCTGAGTCTTTGAGTAATGTCTTTAGGGCGGTTGTGTCTTTCTCGATTGTGAAATGAGCCGTGCGGAAGTTCTTTCGAAGGAGCTCTGAGGGGAGGCGAAGCAAAGGTTGGTCCTGATGTCGACTATTAATCATCATGGAGAGGCGGTGATGGGAAGCTTGGTTGAGTCGGACTTACAAGCAGCAGATGCTCGTTATGTTTGATCTGAGAACTTTCGTGATCGCCCATTATGAATGTTTGCTTGTGGAAGGGATAGATCGATTGATCAGACAGTAAGGTATACAATCGCCTGTAGCTCCCGTAGAAGGCGGAAGGCGTATCAAGCTCCGATGATTGTGATTGATAAGTCGTTATCGTGAGGTGAAGTCAAGTGAAGTGGGTTGTGTCATGAGGTAGGTGGTCTAATGGAAGCTAAGGTACTCCGTACATGTACGTGCCTCCCCCCCCCCCAAACCCGTCCCGCCTTCGGAACATGGGCATGTGGGGCCCCGTCTTGAGAGTGATTCCCGCTGTAAGCGAAGAGGGAGAGAACATGAAGGATAGAAGCAAAAGAGAATTTAGCCATATCTCTACACAGATATTTGCGTTCCTAGGCACCTCAGTATGGGTTGGATCTCATTCAGATGTTATCGACTGCTTGATAAAGAAACAACAGTAATAGGGGGAAATGCTCCATACAAGGCTAGCGTATCATCAACATCCATCCATCCATCCACCTTGTGTGTTCACCATCAGCCTGCATCTGGTATGACAAGATGCCTTTTATGCCGCGAACCACCAGTGGTCGGTTCAACACAAGGTCGGCTGGCTGCATAAATTAAATAGATCATGGTGGAGAAATACGGTAGGTATGGATCGAACCTGATATCTCGCAGTTGAGAGGTCTATGGATCATGTTGGATATGCACTGCAGACTCGATTCCAATACTCGAACGCCTCTTCTGTGGCACCTGGACTATCCTTGCTTGCAGGCAAGTGAGCGTGTGTATTATTGGAATCACAAAGCCAACACCAGTACATATTGTTATGAGGTGACTTCTCATACTACTACTACTACTACTACTACTAATAAATGTGTTATAACAGTTCGGGTTTTGGTTCATCGCATGTTGCATGTTGAGCTGAACCTGCTGAAGCCCTCAGAACCAGCTCCCTGTGTCAGACGAGTCCAGATTGGATCATCTGTCGCAGATATCTTAGGACGCAACCTGTTTCACCTCTCGGCGTCAAGTGATGTACGTGGGATGGGATCAGGTGATTACATGCCGGCTCCTCATGTTCTAGTGGTGTGGTGTAATTGTGTAGTATTGTTTGCTATCCCTGAGGGTTCCCTTATTGGCCTGTGCTGTGTAATGATTCTCCGCATTTGGAGAGCTACCTACCTAGGTACCTACCTTACATAGGTATTACAAGCTGACAATGGGAGGGACAATCACTTAAGACAAGAGAGGATCAAGCTTATTATCATAGGTACCTAGATTATTAGTGTTGTGGTGTATTCTTGGCTTAGCTTTCTGAACAAGGTAGGCAGGTACTGGTAAGTTACTATTTTACCTAGAGGTAATGATCCTATTTATAGGTACTAAGGTAGGCAAGCAACCGAGAATAGGTAGGTGGTAGGTGGTAGGTGTAGGTATGAACTCATCTCATATCATACAGTTACCCAGGTGCAATAGACAGCAACTAACAACCACCTACGGAGTACCTACAGCACCTACTAACCTAACTCCCGTCCCTTCCTTGGCACTTTCCACATTGATTCATAACGCCTTCGCCCTTTCCAGGTTCGTTCCTTGTCTGCCTGTTTCCCCCCCATCTCAGAGCTTATGTGGCCCACCCGCCCTTCCCATTGGTCGCCCTCTCCCATCTCGGCCACTTATTTCGGCCTCAGGCAGGCATCTTCCCCCCCTCTCACTCGCGTCAACTTATTTATCTTACCAGCCTCACCCACTTGCACGTGTTCACCCTCTTCCTCCGCCGCGTGACCCGACTCGCTCACTCCCAGTGTCAGTTCCCAGCTGCGCGTCCAGCCAAAGAAGCGCCCATTTTCGTCGGGGAGAGAATTCGTTCTTCCCCTTTAGTAAGATAAAGATCCTCGTGTCTTTATCTGGACCCGAGCGCGTATCAAAGACCCAAGATTTATTCCTCCTCCTTTTTCCGATTAAAATTCTTCCTTTGTCGAGTATTGGTCCTGGTTCCGTTCATTTACAGACGCGAAGTTGTCGACTTATCAACTGGGACTCGCGCGATATCACGAGGTAGATCCCACCAAGGCAAACACGTGAGACGACAAAACTCGTGATCTCGCACGATCACGCCTCGAAGCACATGATCTGGGAGGTATGTCGCTTTCATGCATCTCATTCACTTCACGATACATTTGATTTAATGATCTGCACGACGACGCAACAATGCAACTCGAGTCTCTGCACTCCGAAATGGGCTTTTGCAAAGTATATGCGCTCATGGAATAAGGATTGAGGATGCGACGCAACGCAATGAAGTAAATGCATCCATGCATCTTGCCAAGTGGCAGCGTCTTCACTGCTTGCTTACTTGCTTGCTTGCTTTGAATCATCAACACAATCAACCAACATAGTTCACAGTCACAACTGTACGTCGCCTGCCTTCATGAGCATCGCATAAATATACTCTTGTGCCCGCCTGCCTGTCCCGGCATCTTCCTTTGCTCGCTGTTTTCATCCCTCATAAGGAGTGACTGAATCAGCACAGACGCATCGCCTCGTCATGTCTTTCTCTCACGCTCAGTCATCGCAACTCTCACACTCACTCCTCAAGCGAGCCACAACCTACGATGCTTTCTCTTCCTTTCCATGCCACATGCAAAGATTCAAGTCCTCTTCGACGACAAGACTAGCGCATCATGTGCACGCGTTACAGTTGGCGCTGGCACTCTACCAAACCAATAGATGCACACTCAACCTCTTCTCCGTCTCTCGAGGCCTGATACCCCTTGCTTTAACCCTCTCTCCCGCACTTCATCTACCCATAGCTTAATTCTGCAGCGAGTTTATTCTAACTGCCCTTCCCTGTCCAGATCTTTTGATTGATTGTCAACGTCTCTCATCTGTGGCCTCGACATCATCAAACTTTGCACTCAGCCTCCTTAATCTTGGCGAGCGCTTTTGATCGAACAAACCCGTCTACCAAAACACTACTTGTTTTTTCTTTCGATAATTCTCTCACGACTGAACCATGGCTGAAGTTCTTGCTGAACAGCCAGACCTCTCCAGCCTGACTGGCTCCCCTGGTCAGAAGCGGAAGCGCGAATCCAGCAGTCCTGATCTCGCCAGGAATAAACGCCCTGCCCCAGCTGCCCATATGTCTGCCGACCCCGCCTCCTTCATCGACAGTGCCATGGAGAGCCAGGCCGTCAACGCGAATGGCGTCAACGTCGCCGACTTCAACGCTCTGCAGCAGGCCGCCCAGGCAGACCACGATCACCCCGACGCTCCGGATCCTACCAGTGCTACAAGCACCGCACAGGCTGCCCTCGGCATGTACCCCACCCTACATGTTCCACCCTCGACAGAAGAGCAATTTGCAGCCCAGGCAGCCACTGATCCTGAGCATGGCCACGATCCAACTTTCAACCCCGATGTGACTCCCACGGTTGACAGTATTATGGAGCCCCCTCAAGTCGCCCCTCCTCAGCATCAACATACACCTCCTAATGGTGTTCCGCATCAGCCACCACGATACAATCCCGCAGCCCCAAACCCCAAGCCAACAGTCGGATCAGAAGAGTGGCACAAGATGCGAAAGGACAACCACAAAGAAGGTATGGGTATCTCATCTGTCGTATTGCCTTAAATATATACTAATCAAATCAGTGGAGCGTCGCCGTCGGGAAACCATCAACGAAGGTATCAACGAACTGGCTAAGATCGTCCCTGGGTGTGAGAAGAACAAAGGCTCCATTCTACAACGGGCAGTCAGCTTCATTTCCCAGCTCAAGGAGAACGAGCAACAAAACATCGAGAAGTGGACCCTCGAGAAGCTGCTCACAGAGCAAGCTATAACAGAGTTAAGCGCTTCCAACGACAAACTCAAGCAGGAATGTGAGCGTCTGTACCGCGAGCTCGAGACTTGGAAGCGTGTGGCACAGAATGCAGGCCTCGAGCCTCCACAGCCCAAAGAGGAGAACACAACTGCCAATGCATCGAGCTAGAAGCACGAAACAGCGTTGGCAATCTCCCCTATTTCGGACTTACCTTCTTCATAACGTATACCCCCGGCTCATCCCGTCTAGCGAATGTTCCCTCGGTGAATATTTGCTATTCAGCTTGGTTGTGTTTTTGCATGTTGTTTTGTTTTTATTTGTTAATCTCGGGATTCTGGAGCGACATTTTCCCACAACCAGGAGAGAGCAGAGTATCAAGAGAGCCTTTCTTGGTGCATGAGAGTATACTCCTGGCGTGATTATGTTGTCTCCAATTTGATTTGAATTGATTCAATGGTTTGACGGTTTCAAGTAACTTGGCGTTGGTGGATGGATTCACTCACAGGTCAGCAGAAGGTTGAGGTAACGGATCTGCTTCACGGTGCGATGCAGTACAGTAGCTTGAGTGTTGAACCAAGTTGATAGAACTTTTCTTCGTATAATGTGTCTGCTCATGCATATTCTCGTGTTTTTGATTTTTACGAGTGCTGTATTGGAAAACAACCTGGTGTAATTGATCATGACAAATTCTGCCCTTGCCCTCAAACCTGACCATGACTGTTGTTCATGATCTTGCAGCTGGGGAGCAAGGAATGGTCGCATTGTTATTCCCATCGCGTTAAAATGATGGATCAGGTCTTGTTCCACTGAGAAATACGTAGGGAAATGGTTTCCCATTTGGCCCTTAATCACCTCTCCTCACGCCAAGATGTGCCGCAGTCCTCATGAGCAGAGCCTCCTCACTGAGTTGTTCAACCATTTTTTATTCAGAGCTGAAATCAACAGGAACTGACCTAACGGACCCTATCTACCCACGACGGAAGTAAGCTGCAAGCTGGAACTTGAAGTGTAATATTTAAGATTCCTTCGCCCCGTGTCTATTCCATATTTGCTTGTGAATATGAGAAGCTCTCATTTCGCATCCCCCTGTTTCATAAATTTATTTCCTTGGACTCGAGATATCGTCCGCACGTGGGCATGATGAATGACCACTGCTGGTAAACGTGTTCGCCGCCGTTAATCGTGATTGCGTTTCTGGTCGTCAACACAAGAACTTCGTAGCCGTTATCCAAACACCCATGAGCCATCATCATCTACTCAGGGCTCGGCAGTAATTAACAACTTGGAGCATGCCAATGTCCACGTTGAGAGAGAATGCACACCATAAAAATGCCAATCAGGAACCAACAAGCCCGCGGGGAAACAAAACTTGATACTGACAATGCAGGCACACACAAAAGAGTTTATCCCAAACAAGACGCTGTGGTCAGTCGCCAAAAACAAATAAACCGTCCTGAGGTTGTCCTAAAAGATGTATTTTGGGGTATCGAATCAAGTGGCAAGAATAGCCGCCCGCCGTATGAAAATGAGCAATCGTAACCATGCTGGTACCGGTATTCGGTGAGAACTGTAAACCGAGAAAAAGCGAGGCTGTAATGAACCATCGCATGATCTGTTCTGATCGACCTGTGCTGTCATACCAGGCCCTAAGTCATGCATAATCTATAACCATATGAGAAAAGCAAGAATTGTCACGGGCTGTATATAAAAGGTGACGTCAAGCCTGGCACAGTCTAATGCATCGCATGTCGCGGTACATCATCCACCTTGACGCCGGGCAGCCCTCGACTGTCCTGAGACATATAATCATAGCCCGGAGTCGGATGGACCTGTGACGGTTGCGCCACACTTCCTGTTCGGAACATAGTAGGCTGATTGGGGTCATATCCCCTCGTTATCCCATCGAACGAGGCATTCATATACGGTTGAGCCTGATTCATTGGAACCCCAGGGCTGACAAAAGCGGTCGCTGGTGGGTTGGCTGGCTGTTGAGTAAAGGTATACATTGACGTCGAATTTGGCGCTGTAGAGCCCGGCTGCCATGGCTGCGTGTATATCGGTGTGCCATTCTGCCCTGCATACTCTGTTGAGGCGCTGAAGATGGATGAACGACGTCCAGAATCATGTGCAGCGGGAGGCACACCCATATCCATACCGAGGTTCCCGCTGTTGGGGTGGACTGTAGGTTGACTATTAACTGGCATGGCGTTGTTCTCAACGAAGTCATGCTGGTCTGTGGCCATGTCCTGCATCATTGAGTGGTTGTACTGGTTGCCTCGTACGGGTAGCTCTCCACCGAGGAAAGGTGTGCCATGCAATGAAGCGCCTGAGCTGTGGCTGTTTGACGAAGGCATCAGACCAGGGACTGCCGCTAACTTATTCGGCGGCACGTCTTGATCGTCCTCTTCCTTGGGAATAGGCCCTTCGTCATCGTTACCGGATGCATACGAATCAAGCATCTTGTCGTCTGCCATGACAAAAACCTCCGTTGTCCCATCTGCAGATCGGGTTAGAAATCCACACATCCAGTTCCCACAAATGAAGACTTACCAATCATCCCGTCCTTGTAACGTTCCTGTTGCTTGGCTACTTTGAAAATCTCATTAAGAAACGGCCGCTTCTTCGCATTGGCCGGATTATCCTTGTCTGCGAAAAAGCCTGAAAGAGCCTCGATCGTAATCTCCTCCAGCTTCTTCACATTGAGATTTAGCTTTTGAATGTCAGGATGCTGGGTCTTGTTGGGCTCCACGATCATTCTGAGGATGTGGTTGAGAAGATGAACTCGTTCTGGATTCAAGTTTGTTAGATGAGAATATAAGAATACTCAATCAGGCGTTGAATATTACCTCGTTTATAGAGATGGTCTGGCTCCTTATGCCGCACCTTGTCCTCCTTTGTTGGACCCCAGGGCTTGGGCCACCAGTCGGGTGCCTTCTCGTCACTTCCCGTGTAAGGATGTGTAGACTGCTTCTTTGGCTCCACGGCCTTGACCCATGCTTTTGCTATGAGCTTACAGGCCGTTTGCTGCATATTTTTGAAACGTTGCTCATAAAATGTCCAAAGCTCGGTCGGGTTTCCGACCTGGATACCCTTTCTGATTGTTGTCGATATAGTCATGGGCGCTTCATCTTCATCAATGATGTGTTGGCGAGCTCTTGGTCTTTTCCGGCCTTGTCGTGCAGGCACTTCCCAATCCTCAAACTGAGACATTCGTCGGCAGTCCATCATACGATTCCTTGGAAAGTCCATAGAATGCTTGTATCCATCGAAGCCGAAGTCATCAACAACAGGGCTCGCACCTAACTTCACGTTAGCCCTCTGATTCGTAACCGGGCGGAAATCGACCAACCAGAATCCAAGCGGTCCATAGCACTTATGTATTTCTCCATATCAAAAAACTGTTTCTCGTAACCACTGCGAGGCCCCGAGGTACTTGGACCAGAGAAGGTCTGGGGGCTTCCATCATCCATTACTACAGCCAAGAAATAGTGTCTGACCGCTATTCCACAGTCTCGACGAAGAGCATCGGCGATTTGCTTTAGCCTTGTGTCAGCGAAGACTCCACTAAGTAAGTTTGAAGTTTGTTACCATTGGAGGCTGTCGTCTATGCATATCTTGAGCCTCTGGAAATCGATTATCGTCAACTCCATCACCGACAAATCTTTCTGGCAGGTAAGGATGATGATTGTGGCGGGAGAACGACTCCCTGGTCCAATCTCTAACCATGGTTCTAGTTGCTGTTGATATGTGCGACTTGCTCGAGTGAATTGTCGATAGCCTGTGAGTAACCAATTACACCCACAAGGCAAGTGGCTAAGCGCAAGCCAAAACTAGGTAAAAGTTTGTGCCACCCTGCGTTCAATCTCAGATAGTGATGGTGTATAAAGACAGACCCAATGGAAAATTAAGGGCCTAGCACAGCTTGTAGCACAGGGACATGTCGTGATATGCTGTAGTTGGTCAGTCGATATATAGTGACTCAAGTCCTAAGTGGGTGCGGCTCCGACCAGACTTGAGACAGCCAGCAAGATATTATGCTGCTTAACAAAAGAAATCAGATTCTTCAGAAAAGCGCAGTTCGAAGATGACGATAGACCAGCAATGGTGTTAATACGCCCTTCGACTTGTACAAGTTTGTCTTGGGTGAGTGAAATCCCTGGGAACAGTGAGATGCGGCTCAGGTTGGGTGTTGCAGATGGGTTCGGGAATAGTATGGGGGTGGTGATTGGAGTAGTGTGTGTGCCAGGGGGACGCCTTCCAAAGGATGAATATCGCCAATTCCAGAACTGGTAGGGTTTGATTGCCAGAACGGTATGATCTGATCAAGTTGGTGATTTCCAGGGGACAAATCCTCGCAATACAGACTCTTCTCAAGATCCTTCTCCAGACAGGATACGTCGTGCCGAGCTTGAAGTCGATGTGTGGAGTTGCTCGTCAAGGGCAAAGTTTGATACAATTAGAGATGCCGTCGTATATCTCCAGCCACAGCGAGGTTGCAAGTGCAGAGTTAGTCTATCGTCTCGCGGTAAGTCGGATAGTGGGAGGTGTATTCCAGGAGAAACCTTGATCTACAGCGTTGTAAACTGTGGAAAGGTAATCTGAGCCAGGGCCTCCGAGCCTTGACTTGAGAGAAAGGTTTTGCCAAGGGTCTTGGTCGAGGTCAAAATAGCGGTACTGTTTGTCGAGAGAGGAGTTGAGAAACAGTGGCACGAGGAATTGGTGGTGTTCGTGGTGTTCGTGGTGACGCGAAGGTGAAGTGAGCGGTAGACAAGATTTCCGATGTTGATAAAAGAGGATGAAGTGATATGACAAGGTTACAGAATTGGAGCAGACGTAAAGCTGGGGAACGAGGGATGAGTCTATAGGTCCCCGCACTGCCTTCAGTAGATGGATGAATGTTGTCTCTCTTCTCAAGACTTTAGTTCCGGGGCAGACAGCTTTCCGTGCCGTTGCTATCCCAGGGTGGGCGTATCTCAATCGGCGAAGGAGAAGAGAGATTTACAGACAACTGTTGAATGAATTAGAATGGAAACAGATGACAGGGGCCAGCTTGCTTCGAAGCGCATACACGCAGACACACCAGATGAGTAGTATGTAGGGATCAATGGATACGTGTAGGTGTAAGTCTCCGATCTCAGGCCGTGGCCACCAGGTATCCGCCTGGTCAAAGGGTGGAGGGGTCAGAGGAGAAAAGGGGGTGCGAATGCACGTCTATCAAGAGAAATGGAACACCCAGCTGTGGTGGCAGCAGCAGGTCGACAAGAAGAGATATTCAGCTATCACCCAGGTCAAGAAGCCAAGGGTGGGAGAAAGGCAGGGAAGAGTGTAAGGGCCCCTCATCGTCAATGTCGCACAGTACGGAGTTGAGAGAGCATGACGCTAGCCACTCAAGGTCAAGGCAGTGTCAACTCGAGCTGTACGGGACAGACAAGTGGATGCCAATCCCATGATCCACAGAGCTGGCTGACAGGGCTCATTTCAAGGGTGTTGAGGAGAAGAGACGACGGTTGGCCCACGCTTCGCTCCGACGCCCCCACACAATGATGGATCTGAATGTGGTTTTAGAAGGGTCAGGGCATAGGTGCCAAATAGTATCAAATCAGATGCGATTCTCCAAGATGAGATTTGCATTTGCATGGCTAGCTGTGTTGTTGACACAACAAGCTGAAAAGGCTAGTGCTAGTGTGTGCACTGCTATAATCTGGACTCATAACTGCAGAGTCAGATTGACGATCCAGTCGTGAGCGGCACCAGCATCAAGCTCGCAAGAAGGAACTCAGTCGGCTTGAACGACAGGGGTTATACCAACGATGGCTGAAATGGTGGGCCCTGGACTGAGGTCCAATCGATAGTTGCTCGAAAAGGCCAAAAGTCCAAGAAAGAGTAAAAAGCAAAGCTATGAGCAAGACGCATGACTGAGGCGATTGAGGCAGTACTTTGTGCTAATGTGAGACACAGAGGGCGATTAGGGCGGTCTTCGACCCAGCCAAAAACACCAAAGCGATCCAGTAGTGCTTAGATTGACTAGCAGCCTGCCCGGATACGCGGTCGTATTGCATCATCCTCTTGAGTCTCAATTTTTGCTTTTTATCCAGCGGCGGTTTTGAATTCCAAGGCTAAAGATAAGTTTGTGGCCATACCGTGCAATACTGTTAACAGCTCGACGGTGGCCCATGGCTAACCGAAAGCCTAAAAGATTTGGCTCAACGTTGTCCGTTGTCTTTCAAGATAGTTATGCAAATGCCAAGTCGCTGATTTGATGCGGTGAGTGGGAATGCTAAATATGATGTGCCATTCTCCAGAAATGCAAGCCGGGGACTGTTCGGAGTGGCCCAACGAACGAGGTTGCTGCATGTATGTAGATACATTGCTTGTTCGTTCTTTCTTGTCCCAGGAACGGCTCGGATAAGAATCCGTCAAAAAAGTATATCGACTCTTGCAGATGCTTCCCATTGCACTGTATGTGTAGGACATGGGGGCCGCTCCATATCTATGTAACAGCCGATGCCAGCTGCGATGGTGACAGACCGTGAACCTAAGAGTCTTGTATCAATGCCTGCATCTGTTTCTCTGATCGCACAGCTACCTACTCCGTACTCCGTACATCATTCTGTATCGACTGTTGGCTTGCCGAATTGTGCCCACTAGCCAGCCACCAACCGACGAACCGTAGGGTTGATTACTGGATTTGTCTCGGTGGTCAAGATGGGTCTGCTCTGTGAGTCGTGTTTTAGGGTCATGGGCTTGGGAAGCTTTTCTCAAAACGTGTAACCCTGCAGGACTGGCTCACGCACTATCACCCAATGCATCCAGCGGCAGTGGTACAGTGCAATACCTACCGAGCTCAGTACAGTGCCATACAGCAGTATGTAATCGTAGTTGTAGGGAGGGAGGGAGGTAGGTAGCTAGGTAGCTAGGTATGTGCTTATGCAGATGCAGACGCAGGCAGACGCAGACGAGAGTTGACCATCACCAGCCCCAAGCGAGATCTCAGATCAGTTGCGCTTGGGCACTTTGGAGAAAATGACGGGCGGATGAGCGACCAACACCCAACGTGGACGATGAAACTAAAATCCTGTGGCGGCCTTGGTTTAAGTTTGGCCCATCGTTTATAGCCTTTCTGGCCAATCATGTATGTCGTATGCTCCAGAAAAAGGTGGGTGGCCCAAGTACCTGCCAAAAGGTGCCTGGGTCTGGTTGTGCTTGCCCTGGACTACCTAGGTATACGTACCTTAGGGATGTAAGGTAGATTCCTGATTGCCCTGAACCTTCCTGCCCTGGACCTGGACCTGGACCTGGACCTGGACCTGGACCTGGACCTAGGCCTCCACTACATAGACCTAATCAGCCAACAAACTGCAGAGCAACTGGGAAACATTCGTTAGTGCTCCATCCTCATGGAATGGCTCGTCTGCGAGCAAACCACGGCACGAAAAAAAAATTATTGCCGAGAGACAAGTGCTGACCTTGGGTACTCTTTATCCAGCGAAATTATAGTGAAGCAGAAGGAAGTTCACGCCTGCCGCTTACCTAGGTGCCTACCTAATAGGCCTGATCCGGATCTCTTTATCCATTGGATGTGTACACACAACTTCAGAGACATCATCGCAGCCGAGACAGACCTACCTCTGCGAATTGGGTACAGTATCCGTCGCAACGCCCCCAATCCAGCCAGCCACTATCACCGCCGCATCTCGTTGTTGGCTGTCCTTCTGTAATAAAATATACGCTTCAAGAGAAGAATCATCCTTTGCGCTGCGGCCAAAAACTGGGCTATTCGCGCCCAGTTAACTAAGCTCAGGTTCTCGGCCGAACCCGACTTCATCAACCAAGGTTAACCTAGACTCTGGACAGGCGGGACGCGAGCGGTACGGCTCGGCTCCTCTATTAGCCTTGCAACCTGCAGTCAGTGGAGGTCGACCCCATCAGCCAGATCCGCTCCCATGGCGTACTGCTAGCCCAAACAGAGAGGAGAGAGCAAAGAAGAAAGAAAGTTGAAATCCCAATCCAACCCACCAACGCAAACTGTTCTTGGCAGTACCTATCCTCACAGCGCGGCACTGAACCTCCTCTGGGTATTCAAGATCACCATACAAATTTACCCAACAGAACTCGCGCACTCCAACCATCCATTCTATACAGTCAGCGAACAATGTTGCTTATTGCTGATTGACGAACCTCCATTTAGTAACTTCGAGTGACATGCAGTCTCCTCCTTTAGCCCCATCAAGTCCTCCCGCGACAGACAAGATCACAGCATTGCTTTATGCCTGGGCATCAAATTGAGCTTTGGCCACTGTACTCCGTACTGTAGTTACAATGCGCTTTTGCCAGCAGTCGGTCATCAGTTTGCAGGGGGCATCGGTAGCTCCATTTACAGGGAGCGGGAAGCACACACACGCACAAGCACACGCACACACATTGCACATTCACAGGCACGTCCGCGCCCTCGTTGGGCGATCCCCAATGCATCAGCTGCAAGAGCAAGGATTGCACAGTGCATCAGCCACCACCTTCAACCCCATGAACGGCTTTTGCTCTACTTGAATGTGTGGAGTCTGAGAGCCTATGTAAGCACAAATTAGTCAGGCGAAAGGGAACATCATTCAAAAACAGAATTATGAGCCTATAGAGATGTTGGCAACTGCCACACTGTTGAGCATAACGTGGATGAGTCTAGGAGCTGGCAGCTGGCCTATGTCGCCCCGGCACGGAGAAATAAGAATGCGGCTAGCTGGAGTTTCCAGCAAACCCTGTTGAGGACTCTGTACCTATGCTAGCTATGCCAGTGTTTTCCTGGAGGTTGGCAAGCTGTTCCACCCCATCAGCCTCGCACATACTGGTATGTAAGTGAAGAATAACGTTTCCCCTTTGCCCTGACAATCTTGAACAACAAGAGGTCTGCTAGCGGCACGGAGGAGAAACTCCAAATACTGTGCAGGAAAAGCATACTTACCTTACATAGTCATGGATGCGGATCGATACCTACCTAGTTCAGGCCTGCAGGCGCAACATTATCTCGCGTTTCGACCATGTGTTCTTCAGAAGCAATTATAGATTTCTCGGGGAAACTACACTAGTTGGTTTTCCATTCCTGTGCGGGACAAGGCCAACATGTTTGCTTGTTCATGCTGCCAGAGACTCGGCAACGTCTTTCTTGCCTCTTCATGTCTCAGGACTACAGAACCCCCCCGCATCGGCAATCCACGGAGTGTCACGCCCATCAAAGAAGAGACCATCCATGATCATTCTCAATATCCCTGACACGGTCCGTCGGGGAGCCAGAAAACATCGGAACTTGTTATAGGGTGTCAAAATAAACTCAGCAAAAGGTATCGTCAACTTATGCTGAGCTACCTACTCATAAGTCTTCTTATCATTTTAGGGATCAAGGTCCTGAGTTTGCTTTCCTCCCCTACCAGTATACGGCTCAACTTTCTAGGTACTAAGTCAGCGGCTCGATCTTGATGGGACTGACCCGCACTGTCCTGAAGCTCCCAGATGACACACACAGACTGCGAGACTGACGCCCCCACGCTTATTGCTTTCGTTTAGGATACAACACCGAGCGAAGCCTGGAGACAGGCTTTGTTAGCATTGATGCAAATAAATATTACCTGTCGCCGGCAGCGCAAACTTCAACGTCATGGGCCTTCCTGTCGATCCTGTGCCCATTCCTTCTGGAAACTCTACTTTGCGAGGATGCTTTGATTGGACGTGTTCCTGTTAAGCTTCGTCGCGAGGCTAAACTTGACCAAATGAAGACAACAGGTAGTATCGAAGAACCACGGAGATGTACATATATGAATAATAAGTGGTTTTAACAACGGAAGATCAGTCCACGGATCAGCAAATGCCGTGATGCGGCTCGGCCAGCTCGCCAACCTAGCGAGCACCTAAAACGTATCTCAAGATTGATCGCTGATGACTGTTCAATCTACTTCAACTCGCCACATTTATTATTATAGCTTCTACTTCTGATTGCGCCTCCCAAAACACCTTCGCACCAGCAAGTTATTTTCATATTTGGCCAAGTGACCGTCGGTGAGCTAAAGACCAGGCTCTACGAGGTCCTCAACACCCTTCAAGTCACAATCGACGCATTCTCGACGCATAATCACAGAGCGAGCAATGCTAGAACCTTTGCACGTCTACTCCGTAGCCAGTCAAGTCTCTAGGACTTGCTCACCTGCATGGCGGACCAAAAATGCACCATACGGATTGTGCGGGAATATCGGGCTGGACTCCGTGCCCCGTTCCTCATATCCTACATACATGTGCACCATGCAGTTTGTAGTGATCCCTGTCTGGCTTCATGAGACGGTGGACGGGAAAACTGAAAGAGAACATGGACATTTGGACCTCAAAAAGACATTTAGTTATGTATCAGGCGAGCCAGGCGTCTCACCACGAGCCTGCAGCATCCCTCCCCCCAGCCTCTGTTGATCCGGCCAAGTTTGGGCTGTCTTCGCTTAACAGGGGCGTCGATTTACCACTCACTATGCTCAAGCACGTGTCTGGCTATTATGTAGGTACTCATCGTTGCCAGACATGAACTTTGGCCACTTGCGAGTTTTGAACTAGGCGTCTTGAGGTTATAGTCCTAATGACAAGTACCTAGACACTCAGCGGAGATCTGGGTCCAATCTAGGCCAGTTCTCTTTCAAAGCAACGTCAACGACGTATCAGGTTCGTGTGTAAGGTACCTGGACTGAAAGACGACGGAAACCATGTCAGTTGGCCACATCCTGAGTCCAGACTTGACTGGCAAAATAAAGCATATCTGTGAATTCAGGATTGACTTTTGTTGCCCCTCAGCTCGACAGAAAAAATCATTTGCGGCTTGACGATGACATATATTGCCACTACCGCCGAAGCTATGCTCCGACAGCGAGATTCTTTGGTGCCGGAGAGACGGCTCCGGAGCCTTATCTTGAAGCCTGGAGGAGGTCAAGGTGAGATGAGTGGCATTGGCTGGCAAAGCCTTCAAGCCGATAGAATATTTAGTTATTAATATGTACCTATGTAGTCAATTGCAGTTCAGGATCCCTCTCTGACCCTCCTGCTCTTTTCTACGCACTCACTCACGCTTGACCACCTCGAGAGAGAACTTGGCTCGGCGGTGCTACCGGTATTTCATAGCTGCCTACCTAGGTATTACCGTCTTTTTCGCCAACATACATAATTCTCCGTGTCGCACGCACTGTTCGGTTGGCATGTGCTATTTTCCGGGCAACATGCATAACTACGGTACAGTATGTACTATGGCTACTCCGTACCCCAGCATGTAACGTGTCAAGTCTCCCTGGTCACTTCGATGCTTCATCAGATTTGTCCGTGGGCACCTTCTAGGGTGCCCCCCTCCCCCCCTGCTACCTCAACACCACCATATCCGCCCTTGTCCCTTGTCACCGGGGATAAGCCAGCAAGAGGTCAAGAGCTACGGTGCACGGCCGCTTCGTGAGTCCTCCACCGTCAGCGTAGGCTTCTATCCGGATTTCGCGAGTGGCTCGCAAGATATCTTGTTGTGTGCATCATCACAGATAATCTGTGCCTCTTGGCCACTCGATGCAATGGACGAGTGAGTGCATGCAGCGTTGGCATGGTTTGCTTTGCTCTGGTTTGCTTTGTGATGCATGCAAAAATCCCTCCTCTTTTATTTTGCTGTTCTTCTATGTACAATTTCAATTATGACAGGTTCAATGCTTGGTGTGTCTGTCTATTCGACTTCCAGCCCAGCCTGCTTCATAAGCCCGTAGAATACACCTTGCTTCTTGAAAAGCTCGGCCGGACTATCAAACTCGACCACCTCACCCTTGTCGAGCACCACCACACGATCGCTGTCCAGGATGGTGTTGAGACGATGGGCGACGGTAATGATGGTGCGGTTAGCGAATAAGGGTGATCGGAGAGTGCTCTGCAGCATGGCGTCGGTCTCAACATCGACTGCAGCCGTTGCCTCGTCCAATACCAAGATATTGGACGGAGTGAGCATTGCACGAGCGAGCGAGACGAGTTGCCTCTGACCCTGGGAGAGATTGGAGCCTGCAAGACAACACATTAGCAGCTGAACGAATAAACATGCATGTGAAAGTCGGTTGTGATGTGAATAAGCCTGATATTTCAGGGCCCGGGTTGTGTTGTTGGTGCTGCTCCTGAACGGGCAGACCACGGGACTTCGCCCTCATGCGAGGCGAGCAACCAAGCACATCTGATGTCTTTGAAATGGCTGCAGAAAAGAGACTGCTCATTATCGTCGGCAAGGGCCAGATGTGAAGCCACACCACATCAGATGAAGCCATGGATGCCGAACCAGATGCTAGGGTGACCGGTGAGGGAAATCGCAGACCGGTCAAGAAATGCCGACAGAAAGCGCATTGCCGTGCGTGAACTCACCTCCTTCGTTAATCTTGGCCTCCAACCCACCATCCATGCTCGAAACGTGCTCCTTCAATCGTGCGTGCTCTATAGGGAAATACGTCAGCAAATGTTACACAGCGTGCTGACAAAACATTCGCTTGTCTAAGCAGTGCATGGGTGTAGTAGGGTTGCAATGTCGGCGTTTAGTTACTTACCCAACACACTCCAAAGCTCAGTGTCATCATGGACATGGCCAGGATCGAGGTTGTCCCGAACAGTGCCTTCAAAGAGCGCTGCATCTTGAGGAATGATGGCTAGCCTTCGGCGCAGATCGAGTAACCCAATGGAAGACGTGTCAATATTATCAATGCCAATATGACCTGTTACGGGTTCAATGAGTCGGAACAAGGCGAGAGTCAGAGATGACTTCCCTGCACCTGTGCGACCCACGACACCAATCTTCTCATGCGACTTGATGTCAAGGCTGATGTTCTTGAGCACCAGGTCCAGACCCTCACGGTAACGGGTGCTGTAGTTGACGAAATCAACCTCGCCCCTAGCAGGCCACGAGACAGGGGGTCTGTTCTTGGCGATGATCTCGGGTGCCTCACTTGGTAGGGCTGCATATTCGAGGACACGCTCTACTGACACAATGTTGGTCTCGACTTCGACGGTCTGACGGACGATCCAGTTGAGAGACGTCGTAATCTGCAGAGCATATGACATGGCAAGGCCGACAATACCAGACTGGATGGGCTTGTTGCCAGTGACGGCGATGATGGCAAAGCCAGCGGCAGCCAGAATGACCACAGCACCAATAAACTCGAGGCGAACAGCGAGCCAGCGATTGGCGCTGATTGAAGGGAAGTAAGCACGGAGATTAGCATCCACACGCCATTCGTTCTCGAGCTCGAATCGCTGCTGCTGTCGGAATGCCCGAATGGTTGAAATGCCCCCCAGGGACTCCTGGAAGTGTGCGTAGATGGGGCTACGGCTCACACTGTCGAGTCGCTTGAGCTCGCGAGATGTTCGGAGGTAATATCTCTGGATGTAGTAGTAAGTCAGGGCTAGCGGGATGATCAATGCAACAAATGGCGGTGTGGCGAATGAGATGACGACCAAGGTGAAGCCTGACTTGGCTGCGTTCACAAATAGCATGTTGAAAGTTCTGGCCAAAACCTCATCAACACGATAGATATCACTGTCAAATGGATTAGTATCGACCTTTGATGATCCCTAAGTATAAACTGACCTCGAGAAACGGTTCAGGATACGGCCAGCAGGCGTTGTATCAAAGAAAGACATGGGGGCGCGGAAGATTGCGTTGGCCATGCGCTCATGAAGCTTCCTCGATGCCTGTTGCTACGTCAGTGTTTATGCTCGACATGGCCATGAAAAATCACCAACCTCAATGGAACAGAAGATCCAGAGCACAAGAGTCTGAATAACAGTGAGAGCGGACGCTCCGATACCAAAAGCGAAGTAGATTCCGAGATACTTGCCAACATTAGCGTTCGACTGCTTTTCTTGGTTTTCTCTAGACCACTTCTCGAGCCAAAAGTTACCACCAATTCCGGCAGTCTGTGCAGCAATGAGCATGAGGAGATATAGAGCAACGGCATAAAGGTTGTTCATCTTGGCGTATTCACCATAGACAGACCACTTGACCTTGCCTTGCTCTAAGTGCTCCTTGGCTTGCTTAGTCTTGGACGAACCACCGACTTCCTCGTCTGCCAGCTTGCCTCGTGGGCCTCTGAAGCTCGCAGTGCTCGCGCGGCGCAGGGTTGCCATGCTGCTTGAGCGAGGCTTGGCCCCAGCACCGGTCTTGATGGGAGCCATCTCGGGGACTTGTTCCTGTGCCTCCTCAAGCTCTTCCTTGGCCTGGCCGGAGTCCGTCTCGATGATTGTAGCAGCCTTGCTGCTTGAAGCACTGGAGCTAGGTTCACTGCTGGCATTGCCAGACTCGTGTCCGGCTGTCTTGAGAAGTTCAGCCACGAGTCCCTTCTGAGCAACCAAGTCCTTGTACGTTCCTCGCTCGATGATTTGACCATCCTTGAGCAGAGACACGTAGCTGGCCTGGCGAAGGACAGCAATGGCGTTAGTTGCAAGAATGCGAGTCTTTGAAGCCAGCAGACCACGAGTTCCGAGGACATTGTCGATAATGTGACGGCCAACATGGGAGTCAACAGCAGAAAGAACGTCATCAAGTAGGTAGATATCCGCACGAGCATAGACAGCACGAGCCAGTGATACACGTGCTTTTTGACCACCACTCAGGGAGATACCACGTTCGCCAACAACAGTTTCGTCTCCATCTGGAAGCTGTGCAAAATCGTCCAAGAGAGCACACGCCTGGACAGTCTTCTCGTAAAACTCAGCATCATATTTATAACCAAATATGATGTTCTCCTTGACTGTGGCATTGAGAATCCAGGTTTGCTGTGACGCGTAGGCAACAGTTCCCCGTACTTCGACGTTACCCTTGACCTTCCACATATCACCGAGAATGCTCTGAAGGAACGACGACTTGCCAGCACCAACGCGACCAACGACACAGGAGAGTTCTCCCTTGTAAGCGGTATAATCAATGTCAACGAGAGTGTGCTTGTTCTCGTGACGGCTCCAAGAGAATGTACCATCACGGATGATTATGCTTTCCTCACCAAGTTGCTCAGGGGCAGGCTTAATCGTGATGGCGTCGGGCTGAAGCTCTTCAGCAGTAAGGAAGCTGGTGAGACGTCCGATGGCGACAGAGGCTTCGACGATGGAGGTGATGACCATTGGAAGAATGGCAAGAGGGAAGGTCAACAGGTTGAACAAGGCCAATGCAGGGAAGACGATGTCACTGGTGAGGGGCTTATCCTGGGTCAGAACAAAGACGGTGAAGGTCGAACATGACACGAAGAAAGGCGCAGTCGTCCAAGTGAAGTTGGCAAAGGCCTGAGTGGCACCGATCTTTCGCAAGTTCTTCAGCTCCTTTTCGTTTCGGACGAAATTGAGTTTGTTCATAAAGGCTGAGCCCCAAGCATACAGCTTGATGCTCTTCATATTGTTGATGATCTCGTTGATCAAGCGACTTCTGGCGTCCTTGTTCTTCATCTGCTCCTTCTGCATGTTTTTCATAATGCGAGCGACAAATCCTTGAATTGGCATCATAATAATCATGACCGCAACACCCGCCATCATAGACCAGCCTAGCAGGTTATAGAGGGAAACCATGCAGATAATAATTTGGAATGGCGCAGACCAAATTTGCTGAGCGAACTGAGTCAGATCCTGCAGACGTTGGCCATCAACCGCCATGTAGTTGACAATGTCACCGGTGCTCTTTGAAGCCCTGCCTTCGCTTGACAGGCGAAGGGACTTGCGGTAGATGGCTGAAGACAGACCACCCTTGATACGCATTCCCGTCACAAAGGCAAGCTGGAAGTACTGATGAACCATGGTGGTCTGCAGGACCGCGCAAGCGAACATAGCCAGAGCGATAGCGGCGCCCTTGATAATGGGCTGAGGAGTATTGTCTTCCTCGTACGACTTCACAAATGAGATGAGGAGCCGAAGCAGCTGGGGCTGAATGTACTGGGCGACATCATTTGCAACCTTGAAGATAGCAGCAACACAATAAGGACCGCCATATGCCTTGAACAAAACTCTCCACAGCGAAGGGCTCTTGTGGTTTTCCAACTCGTATTGCCAAGCTTGGTCGAAGCGAGATCCAGTGTTCTTGGTCTGATCATCCTTGGCAAGAGCCCAGAGGTCCTCTTCTGTCAAATACACTTTGTAACCATATTGCATCATTGGCGTCATCCAGGAGAAGGCGAGCTGAGAAAATGCGTTGGCATATTCGACGGGACATTCTTCCTCTTCCTCGATAGCTTCATACCCACTTGGACGAGAAGTTCGGGGCCACAGCCACTCCACAAGGAACTCTGCAAGAGACAGTCCAACTCCGACGCAGTAAATAACGAAGTACGGCAGGTTGGAGTCGTAAATTTGCTGCGAGATAAGAGATCGGAGCTTGACGCCGAAGGATATGAGGAGGAAGAGCCAGTAGAACAGGGCGACGCCGCTGGGATATCGAATACGCGGATGCTCGATCCATTGAATAGCGAAAACGACAAATAGCGACAGGATAGTCAAGAAGGTTGTTAAGACTCGGAAATCGCCATACCAGATATGGGGCATGTAGACGATTTGAACGACAAGCTGAGCAATGACGTCGACAATGATGACGGCGAGGAGGGACTGGGACAACAAATCAGCTCGATGGAACAGAATGCTAGTAGAGAAAGGGTGCAGAAGAGTTTACCTGCTTGATGTAGAAGTGCGCATTCTTGGTCTGTCCCTCTTGTTTCTGCTTCTTAGCGAGTAGCCACCAGACGGCGAGCGATCCAAACAGAAGGCCAAAAACAGAGACAGCAGAGATCCAGACGTCGATGAAACAAGGTGTAAAATCATAGCGATGAGGACTTAGGGGCCCCCATCCTTCCGAATTCCCACACAGAGGTTGCTTGAAGGGGCCGGTAGTGAGATAGTTCGCACCAAGCTCTCGCAGCGGGCGCAAGCCGGTGAACGAGCCCGTCTCGAAGAGAACCTGTTGCTCGTTGTAGAGAGCCATTGTTGCAGCGGTTGCTTCTCAAGGAGTTCGAGGTATCGAAAAGGTTTTGCGCAACAGTCACTTCATGCTAGTGGGAGGTGTCGGGTGTTTCGTAGGCGACAGAGGCGATGGCGCGTCCTGTGGTGACGATGATGGTGACGGGATAAGATTTTGGAACCTTAGCTCGGGAAGCTCAGTGTTAGTAGGTACGTCAGAGCGAGTGCCGTGAACTGGAGCAAGGATCGGAAACGGCTCGGGAGACAAGACAAAGACAAAGACAGTCTCAGAACAGACAACCCCGAATCCGGTCACCTCAGGCGAGAGAGAGTTGAAGGATTGAAAAGAGAAGAGGTTGAAAAGGGAAAAAAGGTTCTGAACCTCTGGGCGACTTCCGACAGGCAGAATCTCGTCGAATTGACAGGCCCTTGTCGTGGTTGGTAAGCTGGTCCCCAGAATTTTGCTGCAAACCCAGCATACGCGAACACCCAGACATGCACTAACTAACAATGCGATCCTGGGCAGCACTAGACCAGGCTCGAGCTACTCAGTGGGGTCTGTTGCTTACTGATGGCAAATGGAGATACCAGTAGGTTGTCTACGGACTTTAGGTGAGATCACTTCCCAGCCCGCCAATATCGTCTACCCTGGAGTACAGAGTTCAATCATCATTTTGGTTGCTTGTGCGACTAATAGCTATCATTGATGCTTTCTATGTATCGTGTTGTATCTTCACTTGTTCATAGATCTTTAGCGCTCTAACTACTTGTTAAGCTCGTAGTCCTCAATATGTTCTCCCCAATTAGCGTAACTCCCAACACGTTTTGACAAGAAATCTCAGTCAGCATGAGAAGTGACTTCGGTCTTCAACCACTCAATTACCGTTTTGGAAAGCCACTCCTGCGCTTGGGGTTGATCAACGGTATGGCTTGCGCCAGGAATCAGCCCCGATAACCGACTGACAGCCGGGTTCAACGCTTTATATTTGTTATTGCTCGCAGCCTGGTCGATGCGCTCTGGTACGAACTCGTCCTCACCAGAATGAAGAACCAGCACTGGCTTATTGAACCGAGACCAATTCCTTTCAACGACATCGTTGGGCAGGTCTGATGAAAAATAATCATCGTCGCCGCTGTTCGCCAGTTAGCTTATATCGTCCTCATAGCTGGATATCGCTGAACGCACCCTTTGCTCGCCAGAGACTGGAACCGGTACGCCGAAATGGGAGCTCCCAGAACAGCAGGAATCATGTCAAAAGGCATACAATCACCACCTTTGCCCTCGGAAATCATCTTTGCGGCGAGATCAAGACTCGGCTGGGGATCCGGGAAGATCAAATCCAGTGTCTCACGATCCGATACCGGACCTTGCATAACGAAACCATCGACAGGTTCGTTGTTGTGCTTGGCATAGTTTGCATACTCAATGCAGTCCTGCAATTGGTCAGAAGAGCTATAAACCGTGGCGGTAAGAGAATATTTTACCTGGCAGCCAGTTGAGGAACCAAATAGGACGATCTTTTCCTTGCCGATTCCTCGCAGATACTTGACCAAAGCAGAAATGTCTTCAACATCGTTGGAGAGGCACGAAGTGCCAAACCCCGAGAAAGAGCTCCTCATGCGGAATTCTACAACGGAGAAGCCCAGCTCCTTTGCCTCCTCCAGACGCTGGGCTAGAAGCCGGGTATAAGGAATAGTGTGAGGTCCATCTGTAAGCCCACCGATGAAGACAATGGCATTAGGAGCTGAAGTGAGACCAATTTCATAGGCGGCCGAGCTTCGACACTTGGAGTCAAAGGGGTGGACAGTGGCTTGGAAAGGGCCTGAAGGGGACATTTTGGCGGCTAATGTAGATAACTGTTGCAATGATAGAAGATGTCGTGATATTTCTGCCTCATAAGAAGAGAGGGGAGCTATACTGGAGGACTGATGAGGTATATATAAGCTTATTTCCTTGGCTTTCACCAGGATCATATCATTGTACACTTACGCGGAGACCACTAAGAAGTCTTAGGTCGAAAGAGAATCTACTGGGATTTGTTGTTTAGTATAAGCTTTGTGATGGTTGTTACAGGCATCAAATTCCCGAGAAGTTGATAGTGGGTGGGCGTGCTGCACAGTGTGAGAGTTGCATTATAAGAGGGGCAGAATAGACTCATCAGGACCTAGTGACTGAGTACAAGGTAAAACACCAGGAATCGTAAGAATCTGCAAATAAACAAGATACCATGTACACTGCTGGCACACAGTAAAAGCGATTGAGATGTGAGGAAATATAAGGTTTCTCCTCAATTCTGGCGATTTCTTTCACTGTGCCACGGCGGCGTTCTTACGCGGTCTCATTTAGCGAAACCACCTCTTTACTGGCAAGTTGCGACGGACCCCTCCATACTCCAATTTTGTCCTCCTGATAAAGCCACCAAATCAAGATCTCTCCATCGCTTGACATTTCCAGTGGCCATAAGTTGTTATCCATTCATCTTAACCAAACCTGTATGCAGTATCCTACTGCCTCGACGTACTCGCGTTCGTGTTCGTTAAGTTCTTGGCTCGCCTGTGGAGAATATGCATGAATAGACAAGCAGAAGCTCTTTGCTTCATCAACCATGGAATCAACAGACAGTAGTAAGGAGAGGACCGAGTTCTTCCAAAGAGTAAGTGATCATCATTGTCAAGCCCCAGAGAAAATACTGACTCAAATTAGCTTAAACCATGTTGCGTCAGGATAAGTCAGTTGGCGATCCGTGAGGCCGATGGACCAGCTTCTTCTCGAGAGCTGGGTGAGCAGACAGGTCGACTTTTGGAGCTCCTCAATGAACAGATCAGCCGGAACCCGCTAGTACTGGATGAGAAGTTATCTGAATATGTCTTCTTCCCTCTCCATCACATCTTTCGCCAGATGGATCAATATCCCATGCCCTTGATCGAGAACTGCATCAAGACGCTTACAATTCTCATCGCGCATGGCTGGAAGACAAAGCTTTCTGCGGAGCTTGTGCGACAGATCCTCAGCCTTCTGACTTTCATTATTGATGGAACACCTGGCTCAACCCCAGCACGCCCTGTCGCTGAGGAGACAGTGCTGGAAGCTTTCCGCGGGCTGACAGCGCTCTTGAACACAGCTGGTCTATCGGCCGCAGCTTCATCCGGGCTTTCCGATACGGAGTCAATACCGGCTCTCGGGCACGGCGTAACTATCATGTTGAATGGAGTGGTAGACGGTGCAACGCCTCAGATTCAACAGGAAGCACTGCGTGCCCTGCGAGCTGTGTACAATACTGTGAAAGAACCTGCTGCGTTGGCTAGTTTCCTGCCTGGCACCGTTTCCCTACTCGCCAAAGTCACATCATCACCTAACCGTTACAAGAGCACTGTTCTTGCTAAATGTCTCGAGACGGTGAGTCTGGTACTGACAAGTGTATTGGCTGATCTACGGACGAGGTCTATCTCAACAAAAACCGGAACTGATCAAGATGTGGCCGATGACAACAAACTTCTATCTCCCGCTTGGCTCAAGGCAAGCACTATGCAAGTCAAGAAAGCCCTCTCAACGATCATGAGACTGCGTACACACGAATCTCCTCAGGTGAGGAATGCCCTCAACAAGCTTTGTGTGACCATTCTGGATGAATGCCATAACACGTTGTCCAACTGTGCAAACATACTTGTTGAGACAGCCATGATGCTTGGAGAGACCGAGAATAAGATGTCCTTGACACAGACTAGTTTACAAGATCTTGTCAACATCTATCCTGAACTCAGTGAAATCGTCAAAACGACGACATATAACTGGATGTCTAGTCTCTCACGGCTGATGCAATCAGCGGATGAAGATGTTAAGCGAGACGCAATACAAAATGTGTTGAAGGGTCTTGAGCTCATCAAAGACTTACACATACAATCATCGACGCTGGATGAATCTATGTCTATTATGCTCCGAGATAGTGTTATATCTCTAATGCAAGCATCAAGAACCTCGGAAACTAACGAGAACATGGACGTTCGGCTGATAGACAGTGGGGAAGCATCGGCAGAGCAAAAGGATGTCCAATACCAGCCCATCTTGCTGCCCTCCGAATCGCAAAAGAATATCCGTCATGAGATGGCATCACTCCTTGCCTTTCTTGGGTCATCGTCTCAGCAAGCAAGATTTGCTGGTGCTATGTTGGAGCAAGTCCAGGACTCTGATAATTCAGGCAGCCAAGTCGCTACTTTTTGGCTTTGCTTTGAACTTATCAAAGCGAGCCATAGATCATCTGCTGAAACAGAGATGTTCTTGAACTTGTCATCAGTAACCGATTCTTCCCAGGATATCGACACCATATTCAATGAGCTTTACACATCATCGGTGCAGATTCTCGACCGTCACACAGATGTGGAATCTGTCGACTGGCGGTTAGAAGCTCTAGCCCTAGAAGTAACTGCCTACACAGCACAGCGAGCCGGAGAGTCATTTCGCCCCGAACTGATTGATGTTCTGTTTCCCATCGCAACATTCTTAGGCTCCAGCAACCCCAATCTGCAAAAGCATGCTATTGTCACATTGAACAGTATAGCAGCCTCATGCGGATATGCCACCGTTTCAGAGCTTATCATCCAAAATGTGGACTACATGGTGAACTCGGTTTCGTTGAGGCTGAACAGCCTAGACATATCGCCTGCCTCGATCAACGTTTTGACCATGATGGTCCGACTTGCAGGCCCCCGACTGGTTCCCTACCTAGACGATGTTATCGACTCTATCTTCGGGGCTTTAGATAACTTCCACGGATATCCAGTATTTGTCGAGAATCTGTTTGTCGTGCTCAAGGAGGTTGTGAATCAGGGCGTTCGTTCGGATATGTTGTTGCTGGAACATCAGGCGGGTTCAAAACCAAACCATAGAAAAGTCCACAAGAAAGAACCTGGGCTCTCCGAGCTCTTGGATACTCTGAAGAAACGAAGGGAGCGGGCAGCACTGGATGAGACGGAAACAGAAGAAGTGAAAGGCCACCCAAAGATTCCGTGGAGGGAAGAAAAGAGCGAGAATAATAGCAACGAGGCAGCTGATCCTCCACCAGAACCAGAAAAACCACCAAACTCACCAACCTACAGGCTCCTTCTGAGAGTGGCAAACCTCACGCAACATTACCTCACCTCCCCGACACCAACATTGCGAAGATCCTTGCTTGAGCTACTGACAACAGCATCCACTGCGTTGGCTCCCGACGAAGATGCGTTTTTGCCCCTCGTTAACGCGATCTGGCCAGTAGTGATCGACAGGCTGCATGACCCGGAAGCTTATATCGTGGTCGAGGCATGCCGCGCGCTTGCTGGGCTCTGCGTTGCTGCGGGGGACTTCCTTAGCTCTCGGTTCAAGACTGACTGGGCTGAATGGCTTCGAGATTGGTGTCGAAAGGTTAAGCAGCAAGCTTCCGCTTCACCGAGCTGGGTCAGACCCCATGGGGAAGCTGGCACTACGTGGGGGAAGCAAAGCGACGATAGCCGAGTGTTGATACCCCTGAGACATGGTGATAGTCTAAGCGGCAAGCCTTCAACGCAAATAGTCGCACCATCTTCCGGTAGCTTAGGAAAGTTCGCGTCACCAGCGAGAGTGTGGGAGGGAACTGTTGAGCTACTGACAGCTCTCGTATCTCATGTTCAGGTTGACGAAGAGATGTTTGATGACATTCTTGACTTGCTCTCGGACGTTTTGGAGCGGAACGCTGTAGTGCGGGAGGCATTGGAGGCTGTTAACGGGGACGCTGTATGGCTTTCGCGGTATGAGAGAGGGAATGTTGAATGGCTCCCGACACCGAAAATGGACGGAGTGGAGTTCACTCCCATGGCAATCTCGAGGTAATACATTACGAGATAGACAGAACAAACCAACCAATATCGACGTCTCAATCATACCATAGTGGGCATTGAAATGGCCAGAGCCGGCACAAGAACTCAGCTAGTGGTACGACTCGTTTCCTGGGGTTAGCACGGATGCTAGGAGCGCCACCGGGCAAACCGTTCCTTGACGATGACGGAAGACAGCAATTGCCATTTGAGGACAACAAATGTTATGTGATGGCTTCACGTGGAATTTCCACACGAGGGGAGCCTGTGATACTCAAAGCTTACCCCTGCCAGACTTTGCTGTGGGGAAGTGAGAGGTCTAGATTCTGCTGACGGTTCCGCAGTGGAAACATTGAGCAATTTCTCCGCATCTTATGTGTCAACACCTTCTTGAACAAGTTAGGTTTGAGAGGCTAATAATTGGAGTCGTTAGTGTTATGGATCTCCCCGAGCGAACCAGGGAGACTGAGATTACCCTCAAACCTCGCTCGACTCTACCCCAGAAACAGGATCAAGATGCTGCGGAAACGATTTCGTAATGGAATCAACATGTTGAGTGTCTAGACTCGAGAGCCTGGAGAATCCCCAGATTATGAGTCTGGATCTGGGGAGGCCTCGTGGCGGCCATTGCATCGTATCCATTTTCCCCAGAAAGCCAAGAAGACATAACGTAACGAGACTCTTGAGCAAGTTGAGCCTCATTGCTAGTTTGTCCTGAAATGACTATTTTTTCATGAGGGGAAATTTCAGCGTGAGGAGATTTTTCAAGCCACGATTGATATGGGCGGCCCAATCAAGGAGATACCGATGGGTATGAGGGAGAAAAAACTCGATAAGGCCAGCTAAGAGATAGCGTTTTCCCCTGGCTGGCGGTCAGCAGCTGAGAGCCAGCGGGAGAGGGGAAGGAGTCTCCAAATTGCTAGTTGGCCCTAGGGCTGTTGGGACATGGGTACAGTTCCAGATTCACTGATACCACCGAAGCTGGGGGCCGTTGATGGCCAATCAGGGACATCTCAACTGAAAGAGGAGGGTAGTCTGGAAGTCTTCTAGCTTGAGGACTAGCTCGAGCTTTGCCACCCTCTTCAAACGATACATGACCGCGTGAGGGTGCCCTGGAGCATGTGGGGGAGAACCAAAGCAAGCCAAGGCATCTCCAAGTTTTGCTTTGCTTTGCTTTGCTCTCTGCTGCTGAAGACTCCAATGTGCTTGGCGATCTATTGGCATCGCATCGCCAAGTTCTGCAGCAGACCAGCCGAAGTCTTGTCTGCAGATCTTAAGGTCTGGGCAGCACTGGGCCCGACCCGAACATTTGGTTCACAATGACAGCATGTGTCTTGCAATACGACATAAGTCATCAGTTGATTACTACCACCAGGGGATCTCCCAAGAGGGACAAGGGCCATTGGTGATGATGTCGACCTTCCGAAAGAAGCTGAAAGTGCTTA
Organism: Fusarium sacchari; assembly: GCA_017165645.1. Classification (NCBI taxonomy): domain Eukaryota; kingdom Fungi; phylum Ascomycota; class Sordariomycetes; order Hypocreales; family Nectriaceae; genus Fusarium; species Fusarium sacchari. The sequence goes on from JADANP010000012.1 coordinate 754,653, forward strand.
CGGGGCCACTGAACAAGCGTTACGGACGTGGCGTTGAAATGGTCAGTGACTCCGCGTTAGGAGCGCGTTTAATGGTAGTCAATTGCCCATGAAAGTCAACGGGAAACTGCCGAGAGGTTGACTCGTAATAGGGCGTCGGGCAAGGATACATACATACGATGCAACACGACCCAATGTGAGTTAATCCAAAGGATTGCAGCATGACAAGGATCTGACACATCTTGGGTAGTATTGGTGAATAACCTTATCCTGAGGGAGGGAAACGTAAGAAACAACTCAAATCAATTGATTGCTGACCATGCTGACTCGTCTATCAGATAGGCCATCTAGATTAACGTCAAACGACGGGCGAGTTAAGCGCCGTCTCGACCGTTGTCGTGTCTTTTACTAGCATGAGCCAAGCATAACCGGCCCGGTCAAGGTCGACACAATTCTCGGCTACGGAGCCCTCTCGCACTCGCCGAGAGAAAGACAAGCAGAACCAAGACGGCAACGAGATAGGGGGGGCAGGTCACTACTCACTACGTACTGCAGTGCGACCTTTAGGCTGCTGTGCTCCAAGCTCCCAAGGTGGACGTGAAAATCCTGTACCCACCATGATACTGTAGCTTGGTGTTGAAGAGCCAATGGCTTCATGAGCCTAACGATTAGCCTCAAAGATAAACTCTTTGGGGCAAAACAAGAAAGTCTAGACTGCCCGTTCTGCACACCATTTCCTTCAAGTTCAACCAGCACGCTAACGTTAAGACTAACATTAGACTACCCCCCCTTGACCCATCCTTGCCATCTCCAACTCCAACTCGCATCTGGCAGACCCCCAGCGCCACCAAATCTAGAACGGTATGGAGAGCAGTTCCATATTCTCGGTATATTGTGCAACATCGTCGATCAAAATGAGTACAAATACCGAGGCCCTCTCCCTCGTTCTGGAGATAGAAGAACCAAGAGCATCACTCTCAACACTCACTCCTCTTTCTCTCACCCTCACCCTCTCATACATTTCTCTCTCCTCCCGCCACCACCACCACCACCTTCACTACAGCTAGTAGCCATGGCTTCTACTCCTCCCACCGATTACGGCAAGGAGGCCGTTCTCGATGTCTCTGAGACACGAGATGTCGAGACTGGCGAGGTCAAGAACGGTGGTCTCAAGCAAGATCTCAAGAACCGACACATGCAGATGATTGCCATCGGTATGGCTTCACTTCTCCACTGTTCCCCAAACTCATAACTAACATGTCTAGGTGGCGCTATCGGTGCTGGTCTCTTCGTCGGTTCAGGTGGTGCCCTCCAGAAGGGTGGCCCTGCTGCTCTCCTCATCGGCTATCTCATCATCGGTATCATGCTTCTCTGCACATGCTTGGCCCTCGCTGAGATGGCTGTCCTCTACCCCGTCAACGGTGCCTTCTTCACATACATCGTCCGCTTCGTCGATCCTTCATGGGGTTTCGCCATGGGCTGGCAATACGCTCTCGCTTGGTTGACTGTCCTGCCTTTCGAACTCATCGCCGCCTCCATCACCATCAGATTCTGGAGAGAAGATATCAACATGGCTGTCTGGGTCTCTGTCTTCCTTGTTGTCCTCATGGGCATTCAGATCTTTGGTGTTCGAGGTTACGGTGAAGTTGAGTTTGTTCTCTCCATCATCAAGATCTGCGCCTGTGTTGGTTTCATCATCCTCGGTATTGTCATCAACTGCGGTGGCGTTGGCGACCAGGGCTACATCGGTGTCAAGTACTGGCGCGATCCTGGTGCTTTCACCAGCTTCAAGGGTTTCTGCGCTGTCTTCGTCGTCGCTGCTTTCTCCTTCGGTGGTACTGAGATGGTCGGTCTGGCTGCTGCTGAGTCTGCCAACCCCCGCAAGTCTATCCCCATGGCTAGCAAGCAGGTCTTCTGGCGAATTGCCATCTTCTACATTCTTAACCTGTTCATCGTCGGTCTCATCCTCCCCGCCAACGACCCTCGCCTGATGGGTGCCAGCGGTGCCAACACCAAGGCCTCTCCCTTCGTTCTTGCTATCCAGGACGCCGGCATCAAGGTCCTCCCTAGCATCATGAACGCTGTCATCACTGTTGCTGTTCTCTCCGTTGCCAACTCCTGCACTTTCGGTTCTACCCGAACCATCCAGGCTATGGCTGAGCGCAACATGGCTCCTAACTTCTTCAAGTACATCGACTCCAAGGGCCGCCCTCTCTACTGTGTTATCCTCCAGATCGCCTTCGGTCTCCTTGCCTACATTGGCGCTGCTCCTCAGGGTATGGAGATTTTCGGCTGGCTCCTGGCCCTTACTGGTCTTGGCTTCCTGTTCGTCTGGGGCTCTATCTGCCTTGCCCATATCCGCATGCGTGCCGGTATGAAGGCTCAGGGCGTCAACCTCGGTCTCATTCCCTACAAGACCCCCTTCGGTGTTGCTGGATCTTATCTCGGTCTCGGCCTCAACATCCTCGCCCTCATTGCCTCTTTCTACACTGCTCTCTACCCTGCCTCCGGCGCCTCTCCCAACGCTGAGGCCTTCTTCAGCTCTTACCTCGCCTTCTTCTCTGTCGCCCTTCTCTACCTCGGCTACAAGATTTGCACACGCAAGTGGCAGATGTTTGTCCGTCCCTCTGAGATGGATCTGGCCAGCGGCGCTGTCTGGTTGGAGGAGGAGGAGCCCAAGGAGCCCTTCGTCTGGGCCGACGCCCCCAAGAGGATTCTCCGAAGCTTTTTCTAAGCATGTACGAAGGATGGAGTTGATATGATTACGGATACCCACACCACTGGATGAGTGAAAGAATTGTACATATATATGATCATGTAATATTTTGAGTTTTATACCAGCAAGAAAAGCAAGGCGGTTAGCGTTCTTGAGCATTATCTGCACATATACAATACGCATGCAATCTCTTCAAACATTTGAGCACAGTTACAGTGACGCACACAAAAGCTAAAGTGATCTACATTTACCTGCTCGGTGATTCAACAAAACTCTCTGGTTTCTTCAGGGGAGGATCAAGTAAAGCAACCATACAGACAAGGCAAGGCATATTCTCCAAAGCAGACTTTAATTGTGTCCTAGACCGTCTGAGAAATAAACATGACAACATCGACTCTTGGCCAAAACTGTTCTCGCTCGACACATCAACAGGATGACCAGGTACTCTGCCATATCTCCTTGTTCCGACACATTGACGTCTTGTCGTTACATTGACTGGGCTAGTCTCTTAAAACACCGCCCCATACCCATTTATATCCATGTCGGAGTTTCGTAGATTTACTCATAAAGTTTGCCCAAGTCAGTGCGTCTGGGAAATTGATAGTCAAGTTCAGTAGGCTTGAGCTTACAAATTCCAAAGTAAAACTCAAGCCCAAGGATGTCGTACGTAAATACCAAGCTTATTCCTCATGGTTGTTGGTTGAGATCACGAGGCTGATGTCGCGCGGAAGGTTCTCCTTCAGGATCAGCGCATCAGCTGCGTCAAGGATCGAGCAGAGCTTTGAACGAAGAAGCCGTTCCTGCGATGCTGACCCACGCTCGAGTCTTTCCATAGCTTCAGCCACATTTGTCATGATTTCGTTGCGGTATGACAGATCGTCGTTGATGTTCAGCCGCTTCTGGTGACGATCTTTGGCTCGGACAAGATCAAGGTCGAGGGAAGACATGACAGCAATGTCCATCTTGGAAGCCATGTCAAGAAAGGCACCGTACAGAGAGTGCGTTCGGGGAACGACATAAGCAATATTATCGAAGAGGCGCTGAAGAGCGCCAACAATGATGTTCTTGGTACCGTCAGCTTCTTGGTTGAGGAGACATTCGTTCCAAGGAGGTCCAAAAACTTGCTGGAACGACTGGCAACCGGGCTTCTCCAGGAGAGTCGTTCGAAGTTCCACCAGACTGGGGGTTGCTTCCTGAACATAGTTCTGCAGAGACTTTTGTATCTCACGTGCCTTGTCTGACAGTTCAACCAGCTTCTTTACAGCTGCAGTTGATTCTGTATCATTGACCTGTTGAGCCAGTTGAATGTAGTCGATTTCGTTGGACACCAGGGATGCAAGAGTGGCGCCGGTCTTGCCCATGAACTTGTAGACTGACAGGTCCGTGTCTGCGTCCTTGATGATTGGCAACCATGATTTCGCGACTTGGCTGCACTAGTACCATAGTCGGTTCTTCGCCTCCTCTGGAAGCACACGGATGATGGGCTCCGAGAGCCATGCCTTTACCTCTCGGATGAGAGCTGGATCGTTTTGCTTGAACTTTCGGTTTCCGAGCTTCTCCAGGATCTCTTTGCCTTCACTTAATGCTTGACGGCGGTGGATGATCTGCGGCGCGTCGACTGTCCCCTTCTTCAGACAAGGGGCACCCGGTGCTGACTTGATCCAGCCGTTGAGTCTCGCCATAGTAAGAAGCATCAGAGGGGTGATAGTGTCTCCAGGGATATTGGTTGTGACTGCAAACTTTCCCCGGGTGACCTTTCCAACTGTTGGAGACTTTGAATCTTCATCGGACTTCTTGACGAAGAACTGAGATTCACCAGTCTGAGGCCATACGTCGATAGCAATACCAAGGTAAGCCCACACAGCACTCTCGGAGACAGCGCTGACGATGTGGTCGGTGTTGCCATTAGAGGTGATGACGACGTGCTTCAGGTTCAGAATGGCAGCAATAGCCACGGCGGTCGTTGCTGGGAGCATGTAAAAGTTGCCGCTCTTGGTGGTTCGGTTGATGTTGGAGAATTCTTTCAGGGGATTTGCGATCGGCTCCTAAGAATCATCAGCCTGTTGTCCCTTGCAAGAACTATATAGGTAGGTTGACTTACCTGGCTCAGCCAAATAGCATAGTCAGTTGCCTCGACGACTTTAGTGTCCTCGATAGTCTTTAGGCAAGCCTTGAAGCATTCCATGTGATGATCGGGATCACGGCCAGCGAGTCGAAAAACCTCACGGGTCACTTGCTCATGAATTCGCTGCGCTGTTCGCGCACTGAGTGGCTGCTGGGCCGCGGCAGGCATATCTAGATCGTGCAGGACAGGGGAGTTTAAGGAAGATACGACGGAAAATAGGCAGAATATATCTCTGACCACGGTCTAAGGTGACCAAGAATACTGTGAGGCAAGAAGAGATAGTTGAAGAAGATGGAGGGTGTTGAGGAGGGAGTGATGTTATGAAGAGGCGAAGCAATGCGCGTGCGTCAAGAGAAGATGGATGGATGTTGGACGCGCCCAGGAAGAATGATGAAATGATCAGCTATCTCAAGATGCCAAAGACTTGTCTTGATAAGATAGAAAGCAAGTTCTGAGCAAGGAAATACTGTGTTGCCTCTTCTTCTTCTTCTGTGGTGAAGTGATATGCAAGAGGGGAAGAAAGTATTGGATGGGAGCAGTGGGAAAGTAGGAGAAAGACGAAGCTAGCAATGGAACTTGAAGATGTATTTTGCGGCTGTGTCAGAACTGGAGCTAAGGTATAGCCAGAGCCAGAGCCAGAGCCAGAGCCAGAACACTACCAGTTGACCTCCGTCAGTGGCAGAACTCTTGACCAAACCACGAAAATGACCTGAACAGTCGACACTGACAATTCTTTTTCTTGGTCCGTCATGTGAACATGCAATACATCTCACTAAATGATAAGTCGCCATTCAAATCGAGCACTAGTTGTCACCATAATCAACGCTTCTATGCTTCGTCTCCCTAACAATTGGTCGATAGTCTATCAATGCCTCATCACATCTTGGGGCCCACAGTCAAGTATCCTTCAACAACAGCAGTAATCAACCGATTCGCAATGGCCTGAGGAGGAGGCAATCGCAAATCCCCCTCCTTGTACCCCTCGGGAGCAGGCTCCCCGAGGCTGCTCGTTCCATTCTTAAGAGCCTGGCGGGCTTCGTCCACGGAGAACCACTTGGCCACCTCCAGCTCCTTGTCGTTCAGAGAGATCTTCTCGCCATCACCAGGCAGAGCCTGAGCAATAGCTCCAATCATCAGGCTGGAAGGATAAGGCCACGGCTGACTCGAGTGAATAACAACGCGCCCAACACGAACACCGCTCTCCTCCCAAACCTCTCGCCGAACCGACTCCTCGATAGACTCACCAGGCTCAAGGAAGCCAGCAAGCGTGCTGTACCAGTGAGGAGGCCAACGCTTCTGGCGGCCGAGAAGAATCTTGGTTCCATCTGCGGAAACAACAGCGGCAATCATCGTGGGATCCGTTCTAGGGAAACAGATGTTTGAGACGCCGTGGCGGGTGGGACAGTCACCTCGAGGTTCACTGGAAGCTCCGCCTTTCTTATCGGCGGGAGGGCACACGCGCTTGTAACCAGCGTGAACTGAGAGGTTGGGCAGCCCGCAGCCGGCGCAGAAGGGACTTCGCGTGTTCCAGTCGATGATAGATCTGGCTTGGGCGTAGAGAGCGGCTGCAAAATGTTAGCTGAAGATTGAACCGGGGTCAGGGACAACTCACCAGCCTCAGGCGACTGAGTCATCGCTCGAGGGTTCTTATCCAAAGACAGCCCTTTCTTCTCCTGTTCCTCCAAGAACTGAGTGGCTTTCTCAGCGTGGTTTCCCTTGGGAGTGATGTCAATGGCGAAATAGGGGTGGCCCTGGATATCTCCATGATCGGAGGAAGGGATTGAGTCCTTCTCGTTACCCTCCTCTAGCATACCAACAAAAACAACCAGGGGTCTGGTCTCTGCAGAGTTGAAGCTCTGGATAGCTTCATCCTCAGTGAGAGCGAAATGGTCCGGCCCGATGAGAGGCTCGACATCCTTAAAAGTCAGATAGGCCGGGGTCTTTTTGTCAACAACCAGAGGGTTCAAGTCATGGAGTGCCAGATATCTAGCCGTCGGACTGCTGAAGGCTTGTCGAAGAAAGCCAGTATCGGCACGCAGGAAAGAGTATCTGTTGATACGGCCACCGGCGTAGTAGTTGACAACCTCTTTTCCAAAGCGGCGAGTCAACATTGAGTCGTCGTTTTGAAGAGCTGCAATCTCGGGCAGCCCTGGACCTGAAGTGGTTGTCGTTGACATTGAGTGTTGTTGTGTTGAAGGTGATGATGGGATTTGATTTGTAATGCTCTTGATATGAGTGAGGTTGGAATGGTGGGGGGTCAGAAATAGTCGACACTTCCAGTGCTTGATGCTAGGTAAGTAAGTAGATTATTAAGGGCCAAGATTTCTTGTGTTGGATTTATGATGACAATATGAAACAACTACTTTCTGGGTAGTGTTGATGTTGATGTTGAGATTCGGTTTATCAGTCACAAGGAGGAGGCTTTCTATGATCAACGTGAGGCAATGAGTGAGCACTGAGCAGTAACTACTGTACGTACTAATCGGCTTCAAGTCCGAGGTCTCCGTTCTGTTTCCTGTTCATTCTGGGGCTAGCGGTGAGAAAGTCGCGGGCGATTTGCACAATATTGCGGCGAATGCGGCCATGCATGTATCCAGCGGGATGGAGTTTTGCTGAGTCAGGGCTCCTCGTTATGATTGGCCTGCAGAGAGAGGATCTCATTGAGATTCATTGGGTCCATGGATACCTACTATGTATCATAGGTATATTTGGTGTTTCTTTCGTCTGACCTCATTTGTTACCTTACTTTATCAGATAGACGAAGCAACATCTGCGATCCGCGATCTTGCATTCAGAACAGCCCCTGACTATACCAAACCACTCCAATTGGTTATATTTTTATGGCGTTTTCATAGTTCAACTGGCATTGGCCGTTCACGAATTCGAACTTGATCTACAGCTCAACTTTGTCGCCGTGCCGAGGTCGGACCCCGGAAGTATCCTAGCAATGGATCCAATACCTCGAGCCAAGCCAAAGCAAGCAGGCCAGTTCAGCTCAGGGCATTCTAGCGCATCTCCCCCGCAATCCATTCCTAATCTTGTCTCTGATACAGTGACGTCTTGTGCTGGGGGGGCACGGGACCATGCCTGGGCTGGCTGGCTTCGCAATCTTTGACCATGCGAAAAAAAAAGTCTGTCAATCTCATTCTTCATTCTTCATGCCACGACCCTTTTTGTCTCTCCCTTTGATTTTTTATTTTTTTTGCCTCGCGACGACGCCTAGACTATCATCATCAGCGATTACTCCCTGAAGAGTCGATTTTTTCTTCATTTTAGCGAATGCCATAATATCACGGTTCGATTTATTTGGGCCACTCAAACGGTATCGCTACGCTACGAGCTGGGGTCGGCGCTGCACTCTGCCACCTTTCGCCCAGGGTTCAACCTCCATCATGACTCCGCCAACTGCGAATCTGAACCTTGACGTTGAGGCGATCTCGGGCATTTGCGGGTATGTCTCTGATTCTGTCATTCTTTACTTTAAAGACATCGCATTACTGACTTTTCCATAGTTCTATCTCCATTGCCTGCTGGGGTATGTCTCGCTCTGACTGGTCTCAGCCTCGGAACAGCACTAATCGCAAATAGTTGTCGTCTTCTCTCCTCAAATCATCCAAAACTTCCAGCGCAGCAGTGCCGATGCCCTCTCGATTCAATTCATCATTGTCTGGCTTCTCGGCGATGTTTTCAACATTCTGGGTGCCGTCCTTCAGGGCGTTCTACCGACCATGGTACGCTTCGCGCTCAGCATCAGTCACCCCCTTCAAGGACCGAAAACTAAACCAATTGCTTTTACAGATCATCCTCGCCATCTACTACACGATCGCTGATATCGTCCTCCTGGGCCAGTGCTTCTACTATCGTGGTTTTACATGGCGCGATGCCCCGACCCCTGCTGCGAAGCCCAGCACCCCGGCCCCTGGTGAACCCAACGAGCGCACTGGTCTGATCGCTCATGATCGTCATGAGGAGCGCCGCGGCTCAGACTGGTCTGGCCTGTCACCAGCTGTTCCTCACATCGCCGAAGATGCCACTCCTCAGACCCCTACTGTCCTTCAGACTGTGGTTTGGAACACCATCATCGTCTTGATGGTCATCGCAGCTGGTGTCGTTGGCTGGTTCTTGGGTCAGAAAGCTTCTACTGGCGACAAGCATGGCGACAACAATGCTGGAGGCGAGGATAGCCTTCACTTCAGTCTTTCGGGTCAGATCTTTGGATATCTCTGCACCGTCGCATACATCGCTTCTCGTCTCCCCCAGCTCATCCTGAACTGGAGGCGCAAGACAACCGACGGACTCAGCATGCTCTTCTTCCTTTTCGCATGTCTTGGAAACATAACTTATGTCTTGTCTATCTTCGCCTACGAACCCAAGTGCAAGCACGATGAATGTCGACCCGGCGAGGCTCGTCATATTTACGGCAAATACATCCTCGTCAACCTGAGCTGGCTCGCTGGCAGTCTCGTTACCCTCTTCCTTGATTTGGGCGTGTTTGCTCAGTACTTCATGTACAGCAAGCCAGAGAGCACTGCTACGCCTACTCGTCGACGAATCAACGACAACGTCACTGAGGAAGATGAGTATGACGATGACGAGAGTCTCAACGAGGACAGCTGGGACCAGCGTCCTCTACTCCAGAGGGGCGACTCTGTTTATCACCCATGATTTAAATTTCATCTTTGGAAAGGCTCGCGCCTGAAATGGCAGTTTTTTGTTTTGCTTTTCTATATTCATTTGTCCTCATATCTCCCCCGAGTGATTGGGGCACATATAAGATCGAACAATGGCAGGCGTTTACTGTTGGATGAGGGGAAAAAAGGGAAAAGGAAAAGGAATCAAAAATAAAAATTAGCATCAGGATTGGGTTGCTATCATGATGGAGTTGGGAAATATGATGTTTATTCAGATCTTAGATCAACTCACCTCTCAGGGGTTAGGTTTATTCATCACACGAATATTTAAGTCTATTCTGTATTTATAAAGCCGCCAGTTTCTCAGTGCAGCCGAAGTCCTTCTCCTGTGATATTGGGGACGAAGGGGGATATTGGCGAGTAGCAATCAAAAGTCGAAAACATTACTATCCTCAAACTCAGAGACTACGCCATTCACTAGCATATCAGGCTCTGAGCATTAGTGGGTCCATGAGTAACACAGAGTTTTCCTTTTTGTTCCTTATAAGTTCTACGGATCAGATTTATCGGCAGCGAGCTGCTACTCCTCTGAAATGTTTTGTTAGGTGACCAATATCGTTAAAGCCCCAGACTACCCTGTAGACTCATATAAAATTGTTTTCAGAATTATCAATGCTCTATACAAGCCATAATTTTCCTTCAATTTGGCTCGGTCAAGTAATCAATGATGGCTTTCTGTTCCATCATGAGGTGCCGCTCGCTTGTTGATTAGATGGTGACTAGTCATGCTTTCGCTCATAGGGTTTAATGGATGAAGCTGGGTCTACTTAGTCTCGTCTTCATGTACGCCCTCAACATTTGTGTCACTACTGCGGTTTCTGTGATGGAAAGTTATTAATATATTCAGATGATAAGGAACAAAAGAGCTGGGACGTTTTGGTGATTAGATTTCTGGTGCACAATACGCCTCTGCAGGCAAGGAAGAGGACGTAAGAAAAGTCTTAGTCCTGGTGTTCAACAGCATTATCATTGGTATCACGTAGGTTTGCGTAGGTAGTCTTGCATTTGTAGATTTGCAGTGGATTGCTCGACCTTCCCTGCTGACCATTGAAAAAAGGGATCTTATGTGAGAAGCCGAGATTTGGGTTGGCGTCTACTGGGTATATCGGTGATACTAAACCGAAGAGTTGATAGACAACTCTGAAGCCCATGATACAGCCAAACAAAAGGGTTTCGACCCGCCAAAAGAGTCCGTTTGAAGCCCCCACCCTGTGAAATTTTATGTAACCCTCTCGGACAAAAATCCCTGCAGTGCCAGCAGTGGCACGCACCGATACTTCGGCCACGTTGGTGTTAGCGTGATCACTCCGAAGAGTTGGTGGTATAAATATCGTCTCCCCCCCAAACCCATTTAGATTTTTTCTTCTTTTCTATCTATCAGTAGAGTGAAACTTCACCGTCATGTGAATTTTTACTAATGGCGGCTCCGCGAAAGCGGCTTGCTGAGAGTCAGATTTGTCGATATCTGGTTTTCCGTTCCCGGCCTCCTATAGCAACGTGATCGCTCTTCCTAATCAGCCATGGACGTCCTCAGAGGTCCTTGACTGTGGGGTGATCTCGACATACCATCGAATTCCTAAATTTTGAATAATGTAAGCTCGTAGATTGCGCGGACGCGTGTGGCCTGATCCCCTCGAGCTAGCCTTGATATGAAGACGGACCGCTATTGCTTGTATCTGCGTTCGGTTTCATTGGTTTCTGAAGAGAAACACATTATCATCGATCTCTGCTCATTCTCAAGGATGCAGAATTTGTTGTCTGGAGATACTTGGAAAGTGGCTGGGCAACGAAAAGTTTGCTGCAAACTTTTCGGTGGCTACAAACAGGCAAATTTGTAGTTCCAGCTCAACACACCACATGATTTCTCATGATACAGACTAAACTGTGTACATCTCAAGAGCCATTGCATGCAAACTCTGCGCATAGCGTTGCCATTTGCGCATATCAAATTTGCATCTACCAGAACCGCGACTATGGCCAGTCGTTGTATCGTTTCAGATTATGTCGCAGTGAGCCACGACTGCGCACAGGTCTATAGACAGATGTCTACAGAAGCAATGATACCTCATCATATACGGAGTAGCTCATCAATAAACACCACAAAACATTTTACCTCGCTGCAATGTCTTTCCGTCATCAGTAACCTTCGGGTCCGAGGCCGTGATAGCACGTGACGCGACACAAACTGGAGGAATCTTGATGGGCGAACGGGCAGAAGTGGAGCCCCAAAAAAATCTAAACCGGAGGAAGCCTTCAGATTTGCCCGAGATTCGGACAAGACTCCCATTGACGTGCGACTTTTGTCAAGGCCGATTAATCCACCCAAATCTACATCTCGCCCACCCTCTCATCGTCTACTCGGTCGTCATCGCCCATAATGTCTTCTATCTGGAACGCTTTCACCAGCGGCAATAAGCCCGCCCACCAGCAGCAACAGTCGCAGTCGCACCAACAACCCACGACACAAGAACCCGCGCATTACGCCTACGACCCCACGGAAGGTCAGGGCGTCGAGTCTTTTCTTCAGAGCTCTGCCTTTGCCGACCCCTCGCAATTACATCCCCTCGCCGGCCTCAACAGAGATACGCTTGAATACATTTCCCTCGAGGATTCAGCCCTGTCCGAGTTGCCTGGTGGCCAATCAGTTCTGCCCTCGCGAGGTTTCACAGACGACTTGTGTTATGGTACCGGAATCACATATCTCGCTGGCCTGGGAATTGGAGGTGCTTGGGGTCTGCAGGAGGGTCTCCGAAGGTCGGCTGGTCAGCCTCCCAAGCTGCGATTGAACGCTGTTCTCAACTCGGTTACTCGACGAGGACCTTTCCTCGGTAACTCGCTGGGTGTCGTCGCTATTATCTACAACTGCATCAACTCATTGATCGGATCTCTCCGCGGAAAGCATGATGCCGGAAACACTGTCCTCGCTGGTGCACTGAGTGGTATGCTCTTTAAGAGCACCCGTGGACTTCGACCCATGGCCATCTCTGGTGGTATCGTGGCTTCTGTCGCTGGTGCCTGGGCTGTGAGTGCTGCTCTATGTTTTATACCCTGTTCAGCTGCTAACTGATTTCCAGATTGTCCGACGATCTTTCTTCCCTATCCCAGAGCCCGTCCCTGCGGTTTCTGACGAGCTTACTCTGTAATACCCATTATGATACACCTTTTCACCGCTGTCGTCAATTGATTGACTCGTTATAATCGTGCGTTTGTGGGCGCGCGGCGCCGACGAGAAAAATGAACGAAGAGAGGCGAGCTGGAGGATGAAGTACGGGAAGAGAAGGGATCCCCCGTTGTATATGATATGGGCGAGACTAGGAGTTTGGTAGCATATGGATTGTAACGGACATCTCTCCTCCCACGGGCAAGTGTACATTACATGAGGTTCGGTCAGCGAGCATTAGACGATTGCGATAGGGGCTGGGCGTCTGGTCATTAATGATTAAAATGTTTGAATAGTACTGTAAGTTACGTTAAATGCAGTTAGCAAATGGGGTTTCATGGCAGCCTGTGCTTTGGTTCATGGAAGCAGTACCTCCTGGCAGTGCCAGCACTGACCGAGATCGGCTGCCCGAGGAAGAGAAGGTGCCTACCACTTCACCATCTAGGTATTTACCACAAACGGACATTCACAGCAAACGATCCAACTCTTCATCTTCATCCGCATCACATCAGCTGAGATGGCTTGACCTTTCCCACGACACATCACTCAACATGGAATCACACGACTTTGGCAACAGCCATGGGGCAACTTTCAGTGCTACTGACAATCCCCAGGGCGACACAAATGCGGCATCATCAAGCAATGTACCTAAGCGGCCCCGGAAAGCACGAACTCCCAAACAAGGCATCGCTGATGCGAGCCTGAGAGAGTTCAAGGAGATCATGATACAATATCGCCTTGATCACTGGAGAGCAAGGGCGCGGATCGTTCATGTCAAGGGTCAAACTAATCTGACAGCTTTGTGGAGCCCACAATGGGCTGGCTTCGAGGTTGCGGACAACGGGATGAACATGTTCGATGGCTTCGACCGAACGTGGTTTGTACCATTCGACATAAGCACACCTCTGCCTGCAGAAAAGCGGGAGATCGCAGAGGACCTCCGGAAACGACGCCTTGAACTAGAGGCTGCATATCGCACCAAGGTCGACAAAGACAAGACCTTCCTAACGAAAGTGCAGCACTTAATTGAAGAAGAGGTTCAAGAGACATGCCAGACGCTGTGGGAGCCTAATGCCCATGACCCAGACCGGGAGCCAGCAAGATGGGAAGATGTGCGAGCAAGCTTTCAACTCAGTCACTTGGTCACAATGCTAGCCCAAACTCGCTTGGCTGTTGGCAAAGAACATTTACCAGGCTACTACCAGGTCAAGGTCCTCGATTTGGGGGTCGACGGTAAGATTACTTACCAGTGTGCCAATCTACCCAGCGATGTCAGCGCGGAGGGAATGCTTTCACGAATGAAAGTTTGGTTTCCTCCCGACAGTGAACAGAGCCAATATACTATCAACATCTTTAGACACAAGCTCGAGATTGTACGGCATCGTGGAGATGAAGCACAGCGAAAGAAAGCCCAAGGCTTGTTTCGCCAGCTGCATGAATCGGTGCTGGCAGAGAAACCTGAAAGTGAGAGATACTCATGGGTTTTCAAGCTGAGAAGCAGCTCCAATTTCTATATCCCCGCCGGCAAATTGCCTGACCGTCTTAGTACGTGGACAAAGTTGACTGAAACAACCTACCACGAATTACTCGAAGGTGTACAAGCAAAGAAACACCCGGTTCTTATTCGAGTGAGCATCGTTGGTGCCGTTTATTGATAATTGCTAACATTGTGTCAAATAGCCCTGGAAGGTTCGAGTTCGCCGGTGGTGGCCTGAAGTAGATGATCTTATGAGCCAAGCTGAAGTTTTCTTCGGCGAAGCCGGGCTGTCATCTTCCCAGCTTGATATCGTGGATGAACTGCTCGCCAGCCGCACCCAGGAAGAAGTTCAGCAAGCAGCAAAAACAAAACAAGCTCTAGACAGGGCGAAGCTTGCGACTATGGGGACCCCTGATTGTCTCAGTAAGGACAACAATGATGACGAGTTTGGCCCTTTTTGACAATGATTCATGGGATGAAAAGGGATGGATCTTGCCTCCTCATGGTTGAATTGCTATCGTGACGATGCATTGTTTACATATGAGGCGAGAGGGTGAGATAGCGTAGTGGACGTGTGATTCTGTATAGGTACACATGGTACATCCAGTATAATCGACGAGCCCATTGTTTAGATACCTTAGTTTGACAAGTTCACACAAGCGAACAAATAATTATATCGCAAGATATCAAGAAACTTTTATGACTGCCTACCCAGGCTAAAAGAGCTCAAGTTTACGGGAGTTTGACTACCTTATACCCATCCAATGCTCAAGGCAGAAGCACTGTCACCACAGTGGGCGTGACAACAGCCAGCTTTGCTCATGCATCACCCACTCAACTTCGTCATACACCAACACATTCCCTTTTAAATCATATAAAAACACATCGTTGTATTTGCTATAATCTCGACGGCACAATGTGCCTCCCCTGTTTCCCTTGGACATGGACAAAATGCGAAGACCCTTATGACAATTTGCACAAAGCCCCTAAGCAGTCTGTCTGGGTCCACGATGGGCAGAACTGGGAGCTTCAGAGAGTGGTGAGCATGCTTATTTCCTTGCACTTAAACTGGATTTTGTCAATTGCATCATCGTGGCCCTTTGCCCTATCAAATACCCTTCAATCTTGCGGGCCACTTGGTCCTAAGCCTGCGTCTGGACTGCCAGTGACAACCGACTGGAGAGCAAAGTCACCACAAAACGTGCCATTGAAGGATATCAAACATAAACAAACCAAATTCAATACGCCAGGTGTTGTCTTTGTGTTGTATTGCCGCCTCGAGCGCCGTTTGTGCCCTGTACGCACGAGAGGTATATCTTCTCTCTCGGAGTGTCTCTACTATCTGAGAGGTTTTGCTTCTTCTGCTTCTTCTTTCCTTCTTTTCCTTCGTCGAAGATATCACGATATCCTGAGGCTTCTGATTCACGAGCCCCGAAAGTGGATTTATTTTCCAGTCTCAAACTGTTCGAGTTTTCACACAAAAGAAGCGATCATGGCCTCGGCAGGTGCCAGCGCCTTCAAGTCCCCCAAAATTCCTCGACGACCAAAGACCCCCGAGACTCGTCAAGTGCACTTTGGCTCTCAGATCAAGCCTGCTACTGCTGCTGCTACTGCAACTCCTGCATCTGCATCTGCATCTACATCTACATCTGGCGCCGTCAGCGAGGGAATCACGGGCTACACCACTGCCAATTCCCCCAGCGGCGGCTTCAGTGCTGGTATCGACGGTGTTACAGCTCCTGGCACTGCTCGGGCTACAACAACAACAACTTCTGCTACCCGAGCAACCACTTCCGCGCCCGAGGAGAAGGGCAGCAATCAACCCACGAGCTTCCCTGCGCTCGGCCTAGGCCCTAACGCACAGCCTCAGTGGCATATCAGTGCCGACCCGACTCAGAGCCTCGCCCACCAGGTGCCAACTGGTTTCGTCTCGCCTACCCCTCAGCAGCACCAATTTCTGCCCCCTCAATTTCATCCCCATCCTCATCCTGCTCCCTTCATCAGCGCAGGGCAACACCAATTCACCCCATCTCCAATCACCTACATCGGAATCGGACCTCAGTCTCCCGCTGTCAACACCGCAAACATGGGTGACTATCAGAACACTGCGCCTCCTGTTCATGGCATGAACTTTCAGCCGCCTGTCCCTGACACTACCTTTGGTCCCATGCAGCACGTTTATGTGCCTCGCTTTGACAATGGTCTCGCTGGTGTCCCAGTCGGGGCCTGTGCCGGTGTACAAGTCTGTCCACCCTCCTCTTTTTCCTTCGTTGCCCCTTCTGCCCCTCTCTTGTCTCCTGTCCCAATGACGACTCCCGCCTGCACTACAGTTGTAGTGCCCAAGACGTTCTATTTGAACGGCTACACGTATTATGCAAGTTTGCTTAGCTGATTTATCTTTGCGTTTTGGCTTTGTCGTGGAGTTGACCTGAATCAAGTGGTTCAGTGCACCTCCGCGACTTCAGTGGCTTGGCGGCGGTCTACCTTTTTCTTCCACTCGTTCCTCAAAATATCAACACAACTATTAGCAAATACTGACAATTTCTATAGCAGCCCGCCGTCGGTGGTATGGCCCCCCAGCCTACCGTCCAAGGCAGCTACGTTGTCCAGCAGCAGCCCTACTACTACCAGCAGCCGACCATGGGCCAACAGCCAGTCCTCGTTGCGAGCCACCAGCCCCAGCAGTTTATGCAGCAGGTCCAGCAAGTCCCAGGCGTTCCCTCGGTCGGTGTTGCTGGTGGAGCTGCTGTGCCCGGCACGGTCCCCGTCTTTGCAGGTAATGTCCCTGGTGGTCACCATGTCCCTGATGTCACTGGTGTTGGTCGTACCGCTGGTGAAGAGCAGCTCCGTCAGATTCAGTTTGCGCATGCGAACAAGATGTACGAGCCGCAGGACTTCAAACCAGCCGACGATGACCCCTCCCGTTTCTACTATGTTCGTGAAGTTGACGGGAACTGGACTCAGCGCAACCGATTTACCATTGATCACATGGGTGACTCCCGCTGGTATGTGACCGATGAGGGTTGGTTTTACGCCGTCCGACTCCCCAACTAAACGACGCGGTCAGTAAGTTGACCTTCCTTTGCCTCGTCTCCCCGATCATGAGCTGATAATCTGTAGACATACCACAAAAGCCACAAGAATGATTCACTGGGAAATCGTTAAACGCAAGCTGTAAGACATCTCACCACCTTTGAGTTGAAGTTGTACTAATAATTTTGCAGTTGGCTCTGCCCTCGATCGAGAACTTGATTTGAACTGTCACTGTGTCCTCCATGTAAGTAGTGCGGAGACAATACGGCGACGCAAGCTGACTTTTGAAAAGGATGATAGCGCTTCTCGTCCTTTGTCCGACTTTTGACTTATAAGGAGCTCATGCTCCGTTATGCGATTGAGATTGTACCGATGAATAAGGCGTCTCACGGATAAGGGCATGGACTGTTATGGAATTGCGCAAGGAAACACTACCTACCGAATGCAGATAGGAAATTGCTTCGTATCATGCATATGAGGATACTCACTGCCACGGTTAATTGAAATTGTATAAAACGGCCTCGCTGTGATTGTTCTGCGTGAAGGCAAGAAGATAGCATCCATCATATCACATGTCGTTGATTTACCATACGAAGTCACGAAATTGAGTAGCGCCTGTGGGTATTCTAATCCCTGTCTTTAGCAGTCTTATTGGTTTAACCAAAAATAAAGATCCGACATGTCCGTACCTAGGCCTCAGGGGGGCAAGAAAACAGCGAACCTTGCTGTAGGGTGCCAAAATGAACTTGGCAAAAGTCATCCTAAACTTAGGCTATTTTACCTAAGTCTTATTATCATTTAGGATCGAGGTCCTGTGTTTTCTTTCCTCCCCTTGCTAGGCTAGGTTCATTATGGATGCATTGGATGTGGGCTGTTTCGTACATATAACCTCGGTCATTGCATCATCGGTCTAAGGTTTATCCCTTACGTGCTGAGGAGGCAGTTTTGGTGTACAGTCCGCAGGGTCAGATTCCGCACTTTATCTTTGTATCCCTTAGGATCCCAAAGTGCACCTTTGAGGTAACTTTGGGGCTAGCCAATTAGCTGCCTGATATCAAGGGTACCTTCTCCTATATAGAGATTCTACCTAGATATAGGTACCTCTAATACTGCAGCTTACAGATCAGAACCTCTAGCCTCACCGTTCTGCCTCCTTAAGGCACCAGATGGTATTTTATGGCGTAATAATCAGCAGCCAATCAATACTAGGTCAAGCCCCATAAAAATACTTAAAAGGTGCACTCTGGGATCCTAAGGGATCTCGCCCCACAGCGGAATAGAGATAGTGGCTTCTGATTGGCCTAAGACCTGACTAATTAGTCACGTGCTTATATCGATAACAATAAGGTATCCACAATATTCCCACAGTGGCAAAGTACCGATCCTGACATTTGTAGCCTGTTGGGACCACGTCACGTGTAGCCAACGCATAAGTAACACGCTTGGGCCCCCACCTAGCTAGACAATTAACTGATCCTTGACAACATCACAACATAGCCCCTGAGGGCTGTATCCTGATATGTCTATCCAATCAGATGGTTGATATCACTGGTATGTATGTAATCTTAGCGTACAACATGTTACCATGACGTGCAGTCAATTGATGACTTCAGTTCAATTCGACTTTCGCCAACTAACTAACTTAACACAAACACAGTCAACCAATTCCTTCAAATTGTCGCAGAACCCCGCCATTAAGAATACTTTCTGACAAGTTCCTAGAGCCTGAGGTTTCTATTACCACAAGATCCGCACAGCCTTCAAGATACGCCATCATGCTTCTCATTGGTCTCACAGGTTCAATTGCCACAGGCAAGTCGACAGTGTCGTCAATGCTCTCATCACAACCCTACAATCTCCCGATCATAGATGCAGACATTCTAGCGCGCAAGGTTGTGGAGCCGGGAACTCGTGGGTATGAAGCTATCGTGAAACATTTTGGGCCTACAACACCCGAACTTCTCGTGCAGCCATCAGAGAAGATGCCAGAGGATGGACCAGACGGCAAAGGCAGACCACTCAACAGACCGGCGTTGGGAAGACGAGTGTTTGGCGACTCAGAGGAGCGAAAGAAGGACAGATCAGTTCTCAATCGCATCGTTCATCCGGCTGTCCGATGGGAGATGTTCAAGTCCGTCGTTGGATGTTACTTCAGAGGCCATTGGGCTGTGGTTCTGGATATCCCACTCCTTTTCGAGAGTGGCCTCGACCGCTTCTGCGGCGTCACAGCTGTGGTGGCAGTCCACGACCCAGCAGTTCAGATGCAGCGTCTGCGTGCGCGTGATCCTCACCTGAGCCCTGAAGATGCTGAGAACAGAGTGCGAAGCCAGACGGATGTTCGAGAAAAGGCCCGGCGATGTGAAGAGCGGGGAGAAGGCAAAGGAATTGTGCTTTGGAACGATGGGTCACGAGAAGAGCTGAAGGAGCAGCTGGACAAGGCCATCAAGGATCTGAGAAAGGCGAGCCCCGATTGGTGGTCATGGTTATTGCTTGGATGTCCTCCTCTAGCAGTTGCTGTTGCGACGTGGAGGTTCTGGCAGAATCTTATTATCAATGAGAGGTGGGAGGAGATGAAGTTGAATGCGAAGCTGTGATGGTGAATTATAGGTGCCTTAGGGAGTTTGCTTAGGTTCATTCAGTGGCTAAGGTACCCAGAGAATGGATAATACATCAAGGTGAATTATATACCTGCCTAAACACAAGGAGGAAGGAGCCCCAACTCGAGCTCGCTCCTGCCTCTTTTCTCAACCACCAACCAAGCCTTTTCATCTCAGCGCACTTCATTTCTATTTTATTTACATCTCTTCGCCAAAACAAGACATAGCCTCTGCATGCCCTCTTTACACTTCTTTTCTGATCTGTAGACTGCCAAGCTCTAGGGCTGTTACCACTTTGTCTTCGCATCGTCCTGGCAGCTGCGAGCAGTTGACAACAACAAACCCTCGACTACCGCCCAATATCATCAGGGCGACGTCTTGAACCCAACCTCAAAACAAGCGCATGCTCATCTCTTTCTTGACCTTTTGACCTTTCTGAAGACAAACTATCTTGAAAATTTCTTTGGTACAGCAAACTTCTTTGGTGCGATGTCAAATCGCAAAACGAAACTCCCCTCGCATTTTTGCGAATGGGTAGTTGGAACCACAATCGAATCTGTTATCGGCGCCATCCCTCAGAACAAACCCCCTAAGAAGCGAGACGTCGTACGTGTTGAGGTCACCACTGATGATGAGTCCGAAGAGGACACCGTCAAGATCACCTACCCGCGCACTGGACGTACCTATACACCCCCGCCGGCCAACGAAGCAAAGGCCGAGGTCAAGAAGGTCCGGTTTGACTTTGGCCAAAATGGTCCCATCAAATCTGCTATGAAGCAGACCACTACCACAGCTCCCATGGAATCCTCAGATGAGGCATCCGACTCCGGCCCAGAGACTGAGTCAGATTCTAGTCAGTCGGCGTACATATCAAGCTCTGATGCCACCGATTCTGATGTTGACTCCCCAGTTGAGTGCGTGAAGCACAAAAGGCAGAGAAAGAAGAAGAAGAAGAAGCACAGAAAGACACAGGCCGAAGAAGACGCCGAGAGTGACTGGGACTCTGATCCAGCACCAGATTGTCCCTGTCAGAGATGTACAAAGGGCCGACAGATATTGAAAAGAGTAGGCCGGAAAAGGAGCAAGGAAATCACCCCTCCAAGCCCCGAAACTTCTGATTCAGACGGAGAAGAAGAACCCCCCAGCACTAAGCAACAATCTGGTAAGAATAAGAGGAGGTGTCTAAAGAAAGCAAAACCAACAGAGCCTGACCCCAATACCTCTGACTCAGATTCAGAGTCTGAGATCCTAGCACTTGAGAAACAGAACCAACCCAAAAATCAAGGCACGCAAACAGATGGGAAGAAACAGCAAACCGCCTCCCAGCCTCCCATGACCAAGAAGCAACGAAAAGAAATGAACAAGAAGGCTAAGCAGCAGCAAGAGCAAGAGATCGAAGGAGAACCCTCTGACTCACCCAAGGAAGCAGAGGAGGAAACTGAGCCAGAAGAGGAGCCCAAGAAACAGAAAAAAGGCAAGCAGAAGAATAACAAGAAACAGAAAGGAGAACAAGAGGAACAAAAGAAACAGGAACCAGAAAATGAAACCAATAAAGACCAGGAGGCTGCCCCAGCTGATGAGGCCCCCGAAGCTTTCAAAGACACAGATCAAGGCAAGTTCAGAACTATGAAAGGAAAAGCAAAGGCACAGCCTAAACAAAAGGATGGAGTCAAGAAGGGCAATTATCCCGAAGGACTACCAGTTCCTCATATGCGTCGATCACAGCTCATCGAGCCCATCAGATCTCAGGTCGTTCAGATAGAGCGCGTGATCAAAACTCAACAAGACCCAGCACCTAACGCTTACTACGATGCAGAACACAATATCATGAGAGCCTACGACGGTCCTGCCTACGGCAATCACCAAGCCAGTGCGCTTTACCCAGAGCGTGACGCCTTCGGTCGCCCTCTGCCGATGGGCCAGCCTCATCCGATGCAGAACCCCTTCTACTATGGCTTCAACAATCCGCCCCAGTATCCCAACTATCCACAGATGCCACCATTCCACCAGGGCTACGCAGGGGTTCCACCACAAGATGCATACTCGCATATTCCCATCACTCAAGGAATGGCCCCTCCTGCATGGGGTGTCATGGGCCCTCCTCCAGGCGTCCCTCCCGCTGGCTACTATGGACACAGGAGCCCTGAACCCAACAAAAACACTCCGGTTTCCAAAGCGGAGAAAAATAATGTTGGACCTCCTCAAAGCCTTACTGTAAGTGATTATTAAGAAAGAAACACGGGCCGGACCGGATTTAACTCATCGACCCAGGGCCAGAACAATCCATATTATAAGAGAAAGTCACAAAACAACGCATGGGAAAGCCACCGATCTGTACCCAAGGAAAACGGCCAGCCTCCAGGTTCCGATAAGGCTGGGTCCAATGGGTCGAACCGATCCCACGGGTCCAACGGTTCCAACGGCTGGAACAAAAATAACGACCAAGGAACTGGCTGGAACGACGGACCAGTCGACAACAATGGCCAAGATGCTTGGGACGCACCAGCTCAGGACAACAACCAGAACCAAGATGGCTGGGATACGAGCAACCATCAGGCAGTTAACGATTGGAATAACAAGACCACTCAGGATAGTAAGCCGGAAGAATGGACAGTGTCACCACCGACTGGCGAGCAAGATCAGAACCAAAACGTTTGGGGAGATGGCTCAAACCATTCGAACAAGAGCAATGATTCGGGGAAAAAGAACGGAGCTCATTGGGGCGAGGACACGTACCCAGGCTCTGGCGCTCCGAGCACCTGGGTCGAACAACAGACCACAAGCAGTGTTGGGCAAGGAGCTGACAACAATGTGGGCATCTGGGCTCCCACGGAAGTGAATGGGAGTGGGAATGGGAGTGGGAATGGAGACCAAAAGCCTCTTGAAGCAGTAGTAGAAGATGTTCACAACATCATGCCTGGGACATGGGTTGACGTCCCCGGAACTACTGTGCCAACTTGGGGGGATCCTACGGCAGCACGGGAAACGAACGGCCAAGCCGTAAACTGGTAATAGAAATTGGAAAGTTGCTACATGCGGTGATGAGAAAGAGGTCTAGTTTAGCTAAGGGGGTATGGTATCCGCAAAATCACTACTATAAGATGCTATGACTAAACGCCTCCCAAATCAATCAATCAATCAATCAATCAACATTAAACCCCATATAATGAACACCTTCTGTGACTTTTGTCTTGTAACATTTGATGCGTTATAATGCCATGATGCAAACCAAACCGCCCTAGCTACCTTTGAGTCGTAATCGTCCTATTCGTGTCAGAAGTGGAATAACATCAACTCCGCGAACCGTCTTGTGCTTGGTACAATAACTGCACAGCAAAGCAGAAAAGCAAGAGCACGAATTGCAGAACCAAGCCGAGCGAGAGATAGTAGGGCAAGCATTGTCAATCAGAGGATTGTGCAGCCGTGGATGGACCTGAGCGGCCATGGATCAGCTTTGTCCTGGAATGGGAGACGTCGTTTTAGCCTGAGAGACGGACACGACGACGAGCACGAGCTCATTGAGGGGTGAATGAATGTCATAAGGGGGGGAGGGCTTGATAGGGCGTGGGATGCATGAAAGTTTACCAAGTCATAGATTTCACTTACCATCTGGATGTCTCCCATTCCACGATCCACGTGCAGCATATCTTGAGTCGCTCTCGTACGCTGGATGTGCCGAGGAGTCGATATTTCTCGATGTCTTTGACCGGCAACATACTGGCAAACCACCATGGAAAGATGGCAGGGTCTTCTGGACACTCGCCGTATATAGTCAACATACGTTCAGTTAACCAGGGGACACTCTGTTGACGCATTCGAGCGACAAAAGATGATGCATAATGCATGAGGCTCTGCGTAGACATTGCGTCGATCTCGGTAATTGAAGTTGGCATGTGCGGACTGGAAGAATCAGACCGCGGTAATGGAGATGTCGGTGTTGGTTCAGTGGGTTCCTTGACAGTATCTATAGGCTGCATGGGTTGTTGTTGATCCTCAGTCTCTATCGGGGTTGCTTCGGCAGCCTCGGCAGCTTCTTCGTCCTCGAGGCTAATATCGTCTATCCTTTCAGTCTTGCCAACAATGTACCCGTCAAGGTAACTGTGTTGGAGAACGCGGAAGCGTGACAGGCCGACAGTCTCAATAAGACTCCGACCATCTGGGAAGAACTGGACATTGACGATGCGGAGAAGCGTGCCCAGCTCATGAAAGTTGGCATCACCAGGATATTGGGGCCGTTTAGGGATGACCATACCGAAAGTATGGTCTCCTTCCAGCGCTCTCCGGATCATGAGTCTATATCTCGGCTCAAAAATGTGAAGGAATGTCGGCATTCGGGGGAACGACAGTGTGCATACAAAGAGTGCGAGGTCATAATCCTGCATCTGAGCCACCCTCTCAGCATCCAGGGCTTCTTTTCGAGCGTTGACTTCCTCCAGCCAGAATGTTTCGATGATGCGCTTGATAGTCTGATTGGAAGGCGACGAAGTTTGACTTAGCAGGGGGCTGATGGCTAGTGGGCGACGGCATATCGGGCAATATCGTGAGTGGTCAAGAATGCGATGTAAGCATGACCGACAGAAAGTATGTCCGCAAGAGGTTGTAAGAGGATCGAAGAAGAGTGCATAGCAGACCTGACAGTCCATCTCGGCGCGAGTGGCGTCTTGCGCTTTTCGAACGAGGCCTGTATCATCAGCATCAAGAGGTGGTGATGGCGATGGCGTCGCCGATGTAACTTGGTCGTAGTATATATCGGCTTCATAAGACAGGTCACCCTCCTCCGCCAGGCGATAAGTGGCGATGACCTTTCCGCCGGGTATCACCTTTTTGTAGGCTTCATCATCGTCCCTCATGGAAGAAACGCCTGCAGCGGCCCAAGGGTCAGGCCACATGACCTTGGTCGCCAGTTCGGTGGTTGAAGACTCATTCTTGAATCGCTCGATCTCTTCCCTCACGTGTTGCGCCGTCTTGTTGAGCACGACATCAATAGCGCAGTCGCCAACAGCATGTTCCTTATCGCAGTCCTCGAAGGGGCATCTAAAGCCACGCAGTCGTTCTGGCGCAGCGGGATATGTTATGTTGGCGCGCATGTGTGTGCCTGGTAGACAGCGCCGGCACAGACTTTTACCGCAGGGGAGGCTGATAGGTTCATCTAGGGGCAGTGAGCAGATCTGACACTGGAAGAGCCGGACGAAATCGCGGGGGGCGACATCGCGATGGCGAGTAGTATTGGCAGAAGGTGACTGCGATTGTGCTACTTGCGCCGGCTGCCGGCCCGAGTCCGGAGGCTCGTGATCGGAATCGGAGGGTGGATCGGGAGTCCGCGATTGTCGAGGGCCGGGACCAGGACCAGGACCGGAACCGGAGTCGGAATCGGTCGCGGCAGCTTGCGACGGGCCTTCTGGGGACATGAACGTCTATAGATTGCGTGCGTATGGTACAACAGGAAGATTGTACAAAGAAATAGAGGGTATATGAGGGTTGGTTCTTGAGTCGTTACTCTTGATTGTGTCGTAGCGGGCGTCGAAACTCTCTAATAAGGTGCGAGCCTCTGTAATGGTACGTTGTTGGTAAAAAGGAGCCGCCAGAAGTAGGTAGGTAAGTAAGGAGTGTTGCTTTGAGGTGAATAGAAAAGAAGTTGTTGATATCCCGACGGAATTCTATGCGATGCCTAGAGCGCTATCTGATGTGCTATATCGTCGTCGTGTTTGCTGGGGCTGGCGATCAAGACGGGTATTGCGGTCTTGTTGGCGTAGCCGTTGATAGCGTGTCGAGTGCATGAATGAGGCCGAAGCAGTGTCCAGATGACGAGGACAAGCCGTAGACAAGATATACATGGATTCTGTAGGATAGTAAGATTACAAAGATCGTGTCGCTGATGTTGAGCGAAGCATCTCGGTTGTATTGTTTGGGTCCAAGTGGTAGTGGTAGTGGTAGTGATAGTGGTAATGGTGTAAGAAGACAGTGATCCAAGGTAGGTGTGTAAAAGATTGGTGGGGGGTTCAATGAGATGAAGTAGTACTGGTACTCCTTGAGCAGCGGGAAGATGTCATAGGTTCAAGATGACGAGAATCGTTTTAAACGGCTGCCGAAGTCGAGCCCACTTTGTTCTGGGATTTCTGACAGGGGTATAAGGAAGGGGAGGGGGGGGGGGAGACGGGGTTGGCTCCGGAGTCTCAACCTTGAAAATATGTACCGTAACCGTATGGTATAGGCTATGGGAAGGGAACTATCGCAGGACCAAGAAGGGGGTTGCTTGCTAAATAAGAGAGAAAGAAATGGGGAAAAGGGGAAAGACGGGGTCTTCTATTTCAGGCCGTAGTGCCGAAATGGAATACGTCGACAAGGATAAAGGGTTGTTGAAGATGAGGTGCAGCAAATATAGAGATCGTCATACACCCAGAGAGACTTACCAATCCGGGGGACAACTCTAGAGGAGGCACGCGGAGAGACAAGGCTCTACAGTAGCTAGCTTGGGGGTGTCGATGTAAAAGGACTACCCTCTGTGATACCGGTAAGTACTATAGAGATAGAGATAGAGAGAGAGACACACACACGAGTTCCCTAATGGGAGAAGAGGAGAACTTGGCAGTTCAGCTCAAGTTGTTCGTGTCCGTCTTGAATAAGTGAAGAGGAGGGGAAGATGTTATTAAAGATAAGGGAAAAGGGCAAAGGGCAAAATCATAGGCGTCACCGTTTCAATACATAGAAGATGAGGAATACCTACACACATGGATACATCCATAGAAGCACCTAGACACAAGACGAGGCGAGGCGAGGCGAGACTAGACTAAACCAAGCCAAACGAAGCCAACCCAACCCAAATCAGAGACCGCCGTTGTTATGTACTTGTCTTTTCTCTATACAAGATATATCGAGAAACTTGGTGGAGAGGCCCTAGTCTCTGGCATGTATACAGTACCTCAAAAAACGGGATTGACAACTGGGAAATGTTGTAGATTTTTCCAACTCCCACTTTAGCACTAGGCAGTTCCTGGGTACTAAGTAAGTTAGTACCTAGTCCTAGTGGCTCTCTGCTAGACAGAAAGAGGGTCCCCTAGAAAACTTGAGAGGACCCTGCGTATATCACGAGTTTTAGACGCCCGCCTCCAGTCTAGGTAAACTAAACTCATCTCAGGGTTCAAACGGTCATGGAATACTTTTTGTGTGTGTGTGTGTGTGTGTGTATGCTCAGGTGATTGAAGCTGAGCACGCAGGAATGAATTATGGTCACAAGAACTCGCTCGTACCCTGGAGCTCTCTCGAGACTCGAGTCACACAACAGCGTCAACTTTTTCTGTCTTACAAGGTAAAAAACGGATGACGATGGCAGGCCGGGGGTCATGGACTCATGACGTCGAGGCGAGAAAACGTCAAATCTAAGCCAATAGTAGTAACTATCTTGGAGCATTTGGGGCAAAAAAACACCAACGACGCTGCCGGATATCGAATGGTAATGCATTTCGAGCACCGGATAGATAGACTTTGGTCGCCGCTGTGCTGTAGCAACCGGAACCTAATAAACCCCCTCTCACTCGCCTCGATAATCGGGAGTATGTTGATTGTTTCCCTGCTTTTGCTGTGCTATGTATGTATGTAGTGCTGTGCCATGTTGTGGTGCGCTGTGCTGTGCTGTGCTGTAGCCTGTGTTGTTGCAAACCGGGGATGCATGGGAGGATGAACCTAAAATAAAACACATCCCAGCTCAATGGGGCCAAGGAAAACGTTGAGATCCAAGATCCAAGATCCAAGATCCAAGACTCAAGATTTGTAGTGGGGAGGGGGCTCATCTCTCGACTGAGCTGACAGGATTGAGACAGACAAAGGAAACTCTCCCCTTCTTCAGGTCGTAACGGAAAAGCTGCCCTCCCCCCCAGAAGCGCAAGCATGACCAATTATTTACCATGGAGACCAGTATCACAGATCGCGATGCAGGAAAACCACAAGAAGCATTGGATACATGACAGGGCAGGGCAGGGCAGGGTTCTCAGTATGTACAAGATGTACTGTAGCGTTGTAGACGGTACTCGATCAAGACTTGTTTGTAGGTCCCCCCCGCGGCAGAAGACCCCAGTTTCGCATCCGTCGCCGATCTTTGCTCTCGTTTGTGTGTGTATCTCATAGGACAATCTCCTCTTTTTTTTTTCTTTCTTGCAACGTCCGCGGAAGACGGAATATAGCGCGCGTGCAGTCGAAAAAAAGAAATGCACCTAATAAAATCCGTCGTGAGTCGGGGGGTTATCGAAAAAGGGGTCTCTCGACGCGACGACGACTCTTTGTTGTTGTTTTTTCGAGATTCTGGCTGACGAGGACGATCGAGACAACGCCGCAGTTGCAACGGCCATCGGGTGAATCACACTGGCGCATCGACGCTACTTAATAGTTGAGAGGGAAACCCGCCATTGACAACAACAACAAAAACGGGCTGGCAGTTTCCGAGACAAATGGAGCTTTGCGTCTAAGTGAGAGCCTCGCTATTGGATGGAGGATGGATGGATCCCTGGAGAGAGACGAGAGACGGGAGACGGGAGTGGGAGACAGGTCCTGGCTGGCACTGGGCAGGGCTGGCGTATGCACATTAAGAGCTAAGAGCTAAGCCTAAGGCAAAGTCAAGTCAAGTCCAGGTTCTAGGGTCAGGTCAAGTCAAGTCAAGTCAAGTCGTGACTCGAGAATATGGAAGAGGCTCAAAAAGAAAGGAAAGTCGTTGGCGTCATATGAGACTGGGGGGAGGGGGAGGGGTCCCGCAAAGGATCCATGATGGGGCCGTGGTCATGATGCCAACGATCTTTTCTCCCCCCCCCTCGTCTCGTCTCTTTTTTTACCTTGTTGAATAACTAATCAGCTAATCTATCAAGGAGACCGACAATAGGTAAAAATGTAGATCAAATCTTTTATTTGCCTCCAGACACGGAAGAGTTGCTGTTCTACTGTTCAATCTCAGATCAGATCAGATCTCAGCCTCTACATACTGCACTCTCGGCATCAACAGTTCAAGGCGTTGGGCCCAATGTAGCTACGCATCATCGTTTCTCTCAAGCCTTGTACTTGTCATCCAATAGTCTCGAGGGTGTGGCGGCCCGGATCGAGATGCGGCCAATCCATTCATTCCCTCATCAACCTTTCAGCCTCCCTTGCAACGATTTCCTGATATAGCGAGACAAGCAAGCAGTTCCCGTGCTCGTTCTCTTCTCTTCTCTTCTCGCTGCTGCAGCTGCAGCCTGTCACACAACATTTCCAGCTTTCCGGGGCAGCACAGCGCAGCACAGTACGCATGATACAGGTATGGTACACAAGTTGAGTAGAAAACGTGCTTCTCTAGGTAGGTAGGTATCTTATGTATGCCGCGGATGTGCAACGATTTCCATTCGATGATTACATTATTAGAGGCAACATCTCTGTTGGCTGATTAGCCGCCAAGCGTGATCAAACTTTAGCAGGCTGTCATGACTTGTCTACTTGTTTATTGTACCTGTTCTTTGGAATGTGTTTTCCCCCTCTCCACTCCTCATGAGCTAGGGAACCGTACCCCCGGGACCCTTCTTTGGATGACGCTTACTATTGTACAGAGTAAGTAAGTATTGTCCCCTCGAAATTAGTTAGATCAGTTCCAATTGTTCTAGACCATCTCCGATTTCTTGGTTCCCGAATCAGGACTGACTTGCTCTGTTGTCGTTGTTGATAATTACCCAGACCACTCCTTGGCCATGCCGAGTGGCATTGTTTCTTCCGCTTAGTCAATATGACTTCTTCTCCTTGGGCTGGACTTGTCATCAAGACCGATCATGTGTGAGAATCACTGCCAAGAGAGGTAATTTATCACACGACCATTTTCTGCTTCTATATGTTGATTCTCTACTACCATTTCGAACCTCAATCAAACCTCAAGCTCCAGCTCCAGCTCCAGGACCCTGAAATCAACCTCCCCACAATAGTAGCTGAACTAGGTACCTAGGTAAGCTCTCTCTGATCTGATCATCAGTGATCTGATCCTCCCTACGGAGTACCTATGAGCATTATTCTCTTAGTAAATACGATTAATACTTTTATTCAACGTTACCTTCGTTTCTGTCTAGTTACCAAGGCGATTCCGTTATTTATCGACGGCTTCCTCCGTCTACTTGTTCCAACATCACATGTCATTCCCCTTCCCTTCCTTTCAGCTTGAGCTTGAGCTTGAGCTTGTTAGGACCAAGAAAACGGCCTGTCCTGTCTGTCTGTGCATAAGCTTACCCGTCTCAAACCTTCGTATAGCTCCCCCCTGCTCTCGTGATAGCTTCTCGTCCCCGAACAAGCTGAGAAGAACCGTGAAAGTCTAGGGCTTATCCCACTCATTCAAGCTCAAACGTTTTGAGCAAAAGTATTAATTACTCCGATCGTTCAATGGCTGAGAACGCCATAAACTTCAGTCCTTTCAGGCGGTAACGTTTCTGACGAGAGCTACAAGAAAAGCCACAAGGGGGCCCCTGACGTACTAGGGACGGTTTACGGTAGAGAGGAAATGGAGTATTTGCTTTGCTCTGCGTAAAGAGGCAATTGGACAGACGACACTCGATTGCAGCGGGGAAGCTGCTTTTTCTGACGTTGATGCTACGTTTTGGTTTTTTTTTTGCTCTCTCTCTCTCTTTCTTTCTCTCTTTCTCCTCCTTTTCTGTCTATTCTCCCCTTGACCCTCTTCCTTATTAATCTTGTCGTTTTCTTCTAAACTCCAAACTGACGTTTTCTTTATCAACATCACATACTCACACACTCACAAACTCATCATGACTTCCAACACCATCTCTCAACTCCCCACCGCAGAGCAACGGGAAATCATCACCGCCCGCTTGGCCGATCTCATCACAGCCATCGAGTCTCATGCTCAATGGACTCCCCCCAATGTTGATCGTGGCCTCTTCCACGTCTGGGACTTTGTCAAGAGATCCCACTATATCATGACCGAGCTGGACAATATTGCTGCTGGTCGAAAAGTTCAGCACCCTGAACAAATCCCCAAGAACGAAGGTGGTGAGTAGTAGAAGCTATCCTATTGCTACCTAACCTCAATGGGAGAGTGTACCTGGGCTTACACTATCTTCTCTGCTACAGTCGCTTCTGGCCCTGAAGCTGCCCTCGCTTCCTACACCGACGTTTGCACACGTACCATCACGATCAACGAGATGATTCAAAACCCCCGTATGCTCGTCATGCTCGGCCTCTCCAACGTCGACTTTGGCTCCGCCATTCAAGAAAAATCAGCAGCTGTCAAGGAGGCGATCAAGAGCGCAAACTAGATCTGCTCTGGACCTGATACACGAATGACGTTGTAGAGCTTGCGTCACGCGATGATCGTCGGCTGTTGCAGGGTTGATCCATGATGGAATACTCCGTAAAGAGCCAACATATTTTTGGCTTGGCATTGGGAAACAACTCAAGACTCGTAAAAGAAGAAAAGAAGAAAAGAGAACAAGAACAGGCAAAAGTTTACAAAGTGGTATTCAATTCTTTGCTGGGCCAATGGTGGTTCAACTCGATAGTACGAGATGGCTGGTTCAGCAGATTGGATGGATCTACAGCCAAAGGTATCTGAACGATAAAAAGAAGCAACACATCGTAACAGGAATCGTGGGTTTCCCTTTCGACATCGAAACGTAGAATGAAATGGCATTATCATTCCTTAAGCCATTCAAGCCTAGTCTATCCATGCTTTTCTATTCTGTTCAGGAGAAATAGAAGAGCAGAATAGTTGTCGTCATAAACAGACCATATCGGTAAACTAACCATCATATCATCCCTTATGATCTGCAAAATGCCCTTATCCAATCTCGATAACTATACACATGCCTCCCGTTGCCATTGTTCAATAAGCCCGCCGATATATATGCCTCCTCATGATTGTCGCCCAAACGAAAAGGATATCATAGACACATCATGCTACAGAATGTGAAAAGACCAATACAGCTGATTGTACCTCAAACCAGCTCCTCGCTCGTCATCATCTCACTCCAGCCCAGCGTCCCTTGGCTGTTGTCGACGGCCCGAGGGTGAGTCGACGGCCGATATTTCCAAAGCAGACACAGCTGCAGAAAAGCACACTCAACATCCACATGCCCGTCTCGAGCGTCTTCTGCTGGGCGAGTCCACCTAGAATGGGCATATCTCCATCGCCTGCCATGGTGGCATTAACCAAATGCCTGAACGGAACTTGAGTAGGCGCCGGCATCATATCTGGGTTCACACCGAGGAGCACAGCCGACCCTGCGAGGCCAACCGCAGCTGAGAGCAGAAAACCGGGCTTGGAGCGGTCAATAAGCCACCACAGGAGGGGATTGACAAGCGCCAAGGTCAGTGATACCTGAAGGGTGGACGCCCAGGCCACTTTGCGCTGCAGGATGTTAGTTATGTGGAACAACGGCTTTGTCCTTGGTTGACTTACAATCGCAAAGACAATTCCGACAAAGGCACCGATAGCCCGGACAGCAAGCGCCCAGTCAGTGCTTGGGTCATCTTTCGCTGAAGCACTGTTTTCTAACACAGCTTCATCCCCATTGTCGCCGAACGAATTCTCCCATACTTGATCAAACCAGGGGAACAGCGCGCCCAGTGCAACGCCAGCAAGACCCCAAAAAGCCAAATGACCCCAGTTGTACGTAGCACGAGACGGGAGACTGTCCGACTCGTGGAAGCGCGATGTGACTAATACGCCATATCCCACGCCGAGAACGAAAAGCAAAAGTCCTCTTAATACCAGAGCACCACCAGATGGAGAATGCTTTAGAGGACCAGCGGGTTCGTGATCTCGGATCGAGGACCGACGACGAATGTGGTGTGAGCGATCCTTCAAAAAGTCAAACGTAGCGTCGTCGATGCTAGGTCTCTTGATGGGTGTCTGAGCGCCTGTTCCCCAAGGTGTATCGAGCTCATCGCGATCGGCAAAGACACGGTCGCGCGAAGAGGACGTTGTGGGAGAGTAGATTCCGAAGAGTGTCGAGGAGGTCAAATTCATGAACGACTGAGGCCTACTAAGACCTGCGCTCGCAGGCTCGGGAGTTGGTTGTAGGAAGCGCGCAATACTGGGGTCTGGAGCTGGAGCTGGCACTGGTGCTGGCGCTGGAGTCGAAGGAGACGAGTTCTCGCTTGGAGGTGTAGGAGTTGTCAAACTGAGATCGAAGGGTCTTCGAGGAACGGGACGAATAAGAGGGGGACCATCATCGGCCATTTTGAAGCTGAGCTTTCGTATAACTGACTGTTTTGGCTGTTAGGAACTGGTGTAATCGAGGCAATGGTGAAGGACAGCAATGGTTTATGAACGAGGCTCGGGTTCAGCTGAAGTGAGGTGAGCTGAAACCTGCAAGTCTCAATATTTGGACAATGCAGTGTGACTATACTCACAGTCTCGACCAGTCTCAGCTTAGTATGAATCCTAAGCAAAGATTGGTGTAGCTTCCGAGGGATTGTCTGTCCCGGATAAAATAATTTGAAGCTGTCGGGGTCCAGTCCAGTCTCTGCAACCCTGTCCACCACTTACTTTCACGGCGCGAGCTAATGAGCACAGGGCCTAAAGCTAGTTGGACCGGGATATCCGAAGCAAGTCAAGCAATTGAGGATAAACTGCAAATGTTGAGAGGAATTGAGATTTGAAGAGCTTCAAATATCTTGTTGTTGAAGCTGTTATAGCGAGGTTGGGATTGAGTGGCAAAGACAGAGTAAGACAGGAATGGGAAATTTGTGTAAGAGGAAACAGAAGGAGGACTCTTTAATAAGTAGGTACCCAGTTCTGAGACCCAGAATATTGTAGAGAGAGGACCAGAGTAAGAGAGTAGTAATAAGAGCAGTGAGAGAGTGAGAGAGAGAGGGAAAAGAAGGGAAAAGAGAGAGACTACCTCGTAGTTAGCTTCAACTGAAAAGGGAAACGAATGAGCTGAACGAGGTAGGGGTAGGTAAGGTAGGTTGTCGGGTTCGCTCTTCACATGCTCACAAGACCAAGGGACGGGCAGTTTCACGACTAAGGGCCCCAGAAATTACGTAGATGTGCCCCATTTACCTGCATCAGCAGCAGCTGTCGAGGGCCCTGGACCCTTGTATCTTTTTAGGTGGGTGAGTGAGTGAGTTCCCCCGCCTGGTTCAGTAGAGATGTAGGTTACTGATGATAATGTTTGCAGAGTCAATAGTGAGCAACTTGAGACTCTATAACTTGATGACAGTAGGTCATGTCCATTGTAAGGATTGGGCTGTAGCCATCGAATCCATACATACATACCTAGGTATATCGCCTTCAGCGTCTAAGTTAGTGCCTGTTGTTGACATTCTTGATCGTCATCCTCCATCCAATCCCGTCTATTACCCCACATTCAAAACGCCTCAAGCTTGAATTCGAGCCTCCGTGGTTGGTCAGACTAAGGCAATTCTGCTTTGACTTGCATTTGTGACACCCTCGTGATTCAAGCAGCATCCATTAACTACACTACAGTACTACCAGTACAAGATCAGCAATCCCCCTGGGGCCCTGAGCTGTGACCCGAGAGTCCGAAAGGGAAACCCGCGGCGCGATTCGTTTGTTTACAACTGTTGATACTGCACTGCAACTCTACACACATATCATGCATATATGTACTGTAACTACTAGGTAGGTAGGTCGTCTTTCTTGACCGGTCTGACGCTGGCGTAAACTCAGTGACTGTGGCGAGTTCAATGGCATGCTTGGTTCGATTTGCATGTGATTCTGGGCACATAAAACAACTGACTCTCACATCACCACCTCCAATTCCTCACATCCATAAGTACTACTCCGTACCTAAGGTATCTGACATTAGTTTATAGATTGCTAGCTACTAACAGGTACTGTATATCACAACAAACGCAAATATCCAGCCAATAACATGCAATTTTTTACCACCCTATCTTACTCTTCATCGCTATCACTCTCCTCTTCCTCTTCATCTTCCAGTTCATCCTCACTCTCCTCAGCTCCCTCTGGCCGGGGTATCATCATAAACGCCGTCATGCATGTGATTCTGTTTTGCGTCTCGTACGTCCCCAACAACTCTCCCTTGGCCTCCTCTGCCTTGTCGCTACCCTGCAGCTCCGGTACGCCCACCCGCCAGACGCGGACCCGTCCGTCGCTGCTCCCGCCAGCCACGTACAGCGTCGAGGCGTCTTCCGCACTCGGCACCACCACAAAGTCCTTGATTCGGCCCTCAACTCCGCCGGCTTTTCCGCCGATTTGACCCATCAACTTGGCTGTCGGGAGCTTCTTGTCCTCCGACTCCGGTTGTGTAAGGTCCGATTCCTTTGTCGAGAAGAACAGGATGCGACCGTCCTCTGTAGCGACCGCCAGTAGTGTCGCATCTTCTGCCTTGTTCAGTGTAACATAGAAGAACTGGTGCACCTTTGTTCGAATTGACCCCATAATCCTGCATTTGGGCACACTGTCCATGCCAAATGCGACAATATCCCGATCAAATCCTACCGCGAACTCATCTGCTCCATCAACGCTTCCCCAAACAACCCTTCGGCCCTCTCCAGTAGAATGCTTTCCCTCGCCAGCCTCCTGCAGCATGTCTTTGCTAAAGTTCAAAACTCCAGCCTTCTTGCCGGTGACCAAGTTCCACAATCGCATTGATCGCTCGCCCTTGCTGACGCTAATCATAAGTTTCATGCTGGGGTGGATGGCAAAATCGTTGACGCCAGAGGGTGTACCACCGAAAGGCGCTGTGTCGCCGCTGGGACGGCCTTGAGGCTTGGGAATAGGTGCCTTGATGTTGCTAAGTAAAGACCAATCTCGTGTTCGTGTGACCGCAATTGTAGAGTCTTCGCTCGATGATAGTAGCTTCGAGCGTGTAGGGAAACATAGTGATGTCACAGTCGAAGAGTGATGAAGAAGCGTGCCAACCTCTCGGTTCTTGGGGTTCTCGAGAATTGGTCGCGGAGCAACCTTGGCCAGGATCTCCTGGTTCTTTCGGCTGGGAGGATGCGCCGACAAGTTGTAAACGTTTACCCGCTCATCGGTGCTGCCAGAGGCAAGCATGACCTTTTGTGTCTGTCCAGGAACGGGCGCTGAAATGGGCGACGCAGCGACGCAGCGAATCGCCGAGGTATGAGCATTGAAGAGAAATGTGTCGGCGAATTCAGCCTTCTCCTTTCCTCCAACCGTCACTGTCAATCCGTGAAGAATCCGGTCATAGGAGCCGAGAACGATCTGGATAGTCTCGGGCGCATTCGAAACGGTCGTGGTAGTAGTTGACTTCTTCAGCGCTGAAGTCTTTGCCTTGACAGGCTTTTCCTTAAGAACTTGAGCGCCCTTTGCCTTCTTCTTGATCGAAGGCTCGGAAGCAGGTTCGGTTTGAGCGATAGCTTGTCTCTTGCGTTTGGCCATTTCGCCGAATTTATTCTGATGAGTAGTCGCTGCAGAAAGCTTCAATTGCCAGCTACAAGTCAAGGACCGAAAAAAAATACTGGGAGATAAGATAAGGAATTGTACTGCATATGTGCATAACCCCACCATATACATGACTTTCACCATCTAGAGACAGGACCTTTTCTTTTACCAGAAACATTCTGGACGCTATGCGCTGAGTGTATTCAAATGTATGTGCAGTATGGAAGTTCTAAATCCCTTCACCAATGTCTATTTACCGGCTTGATCCTCCGTTCTGGCCCCCAATCTCTCGCTCAACCATTTCGATCGAACCAAGACTGGGGAACCTTTTGGAAAAGTCCTGAATATAATCATCCTTCTCTTTAGCCGTCATGTCCACCATTTGTTGTCCGGGAAATTGAATCAGCTCTTCCGTCGATGTTTGAGCCCGTGTGGGCTTTTGGGGTGATGATGGTCGTGGGCCAGTGGGCAGACTATTGAGGTGCACTGGCTTCTTTGGAGCTGGGGGTTTCGCTGGAGGTTTGGATGTGAGAGCTGGGGGCGCAGAAGATGTCGAAGAAGGACCTCGTGCTTGAGGTGAATCGACCCGTGTTTTTGCCACCATCAAGGGCTTTTTGGGAACTCCGGGAAGAGATTTCTCAAGCTTATTGCCAGTCTCCGGAACATCAGTGTACTTTCCGTAACCTTGGGCAGTTCTTTGGATGCTGGACGGCTTTTGGTCTTCATTCAAGAGACTCTGAACCCTGTTTTGAATGCTGACAGCACGGGAAACTCCCCCAATGCTCTTGGGTGGAACTGGTGGTCCGCGCTGTCCTGCAGCAACCCGCTTTCGATATTCGGCTTGTGCTGCTTCCACGCGCTGTTCCTCTTCCTGAAGCTTCAGCCGTTCCATTTCCCGCCTCATTTCGGGTGTCATGCGATCTTCGTCATCGTGGTAATGGCCATCGTCACTGCGTCCATCAGTTGCCTCAGAGCCTGCGATAGGAGTGAGATCACGACGTGCCATGTCCCTTTCTGGCGAAGGGATTCTCCCGTTGCTAGGGGAGCTGCCTTCGAAGCGTTTGAATGCATCACCGAATTTTCCAGCCAGAATGTTCTTGTTGCCGGAAAGCGAAGTCAAGCTAGAACGCTTGCTAGACTTAATACGTTCCGAATCCTCCAGACTTCTCAAGAACTCCATATCGCTCGACGTGCGTGGCTCGTCAGCTGGCTCTTGGTAGGGGGAGCGAGATTGGGGCGGTCGGCTTGACGAGCGTGATGCTGCCTCTCTTTCACGCAAGAAATCCAGAGTCGTGCCCTCAAGATTAGTACTAGCAGGTCGTGGCCGCGAAGGGGCTGGTGAGGCGCGAGTGGCAGGTTCTAAGAAATCAGCACGAGGACGGCCGCCTTCGAGTGAGGGCCTTGATGAAGATGGCTGACGTTCATGACTAGGCTGCTGAAAAGCCGAAATTCTTTGTGAGACTGCAGCACGGGGTTCCTCTGCGTTCCATTGCGCTGTGCTCGGGTCAACCTGCCTTGTAGCGCTGCTGGAACGAGAATATTCAGCGATTTCGTGCTGAACAGGTCGTTCCACGTCCCTGCTGAACTTCTCAGGCGGAGGTGTCGAGGTCATCGTGCCAGTCGAGACGTATCGCGAGTTGGATTGAGAAGAAATCGCCTGCAGCTCGGGGTTGTTGCTAATGATGGACTGCGCCCTGCTAATGTCAGGTCTACTTGGTGCAGACAAAGTCTTAGCAAGGGGGGGCTCCAGGGGAGGTGAAGCAACTGCAGCATGGTGTCCGACAGGAGTGACCGAGTGTGTTCTAGACACTGGCTCCGGTCGAGGGGACTCGGTCTGCGGCGCTGCGAATGCCTGGTCGGCCAGTTTTGCGGTCACTCTTTCGTTCAAATCAGATGACGTATTGCCTGTGGGTGAGATGGGTGAGGAGACATCAAAATCGAATTTGGTGCCTTGATCATGCAATAGTGAAAATTGATCGAGGGTAGGGAATCTTGAAGACAACTCGTCAAATCCTTTCGAGGCAGCCTTGGAGTCAAGGGCAGCAAATGGGTCCCCCTCAGTCTTCCTCATCGGAGAAGCATCTGGCTTCTGGGCTGCCTTGGGCGGAGCTGGTGAAGCCCCCGGTCGTCCTCTTCGCATCGGTACAACATCAGGAATAACTTGCTTCTGAGGTTCGGCTCGGGTAAACACGGCACCCACAGCAGGAGTTTGTTCTGGCTTTGGGGCCTTGGGTTGAGGACTATCGGTTCTTGCGTGGGGTTGCGAACGACTGTAAATCTGTGACCATTGTTATTATGAATTCTTCCTGAGGGAATCGTACACCTACATCTTGAACGGGAACATCACGCCCTTGCATGGCGCATCCCTCCTTTAGTACTTGGAAGATATTCGGTCGATCTTGTAAGTTCTCTCTCAACATTGATGCTGGAACCATGTCAGTCCTGAAACAAACAACCAGGGCCAATGAGCATTACCTATCAATTTCTTGAGCCTGTCAGAAAATACAGGGTGACTTGGGAATCTGTAACTGGCATTCAAAATTGCCAATTGGCCCTGGTCCTCGAAGGGAGTAGTGTAGTAGCACAGCTTATACAGTAAAACTCCCAATGCCCAAATATCAGATTTCTCGTTTATGGGTTGCTTGCGGTATACATCGATCATCTCAGGACTCCGGTACTGCATGGTGGTGTGCTTCTGTACATCTTCATCCATAAGACGACATTCGGTGACGGTAGTGGGGGCGGGACGAGGAGATGCGGCTGAACCGAAATCGCAAAGCTTGAATCGTTTGGAGGATCCTCTGGCGGTAATAAGAATGTTTTCAACTTTGATGTCGCGGTGCAGCAGAGGTGGTTTTAGGTAGTGCATGCACGCGACACCCTCAGCGATGTCGGTGAAGATGTTGAGGATCTCTGGCTCCGTGAGGCGGTGTTGCAGCCTGGTGTTCATGAAATCGATCAAGCCACCGCCATTGCAAAACTCCATGAGCAGAAAAACTTCGTATCCTCCTCCTTGGAGCTCGGAGGCATGCGAGTCGATATATGTGACGATCGGTCGGTGGCCTTTCAGACGCTTCATCGTCTCAACCTCGATGCGCATGCCCCGCAAGGTATCCTTATCGGGGACCGCAACCCGCTTCAAGACAGCCTGATCGGTGCCGTCGACAGGCTTGGCCAGCTTGACGAGGTAGACGTGGGCGAAGCCTCCCTCGGAGAGATACTTCTGAATCACCACGCGGTGGCTGCCAACCTGGATCTTGGTGCCTGGGGCGAAGGTACCAGCCGGAGCGCCTCCAGGGATGGCCACAGGAGAGCCGTAAGGGGCATGATGATGATGCTTGTTGGGCATCATGTGCGCGGGGGGGTATTGGCCGTGTGAAGCCATCGTGAGCGGGAATACAGACGATTATTGACGATGACAGCTGAGGAGGATTTCGAGGGTGAGGGAGATGACGGCGACCCCGTCCAAGTCCAACAGGGAGCAGCGAGCTTGAGCCAAGGAGCCAAGAAAGCGTCTGGCGGTCGAAAGGGGGTCGAGGAGATTCGATCGGGGCAGAATTGAAGTGAAAGGAACGGCAAAATAGGCAATTCAAGTCATTGGGATTAAACAAATGCTCAGTATAGGAGTGATTTAGAACGGTCGCATCGTCAAAAACACATGGCCCCTTGGCATGTTGTTGGAGGTTGCAGGCCTGACCTTACCGGGCTATCATAGGTTCGATGCTCAGTGGCTTAGTCCCCCCGGATCGAGGAACCCCACTGCCACCTCACATTCCACTCCACTCCATTTTCTGATTCATTGTTTCAACAGCGGGGAATTGTCGGTAAATCCCAGCCCGAATCTAGATGCTGAGATCTAACTTTATTCCAACTGAATATCTACTTTACCTTAGCAATTAGTTTTGCGTACTGGTGATATAACCGCTTTGCAGTTACAGAAGTATATATCCAAGTACTAACGTATCAACACAGAGTAAGGTACCTATTCTTGTTGGGTTCTCCAGTCTTGTGACCACCACGTTTATGAATGACCCTGTTAGCTTCATGTTTCATCCAGCTGACATTCAATGTTTCGCTATGAAATTGATCCCTCCACTTAAGCCTGCTTCCTTAGACAATGTCATTGTGTTGAAAAAGGTATCGCTTAAATCTTGGGCTTCTTATCAATGATTAGCACCTTAGAGCTGTATCATGCATGTAGTGGCAGAAAATGAAGCACTAAGAACCATCCTCATTGGTAATAAGGGCAAGATGGAAATTACATAGAAAGCAAAATAGCATTTGTCTCAACTATCAATGATGAAGATACTATTGCTTTCGTCCATCGAAGTCTTCTACGAGTG
This sequence comes from Fusarium sacchari, assembly GCA_017165645.1. NCBI lineage: Eukaryota > Fungi > Ascomycota > Sordariomycetes > Hypocreales > Nectriaceae > Fusarium > Fusarium sacchari. The sequence goes on from JADANP010000012.1 coordinate 795,125, forward strand.
CAGAACTACCTACCCTATACCGTATCTAGAATCCTTTGCATTTGGACGAGCCATGAGGTGCTTGACTTCCCAACCTATTTGAGTGGATGATATAATAATTTTGATCGCACTCATATCTGTATTATATGGGCGTCACTCGGTCAGCTTTGAATAATCAGTTTATTGGGTACATAATTCTGGCGATCCTAACGGCATAGTTTGTGTGTCTGTCGGATTCAGGCGCGGCCATCTAGGACAAGATAGTTCAATATTCATGCATTAAACTCTCATTTGTCGCCCAAGGGTATTGTTATAAACGTAAACAGTTCGAATCGAGCTTTATATTCCTAGTTTTATGGTAGTACTGACTATGTAAATTATCTATAGAGGTTATAAATCGTTCGAAGATCAGGGACTCAGTATTATGTCAAAAGGCAATTCGAGTATATGTCAAACCTTGTTACCTTGATGCTCGACTCACTTGAGCAAGCAGTCAGTTTCATGGCAAGACAAGTAAGACTGGGGGAGATCAGAGTATAGAGAGTCGGAACCTATATCTGATAGATACTCCATGGACATAGGAATCCGAGGTAACTTCTACCTTCTTTAGCTGGCCAATATAACCATCGGCATAATCCGCCAAGTTGATCCAATGTCAAAAGAAATTCAAGGAGGTGACTAATTATTCACCAAGTTTACTGAATTATCGCACAAAATAATGTTTAAGAATCGCCTGCGTTAAATGACATTAACCTTCTCTTGATTTAGAGTTACATAACCCATTTATTTACAGCCTCAACTTTGACGTTGTCACAGTGGCTTAACAGACGGATTACGCACACGTTCTCCGCCGTTATAACCGTGCCCAATCTGCCAGATAGACTCTAAGCCATGATCAATGACTCGGCCGAACCGACACAGCTATTCTTAGAAAGAACTCGCAATTCAATACGTGTATCAAGAAGAAAAGCCTCAACCCGAAGACCGAGAAAGTGGCTCTCTATAGTTTCTAGAACATGTAACATTACCTAGAGATTAGGCTTGTTCCAGAACACGCTGGTTTGCGAGCAGGGGTCCGGCTGCAACCACTCAGTAGTTCCCGTCAGGCATACGTCATTCCAGTTTCTTTCTCGTCTGCTCAGGCTAATTATCCTTCGCTCTGTTTAGGTACTGGTACAGTGGTGTTCTTTTTTAGCCCGGGGCATCGGACGTGCCGTCTGTGGAGCGGTTCGCATCAGCAGCCACGTCTAACTAAGTGGGAGACTTGTGCAGTACTTGATAGGTGCAGGATCTGTGATGCTGAGAGGTAGTATCTCTCAAGTCATGATGATGTCGATAGTTGCCGAATTGTCATGTCTTGCAGTAGACGAATCCTCAGTAGAGTGACTCCCATGTGGGCTCCGGCCGGCTGACCTCGCGCGGAGGTCACGGCACCGAAGGGACATACCCGTACATGGGCATGAGCATGGGCATGGTCATGGTCATGTTATTGTTGGGGATGAGTCCATGTGCCGTGTTGAAGGGGAAACCCAATGCTAATCCTGCCTGTCAGCCCCAAATCCCGACGCCTCGTTTGAATCAATGGGGCCCGCCTCTAATGGGACCGTGGACCCTGTCCCGTAGAATCAGCTGCTTGAGAGTGAGAGCCTTATAACAACAACGTTGCGCTCTTTGTCCTGGTCTGATTTTTATCCTTCATTTTTCAACCCATCGTGATATACTGGTACATAGTAGAACATCAACTGCTTGTCTATAACCCTCTATTCTTAAATACACCAATCAATTCAGTCCTACACCTCCAATCACAACAGCCAATATGCCTTCTACTACTTCTTCGGCCATGCAAATGCCCCGTGAACCGGCCCCCGCAGCGTTCCCTGCCGAACGAACCAGCACCGAGCAGCCGGTATGTCACCCACGAACCTCCGGCTTGGCTTCTACCAAGTCTCTCCCAATCGCCAAGACACAATAGTCAAGCATTGGATTTCAGACATCGCGAATCACGATTGACTAACTCGTTTTTTTTTAATAAACAGCGCCCAGTTCAGCCCATGACAATGGAACAGCCTGAAATGAGCATGCGAGGAGGCAAAGACGGTGGTGTAAGAACAACCGATTCATTCAACTGTGCAACATGAACTGACATTCTTCTCAGGCTATTTGCTGTGGTATCTGCGCTGGTCTTTGCTGTTTCGAATGCCTAGACTGCTGCTGTTAAACGATTTCAGTGGGCAAGGATATCATGGAGTAAAGCTCTGGCGTTCAGGCACGAATCACTTGGGAGGACAATTGTAAGGGATACCATCGTCGGCTAATGATACGACGATTTCGATAGCTTTGTCTTCAAATAATACCTCGTTCGAATACTTACTTAATTTACGGCCCTTCTCTCATCAATTCGCTCAGTCATGACAAGTCTAAATGCGAGTCCCTAACTAAACCATCCATTACTCGCTCTACACGACCACGCCCTCCAATCGCTTTACCACGTCCTCATAAAATTTCATTGATAACTTTTCAGCAACTTCATCTCGTGTCTCATCATCTCCCTCACTGAGTCCCAAATCCGCACCTCCAGCCAAACACTTACGTGTTGCATCTTCAAACCTCTCTCCCATGTCAGCACCTACTGATGCGACTTGGTCTTCCTCCAGTAGAGCCTCTCGTACACCCCGCACAACATTAGGTCTCCCACGCGCACGCCTCATATCGATACTCAGCACATCTTCAACCGGCCGCCAATGTGCTAATTCGACTAGAATGACACCCAGACTATAAATGTCGAAGCTTTTCTTCGAACGCTCTCTATCTCGTCGACGGTTGGACTGGGCGTTGGGATGTCGGTATAGATCATGCTCTGCATCATCTCCTGGTGCATCGGTCATCTCATCTGACCCTCCAGGCCGTGAAAAATCGAAACCTGAGAGATATGGTTGACGGTAGTCTGTGTGGCCATCACGTGTTCGGAAAAATAACACATTGTGACTACGAAGACCCTTGTGTAGCCAGTGTACAGCATGAAGGTAGAGGAGGCAATTGCTGATAGCATGTGCCAGGTACACCCGTTCTGTAACACGAGGCTTGCGGACCTTTGGGTCTTGAAGAAGCTCACGTAGCGAAACAGGTGGGAGTGAGGTCTGTAGATCATCGTCGGATGGGCGCTCGAATATGAGGCCGAGTCTTCGATCTAGAATATCAACGTCATCCTCGGGGATGTTGGGATCAGCTTTATCGAAGAACCCCAGACAGTGAGGAGTGCGAAAGGCCTCGGGCTTGGGACTATGGTTCAGCAAAGCAGCAAGTTTTCGGACTCGCTCAATGATGTCGGCCTTTGATAGCGAACCTGGTTGGGTATCTACATTGTCATAGTCCTTCCACTCAATCCAAACCTTCTTCTTACCTTCTGCTGTCTTCATGAATGCTTCGCATCGTGGGGCCTCTGATTCATCCACCTCAGGGTCTAGCTCTATGAGGTATCGAGGGATGAACAGATTGCGCTGATGGCCTGGCTTTGCAAGATCGAGGAATTTTGCAGCAGCTTCGTCAAAGATTGCTGGGCTATCTGACTTGGGATCGATAGTCTCATTGAAGGCCTTGAATTTGGCCAATCTTGACAATTGCCGTAGAGCGTCAGCATTGGCTTCCCTTTCCAGTTTCGACATTTGTGATGGTCCAAGCCGGGAACCTGCATCGAGCTGAGACTTTAGAGCTAGCACAAGATGACTCAGATCGGCTATCTTGTGATGGAGTAACAGGACCCCACGGTTGGTGTCCTGTACGGTATTGCGAATCTCAACCTGTAAGGAGTGGTCGAGGATATTGGTCATGTTGTCGTTGAGGACTGAAAACTTGGCCAGCAACTTTTCAAACCCTTGCTTATCAAATGAAGTCCACCTTAACCTAGTCAGGCCTTCTGATGATTTGGACTTGAGTCCAGCCATGGCCTTTTTGATAAAGTTTCGTTTCTTATCACTCATAGGATAGTTTGACATCTTGGCATCTCTTTCTGGTGAATCCAAGACACCATCTTTATCCACAACGGTAGAGAGGTTATTGTGCTTCTGCTGGTATTCTGTAAACTCATTGAAGAGGCACTGGATTTGAACAAGTAGATCAATTACAGTCTGGCGGTGAAGATTGAATACGTTTGAGTTGAGGACCTTGTCTTGGTTCTTGGCATCAAGGTCGAGCAGGCCAGAAGCCTCACTCCAGCAAAACAGACGCTGCTGTTCCATCCTGAGACGGAGATTGAGATATTTGCACTCATCCTCGTAGCCCAATGCCGTAACAAGGAGCTGTATCCCTGATGGAATGTCAATTTCACATGTTATGCTGGTTACGATGAGCTGGAGTTACCTACCTTGAATACACCCAGTGTAGACCTGGAGGCTGATGGAAGCAACTCCCAGTGCCAAGCCGGCAAGGGATACAGGGTCCATTGCGCCCTACTGCAGCTTATTTTAGGGCTCCTGGCAGAGAGAGAGGCTGTGCGGCTCAGCAGGGTATGAGGCGGCCGACGAACTCGCTGTGATGGGATGTGATAGTTAGAGTGGCTTCTTGTCACTCACTGAGTGGTTCAGGAGCTAAAATTACCTATGGATGTATTTGACACTGCGGGGGGATCATGCGAGGTCGGGATGAGGTGATGATTGGTGGGAGCTGTGATAAGCAGCCCGGAGATAGAAGGGAAAGACAAACAAGAACAGAGATGAGATGATGATTTGGATCCAAACGCTGGTTAATTGATGTCGAATATGGAAACCCGTAAATGCGGCCAATGGCATTCCTCCTGCGACAATTGTCGAGTCGTTCGGATCCTTCAACAGGGCTGCAATTGACTCGTGCACTCTTCGTCTATCTATCTTGCCGATCACTTTTTCGTATGGATGTAGTATTAGCGACACACGCCGTGTGCAGTAGTGCACTCACTGTAAGCAACCCCGTTGCCATGAGTAAGGGACGTACAGTACCTAGTAGGTATGTATGATAAATGCCGAAAGGACCCGAATTGCCATGGATCGGATGCATGCTCATGAATCCTTCGAGACCAGGGTCCTTAAGCAACTGCCATTTCCGCTTCATGCATGATCTTCTTAACGCCGGTAGTTACGGATACTGACCTCAAGTTTGTGAGGCCAGTCATGTTGCATTACTTCCATATGAAACCTCGAGTTGGAAATTGTTAAGCAGACCGCCTACAGGACTTGAGTAAACGGTTGCCTAGTTACAGCACTTTGATGTTCAGCTTCTCTAAAAGCCCATGTCTTAAGCTTAACTCAATATGGAATGTCCTGTCACTAGAAACTACAACTTGATTCGCTAGGATTTAACTCGGGTTGTAGCTGTAGATCCGGATGTTACATGCAGACGGCTTCTCCGAGATGCTAAACACCAAGTTACACCTAGGTACCTACCTACATACGTGATGGATGTATGTTTGTTTAAGGTTGATGCTGGCAGCTTGAACCATCTTGCGAGTCAGCCTGCGGGAAATAAAATAAAATACGTACGTCATTTCTCAAATTCCGTGTCAAGTTAGACCAATTGTATTTTTGGAAGTCTCGTCAACGTCTTCTAATTCTTACTAATTATGGAGTTGGTCCTCATCAGCTCTCAGTAAGCCATCCAATATCCCGGGTACGCGGTCCGTGATAGATGCCGCAACACCGCTTGCGGGCCGCAATTCAACACTTTTGGTTTGGTCGAGATAATTATATTCGAAGCCAGTTCTAGACTTGCATTGGCTTACAGGCTCAGGTAAGCGTGTAAAAACGTGGCTTAAGTTGACTCCCACTTCCACTCCCACTTCCACCTCCGCAGCCTTGAACTTCCGCAGAGCCAGCTGGACCTCGCAGCGTTGCATCACCTTGCCGACATGATTTCCGGTGCCTTGTAACGGCTTGGGGATGATACCCACACACCTGACATGGTAGCTGCAACATGGCCTCTTGATGAATACACGATTAGCTTATTAGCAGCACTTCAGCCAGCCAGTTATGATCCTACGCAATGGTATGATCTTTGGTGCTAAGAACTAAGGTTTTAGGATTAGACTTTGGGAGAAGCCATAAGCATGATGATTGCCTCTTAGTATTGTTAGACTCGCATATACATACTTGCTAGAGTTGGCATCGAGGCAGTGTGGCCGGGATATATGAGTGCCGGCCTTGACACCCACAGACATGTCGCAGCCACGAGGTCAAGACGAAAAGAATGCAAATACCTCTCACCCCTGTCCGTCTACTATGCCAAGCCCGACACGTCGGGATGCGGCAGAGGCGTGCATACTGCATCATGCTCGGTACTGGAATGGGAGGAGGATTGTCTAAAAGGAAAGCAAGTGACATGCTGCTTTCTGTTGTTCACTCATCACTATTATGAAGCAATGAAGCCTGCATGGCCGTTTATAGAAATGGATCAACTTGTACGAGCTGGCTGACCTCATTGGTCCATGGCAGAGCTGCCATTCACTTAGACACACCCTTGTGCTGGTCGCCCCGGCTCTCTAATATAACGCCCCGCAAGTTAGTGGTTATAAGCTCCTGGAGATAATCACCCCATGTCAAAGACTCGGGTTTACTTAGTAATTGCAACTAGACTCTTGAAACTATGCTTCACAATGCAAGGCTGGCCTCGAAGAGCAAGAGAAAACTTGACACTCGAGGACAGGATGCTGAGATGAACTTAGGAAACCCCCCAAGCTTACCTAGGCTACAGTTATCCAAAAAAAATTCATCCCGTAGGATAGAAGTCTTTCACAGTTCTCTTGCCTCTTCTAGGCTAACTTAGATGGTCAACTAATAAACGAGCGTTGCACCATTTCAACATGTGGCACCGACAGTTTGGGCGGGCGTCCGCTAGTTTGGTTAACCTTATTGGCTGACATGAGTCTCTGTCTGCATTTCGAGGTCGGACCAAGCTTACCCCTGTCATCTTGGAATCTGTGCGGCACAAGTGAATACAATGACAACGCAAGCGAATGATGCAAGTGGCAGAGTGAAGAGGTTGGAGTGAGGGCTAGGGAGCAGGGAGTAGGGAGTATAACCCCCAATCTCAAATAGTTACTTGTTCCGTGATCCCTGATCTACCGCCGTTTGCTAGTGCTAGGGCTGAATATGGTCCTTGTAAGAGAGATGCTTGGCTGTACACGGTTTGCCATGATGGACATGCCGGATTCCGTACATAGCCCTTCGAGTGAAGCATGATGATATCGAGACTGGCGCTTAAATGTCCTATTTGGACATGGTATCTTCGGAGATTCGGCTCGTTCTTGAGTGACATGACGTTGTTCTGTGCCTGAGGAAGAATAGCTATAACAGGCAGGCCATGCAGAAGCGTATTCGTTTCGAAGTATTATTAATCTTCTGCCGTCTTCTTTGCAGGTTCCATTTACCTCTCGAGTCCATGCCAGCAGACATCTTGAGTGAGAGTTGATTATTCAACAAACATCGTCACCTTGGATCACTTGCGCCCTTCAGAGATATTGTCTCTGGCGCCCTAGCAAGGTTCACTTATAGGTCTAAGCCAAGCGGCCGCCTTCTTAAGAAAGCGGCATTCAAGATCTGAACTCGACTAAGACACAGTCAGCACCTATACTAAGTCCCATCTTTCAGTCAACTACCGACAGCGCCTCAATCTCGAAATACCCACTATTGGCTTATATCGAAGCTTGAATTCACCTCTTGAAACCACTAACAACCCCCAAAGAAGCACTCATCAATGGACGAAAGAAGGAAGACTTTCTCTGGGACTCATTCCGAGTTCTCCTCGCCGGTTCCCTCTCCTCAACCTTATTCATTCTATTCTGACCCTCTAAGCACATCGTACATGTGGTATTCTCCAACAATGAATGCCAGAAACTCATTCCACCAGACAACTTCAAACTCAAATAGAGAAGATACATACTCGGGAAACGATGAGCTGTCCTCCAACTCAAATTCGCCCAGCTCTGGCGTCGATGGGAGGGCCTCACCTTGTGGATCAACGTCTACGGCGGCCGAGAGCAGTCGTTTGAGTGTCACTTCTGTCCCAGCTGCTTGTCTGGCTTGTGTAAGTACTGTCTCTTGCAGGGAGGTAGAGCCACTGTTGACATTCTTTCTTTCTTAGCGGGGAAGACATCTGAAATGCGATGGTGTAAATCCTTGTTCTCGCTGCCTTAGTTCTGGCTCTGAGTGTGTCTATGTGGCTTCAAGACGGGGCTACAAAGGTCCTCGAAGAAACAATGTTCAAAAGCCCAGCAAGAAGCACGGCGTGTCTCCAGCTCGAACACGAACACGTAGTGGCGAAGGCTCAGTGAAACCAAGGCCAGAACGTTCTGCTTCTCTGGGATCATCTTTATTTCTGAGTCCCAATTTGAGCGACGACATGTTCAACTCACCATTATCGACACCTTTCCTCGACCCTGCCTTGGACGCTAGCAACAGCATGGAGAGCGATATGTCTTTCTTCGGGCCGTACGATACAACAGATACATCAACTGATATGCTCAACCTGTTCACGAGTCCGCAGCATGAACATGTCGTGACGCATGTCCCTGCACTGACCTTACCCGAACGCTGTATAGACTCGTTTTACAACCATTTCCATGCCGCACACCCCTTTGTGTTGCCGAAGGAGTCACTTCTGATGATCTCCCACGAGAGTTCTGTGATGCCCGTACTCGCTGTAATGCGCTGGATCGGCTCATTACATATTCCAGCATGTTCAGAGCGGGGCAGATTCTTCCAGGAAGCCCATCAACTCATCTACGAACCGCGTCGTCGAAAAGATGGGTTCCTTGTACAGGCTTTGTTACTCCTTCTGATCGGGTTGGATGGACAAGGCCAACAGGACCAAGCTCGACAAATCTTATCTGGCCTCGAGAGAATTTCTGTGGATATTGGCCTCAATACGAGATCATATGCGACTACTTACGGGAGAGGCATTCCAATGATGGAAGAGAGTTGGAGACGGACGTGGTGGGAGCTCTTCATTGTGGACGGGCTAATCGCTGGTGTCCATCGAAGCACGAACTTTTTGCTGTTCGATGTAGCTTCTGATGTTGCCTTGCCTTGCGAGGAATATGAATACTTGTCCGGTGTAAGATATCAATTCCTTCTCGTGGTAGAATACCTCTGACCTGATTGACTCTGTAGGACATCCCCGAGCCAATGTATCTCCGGGATATGAATGAGAGTGACTTCTCCAGTACAAGCCACGAGTTCTCATCTTTCGCGTATCGCATACAAGCGGCTCAGAACCTCGGACGACTCTTGAGAATTCCTCCCGTTTCTGGACCCGACGATGAAAGCCTCAGGAATATCCAGACGATGTTGACGAGTTGGCGAGTCAGCTTACCCAAGTCAAAGGCAGACGCTTTACGGCAATATGGTCATTTTGATGAGATGCTCTTCCAAGCTCACATGATAACTCACGCTACGTCGATTCTCCTTCATCAACCATACTCACAGCTGAACTCAATATTGAGCCAGTCAAACAACCAGACCGACCAGTACGATTCTGTATCGTCAGTAGATGATTTCAACGACCATACGAACAACATAATACAGGCCGCGACAGAGATCAGCGAGCTTGTCACCCATCGTGTCTCGCTACTTTCCCATAGTCACTTCTTCAGTTACGTGGTCACAATGTCCTCTATAATTCACCTCAACAGATGGGCTATATTCACACCCGATAGCAAGAACAACTTACGCCGGGTTCTCCGCTTCAACATTGGTGCTCTATCACGGATGGCTTTGGTATGGAGCGCTTCAGAGCGAGAGAGCAGTTCTGTGAAGAGCATGGCTCGGAGCATCTACCAGGTCAAGAAGCAGCATAGGATATTGCCACAGTTTTGGATCAGTATGACCCATGATGAAGCGATGGATAAGATTGCGGCGGACGACGCTATGATCCACGAGTTTGAGGATATGCAGGTTGTGCCTGGTATGATGGGTCATTGGAACGATCCTGGGAACAAGCAATGGAATTAAACACTACCGACCCTGGGCGTCCAAGAAAGGGTTGTATAGATGTAAAATGTACAAGTGTGATGAGAAGTAATTAGACTGTTATTATGTATACTATAGAGTATTGTAGCCCTACTTAGAGATTTGAGGATACATGTTATTCCCGGCATGGCATGGCATCTATCTGAACGATAGCTACTTACTTACCTCTGAGTCGTGAGAATGCTGACTCGAAGAAGAGAAAGACCGGATAAGTCGGCCTGTTGACTCTCAGATATCAAAGACACGTCATGTCCAATGTAGATCGAGAATAAGCTTTATATTATCGCCGTCGCTGTTTAAAACGGCCCTCGGCGATGTCGAGGCTTCCAGGTTCGGCTCGTCGGCGACCCTGGTCGAGATTCCGCCCTATTACTCGGGAATTAAGCCATCACGAGCCAATCACATCAAGGAGCCAGCAAGTCGGGACGGATTCAGGAACTGGGTGAAATCTTACTCAGAAGCTGAATCCGCGTGCATGTGTAATACGAAAAGGAAGAAAATAATCTAGACCCCGAGATTGCTTACATGCATGGACATGCATGGATCCAATTCCACCAGGTACCTTACCTGTAAGCCTGCCATTATCTGATAACTCGGCAGCTGTTTACTACCTATACAGAGAGATCTAGATACAATAGAGGCGAGCCGCCGGATCTCGGATCTCGGTCTTTCTGATCTGCTTCTTGTTTATCGTCCGCTTCCATTCGGAGACATGTTCAGCTTTGACAGGCTGTAGAGCAATAACAGCAGTAATATGCCACATCCATACCTACGTCAGCTCAAAGTCCCAAAATGGTAGTGGCGGAGTTCGAGTAAGCAATCAAAATTTACCAGTCGCGCGCACCTTTTGCTTCAGCTGGAAATTGGTGGATGGCACGGGCTATAGTCAAGACGCCGAAAGATGAGACAGTCTCTCCTCTGTCCTCTCGAATTGATTTCTCCCGATGATTGTGATGTTTACTCATATATAAGAACACAGAATGCAAGTTGTCTTTTCTTGAAATCACCAGAACAATCAACTGCTATATTCACTAGTGCTCTCTAACCCCCTTCGTCTCTACTACGGTACTCAATCGTGAAGCCATCAAAATGACGGTCCGCAAGTCATCTGACTTGGACAACAGCATGGACTCAGAGCAGCGTCCTGTCGCAGAGAAGCATCTTCTCAACACCACAATCAAGAATTTCACTTGGCGCAACGTCACTGTAACAGTCAAAGACAGAGAAACAAAACAGCCCAAGGCAATCGTTGATAATGTCGAAGGCATAGTCGAAGCAGGTAAGTGGTGACCGCCATTCCTCAGTGATACCATCCATGCTGATGAGCTTCCAGGCGAGATATGCGCCCTCATGGGTCCCTCAGGTTGCGGGAAAACGACGCTTCTTAACGTGCTAGCACGCCGTCCAACGAATGCAAGCAGTGTTGAAGCGGAAGTCAACATCAACGGAAGCCATTTATCCCTTGCCGAGTTCAGAGAAGTCTCGTGCTTTGTCGAACAGGAAGATGCCCTCATTGGCTCGTTGACTGTTCGAGAAACACTCGAGTTCTCATCGCGGCTCGCCAGCTCAAGGTAAGCATTCTGTATACACAGCTTCTAGATAGCATCTGACCCTGGATAGCTCTTTGTCTAAGAAAGAACGGATCGTCCGCATCAACAACCTCCTCGAGTCTTTCGGTCTAGTCGAACAAGCCAATACCCTTATCGGAACGCCTATTCGCAAGGGTATCTCAGGTGGTCAGAAACGTCGCGTCGGTGTTGCGAGTCAACTCATCACCAGTCCCAAGCTTCTCTTCCTCGATGAACCGACAAGTGGTCTCGACTCAGCTGCCAGTTTGGAAGTTGTTAAATATCTTCGCGATGTGGCCAAGCGCAACAACCTTATCGTCATCTGCTCTATCCATCAACCATCCACATCGACCTTCAACTTGTTCGACAAGTTGCTCCTCCTATCCGGCGGAAAGACCCATTACTTCGGTCCTGTAAACAGTGTTGCGGCATACTACTCAGAAGTTGGATCACCGCTACCTCAATATGTCAACCCTGCCGAGCATCTTCTTGAGCTGGTCAACATTGACTTTGCCCAGGATAGAGGCGAGGCAACAAGAGACTTGGAAACACTTCAAGCCACATGGAAAAACTCACGACAAGCGAGTGAAGTCAACACTGCAATCAAGTCTGCCGAATCTTCGGGCGGTGACTGGAATATCGATACAATTGAGAAGAGGCCTGGCATGTTTAGTCTTACGCTTACTCTTCTCCATCGAAGTTTCATCAAAAGCTATCGAGATGTCGTAGCCTACGGCATTCGTATCGCTATGTATCTTGGCCTCGCCATCATGATGGGAACTGTCTGGGTGAGGCTCGACCCTTCGCAGGAGTCAATCCAGCCATTCATCAACGCCATCTTTTTCGGCTCAGCCTTTATGAGTTTCATGGCAGTGGCTTATGTCCCTGCTTTCATCGAAGATCGGCTTCAATACGTCAAAGAGCACCACAATGGCCTTTATGGAGCAGCGGAACTGATTATATCCAACTTTTTTATCGGCGTTCCTTACCTGTTTCTTATTTCCATTCTCTTCTCAGTCATCTCATACTGGCTCTCCAACTTCCAGCCAACTGCAAAGGCCTTCTTCACCTGGGTCCTGTGGTTGTTCCTCGACCTGCTCGCTGCAGAGTCACTTGTTGTCTTTATGACATCCCTATTTCCCAGCTTCGTCATCTCTCTCGCACTGGTTGCCTTTGCGAATGGTCTGTGGATGTCGGTTGGTGGCTTCATGGTGCCTCCAACTATCCTTAATGTCTTCTACAAATACGTCTTTCACTACTGGGACTACCAGAAGTATGTGTTCGAGGGTATGATGGTCAATGAGTTTGCCGATCGAGTCTACAGCTGTGGTGACGGATGCCGCTGCATGTATCAGTCAACCCTGGCGGACCAGTGTGAAATCGACGGACAGGCTGTTTTGAACCAGTATGGATATTCGAACGGACATATGGGGCGAAATGTCGGCATTATGATTTCTATCATTGCTGGATACCGACTGGCGTCATGGCTGGTTCTAGTATTGAGGAGGTAATTGCGTCTGTTCTGTAACACAGGCTTTATCGGTGCATCGTCACAAGGTAAGCCCAGTCTTGTTTAGCGATGGTTTGATCGAGGTTTAGATAAAATAAGTACAATTAATCTTAATCAGTAATATCACCAGTTCTTGCATCGCCTTTCCTAAAATCCACAGGATGCAGTTTGTCAACAAACACTGGGAAGAGAGTCGAGGTCACTGGGGATTACGCCAGCTCTCGCAGCGTCTGCTAATTAGCGATCCTGTCGTACGTTTTGAAAATTAGAGCTCACCTCTATAAGACCAGCGATAGTCATCACCAAGATTTGCCTTCCAAGTCCAAAAGACCCATCCGAGAGTATGCTTTTCATATGCATGTGCCTGAGCAGAGAACCACTTGGTGTAAAACTCCTTCTGAGTCTGAGGATTCCAAGCATCAGTCTTCTCAACATCGTCGGGCACAGCTAGTGACCATTCACCGACGATCGTGGGGCCATCAGTGTTGCGATCATCGGAACAAGATTTCTCGATGTATGCTTCATGGGAAGCCTCAACACTAGCATCCCACTTGAGGTACCGATGGTCGTCGAAAGCCGTGAATGAGGTATCACTGAGGAACTCGGTTGGCTTCCCGCTGCCCCATAGAGAGCCCATCATTTGGATATGAAGACGGTCGTTGCTAGTGACCTTGAGTGTATCCTCGACCTTACGAATTGCCTACGAATCGTTAGAATTAAATAACGTCGATGGTGGGATATCAGGTACACTATAGGCCTTGGGGTAATAGGTCTTGCGTAGCGAATCAACAGCATTGTCCCAGTTGAGCGGTTCATTGACGAGCTCAAGCATGCCAACATTGCGATACTCTTTCTTGGTGTGGATTATGTCGGTAATCCACTCGAGCCATTCGATCGCGCGCTCATAGTTATAGTCACTATAGAACCCGGCTGTAGGAGCATATTGACCCGTAAAGGGTTGATTGGGCTCTTGAGCACCGGGGGCACCGTGTAGGCTAATTCTACAGTTAGTATGAATTGTGGTGTTGTTGAGAGACTGACTCGAGAATGATATAGAAGCCTCGGTCGCTTGCCCAACCACAGAGTTGAGTCACGTATTCTAAACCACCCTCAAAGTGTCAGCTACAGAATATCAAGAAATAGGTAATTTATGTACCTTGGGGAAATGCTCTGAATCGTCAACAAGGTCTTCCTTCAGCCAGTATCCTAGAGGCATACGAATAGTGTTCAGACCATAGCTCAACATCTCGTCGAGGTCGGTTTGATTGATCCATCGTTTCCAATGAGCTTTAAAGCTCTTGTCCGCAACATTTTGTCCTTTGTTCATGACGCAGTCAAATTCGGACTTTGCCCCTTCACAACCTGTGTTGGCCCATTCTTGGCTATCGATCCAGGGCTCGTAGATGAAGAGGGAGCCTAGATTGACTCCTCGGATCTTTTTGGTTGCTGGAAGCCACCTTTTTTCGTTAGGCTCTGTTCGAAGAGGGTATACAAATATTTCATTGTCACGCTCGTTCAAGGCATGAGGCTCGGTATCAGGAAGCCATGCGTTGGCAGACGTAGTGAGGGCCACGACCGCCGTGATAAAGATAGTTGTCCGCATCTCAAATTACGAAAAACTCAATGAGAGAGGGAGGAGAGGATAGAATTCGTTGGTGTGGCCTATCTTCACTTATAGCCCATCTTGCTCCAGTGAAGCACACGCCAGTAGCATTATAAGGGAAATTATTCATGCTTTCATAGCACACCACTATCATTTGATGCTCTGTGGCTGTGTGTGTGAGCTGGTTTGTAGGATCAGGATTCAGTCTTAGATAAATGATGTTACATGGGTGTAATATAATACTATGTATGCCTAGTACGTTGTGGAAACACAATAGACTTCTTGCATTGGAAGTTTAGAGGCAGCGATAAGAGATGCTTTCTCAGATTCTAGATTACAAGACTGGGGCTCATAATCAGCAAAGAAAAGATTACAAACTTCTCGAGATTCTGGAACATATCTTTACTCTGTATCCGTAAGTTAGGCACTTGTCGTCCCAATCCTTCAACAACTCATGTGGCCGTGCTCTACCTAGGGAATGGTGGGGCAGCGTTCAGGGACGGTTTCATAAGAATTGTTTCACTAATCAGCTGGCCTTTATTAGTGAAGGACGAAAGAAGAATGGAAGGATTTGTGCATTTCTTGGCTGCATAAACGGTGCATTTGTTTGTGGAGAGATCTTTGGGTGTAACTCTGGCAGCTTAGCTGCATGACCTTGTCGATCCCGGTAACATAGACTTCAGATTTTACACCTCTCAGGAAACCAAAGCCTTGGCCTTTCGGTAATTTGAGTACTGCGTAATATTACAATATCAAGATCATGGGAACCTAAACTGCATTTTTTTCAGGTACCATCGCAACGGATCATACGGAACTTGGGCCGACATGTCGTAACAGCGCACGGCCTGGGGCATATGGCATCAGTCTACGAACTCCTAGTGGTTCAAACAGCCTCATGATGAAAAGCCTGACAAGTGTCGACTCGGAGCCGAAGCACACTGCTGTTTTGAGAAACACTATGTGGGTTCTCTGGGCCAGCACGTACAGAGACGGTGAAGAACGAGGCGAGTCATAGTTGAGTACCGAGAGGGACTAGTTGTTTAGAAAGCAAACTAGAATCGAGGCTTTTCAGTCACTGCCTAACTTGTGCAATCAACCATAACTCTGTTGAGTCTATACCAGTCAAAAAATTAAATACCTGGTACCCAGAATATGTATTTGCCACATCCAATACAATGCTATTGATGAAGCCTCCCGTCTACAAACCCAACGGGCCGTTTCTTCACCGCTGACGGCCCCACTACCGGCCTACGTATCCTGACCCACAAATATCCCCAAACTCCAAACCTGGCAGGTACGGATGATGATGGGATGCGCTGGCTAGCCTACCTTGCGCCGCGGTTACCCCACCAACCATCCCTACCTTAGCAACTGGCAACGGTGACGGGAAAGAGTTCCCTCCCAAACGGAACGACCCAAGTCCTCGAGCTTGGCTTGCGTACCTACCTACCTTTTTTTGTAGGCTTCTTTTCACCTACACAAACCTGGGCTCTAGGCATCTCGTTGTCTTTGATTTCAGTGACCGATTTTACGACTACGACGGGATCTAAGGCAAGATGTTTGTGCTAGAACTCTTAGCCTAAGACATCCGACATCGCCCTCGCTTCTCGACCTACACCTACAGGCATTCAGCAAGGTCATCAACAACATTCCTTCATTCCGATCTCGAGACGAGAACCACGCCAAAGGCTACGAGGGTCCAAAAATACCTCGAAACTTCACCGCGCGAGACATCCCGATCCCGCCTGAAACAGAACTTCCCTTACTGTCGTCGCCATCATGGCGCCGGCAACCGATGAACTCTCTGCACCTGGTGCAGTGAGTTATGATTCAAATACTCAAGTCGTCGGAGATGGAACCTGGGATTTCGACAAAAATACATTTCTGCTGCCCAATTTACAGGGTCTCAACCATGAAACCATGCGTTACAATGGTATTCAATCCCGTCTTCGAGTTCAAGGATCGTATTCGACTAACACTAGGTGATAGGCATGGGAAACAGATTTTCTACACTTACACAATATCATGGCCTTGTACTAGCACATGCCGTTTTGGGGACGATAATATTCCTCTTTCTCATCCCCTTTTCTGTCATGACTGCCAGATTCTATGCAAGGCGTCCCGGCTGGGCCATCAAATACCATGGCCAACTCAACGTATTTTCCGGCTTGTTGCTGGTGCCTCTCTTTATCCTGGGCTACTTTGCAGTCGGACCTGAACGAAGCTTGACGAACCCGCATCATGGGATTGGTGTCGCCATATTCACTCTATTTCTGGTACAGCTTATGGGCGGTTGGATCGTACGAAGGGTTGCCAAGTCCGTCTCATTGCGCATCATGATTCACCAATGGTTCGGTCGAGCAATTGCCCTTCTAGGTATTACTCAGGTCCCCCTGGGACTCACCTTGTACGGCTCGCCACTCTACCTGTTCATTCTCTACGCTGTCTGGATGTTCTTTCTTTTTATCTTGTACTTCATCTTGAGTTGGCGGTCTGCTTCCCACAGAGACTACTATATGGGTGGAGCACGCTCAGAAATGCGGTCTGAGTTGGCGCCAACAGAAGATACACGCACTCGATACACGGAGTCTGAATATTTCTCAGAGTATAAATCGGAGCCTCCTAAGAGCAAAGCCAAATGGCTAGGCCCATTTATTGCTCTCGGTGGACTCGCAGCCCTCGCCAGAGGACGAAACAAGAACAAGAATCAAGACAGTGGCAGTCGAGTCCGAAGTCGATCCCCTTCCTTTGATCGCAGCCAAAGACCAGAAGTTCTCCCATCTAGGACCGGATCAGCTAGCTACCTCACTGGACATACCGGGGAAAAGTATTCCGATGTAACGCGGAAAGACAATGGCGGAGCTGGAGCTGGAGGTGGAATCGCAAAGTTCTTGGCCGTCCTGGGACTCGGAAAACTGTTTTCTAAAAAGAATCGCACACGCGATGAAGACTACTCGGAGTATTCTGCAGTATCGACTGAGACGCCCAGACGCCATCGCGCAACCGCAAGCGCTCCCACTATGACTGACTTTACCAGGACTGATTTCACCAGCGATGTGACACCCAATAATAGAAGAGAGCCCGATATCACCCGTACCTCGTTACTCCCCCCCTCTGGAAATCGCCCGCCACCTCCCGAGATGTCGCAAATGCGGAGCGCCGCTGATGGAAGCTATACCGAGACTGCTCTGAGCTCCCCTCCTCCATCTGTGACCCCTAGAGGCAAACGGTACCCGCCAAATTCGGGCCGCAGCTTCTTCGAAGAGTCAGACTATTCTTCCTATGTCAGTCCTTCTCGGCGACCACAGCCTGAGAAATCTGGTGGTGGTTTTGCGAAAGGACTGCTAGGTGGCCTTGGTTTCGGATGGTTTGCGAAGAAGATGGCGGACAGGAGGGCAGCAAAGGAAGAGCAACGCTTGCGTGATGAAGAGGACTTGAGATCCGGCACCTCATTGTCCAGATTCACTGGCGGCGACGGACACGATTCTCCCACGAGACGAGACAGTCGCCGGCCCATCGAACGTCGACAAACAGGCTACCCTCCCACGGACACGCTGCTATCAACCGAGATGTCGGAATCGACCATTGAGCCCCGGCCTGCACGAGGTAACTACGTCCCACCTACTGAAATGAGCACTCTACCCCCACAATCAAATCTCCCACCCGTGGCCGGCCGTGCAGGAAACCACTCGAGACGCAGCAGTGAGCATGTCTCAATGCCTGCGATGCCACCTGATCCCCACGGTATCCTGGCACCCACTGAAACCACGGCCTCAGGAATATCCCCAGGATCTCGGGCTCAGCGGTCCCGTCAAGGCCGGCCCGGTGACCGAGATACATCAAGACTTGCCCCAGGCGAGGAAGATTCGCGTTACGAACGCTATGCATCCCCAGCCAGTGTCAGTGTCAAGATGAAGGTACA
The DNA here is from genome assembly GCA_017165645.1 of Fusarium sacchari. NCBI lineage: Eukaryota > Fungi > Ascomycota > Sordariomycetes > Hypocreales > Nectriaceae > Fusarium > Fusarium sacchari. The sequence continues at coordinate 813,699 of JADANP010000012.1, forward strand.
TGATGATAAAGACAGGAACGTGACCCTCCGGCGACTTACAGAGGAGGAAGCAAAGGCAGCGCGCCGAAGAGACTCTGTCAGCAGCATCTCTGGACTCGAGTCTCCCTCGTACCGCCGACGTTATCGAAGAGACTCCAGCCAAAAGCGAGCTGAGACGGCTGCCGAGCGAAGAGCTGAAGAGGAGGATGCCATGCCGCCTCTATCCCCCCCGAACCCTTCCTTTGCCAAGCAAAAACGACGAGGCAAAGACTCCGCGTATTACTCTGGACAGCCTACGCAGGCACAAACGCCGGCGTCACTACTGCCAGGAGCCTCGGCCCCGTTTGGCCAAACAGTGTCTAGTTTGGCTGAGAGCCACGGGACTTGGAGTGGTATCACTCCATCTGTCAACACCTCACCCCCTGGACCTGCTGGGGACGGGCCAGTTGACGGATCGGCCGCAGCAGAGAATCGACGACAACGGCGCCGACTTGAAAGGAGACGCGCAAGCGGACCTACTGCAGAACCACCTGCCACTACCAATGTCGACATGTTTGACTAAAAGGCCGAGGATTGAGAGTTTGGTGTCTCTCGTTCGCCTATCGACTTGAAGCTGACAGGTGAGCGATTGGCTGGTGAAAAGATATGCATCTAGCATGGGCGGCGTTCTTGGAGGGAGATTTGTGAATTTCGTAACGTCACGTCACGTCACATCGATTTCAATGTTTGCAGATAGACTTGGAGGACGATACTGATGTCAATGAGCGAATTGATTGGCTTGAGAATGATAACTTGATATACGGCAACTTTCTTATTACTAGAGTTTGGAGGGATCCACAAAGGATTGACGATAATGAAATCAGAATTGCGCTTCTCTCATGCAGATAAAGTGTGTCTAATAATGAATTCGGTGTGATGTGTGTTTACCGTGAAGCTATTGTACTTGAGTGACATTGGATGTGATAATGATTGGCTTATACTCCGTACCGAGCTTGGTGTTGAAGCTCTTGTGTGTCGTCAGTGTCCAATTCTAATGACTCCACTCTCTTCCATTAGAGCTCCACTGAACAATCCACCAGGGTCGACAGCTCTTCTGCTAAACATTCAAGTCCCTCACAGTAGAGACCACTATCGTCATTTAATCCTTTTTTTTCCTTTCCTTTTTCCTTCTTATTTTTTTGTTTAATCAATCTTGCGCCGCTCGGGCATCTCAATGGCCCTGAACCCGGCCCCAATTCCTCCCCTTCGATAGCGATTACGTTCCCTAACTCTTAACTGCCTACGAACATTCAAGATGCCACAGAAGCCAAAGGCTAAGCCCAAGGCTCAGCAGCCGCCTCCCCAGACCGAACATCAAAAGATTGCGGAACAATGGGCTAAAGCTGAGAGAGCTCGTGCTGCTCAACAAGCTGCCAATGCAAAATTCGGACTCCCTCCCGCCGAAGAGAACGTAGAGGTTCTGGAGCGACGACGCGAAGCGCTTGACAAGAGACGGCAAAACACATATGAGAAGCGCTGGCGATGGACTGCTGCCTTTTGGGTTGTCCTGCTGGCTATCCACGCGCTCGGCATCTGGCTCTTCACAAGTGGTTTCTTATTGACACGGCTGGTGCTGGAGGACAAGTCGAACTGCACACTACCTCCAATTGAGAACACCAAGGGCTCATTGAATGTCGATCGCGGTTGCTGGCACCCTAAATCGTTCGACAGAGCCGTTGTCGTTCTGATTGACGCGCTTCGATACGACTTTACTGTTCCCGAGGAACCGGCGCAAGCTCAGCACTTCCACAATGCTTTCCCCTACCTCTATGAGACAGCTGTCAAGTCGCCTCAGAATGCCTTCCTTCGCCCTTTTATAGCCGATCCTCCGACCGCGACGATGCAGAGACTCAAGGGTCTCACCACGGGAACACTGCCTACTTTTGTTGATGTTGGAAGCAACTTTGCTGGCGCGGCTATTGAGGAGGACAACTTGTTGATGCAGCTGAAGGATGCTGGCAAGAAGATTGCTCACCTTGGCGATGATACGTGGTGGTCTCTCTTCCCTGGTTACTTCGAACCCAATATTAGCAAGGCCTATGACAGCTTCAATGTCTGGGATCTTCACACTGTTGATAACGGCGTTATTGACAACATCTTCCCGCTATTGAACAAGGAGCGACAGGGCGAATGGGATCTTCTTATCGGACATTGTCTTGGTGTTGATCATGCTGGTCACCGATACGGACCTGATCACCCTGCCATGGGAGCCAAGCTTCGCCAGATGGACGACTTTATCCGCAAGCTTGTGGAGAGCGTTGATGACAAGACACTTCTTGTTGTTATGGGCGATCACGGCATGGACAGCAAGGGCGATCACGGCGGTGAGAGCGACGACGAGGTTGAGGCTGCTCTCTGGATGTACTCAAAGAAGCCCTTCTTTGGCAGAACCTCCTCCGACTTTGCGGTTCCTCCCCCTAACGCCAAGGTTCGACCAGTGAACCAGATTGATCTCGTTCCTACCCTCGCGCTGCTTCTTGGTATTCCTATTCCCTTCAATAACCTGGGAGGACCAATTGAGGAGGCGTTTGCTGGTACTAAGGGCAACGACTGGCGTAACCTCAACGCCGTTTCGCGTGTTGCTGCAGCTGGGATTGAGAGATATCAAGCATCTTACCACAAGGCTCGAGGACTGGCTCAGGCCGACGGAGCCGAGTCTCCCGCTGCTCTTTGGGAGGCTGCTCGCGCCATTGCCAAGAATGACCGCGATGCTTACGTTGCCTTCACCAAGTTCCAGGAAACTACTCTGTCTGTCTGCAAAGATCTCTGGGCACGTTTCGATGTTCCCCGTATGATCATGGGCATTGTCGTCTTTGGGTTTGGCCTCGTCTTGCTCTTGATGTACTCATCTCGGGAGGAGGAAGATGAGTACGTTATTATGAATGACGCCGAGCTTGACTATGCCGAGAAGAAACTGGAACTTATGGCTTTCAAGGAGAACGAGCCTGAGACCGCGGAAGTCTTGCACAAGCAGATCCTCAAGGGGCTTTGGGACCCCAAGATTCTCTTTACTGTCTCTGTTCTCACAGGTGTGGGCCTGTATCGCCAGCAGCCTATCGAGGGCCTTGCTGCTCTCGTTGCAGTGCTCTTCATGGCTGGTCTCAGCTCTTCCCTGCACGACGCTGGTAGGAGTATTCTCAATGTCTTCCCCTCGACTTTCTGGGGTTGGCTGGCTGTGATCTTCACTGTCAGCCAATCGATCGGTTTTGCTTCCAACTCCTATACCATCTGGGAAGATTCAATCCTTCTCTTTTTTATCACCACTTTTGGTGTGGCCAGTGCCGTCTCTGCATTCCGCATTGAGGCTCGACGGGAGAGATATTTAGGCATTTACCACTCTGTTGCCTTGATCATTCTCGGCCGTCTCGCTTCGTATTCCAAGCTTTGTCGCGAAGAGCAGATGCCCTACTGCACTTCTACGTACTACGCCTCTTCGACCTCTTCGACCTCTGCAATTTGGCAGCTTGCCATTCCTTTTGCTGTCTGCCTTATTCTTCCAGCCATTATCAAATCTTTCCTCGTCACAAGCAGGTCGTATGAGGGTCTGGCCCCAACTTGGATTGGCTATGTCATCCGTGGAGGCCTGTTCTTGTCTGCCTTGTATTGGGTTATCGATGCCGCTGACAATGGCGGCTGGCTCGAGGGACGTCTCGCCGAAGGAACCCCCAAGACCATTGGAGTTTATCTAGCCCAGATTGTCCTCGCGCTCGCCTTCATTGCTGGAAGCACTGCTTTTGTTTGGGCGCCCCCCTGTGTCTCCCTCCTTCAATCTGCTGGAGCTGGCGGTCGTCCTGTTGTCACTATTATTGGATATGGTAACGCTATCGGTGCTCGCTACTTGTTGCTCCCACTTAACCTCCTTTTGGGGTGCTTCCTCCTTTCGAAGCCCATGGGTGGTGGTGCCCTTGCTCTTATGTTCTGGCAGATTCTTACCCTGGCTGAGCTTTTGGATCTCAACGAGCTCAAGACCAGCCCCATTGGGCCCATTATGCTTGCTGTACTTGGAAACTTCTACTATTTCAAGACGGGCCACCAGGCTGTACTGTCCAGCATCCAGTGGGATAGCGCTTTTATCCCTCTCTTTAGCATCCGCTACCCCTGGACCCCCATCGTGGTTATCCTTAACAGCTTTGCGGGCCAGATCATCGCTGCTGCGTCTGTACCACTACTCGCTCTGTGGAAGGTCGGTCCCAAGCAGAAGGGGGTTTTAGAGACAGCGACCCGCGGCATTGGCGTCTTCATCATCTACTATGCCGTTGAAGCCCTGGCTACTATGAGCTGGGCTGGCTGGCTGCGTCGTCACCTGATGCTCTACCGTGTATTCAGCCCCCGCTTCATGCTTGCGAGCACTGTCCTGCTCGTTCTTGATCTGGTGACTATTCTCGTCACTCTGACTGGCCTGCGTAGTAACACCTTATCCCTGGGCGAGGTGTTCGGGTGGGCCGATTAGATGTAATGATGGCTAGAAGCGTGTATGATCTGTGTGCAGATAAGGGGTTCTGCCGCATTTTAGGCAGGATAACTCTTGTGTTATCTATCAACAGGAAAGGAACGAAAATTAGGATATCGGAGAATAGAGCGGTGTCACCTGAGGCGTTCAGTCCATGTCAGTCTTTTGGTTAGACAATCATATTGCAGCATGTCGGCATTTTCTTGTATCCAGTCATATCATCTATAGCAACTTAAAATATCATATCAAATTCGTCGTTATTTGGTGGTAACATCGGCTGTTCCCTTGACAGCCATTCCTCCTTGTGGCCCCTCAATCCAAACATCCCACCGTCCTTCAGCACCGTCTTCTTTCGAAAGTTTTCGGATATTGATGGTCATGCGCTCATCGACGTATAAAGGCGCGTAGTTCCTGTAGCTGAACCTGTGAACGGCTCTACCAGCACCAATTCGGTCGTTGAGGAGACGAAGCATCAGAGCAAGAGTGAACGGGCCATGGACCAAAAGTGCTCGATGACCATCAACCTCTCGCGCAAACTGGGGGTCGAAATGGATAGAGTGAGCATTGAATGAGAGCGCCGAGAAGTGGAATAGATGTATTGGTGAAGGTGTGAGCGAGATTGAGTAACTCGGTGGTTGAGGGTCTAAGATTAGTGTCAGTCAGTAATGATGATCCTGGAGCTTGATATGAGAGACCTTACACTTGAGCAAACGTGGAGGTGAAGATGAAGGTGAAGGTGAAGGTGATGAGGCAGACCCTTCTTCGTCCCTCATAAACACCAACGTCCTCCTCTCTTCAATATCCCAGTCTGTCCTCCCATCAATCTCGTGACCAGTTCCATACTTCCTCCAGATATCAACAAACACCTTCTCTTCGCCCTCTTTGCCTCTCAAGGTAACATCCTCAATCAATTCCTTACAGATCGCCGGTCTCGCATCAAGCTTCATCCCATCTCCTCTGAAAATAACCTCGCCGCCTGCCCATACACGCCGCGTATAAGGCGGGCCAGGCGAATGATCAGGATCTGCGCCATCGGGAATGAGACGCGAGGGAGGCAATTGGATGGGGAAGTAGACAAGATGATGGCCTTGGGGAAGAGCGCGAGGAGGCGACGATATTTTTGACTCCGTGGGCGAGGGATAGAGAAGGTCGTTAATTGTGGTTGTGAGGAGATGAGAGGGCATCGGGGTCAGATAGTCTGCTATTATCTTTGGTGGGTGGGCTTTGAGTGATGAGATTATAGATGATGACGATTTTGTGGTATAGGCTCTGCTTAAGACAGGGCCGCAATGGCGGTTGAGTATTGATAACGGCTTCATGATGAGATCTCTTGATATTGAATTGTATGAAGGCTCTGATCTGAGTCCAGTATAATGTTAGCTGCTGATTTACAATTAGAATAGTTGCCGAGTCAAAGTATTATATTATTACACTGGGAAAGCCTCGGCTTAGAGATCATCAACCAAAACTATGGAAATTGGGAAAATCAACGACAAATGTATAAATATTCTATTCTGTCTAGCACAGCGGGACAAACCGAATTGAAACAAGCTCATCAAGATCAAAGAGCTTCAATTCTTATTTCATGGTCATCCATGGTTGAAAAAACTACAGCAAATCGCGGACTTTGAGCCGCGACAAGCCGATGATGGTCATGATGCATCTCAACAATGGTAAAGCAAGAAATAACGAGGCGACCGAGTCAACACGAATAAACTTTTCAATTCATCCCTTATATAGCATCTATATAGACAGATACTCATCCATGCCCAATTCATTCCGTTTGTTTTATGCTGCCGTTACACATCTATCATGAAACACATGAAGCTTGCCCTTTGCGACTGGACCAGCCTCAACCGACTCTATCGGTCAAGGGGGCGCATTCCGGGTTAAATATGCAGATAGATCCAGTTCCCGTTTCCTGAGCTGTCCGTCACATAAATAAGTGACTAAAAACTCAAAGCTGGCCTCTTATCACAAGACGTCCTATTAAATTCTTGCCGCGTCTGGCACGGCTCAAGATTTGACCAGTCACTGTCGACCTCTCAATCGTACCTTTACAGGTACTCGGAGGGAGTCTTGACGTTGTTTCTGGAAGCCCACGACTGAAGATCAGCGCGGCAGTTGTCAAGAGCTCCGGTGATGGCGAACTGGGTCTCGATACCCTCAACTCGGTGGGTGGAGTTGATGTTCTTGACCAGGGTGATCTGGAAGCAAGTGGCACTGCCCTGGCGAGAGATGATGGTGGAGTAGGCAAGGAAGTACTCCCAGATACGGAACCATCGCTTGCCGTACTTGGCCTCAACCTTGTCGCGGTTGGACATCCAGTTGCGGTACCACCTCCAGAGGGTAGCAGAGTAGTGAACACCGATGGTATCAATGTGCTTAATCTCGAAACCGGTGCCCTCCAGCTTGTCGACAACCCAGCCGAGAGGAGTAGAAGCGTCAGCACCAGGGAAAATGTACTTGTTCATGAAAAGACCCCAGGTGAAATCCTCGTATTGCCAAGCCTTACGGAGACCAGCGTACTGAAGGAAGAAGACACCATCATCATCAAGCATGTCGTGAACCTGCTTCAGGAAGCTGCCGAAGTGGCGGATACCAACGTGCTCAGACATCTCAAGACTGGTGATCTTCTTGTAGCCACCCTCGGGAACGGGAATATCACGGTAATCCATGCAGAGAATCTTGCTCTGCTCCTCGGGGATGCCGGCCTTGCGCATGCTGCTGTTACCCCAAGCGGTCTGGTTGCGGCCAAGAGTGACACCGGTGACGTGGGCGCCATACTGCTCACTGGCAAAGCGAGCAAGAGTACCCCAACCACAGCCAATATCAAGCATAGAGTCACCCTTGTTGAGGCCAATCTTCTCGCAAACGACAGTAAGCTTGTTGTCCTGGAGTTCCTCAAGAGTCTCCTCGCGGTTAATGTCGGAGATGATACCAGAAGTGTAGATCATGCGGGGACCGAGGAACCAGCCGTAGAAGTCATCACCACGGTCGTAGTGGTCACGGACCTGCTCCTCGTCTGTAATACGTTAGTTTATCTTTCAACTGATCCTCAATTGGAACACATACCCTGAGAACGAGTGTGCATGATAACCTCAGGAATCATGCCAAAGAGGAAGAACTTGATGAGGCCAATGGTGAAGCGGAAGCTGGCCCAGTCGTGGCGGTACTCCATAACCTCGAGGCAGTCACCCTTGAAGTCAACATCGCCATCGAAGTACATCTCGTGGAAGGTCTCCATGGGAATCTTGTTGCTGCCACGGTACTTGAGGCGGTCGGCCTCCTTCTTGAACTCGAGGTAGTGCTCGACGCCACGGTTAGGAAGGCGAACCTTCTCATTCTTGCGAGGGCTGATGGAGGAGATTACTAGCCACCAAGCGGCAAGCAGGGGAAGATCGACGATGAGGGCGAAGAAGATGGTGGTCTTGAGGCCACCACCGACCTTTCGGCTGAGGAACCAAGGGACAAAGACCAAGATGGAGATGAGGACATAGTTGTTGAAGGTATCGGCACCAGAGCCATCGGCAGGGAGAGGAGCGTTCTTGATGGCAGGATACTATAGGGTGAATATCAGCATTGGTTCGCTGGCTGGTATCAAAGAGGACAGACAACGCAACAATCATGAGCGCCGAGTCAAAACTTACCCTAGTAGTGGGAACACCAACATCCTCAAGCTTGTCAAAGTCAGGCTTGGGATAAGGAGGAGTCTTAACAAACTCGAAGTCGGCGCCGGTGACGCCTGATTTCTCTGCCATTGTGACGACAGATCCCAATGGCTACCAAAAGCTTTGAGATAATATGATGAAAGGGAAGAGGGAGAAAGTCGCTGAGGCGGGTTTATTTTTTAAGAGGGCGACTGGATGGAGATTTCGTGGGGCAGAACCCAAAAAGGGAGGGAGCTTTGGCCTGGGTTTGGGGAGGGGCGGTGTGAAAAAGACAGGGCCCAGATCAACTCCCTGGCATATGATTGGGTGGTTGGGTCACCTAAACCCCCTAGATTCACAAAGATTAGCGTCCATCAGGTCGGTAGTTTTAAGGTGTTCTCTTCAGCGGTGATAGGGGTAAGATAGAAGTGCAGGTAATTACCTATTGCGAGCTGGAGATCCGGGCAATTCAATCCAATGTCTCGGGGAGGGACGGGACAGTCCAGCAGATCGTTGACTGTTCGCCAATAACTTGTACTGATGCAACGTATAAACAGCTTCTCCCTCAGTTGAGCCTCTCTCTCTATTTCTCTCCTGAGCTTAATCCCAGCCACAAAACGCAGGTACAGTTACAGTACAGCCAGTCATTCCCTCATCACTTGTCGATCAAACCCCCACCAAGCTCGTTCCAGTTCCAGTTCCAATTCCAATCCAACGTCTCCGAGGTCTGAGTCGATATCAGCCTCCGGATTTACATGTCCTTTCCCTCTCGTACTCGGCTTTACCAGATACGAATTCAGTGCATGGTTCTTTCAGGGGTTCGTAGGTCTTATGCACAACACCGTCTCAAGTTTAATCGCTGACCCCTCTTTTTAGCAGCTGAGGATACGTGGCCCTTCAGGACTTTGATTTTGATCCGAGCAAAGTAACTTAGTAGCTCTATGTACGTATTACGTTGACTCTCCAGCCACAATCAAGACACAGGAAGAAACAAATATAATTTAATTTAATTGATTTAGCTGCCTGTTTGAATGTTTCAGCTTGACCGGACCTGACCGGGTTTTGTTCCCTAAGTTAGCTGCTGGGACATAAACTCATCCCCTTGATGCCCGTGTCCGCGGGCCCCGACCCATCTCAACACCAAAGCTACAAGTATTCGCGGGGTAGAGAGACACGCCTGTTCATGGAATAATTCACACAGTTTCTATGAGAGTATCGTAGTGAATCATCAATAGCTTCACATGGTCTGAGTTGGATTAGTATTTCAAATTTATTTTATTCTTGTGCTGAAGTTACTCACCCCCCCAAAGATTCAGATGTGTAAGAGTCAAGAAACCATGTCAGAATAGACCACGGAGTATTGCTGGACAAGATTCCAGCCAGCCAGAAGTAACAGTTCGACTTTTGTCTTGACGATTCATTTAACGATATGCTCTGGTCTTCAGTTCCAGGCCACACTTTGGAATGGAATGAGAACGTCTGTTATTCAAGTCTTGAAACAAGTACCTACCTGAGTGCTCAAATGCTCATTTATACTCACCGGTCACAACGTCCGTCGAATGGCATCTCAACTTTTGGTTATCCAGAAAGCTCTTTCAAGTACGCATTATTTTCACAATATCCCCGCAACCCAGAGCCTCAAGCAGCTCTTCGAGTGTTTCATGCTTGCTGGTCTCGGGTCGGGGACTGAGGGACACCCGAACAATGTCTCGCCAAGCTTCGGCCAAGCTTACATAAAACTTTCAGGGTCCAGCAAGGATTACCAGGCTGATAACCTTATTCGACACGGTCCAGATATGAAGCAATGCTCAGGCTAAAGCTCTAGTGCAGACATTTGTCTGCTCCTGGAGAAGAAAAAAAAGGCACATGGGACCCTCTGGCTGTCTTCCCAGTCGAGCCCTGATATATGGCGAATCCTTTGATTTCAGTCTCGTGACTTCATGACTGCTGCGGTTCAGGGTCCAACCTGCATTTATTATACCTTGGCGGCCTATAACTGAGGGTGAGAAGATGGTGGCGCATATCAGCCGACCTGATGCAGCTCAATTCCTTCGCCATGGTTTTTCTTTTTATGCTTGTGTAGCATTCGGATCAGGCCACTCGGGTAAGGATCACGGATGGGTGTTGGTCTGTCGTTGACGAGTTGACTTGTCGTTTGAAAGTTTCGTGACAGGTAGGAGGGTTGTGCGCCACGTTTTTGGACTGTATTCTTCTCCTAATATTCCCCTTGGGATTCCAACTTTGTTTCCATGCAAAAACTGGCGTTCTTCGCGTTTTTCCTGGTCGTTAACCGGCGTGTTGGGGCAAGTTGATGAATGTCTCGCATATTTCAGACGTCTCCATATCGGTTGCTTGGATCCCTGGAGTCTGGGAGTTGCATTCCAACAGAGGTTTGGACCAACGACGGAAAAACGAGAGTTTTCAAGTTATGGGCGACGTATACTTGAGACTCTTGGTGTCGAAACGGGGTGCAATCCTGCAGAAGAACCATGTTTGGCCAGGTGCAGAGCATGGGTGGTGATTGTCTGTTGGTTGTTCAAGCTTTGTTGTAAGAATGGGGTTTGTCGAGTGGGGGGCTGTCGATAAACAGGCTAAGTAGAGTCGCAGACAGGTGATTGTGTTTCCGAGAACCATGTAACATTTTCAAGGATCCTACAAGTCAGATTGTCAGTCCACTTTCATCATATTGATAGATCACCTTAGGGTTTGCTGTGCCGCTGTGTGAAGGAGGGGGAGCATGTGTATCAGACAGAGGTCTGTTTGCCTGCGGTATTTGATAAAGACCGATAACAACTGGTAGGTATTCTTTTGAAGCTCTTGCCAAGTTAGGTCAGTGTGGAATAGAAGGGCCACTCGACCTCTGCTTTGAGGATGGCCGAAGGATGAGGGCATTGGGTGAGTGCCTCTAAAAATGTTTGCTTGTCGAGGCTAGGGGAGGAAAGAAAACCGAGGACTCCAATGCTAAATGACAACAAGACTTATATAACTTAGCGTAAGTTTAGTATAGGTCTAGGATAAATTCAGGACACACTTTGCTGGTTCTGTTCTGACATCTTACATCAAGGTCTGATGTTCTCTTGCAACCCTAGGCGAGGGTCACCTGAGATGTCAGATGTGAGGGGCACCCGAATTCTCGGGTCTGGATGATGTCAATGCCGATGAGCAGATACAGCGGCACCTAAGCCAGATGAGGTTACACAAGGACAACGGGATTTCCCTTGCCCTGCCTGACCCCGAATCTCTCTGGCTTGGGATGGTGGGGAAATAATTCGAGCGTTGGTTGCGGTGGTATTGCATCTGAAAATTGATTGTGAAATACATTAGAGGACACAAACAACAAGAAATACCTCTTGTCTACCTACATTTGATGCCAAGCTACCTACGTGATTCAAGTTGATATGGTAAGCCCAGTCTTGACAATGCATCTTGCTTTTGAAATTGACTCAGCAATGTGACAAGCAATCTACTCAAGTGTGGGGGAAAGAGTGAAAGGAAATCAACACCCAAATGTTGGTACAGTCAGTCTCAGTCACTGGCACTAAGGGACCTAGCTTCGCCAAGGAACTTTCCAAGGTCTCATCTCAGTTGAGGGTCCTTCTGCGATTAAGTTTGATATTAGCTTCACACGGGAGCTCTTTTAGCTGCCGCCTGCAGTTGCAGTCCCATCAGCACCTGCCCGCAATGCCAGCACATCACAGCGCAGCACGAGCTTCTAATGGAAGGTTACCCGGCCGCGGCAAGTATGGATTTGGAAGGCACTCCATGGACCAGCCAATCTTGTTTCCCAAACAGACTCAATGATGACCTCAATCACGGCGCTTGCCTTGATAGCCGCACAAGTACAGTTACATAGCACGTGCACAAGCGCGTTTAGTTGTTGGTTCTAGCAACCTCATTTCAACTTCAAACAAAATCATGCCGTTTCAAGATGACATCACGTTACATCCGAACGAACACGCCACTGCCTCAAGATTTCGACGATTTTTTCCTATGCATATGGCTTCAGCCTTCAGATGTGTACTACTCAGTAGCGAATTTCTACCAAGACGACAGGGGCTTCGCCCAGAGCTTCTTGACTGAACACAGCAAACATTGGCTCTCAACATCAGCGTTGATCGCTATATGGGATTTGATTCTCGTTCTGCTTGACTGGCCATGCCGTGGGCCAAGCAGTCCGATCTATATATTGAATCTAACATGGCGCGTCTCGTCGGCCGATGCCTAGTCTCCTAGTTTACCATGCTAATAACCATCTCGCCCAATCCTTCACATATTTCAAACACGTCCAGTGGGCTGTGGACAGCAACGCTTCCAGTCATAAAGCCACCTTGTGCACACTGCAGCAAGCTTTCATCAACTCGGAAAGTATAACTAATAGCTCACTGCGGATTGGTTGACAATCCTTCCCTTGAGTTCGCTACCGGGCTTGCTTGCCACCTAGCCTTCATGGATTGTGTCCATACACACCACCCTGCCAACGATTGAAGTCCCAAGATCACGGTTTACTATCAGTTCGCGCAACATGGGCAGTATCTGTACTAGTTTGCGAGTCCAGAATCATACCCACGCACCGCCGCCACCTTAAACCGGCATGCGCCATTGAACCAATTATAGCGCCAGTGGCCGCTTGGCTCTTCTACACTGAACATCGAGATTAGGCATCTCGCTTAACGAATGGCGCTTCAGCTTGCCATGGCTGATAGTTAGCATCACATTGGCGAATCAGATCACATTCTTGGAACCCAGCCAACGACGGCCAACACTAGGGTAAGCATGCAAGACCACGACAGGATTAGCCTGTATGATCAAAGGCGAGCTACTTGATTGTTGGTAGAGCACGACAAAGTCATCTTCGATCTCCAACGTTGGTCAATATCCTTACAGCTTAGCGATCAGGAACCCAATCTGTTTTCCAGCGGGAATCTTGAACATCAGAGCACGTCTGAGCATGCCTAAGGCTTGAGGGCCTATAACTGATGGCCTATAACTGATGGCCTGGAATGCTCAACACGCTGGGTAGCATTTGAATATGGCAAGATCCTGTCTCATGTACCAGCTAGTCACTCCAGTGTGCTTCCATTATCCCTCTCATGGCCACTCATGCATGTTAAGAGGCAGCCTGGATATCACCCATGGCTATACAGAGGTCCATACCAAAAGTCTTTGCCTAAGGTGACTGTGGCTTAGAGATCCACTTTTGATAAGATACCAGAGGTACATCTAGCGAAATTGCACTCACTAATTATAATCTAACTATAGCAGTAACAGTCAGTAATTCATTTTACTAAGCCCTCTAGACAGCCTGTAGATATAGGGCTGTTATAGGGCACTCCCTCTAGGACTCTCTTATCTCTTGTATACCTATGTACCTGACAGGGATTGGTAATTGTGGCGTAAGTTATCTTAGGCAAAGACTTTTGATACGGACCTCCGTACCATGGCCAGCCCGTTGCCGCCGGCAAAAAGCCATGTTCGCTGTCACATATTCTCCACTGTAAGACTGCCGGGAGTCTTAGGTGGTCCTTGTCACCATCAGTATTCGGGCTGTGGTCCAATGTGCACCCATCAGTCGCATCATCAAGTAATGGCTTAATGTCACACGCATCTCTTCGCCATCACGACACCATGGAAGCTCACTATGTGTGTTACACAAACATACAGGGATAGTGACAAACAGAGGACGGACCGATCTTTGTGGACCAATGCAACCGAAACGAACGCTTTGGGTCTGCACAATAAGTCTGCTCGATTTTCCAATCTCTAGGTACGTACTAATGTTTGTGCTGCTCAGATATCCCCTGTCTCTAGGATTCATGGCTTGGCATAAAGTTCAGGGAAGAAGACCCTGACGGTCCAGGTCCAGATCCAGGTCCAAGCACGGCCCAGGCGGCGGCACAAACACAGCGGATACGCAACTCCCGCAGGTCCTAAAAATCCAGTCGATAGGCCATATAAGATGCGACTAGTCACGACGAGTAAGGCCGACTATTGTCTGTCAGGCTGTTGTGCTGTTCCCCTCATTGCCCGGTCTCCACACAAACATACGCACAAGGCAAACGGGCATGGAGCATCCAATAGCATACGTAACTCATCATATCTCAGTTTCTGAAGGTCTGACCCTGGTTTCTGCACCACAGATACTATCAGTCGCATTGACGAAATGCAGACGGGACGGGAGACCTGGGTGAGCAACTTGTCTGTGGATTACGCTGCGGGGAAATGGCCGCAATTACTGACATGTCGAGCTACAAAATGCTTCAACGCTGGGCCATAGTTCTGCACTGCAACCCATACAAACGTGGGCAGGGAGCTATGTACATGCACAGGATGATAGCACAACACCGCGTAGCACAGTACGATACGGTACACTCAATGCACGGAAATCCGCCATTAGTTAACGCCAAGCCCCTCTTTAGTCTCTTTCGCTGTCTCGTCAACTGGGCCCTCCGGGGTAGTCATGGACAAAATTACATATGAGTACTTAGTCGCCTGCGAGTCCTTGGAAACCGATGGTGGTGTTACTGGCCGCGCCACCCCGGCAAAGCCCAAAATGAGTTGCTAGAGAACGGTTACGGAGTACGGCACATGGAAGAAAATAGGCAGTTGACCAGAGACCGGCAGTAGGATGCTGTGACCTCAGTTGGCCATACAGAACACCCCTGCGTGGTTTATGCAGAAACCACCTCCTGTTGGTACAGTACCACCACCGCTGATCCTGTAGTTCAGACCCGTTGCCGATTGGCGTTGATGCAGTACGGATTCTAGAAACGGAGGAGATCAAGAAATGGAGTGAGACCTTCACCCACCGTATTGGGATTGGGAGTGCCAAACGGAGGATTTACACAGCCAACTAGAGACAGTACCTGACGACAAGGCAACGATTAGTACCAATGGCTTGGAGCACAGATGCTATCCTCTCACCCGCCGCTTTGCTGCATGAAGTTTGATACGCAAATGGGAACTGCAGTGAGGGAAGAGAAATGAGGAAACCAGTCTGATGACGATGAAGGCAAGAGATCCAACTGAGGACCCTCAAGGCAGAGCCCAGATGACCATCCTAGAGCCAAACACCCCCGTCATGGAAGAGAACTAATGCTCATAAGAAGCCGGAGGTCCCGTCCCGCTCAATACTTGGAAGTGAGCACTGTTACTGCAACCAAGTCACTCGTTCGTTCATCTCAGCCCTACAAAACTACAGCCTGTCCCCCTTTCCAAAATTGCCATCGAGGCCAACATCATCTGCGTAGGAGGCAAATCTTTTACTTTGGAAGCAATTCTTGAGCTTTCACCTTTTTCCTGTCCCAATTTGTCCGGGGAATTCCACCAAATATCCCACCCAGCTCTGTCATTTGGAGCAACTTATTATTCACAGCCTCGCCAGCCACCGCAAGGCCAGATAAACTCGTCCACGAACCCAAATGGATCACCTAGAGGCATCTGGTCGAAATGGTGCTGCAATGCGACCAAACACCAACATGAAAGTCGGCGCCAGCTCGTCAGGACTTGTCGACCAAGCCGACCCACTGTGTGAACACAGTTCTGTTCACAATTGTGCGAACCTGAGTAAAGACGGAAGCGGGCTTTGCATCATGTGCAAGGCTTCGCAATGCGGTTAAGGAGACTTTTTGTCGACCTTGGCTGGCCATCGTGTAGATCCTCGGTGATGGTGAGCCATTCCTACAGGACCCAAGGTCTTGTGTTAATGCTCCGGATCGATCGAACAAGGCAACCTTCAGATGACATCTGGAGATAGGCTTGCAACCGACGCGACGGTTCGGATCATGCGGTATGGGAGACTGGTAGGGGTCTGCCTGCAGATACGCACACACACTCACGCCATCATGTAAGACATCCGTCTGTCTTGATGAAGAACCTAGCTAGACATGGCTGTGGTTCCCACGTGCTGGAGCGTAACATTGGCAGGGTTCATTGGAGAATCGGAAAGCATAATGTGGGAGGGGTGAGGCTGATGGGCTTGCTTGTAAGACAAGGCACAGACGTATGTATATGAACATGGGCCAGTGAGAAATCTCGACTTGACGACAGAGAGTGGATGGAATTGGGGTCATGTTTCCCCCCCCTTACATATCTAGCGAAGTCAGCATATAGTATATAGCAAGAGATAGTCTAACTACGATTTGCACGTCTACCACGGCGAAATCTACCTATCGACCCGTAATATGGCCGTGATGTTGAGGATATGAAGTGGTAGTGTAATGGATATCTATTAGTTTATTGTTTAGCCGCCGTGGCCAAGCTTGATGCCACTACGCCCGTTCTAAAGCCAACTAGGATCTCATTAAGCGCTGTCAATCGACCACTGAACATGATGCAAAGCTCCATATCCGCCTGTGCTAGTTGTAGGATCACGAGGCTAAGGGAGATAGCGAAATAACACGCAACCTTCACAGAGAGGGCCAAGAGGCTAGACGCTCCATGAGGTGACATGTGTGTTGTCTGAGTGGCTCTCTTATTCGTAGCTAAGAGAAAAATAATTGAGGATCGGCCATCAGTGATTGATACGATTCATGCCACACTCATCAGGGGGTCTGCAACTCGCTCCCTTGCCAAGCATGATGCTGTCCTATCCTGTCCTGTCCTGCACTGTACTATATAAGACCCAAGACGCGGAGATCGATGGATGAAACAGGTTAATAATAGCGGGATCCGAAATAGACAATATATACGACATGCATAACTATTCTCAAAAGGACCGTGGTGCTTACGCCGTAACGTACGTACAGTATGCATCTCGTAGCTTGGAAGCAAGTGCTATTATCCCCGTCCCATTCCCTCCCAGACCCAAACCGTCAATGTCGTGATTGGACTGAGAACGAGATACTGAGACTATTCGTGAGTCTAAGCATCATAAAGTTTATCGATCTTGTCCTGTACATATGAAAGTGGCTGAGCCAAAACAGGCGGGGTTTGCGAGACCGGGCTTGTCCGTTGAGACTCGAGAATATTATGATATGATATGATCTGACGTTTCTTACTGTTTCTTTGGTCACCAACTAACTAAGTAGTTAGTACATTATTATTCTCCATGTACTGTATCGTGTATGTGACTATCCAAAAAAGGGCAGTAATAAACTTGGCTACCCGCGGGATTTGGCCGGGGGGCGTATCCCGGCGGACCGTCTCTTGTAGGGCGTGGACCGGGCCGACAGTGAGAATTTGGCAGAGAATGAGATTCTGTCATTAGCATATTTATTAATGATTAATAATAGTTAGTTGGTTCATGTGCGTGGGTTGTTGAGTATCCAGTTCTAGTAAACTGCTCGCAGCTATTATACAGTGCCATAGCCCGTCATCTCTGTCTCACAGGAACAAAAGTTGAACTCCTTACTATATGTATTATATGATACATGTACATATATGCATCACAGGTAAGCTGATGACTGCGCCTTGAGCAAATGCCTTGCCTTGCGTCTTTACGTATTCCAAGCAGCCAAAACCTGCACATCACCAGATGCGGCTCAGAGAGATCGACATTGGAGTGACCTTTGACCTCCCTCACGACTCAAAGAGCGCATATGCAGGCCGCCAGAAGAGTGTGGGAATATTCCCAATAAGGCGAATGCCCGTCTTTTTAGCCCGTGTTGATCAGCTGTGCAGGCATGGCCAGTATAACAAGGACATACACAAAAGAAATGACAGGTCTCACACGCACACGGAGATGTAAGAAAACCGAAAACCTCGATCTCAAGTGACTGGGATACATACTTGGAACTTTAGGAGAGGCTTGGCAGGCTCATCATCGAGTCGTCAAGGCACGCACCCCAACGGCTCGGTCCCGAAGCTTTGGAGGCGATGTATGTACGATACCTAAGTTAGTTAACAGGAGGCTAATAAAGAGGAGAGAGGCAGAGAGAGGGTGTGAAGAGACGGGAGAAAAAGGGCCAATATTCTTATCCATTTGTGGATACCAATACAACTGCCTCTCAACTTCGGCGAACTTTTTGGGATCTTTTTTAGTTTAATTTCTTACTTTTTTTTTACCACGTGAGTAACGGTCTTGCATTTGTGGATATGTCTAGTTTTTTTCCAACTCTGGCTTGAGTCAAGTGCTTGTTCATTAGTCGCCGTTGGAGGAAAACGTCCTAATGAGGCGAAAAAGGTAATGTGTGTACTTGTTTCGATATGAGAATTGCAACTTGATCGCTAACGGGTGTGGTTACAAGCATCTAATGTTCAAGGGACGAGAGTCATGCCTCACACCAAAAGGCAATGCAATGCAGAGAGTGAGAGACTGCTAGTTAGTTAGTGGACTGCATACATATGCAGACATCTACAGATGACATACTACAGTATGGTACATACCTATCATACTGTATCAAAGCCTCAATCTCATTGGAGTCGATGACATTTGCATGAGTCTTTGCAGGGAACATGGCAGAAATAGCTAACATCTATCACCTGCACCATGCATACTTACACTATCGAGTGACTCAAGTCAGTGGAGGCCAAGAGAATAACTACAGCTGGCCAAGACGGGGCACTCATACCCACATAACCGGTTATGCGATTAGTATTATATATTTTTTTATATAATTAGCTATATAAATAAGGCCATATAAACTACTTTAATTAAATCTATATAACTAGAAGACTATTAATTAATTAATTTTTTTATTATATTTATATTATTAATAAAGTAATTATTAACTTTTTATTTTATAATTTAATTTCTTTTATATAATAATTACTTAATTAAGTAATATTAAGTCTTTAGTTTTTATTATTATTATTTAATTAATAAAATAATAACTTAATAATATTTTTCTTTTAAAAATAATATATTTATTATAAAAAGTCTTTTTTATAAATATTAATAAATAAATAAAAAACTTAAAGATATATTTTTATAATAAAATATATAATTTATATAGTAAATAAAAAACTATTTATATTAAAAAGTTAAAATATCCTTATAATAATATATAAAATATAGCTAATTAAAGTCTTAAATAAGAAAATAATATAATAAAATAGTTATTTTTTAATATAATATAATATAAAATATTATATATTATATTAAAAAAATATAATAACTTTAATAATAAGTCTTAAGATTATATAACTATTATTATAAACTTTATAATTTAATTAACCCTAGTTTAATATACTACTTCTTTATTAATATTACTTTATTTACAGCCCTTATATATAAGGTTAATTAGTTATATGCCCTAGTATATGCAATTAATTAATAGATTTATTATTAACTTTAGGTTAATTTGGCTTTTATTAATTAACTTATATAAAAGTTAACCTAATTCCTTTAAACCTTTAGTCTTAAAACCTGCTATTACCTTGCCTTTATCCTTAATTTTATATAACTAGGAGGATATAGTATATATATTTAGCCTTAATAATTATATTACTAAGCCACTTTTTATATAAAGCTAAGCCTATTAAGGCAGTTAAAAAAGCTATTTTTTTTATATTAAGGTATAAGCCTTTCTTAATAGCCTTTTCTAGCTTTTTTAATTTTAATAGCTTTTAAGCTAATTAAACTAAATAAACTAAATAACCTAGGCTAGTCTAGTCTATATAATTAATTAAGTTAATTAAAATATAGTTAAAAATAGCTATCTTAATTAGGCTAGATAGGCTTTTTAATAAGAAGTTCTTTATAATAACTATAGCTATTATATAAATCTTATAGTAATCTTTACTATTAGCCTATCTTAATATTAATTTAATTGCTATAATAAGGTTATAATTAGTTATATAATAGCCTTAATTAGGTTTTAGGCTTTTATATAGTATTATATTAGTAGCTATAATTAATATTAATAACTATAATTAATAGGTTAGGGAATATATTTATAAGTTTATACTTAATCTCTTAGTTAATTAGGGTTTAACTGACCTTTAAGTAGAAGTATAATAAACTTAGTCTGGTATTTTTTTAGCTAGGGTAAAGGAAAAAGGCTAATATAACTGCTAAGAAGTAAGTAATATTAATACTGCTTAGTTAAGGCAGTAATTATACTATTAAGGCAGATAAACCTTATATAATTCTGACTTTTAAGATATAGGCCTACTATAGGGGCCTTTTTATTTAAGTATTTATATAAAAAGTTAAAAGCTTAATAGCCTTATTAGGCTAATAGTAAAGAAAAAAAAATAATATATAATATTATTTTTATTTAGTAAGCTTAATAAAAGGCCAGTTTTACTAAGTAAATTAAATATATTAAAAATAATACTATTATTATAATATTATTTAATAAAATTAATATTAAAATCTAGTAATTTTTTTTATATCTTAATAAGAATATAATATTAATAAGCTTTATTAAATAGTATAAGTAATACTATATAATAATTTAAATAATTTTATTACTTTAATAAGTAAAAAAATAAAAGTAAAAATTAATTTAAGTCTTTTTATTTTTTAAATTATAATAAAGAAAATTAATTTAATTAATATTTTTATAATAAGTCTTTAAGCTTATAATAATAAAAAAACTATAATTAATTAAAATAAAATAACTAACCTTAAAATAATTAATTATTATAATTATATATAAATACTAAAAAAAATAATAATAAATATAATAAGTAATAATATAATAATAATTATAATTAATACTTTTATTTATAAAATAATAACTTTTAATAAAAGGAAATTAAAAATAAAAAAAAAGTTTATTAAAAATATAAATATCTTATTATTAAAAAGAAAAATAAATTTAAGGTAAATAAAGCTAAGATTAATAGTAATAGTAAAAGTATATACTTATTATAATTTATATCTTTTAAAGAGATATATTTTATATATATAATAAATAATATATTTTAATATAATATTTAAAAGGCATTAATTTATAATACTTATTAGTAATCTTTTCTCTTTAAAGCTATACTTTAAAAATATAGCCTTATTAAAATATATATTTAATTATCTTAATTATTTAATAAGTAAATACTAGCTAAATCTAAGTGCTATATATATTATTATAAGGACTTCTAGTTATAAAATAAGCTTTATTAATACCTTAAGACTAATTATATATTTTAAATAAGCCTTATATATTAATTAAAAATTGCTTTTTAAGTTAATAAGATTATAGTTATATTTATAAATAAAATAAAGGCATATATTTACTACTAATTATAAGTCTATAAGGTAAATAAAAATTATATATATTTTAAATTTAATATTATAAACTCTTTAAAAAGAGAAATAGTTTTTATTTATATTAATATAGGCTATAAGAAACTTATTATTTCTAAAAAGTAGCTTTAAACTTTTAATTATATTATTAAGTATAAGGCATTAGTTTTTATTTAAAAAGTTTATAATAAAGTAAAAAAGCCTTATATTAAATAAATAACCTTTATCTTTTATATTAATAGTTTAAATAAAAATAAAGTAAATACTAAATTTATAAAGTATACCTATAAAGTATAAATTTAAAATAAAATACTATTATTTTCCTTAAAAGTATTACTTAAAAATAAATAAATAGCTTCTTATAGTATTAATATTATAATAATAAAAAAGTATTTTTATTATATAACCTTTAAAGATTTTTATATTTTCTTTATTATTTTATAGCTTTTATAAAAAGTTAATTATTATATTATTATTATTTATTTTATTATAATACTTACTAGATAAATATACTTAGTTTTTATTATATAAAAAGAAATACCTAAAGAAAGAATATTTATATTTAATAGCTATATTACTAAAGCCTTTAATATACTTATTAGCTTAAATATAATTATTAATATAGTAATTGTTAATAATTTTAATAAAAATATTACCTTTTAAAAAAAGTAAAAGCTAGGAAATATTAAAAATTATAAGAAAAATTAAATATACTTTTTTAATATATAAAAAGCTATTATATTTACCTTATTAATAATAATAAAAATAGTATTAATAAAAATAAATAAAGCTACTATAAAGGTAATAAATATAGTTAATATCTTTTTAGATATTAATTTTACTTTAAAGATTATTATAATAATAGCTAAAAAGATTATTTCCTAGGCTATAAATAATTACCTTTTTATTATTTTAAAAATAAATATATATTATATTACTATAAACCTAATATAAGATATAAAAAGTATTATTTTTAAAGATATTAAAGAGTTAGATTTACTATATAAATAGTAAAAAAAAAATAAAAAAAATAATTACTATTTAAAGTTAAACAGCTTTTTATTAATTTTAAAAAGCTATAGTTATTTATTAAGTAAGCTTTTTTTTTATTAAAAAGGTAAAGTTAGTAAAAAAAAAGCAATTTTAAAAGCATTAAAAGTCTTATATTAAATATATATATAATAATAGCTTAATCTCTTTAAGATTATAACTTAAAATAGAATTTATATTTATAATAATAGATTTAGCTTTATAAGTTAAATATAAAATCTATATATTAAATATATTTTTTATAAATTAACTTTAAATTAATTTATATATTTAAAGATAAGCTTATAATTATATCTCTTATAGATAATTAATATAAATAAAAAATTACTTAAATATTATATACTTATAGGCTTAAAGATTATAACCTTATTAACTAAATTTTTAATAAACTTTATAATTAAAATTAAATAAAATAAGTTATAAAGCCTATACTTTTTACTGCTTTTATTTTTATAATTTAGAGAATTATTAATAATAAGTCTAAAGATAGAGCTATAATTAATTTAAAAGCTTTAAATAAAGTAATAATTCTTAATAGCTATTTATTACTTAAATAAAAAGATATTATTACTATACTAAAAGAGGTAATATATATCTTAGTAATTAATATATTATTATTTTTCTTTTAATTTAAAGTAATATTAAAGTATTAAAATAAATTTATAATTATAAGTTATAAAAGCTTAAAGAGATTTATAATTATTTTAA
Source organism: Fusarium sacchari (assembly GCA_017165645.1). Lineage (NCBI taxonomy): Eukaryota > Fungi > Ascomycota > Sordariomycetes > Hypocreales > Nectriaceae > Fusarium > Fusarium sacchari. The sequence goes on from JADANP010000012.1 coordinate 836,704, forward strand.
TAGGCTTTTATAACTTATTTAATATAATTAATAAGCCAGTGACCTAGATAAGCAAGTAATCTAAAAATCCCTTACTTTATAACATTTCTATTTAATTAAATAATTATTAATAACTTAATATATTATAGCCTTTAAATAAAGCTAGAATACTTCTTGCCTTTTAGGCCCTTTAAAATAACCTAAAATTAAATATATAATAAGTAATAATTAAATATAAGGTTTATTACTATACTTTATAATACTATTAAAATAGTATTTAATTATAATATAATTCTATCTTAAACTTATAAAAACTATTTAATTTAAAGAAATAAATAATAATTTAATTTATTTTTAACCTAGATTTATAAGGATTTCCCTTATAATTATATTTTATAGAAAAAATAGCTAATTCCTTACTAGCTAATTATAATATATTACCTATTAATAAGTATTAGGCTTATAACTTTATAAAGTAATAATTAAAGCTAAAAATATATTTATTTTAAAGATATAACTATTAAAAAGCTAAATATAAAGATTTAATTATTATTTATATTTAGTTTAAGCTTATATAAAATATAATTATAAAGTATAATATTTAATTAAATAATATTTAAAACTTTAATAAAATTAACTTTATAATAAGCCTTATTATAACTAGAATAGCTATTATAAGTTTAAAAATATAAAAAAGGCTAAAATTAATATAGCCTAGAAACTAAAAATAAATTATTATAATTTAAGTAATTAATATAAAAAGTTAAGTAATTATACTATTTATTATTAATATAGGCTAATATTACCTTATTAATTAATATTAAAAATATAACCTTTTATTAAATTAAGTTATTATAATAAGCTAAAATAGGTAAATAAATAATAAGCTAGGTTTTAAGTAATTAAAATACTTTAATTAATTTATAATTAATTAATTAATTAATTATTATTATCTTTTAATTCTTAATAATTATAAAAGCTATTATTTAGCTAATTTTAAGAGATATTATAAGGAAAATAAGATTATTATACTTTATATATTTACTTATATATTTTACTTACTTTAGTCTTTTAATATTAAGTATTTTAAGCTATTAAAAAAGGCTTATAGCTAAGAAATAAAGTATTTAATTAAATATTTTATAACTTATATTTTTAAAATTAAGTTTTTTTTTACCTTTTATATTATATTTAAAGCTATTTTTATAAAAAGTAATATCTAAAAAGGTTTTAAAGAAATTAAATTTATTTTTTTTAACTTAGAAATTATAATCTTAAAGCTTAATATATAGCTATAGACCTTAATATCTCTTAAAAAGGCTATTTAACTATTAATATTATAGGCTTTAAAGACTTTAAAGATAATAATAAAGGCCTAATTTTAATTTAAATACCTTAAAAGGTAAATTAAAAGGTATTATAATAGCTTCTTAAAGTCTATTATTAAAACTTTAAAGTTAACTATTAAAATAATAAAAATAGTTATATATAAAGTTATTTTATTAAAAGCTAAGCTTTATAATCTTTAAAATATAAATAAAATATTAAGCTACTATTATAAAATAAAAAAAACTAAATTATAAAAAAAAAAGATTATAATTATATAAAAAGTATTATAAATAATTAATTAAATAGATATTAATATATAGGTAGTAATTAAATTATTAAAAAATAGTAATTAAAAAAGGTTAAAGTAATTAAGTAATTAGTATTATAGTATATATAATAAAGGTAGTTATAATATAAGGACTTATTAAGTAGCTTTTAAGTAATTTAAAGAGGAATTTAATAAATAAAAGCTAGTATTTTTAAACTATAGTTTAAGCTTTTAAGCTATAGGTTAAAAAGGTTAAGGAAAATAGGTTACTTGCTTATTTAGGTTACTTACTTATTAATTATATTATATATATTTAATATTATATAAATAGGCTTTTATATTTATATTAAAGCTTTTATTATACTTTTATTAATAATATTATTATTTTCTTAAAATTTATTATAAAATATACTTAATACTTAAATATACTATTGAAATTATTTATTTTTAAAAAACTTATTTATCTCTTTAATAAAAAGCTAAATTAATTATTTAAGTATTTAAATATTAGAATTTTATATTAATACTTTTAGTCTCTTTATAATAATAAAAAAAGTTATAGCCTTTATTAAACTTAAGTTTTTATAATAACTTATTACTTTTAAGTAATATATTAAAGTAATTAAATATATTTAATATCTTATTTTATATTATATTAAGATTATTAAGCCTTTATAAAAGTATAAAGTTATATTATTAATAAAGGAAAAAAAAATAAAAAAAATAATTAATAGTAATAAAAAAAAATTATATATTAAGTTAATATATTATAATTTTACTTTAATAAAAAAAATTACCTTTAAATAATTTAAAAGTAAATTACCTTTAGCTAAAAATTAATTTATTTTAATTTTAAGAAATATCTTTTTTTTAATTAAATATTAATATTTAAAAAGGATTTAAAGCAGTTCTTTATTATATAAAAGATAGATATATCTAGAAAAAAAGCTTAAATTTTATTTAATATTATTATATTTATTTATTTTATTAGCTAAGTTCTATTTAATACTAAAACTTAATATAAACTAATAAAGCTAAAGATAATAATATATATTTAGGTAATAAAAAGACTTAAGGTATATATTAAATTATTTAAAAGATTATTTATTATATTTATAAATTACTTAATAATAAAGTAAATTATAAACAAAACTACTTTAAAAATAACTAGTATTAATAAAGCTAAATATTAGCTTATTAATACTTTAGTTTATTTATTTAAATATAATTTATATATATTTTATATTTTTAAAAAGAAAAACTTTATCTCTAATACTTTTAATTACCTTAAAGCTTTAAAGACTAATAAAAATATTAAAAGACTTTATTTTAATTATATTATATTTAATAATATATATATTAAAGTAAAATTATTAATATCTTAAAAAATAAAAAATAAGTTTATATAAAGATATATTAATAATATAAAGTATTTACTTATTTTTAAAATAATTCTTAAAATAGAAAATAAGCTAGTTAATATTAATTAGCTATATAATAAAGATATTATTTTTACTTTAAAGTATAATATACCTTTTACTTTAAAAAATAAATTATTATATTATAAGTAAATTAATAGATATTTTTAACTTTATATTTTATATTTTATAATTAATAAAATCCTAAAAATAATATATAATAATTAATTCTCTATTTATATTAATAGTATATTAATATTTAGCTAGTCTTTATAATTATAAATTAATTATATACTATATAATATAATTTCTATTTTTACCTTTTTTTATTAATATTATAACTTTAAATTATTAACTTTTAATAACTTACCTAAACCTATATAAAACTTAATATATTTTCTTTCTATAGATTTTATAATATATTATTTCCCTTATTTTTATATTTTTATAATTTAAGATTATAATAAGCCTGGTATTTATAGTAACTTGGTTTTTTTTAATACTTTCTTAGCTTACTACTTAATAGTCTTAAATTACTTACTATATAAACTGCCTAGTTAAATAGCCTTAATAAATACTAGCTAATTATAATTTAAAGCTATTTCTTTAAGTAATTTATTTTTAAGCTTATTAAGCTTTTTTATTTTAAGCTTATAAAACTTTTTACTAATTACTAGGTAATAAGGCTATATAATCTTAAGGATTTTATAATTAAAGGCTATTAGCTTAATATAGCTAGTATTATTTATATACTTTTAAATTAATTTAATTTTTATAACTATATTATAAAGATTAATATAATTATTTTAATTAATAAATAAATTAATTAAAAGAATTATATTAAGATTTTTAATTAAATAAGCCTTATTAGAATTAAATTATAGGCTTTTTCTAAGTATTATAATAAGGTAATTATAGTATTATTAGTAATTATAATTAGAAGTTAAATAACTTACTTTATATTAAATAATTAAAGTATAGTATATTATAAGGGTTTATATAAAACCTTTAAAGTAGGGTTATAAAAAAAAGATTTTAGCTAGCTAAAAAGTAAATAAGGCTTTTTAATTAAATTAAATATATTTAGGTTTAGGCTATAATTAAGGTAATTAACTTAATAATATTAACTTAATAAAATTTTATTACTTAAGAGATAAGAAATATTTAAATTATAATAGACTTTAGAGATATTTAAATACCTTTTAAGGCTAATATATAAACTTAAAAAAAAATTAATATTACTTTAATATAAAGAGAATAATAAAGGAATTATTAAGATTATTAATTTATAACTTTATAATAAGAACTTATAAGTATATTTATAAATATAAAATATATTATTTAAAATAAATAAACTATTAATAAAGAATTAGAAATTATATATTAATTTATCTTTTTATTATACTTATATATATTATTATAATTAGTTTTATTATTAATTTTCCTTTAGTTTTTTTTATTAAAAATCCTTAAGTAATTTTAAATTTAATTTTTATAATTAGCTTATAATAATTACTTATATAATAAGTAAATAATATCTTTTTATATTTAATTACTTTATATATATAATTAAAAATTAGGTAATTATATTATTAAGATAATTACTTTTTATTAATTAAAGTATTTTAAAAGTGATTATTTTTAATTATAATAAAAAGTTTATTTTTATATTTTAATAAAAACTATAAAACGTATTTAATTATAAGTTTATTATAATTACTATATATTATCTTAAAGTAAATAGCTTATTAAAATAAAGAAATTAAATAGTAAAAATTACTTTATATTTTTATTATATTAAATATCTTTTTTTTAATTAGTTTTACATACTTTTAGCACTTTAATAAAACCTTAATAGTACTTATAATATAAAAATAAAAATAAATATATATAAGTTTATTTATAGCTTTAAGTTAATAAGTACTTTTAATATTATTATATTTATAAAAAATATTATAAATCTCCTTTATTTTTAAGAAATTATTTATAAAAAAGTATACTTAATAATAAATTTTATTATAATAAAGAAAAAGTATTAATATAATAAGAAATATTACCTTATTACCTTAAAGTAAAAAGACTATATATATTTATAATTTTATAATAAATATTATCTTTTTAGTAAATCTTTTAAAAAGTAATTATAATAAAAAACTAGTTTTTTTTTATTAAGTAAATTATTAATAATTTAGCCTATAAACTAGAGATTTTAAAGTAGTAAAAAATATACTTAGTAATTTTTATAAAGTATTTTATTTTAGCTTATATTAGTAATTATATTAATAAGTAACCTGGCCTTATAAAAAGTAAGCTAGGAAATAAGAATTACTATAAAGTTAACTTTATTATTAAATAGAAAATATAATAATAAAAAAGAAATACTATATCTTTTAAAGAGTTTATTATAAAATAAAAAGGCTAAGGTTTTAAATATAATTAATAAATAAAGACTATTAATATAAATAAGAAATTAATAAAATTATTTTATAAGAAATATTTAAAGCAGTTTAATAATAAATAACTATAAAAAAGTAATTAAAAAAATAGATTTTAATAAAGCTTAATTAAATAAATTAATTAACTATAAAATTATATACTTTAAAGGTAATAGGTAAAGCTAAAATAGCTAGAAAGATCTTTTTAAGGCTAGCTATATATATATAAAATGCCTAATTAGTAAATATATTAAGATTATAGTTATTTTAGACTTTAATATTAACTTAATAATACTAAGGTTTACCTTTTAAATTAAAACTTTATATTTCTTTAAATATAATTACCTTATTATAAAGTAATTTTATATTATTTTTATAAAAATAAATAAAATTTTTAATATTATTTTAATTTTTAATATTATAAATATAATTATTAATCTATTATTAAAAATAATATTATATATATAACTTATTAAAAGCTTAATAATAAAGATATTTTTATTATAAAAAAAATTATTTTTATTAATATTAAATAATATTAAATTAAAATTTATTTATTATAAAATATAAATATATTATTTATTAACTTTAATTTTATAAATTATATTTTTTAAATAAAATAAGATTTTATTAATAAATAAAACTAATTTTTTTTATTAGCTTAATAAGGCTATTAAGCTTTTAACTTTTTATATAAATACTTAAATAATAAGGCCCTTATAGTAAGCCTATATCTTAAAAGTTAAAATTATATAAGGTTTATTTGCCTTAATAATATAATTACTACTTTAATTAAGTAATATTAATACTGCCTGCAGGTTCTTTAATAGCTATATTAGCCTTTTTCCTTTATTTTAACTAAAAAGATTTTAAATTAACCTTTTTAATATACTAGGCTAAGTTTATTATAAAGTATATTCTTTAACCTAATTTTCTATACCTATTAATTATAGCTATTAATATTAGTTATAGCTATTAATATTAATTATAGCTATTAATATTAATTATAGCTATTAATATTAATTATAGCTATTAATATTAATTATAGCTATTAATATAATATTAGAAAATAGCCTATAGCTATATAATTATAATTACTATATAACTAGCTATAACCTTAATATAGCTATTAGGCCTGCCTTAAATATAGCTAATAAAAATAAATTAAAAAAATTTATATAATAATAATTACTATTAAAAAAAACTTATTATTAAAGTATTAATTTAACTTAATTAAAATAATAATCTTTAATTATATATTAATTAGGTTAATTAATTATATAATTTATAGGCCTTATTTTAATATAATTAATCTAGGCTAGGTTTATTATAAACTATTAGATTTAAAAGACTTAAAAAAGCCTTAAAGAAAGGTTATTTCCTTTAATTAAATAAGATAGCCTTTCTTACTGCCTTTATAGGCTTAAATATATATAAAAAGTAAGTTTTTAATATAGCTAAAAGAGTAATTATAGTAAAGAGGGTATTGCTTTTAATATAAAGATAAAGGCAAGGTAATAGTAAGGTTTAAAGGTTTAAAGAAATTAAATTAACTTTATTATTTTATATAAGTTAATTAGGAAAAGCTAAATTAACTTAAAGTTAATAATAAATTTACTAATTAATTATATATATTAAGGTATATAATTAATTAACCTTATATTTAAAAGCAGATAAAGTAATATTAGTAAAAAAGTAATATATTAAATTAAAGATAAATAAAACTATATAACTACTTTATTTTAATATTTTAAATTATAAAGCTTTAAAGTTATTATTTTATTAAAAAAAATTTTAATTATAATTAATTATATTTATTTATTTAAAGTTAATTAAATTTATTAAATTATATTTTAAAATACTTATAATTAACTATATTTATAAAACTAATAAATATAAAATATTTTTTTTAATATAATTAGTATTAATACTATAAAAAAGACTTTTTATATTATTTTTTATATATTTTAATAATAAAAAAAAGATAACTTTACTTAAATTTTTAAAGTATTATAAGATTTATATTATATTAATAAATTATTACTTTACTTATATAAATAACTTTATAAAAAATAAAAAAAATAATAAAAACAAATAATATAAAATAAATTTTATAGTAATTAATATAAATTTATAGCCTTAAAATTATATATTATGTATAATAAAAAATTAAAAGCCTTTTTACTTTAATATATTTATTTATATTTAAAAAAAGTAAATTATTTACTTTTAATTTAATTAAACCCTTATAAAAAGAAGTTTATAAAGATATTTATAGATAAATATTTATATTTAAATTAATTTATTATATTTTAAGTAAAAGATATATATTTTTTATTTAAATTTTATATAAAAAGCTTTAAAGTTAATTTATTTAAGGCTTTTTAAATTATTAAGCTAATACTTATAAACTAATTAATTAAACTTAAGTCTATATAAGCTTTAAAATAAATAATAAAACTTACTTAATATTAATATATATTAATAAAAACTATATATAATTAAGTTTATAGTTAAATATTATATAAAATATTAATTAAAATAAATATATAATAAAAATAAATAAATAAAAAATCTCTTTTAATATATTAAAAGGTTTATAAAAATTATAAATATATCTTATATTTATATATTTATAGTATTAATATAAAAAAACCTATTTTTATTAATAAGTTGTTTCTATTTATATTAATATCTTTAATAAATTAAAATACTATTACTTATATTTAAATCTTATAAAATTAATAAATATTTTTTTTAAGTTTATATATTAGCCCTAAAAGGTATTTAAGTATTTTTAAAGTTTATTATAATTTAAATATTTCTTATTTTTTAAATAATAAAGCTTTTTTAAATTAATATTATTAAGTTAATTACCTTAATTATAGCTTAAATTTAAATATATTTAATTTAGCTAAAAAGCCTTGCTTTTTAACTAGCTAAAATTTTCTTTTTATAATCTTACTTTAAAGATATACTTCAATTATTTAATATATAATAAGTTATTTAGCCTAATTTCTCTTTTAATTATAATTACTAATACTAATATAGCTATATTATTATAATATTTATTATTAAAAAAAACTTATAAAAATTTAATTTTAATAAGCCTTATTTAATAAAAAACTATAATATAATTATAATAAGCTTTATATTTTAATAATTAAAATTAAATTATATTAAAAGATTAAAAATAATAATAATTATATTAAGCTAGCTCTTTTTAGCTATAAAATCCTCTAGCTTATATAGCTATATTTTAATAACCTTTAAATTAATATAAGCTATTTTAATAATAAAATATAAAGCCTTTAGACTTTTAAATAAGCTTTTAATAAAAGGTAATTATAATAAAGGTAAAAGATATTTTTTAAGGTCTTTTATTTACCTAGTTTATATAATAAATAGCTTTAAGATATTAAAAAGCAGTTAATAAAGATATTACTTATATTAAAAAAGATAGAAAATATATAATATAAAATTTAAAATAAAAAAAAATAATTATAAAATTTAAAAGAAAAATATATTAAGTTTTATATAAATTTAAATAAATTATTAAAAGTTAATAACTTAAAGTTATAATATTAATAAAAAAAAGTAAAAATAAAAATTATATAATATAATATATAACTAGTTTATAATTATAAAAATTAACTAAATATTAATATATTATTAATATAAATAAAAATTAATAAATATTTTTTTTAAAGTTTATATATTAGCCTTAAAAGGTATTTAAGTATCTTTAAAATCTATTATAATTTAAATATTTCTTATTTTCTAGGTAATAAAGCTTTATTAAGTTAATATTATTAAGTTAGCTGCCTTAATTATTACCTAAACCTAAATATATTTAATTTAGCTAAAAAGCCTTGCTTTTTAGCTAGTTAAAATCTTCCTTTTATAACTACTTAAAAGGATATTATACTTTAATTATTTAATATATTTTAATAATAAATTATCTAGCCTGACTTTTAATTATAAATACTAATAATAATATAGCTATATCATTATAATATCTATTAAAAAAAGCCTATAATTTAATCTTTATAAGCCTTATTTAAAAGAAAGCTATAATATAAAAGATAAAATTAATTAAGCTATTAATAAAAAGGCTATAATAAGCTATATAATAAAGTAATAAAAATTATATATATATAAAAAGATATAAATAAAATTAATTATATTAGGCTAATAGCCTTTAGTTATAAAATTTTCTTATTTATATAATCTTTTTATAAATAAACTCCTTTTATTAGAAAAGAGCTAATATTTATTAATACTTTTTATAATAATATATATAATAAGTAATTTAAGGCTATTTAATTATAGGCTAAGAGGATATTAAAGAGAATTAAGTTACTATAAAAATAATAAAAATAATATATTATAAAATTTAAAATAAAAAAAAGATAATTATAGGCTTTAAAGGGAAAATATATTAAGTTTTATATAGGTTTAGGCAGGTTATTAAAAGTTAATAATTATTAATAAAAAAAATAAAAATAAAAATTATATTATATAATATATAATTAGTTTATAATTATAAAGACTAGCTAAATATTAATATATTATTAATATAAATAGGGGTTAATAAATATTATATTACTTTTAATATTATAAAAAAAGTTATAATAAAAAGTTAATAAAATACCTTAAAAATATATTAAAAAGAAATATAATTATAAAAATATTATATTATATAGCTTTAACTTAGTAATAACTAATAAATAAAATTTAAGTATTTTAATAAGTTATAAAAGTATTAATAGTAAAGTCTTTAATTAAATTAAAATCTTAATAAACTTAATTAATAAAATTACCTTTAAGCTATAATATTTTAAATAACTTTAATTATAATAAATATATTACTTAATTAGTTAAAAAGCTTTAAAAAGCCTAATTAAGTTTATAAGTCTTTTATAACTTTAATCTTTTCTTTTTTATTTATTTTTTAAAGTTATATTAATAATTATAAAATTATTAATAAATTAAATAAGCCTTTATTATTAATAAGTTCTTTACTTTAATTATTTTATTAAATTAATAATATTAACTTTAATTATAATTAAAATAGTAAATATACTTAATATATAACTAGTAATTATTAATTAATAGTATATATAGACCTTTCTAGTTAATTATAATTATAACTAAATAGTCTTTAATATAAAAATTAAATTTTTAAAAAGAAATATAATCTATAAGGCTAAAAAGGCAATTAAATAAAAAGCCAGGTAAGTATTAATAATTAGCTATAGTTAGTAAATAGTAAAAATATTATATATATATTAAATAAGTTTATATTTTTTATTATAATAATAAATATAATATTATAAATAAAGCTACTTTAAGCTTTTTATTGTCTTTAAAAACCTATATATATTATATATATAAAGTATTAAAAATCTTATAAAATATAATTTAATTAATAGCCTTTTAATATTTTTTTTATTAATTATACCTATAAAAAAGTTATTAAACTGCCTTTAAAGTATTTTATATATAAATATTAATAATATTAAGAAAAAAGGTAAATAAGACTTTTTATTAAGTATTATAATAACTTTAAATTAAAAAATTAAATATTAAAAAAAATATATAATTAAATTAAAGCTAATACTAAAAGTTATAATAATATTAAAAATTAAAAATAAAGGCTTTTTAATATAAAAGGCCTTAATTATATATAATAATAAAAATCTTTAAATAATATATAAATAAAAATAAATTAAGATAATAATATAATTCTTTTAATAAGATTACTAAATAATTAATTAAATTAATACTAAAAAAATAAATAAATAATAATTAATTAAAAATTATAAATAAATAAAATAAATTTTAATATATTTAATAATATATTTATTATCACTTTATTAAAATTACTCTTAATATTACTATTTATTGCCTTTTATAGTATTAATTATTATTTTATAAAAGGAATATATTTAATTAAGTAAATTTTATTTGATTAATTATAGCTTTTTTTTATCTATTAAAGGCTTTAATTTTTAAATATAAACTCTATTTTATATAAAGAATTTTTTATTTTATATAATTAACTTTAATAGAATTTTCTAAGTAATTTTATTATATATACACTTTAAATATTACTTATAAAAAGCCTACTTATAAGTTAATAAGGATTATAATTATAAAATTAATAATACTTATAATTTAAAAGCTATATTTATTTTTTAAATTAATAATTTAAAGATTTATTACTTTTAAAATATTAATATATTATTATTTAATTTTTAAAAATAGAATTTTAAATTAATATTACCTTTAAATAATATTAAAATTAAGGCTTAAGTAATAAAGTATTTTATATTTAAAAATAATTAAATTAAGTAATTAATAATTTATCTAATAATTATAGCTAATTATAAATACTTTTATTACTAGCTTTTATATTTATTTTTTAATTAAAAAAGTTATATTTTTAATAAAATCTATAATTTTATTATAATTAAATTTAAAATTATAGCTAGGCAAAGGTATTTTTTATATATTTAATTAATTAATTTTAATAGTAATTATTAGTTATAAGTTATTTAAGCCTTAGTTTAATATACTGCTTTTTTACTAATATTACTTTATCTGCCCTTATAGGCAAGGTTAATTAGTTATATGCCCTAGTATATATAATTAATTAATATAGATTTATTATTAACTTTAGGTTAATTTGGCTTTTACTAATTAATTTATATAAAAGTTAACCTAATTCCTTTAAACCTTTAATCCCAGAACCCTGCTATTACCCTGCCTTTATCTCTTTACTCTTATAGTCTCAGACTATAACCAGCCTATTATATTAGAAGCAGCACCCCCTTTACTATAATAACCCTTTTAGCTATATTAAAAAGCCACTTTTTATATATATTTAAGCCTATAAAGGCAGTAAGGAAGGCTGCCTTATTTAACTAAAGGAAATAACCTTTCCTTAAGGCTTTCTCTAGGTCTCTTAAACCTAATAGCTCTTTATAGACCTAATTTAAATTAATTATATTAAAAAAGGGCTAATAAATTATATAACTAATTAACTTAATTAATATATAATTAAAGATTATTATTTTAATTAAATTAAATTAATACTTTAATAATAAGTTTTTCTTAATAGTAATTACTATTATATAAATTTCTTTTAGTTTATATTTATTAGCTTTATTTAAAGCAGGCCTAATAGCTATATTAAGGTTATAGCTAGTTATATAGTAGTTATAATTATATAACTATAGGCTATTTTATATAGCAGGTATTATACCAGTGGCTATAATTAATATTAATAGCTATAACTAATAGGAAAAGTTAGGTCAGGGAATGTACTTAAGTGTAATAAACTTGGCCTGGTTAAACAGGTCAATTTAAGATCTTTTTAGCTAGGGTAAAGGAAGAAGGCTAATATAGCTGCTAAGAAGTAAACCTATAGGCAGTATTAATACTGCTTAGTTAAGGTAGTAATTGCATTACTAAGGCAGATAAACCTTATATAATTCTAACTTTAGAGATATAGGCCTATTATAAGGGCCTTATTATTTAAGTATTTATATAAAAAGTTAGAAGCTTAATAGCCTTATTAGGCTAATAATAAAAAAAAAAATAAGTTATTTAAGTTTAATATTTTAATTATAATTAAAGTTAATATTATTAATTTATTAAAATAATTAAAATAAAAAACTTATAAATAACTAAAGTTTAATAGTTTTTTAATAATTTTATAATTATTAAAATAAAAATCTTTAAAAAATAAATAAATTAAAAAAAGTTAAAGTTATAAAAGATTTATAAATTTAATTAGGCTTTTTAAAGCTTTTTAGCTAATTAAATAATATATTTATTATAATTAAAGTTATTTAAAATACTATAGCCTAAAGGTAATTTTATTAATTAAGTTTATTAAGATTTTAGTTTAATTAAAGACTTTACTATTAATACTTTTATAGCTTATTAAAATACCTAAATTTTATTTATTAATTATTATTAAATTAAAGCTATATAATATTTATTATTAATTAGTAATAAATTTATATAAAAAAGCTTATTTTTTTATTTTATATTAATTATTTTAATAAAAAGTTAATATAATTAAAAAGTATAAAATTATTAATATTTATTAATTAATTACTTTAATTAAAATACTTATATTTATAACTAGTTATTAGTATTTAATTTTAATAATATATATATTATTAAATTAAAAAAAATATTTTAATTAATATCTCTTATTTATATTAATAATATATTAATATTTAGCTAGTTTTTATAATTATAAATTAATTATATATTATATAATATAATTTCTATTTTTACTTTCTTTTATTAATATTAATTATAACTTTAAGTTACTAACTTTTAATAACCTGCCTAAACCTATATAAAACTTAATATATTTTCCCTTTAAACCTTATAATTATCTTTTTTTTTTTTTATAATATATTATTTCCCTTACCTTTATAGTAACTTAATTCTTTTTAATACCCTTTTAGCCTATAACTAAATAGCCTTAAATTACTTATTATATATATTATTATAAAAAGTATTAATAAATATTAACTTTTTATAGCTTAAATATATTTCTTTAAATAACTTTTTTTTAAATTTATTAAATTTATTTAATTTTTTAATAAAAAAAGCCTTTTTAATAAAAGAATTTTACTTATAAAAAGATTATATAAATAAAAGGATCCCTAGTTTAATATACTGCTTCTTTACTAATATTACTTTATCTGCCCTTATATATAAGGTTAATTAATTATATGCCCTAGTATATATAATTAATTAGTAAATATTAATTTAGCTTTTACTAATTAATTTATATAAATAGAGTTAACCTAATTCCTTTAAACCTTTAGTCCTAAAACCTTACTATTACCCTGCCTTTATCCTTAATTTTATATAACTAAGAGAATATAATATATATATTTAGCCTTAATAATTATATTATTAAGTTACTTTTTATATAAGGCTAAGCCTATTAAGGTAATTAAAAAAGCTGCCTTTTTTATATTAAAGTATAAGCCTTTTTTAATAGCCTTTTTTAGCTTTTTTAACCTTAATAACTTTTAAGCTAGCTAAATTAAATAAATTAAATAACCTAGGCTAGCCTAGTTTATATAATTAATTAAGTTAATTAAAATATAATTAAAAATAACTATTTTAATTAAACTAAATAGGCTTTTTAATAAGAAGTTTTTTATAATAGCTATAGCTATTATATAAGTCTTATAGTAATCTTTATTATTAGCCTGCCTTAGTATTAATTTAATTACTATAATAAGGTTATAATTAATTATATAATAGCCTTAATTAAGTTCTAGGCTCTTGTATATAGGCATTGTGTTAGTGGCTATAATTAATATTAGTAACTGCAACCAATAGTCAGGTCAGGGAACGTACTTTCTTTTAGCTAGGGTAAAGGAAAAAGGCTAACATAGCTGCCGAGGATGGATCTGCAGGCAGTAATTGCGCCACTAAGGCAGATAAACCTTATATAATTCTAACTTTTAAGATATAGGCCTACTATAGGAGCCTTATTATTTAAGTATTTATATAAAAAGTTAGAAGCTTAATAGCCTTATTAGGCTAATAATAAAGAAAAATAAATAAATAAATAAAAGGATTTTATAATTAAAAATTATTAACTTAATATAATTAATATTATTTATATATTTTTTTTAAATATATATAATTTTTATTACTCTATTATATAATTTATTATAGCCTTTTTTATTAATAATTTAATTAATTTTATTTTTTATATTATAGTTTTTTTTTAAATAAGGCTTAATAAAAATTAAATTATAGGCTTTTTTTATATAAAACCTTAAATATTTTTAATTCCCTTTACTATTTACCTACTTAAGTCTATATAATATTTTTTTATAAATTAATTAAATTAATATATATATTATTTTATTAGGCTATTTATAAAATTAATATATATATAGTTATTTTAATTATAAGTATTAATTATATTATAATAAAAATTAAAGGCTTTATATAATATATTATATCTTATTATAATAATATTTAAATTATTTAAAAAAGTATAATATTAAAAACTAATTAAATTAACTATTAATTAATAGTATTATAAAGCTAATTAATATATTAGTTTTCTTTAATAATATATTTTTAATTTTATATTACTTTAATTATTAGTTTTCTAGTAAAAGTAAAGCTAGTATTATATATTATATATATTTATATTAATATTAAAAAAGCTATATTTATATTAACTTTTAAAAAAGTATTTTAAGTTATTTAATTATTAGTATTAAATATATTATATATTAATTATTATATTTTTAAATTCTTTTAGTTATAAAAAATAAAAAAATAAAAGTAAAAAAGCTTATTATTTTATTTTTTTTAAGTTTATATATTAGCCTTAAAAGGTATTTAAGTATCTTTAAAGTCTATTATAATTTAAATATTCCTTGCCTCTTAAGTAGTAAAGCTTTATTAAGTTAATATTATTTAAGTTAGCTGCCTTAATTAAGGGCAAAAATAGAGATTACACTATATAGCACGTAACCAGTTTATAATTATAAAGACCAGCTAAATATCAGTATATTATTAGTATAAACAGAAGGCTTATTACTTTATATACTTTTTACTTATTTTTTATATAAAAAAGGCTATTTATAGTAATAATAGGCTATAAGATAAATTAGTTATTTTAATTTAAAAAACTAAAATAAATAGAATTATAATATTATTTTTAAAGATTTAAAAGCTAGTATTATTATTATTATTATTAAAAGCTATTATTAAAAAAATATAAATATTATAAACTTAAAAGTTTATTAAATTACTTAATATTTTAAAGGAAAATATTATATTAAAAAAATTATTTTTTAATTTATATAATTATTTATTAATTAACTTATAATTATATTAAAGGCTTATTATATAAATTAAAAGTAATAAAAAACTTATTTTTATAAAATAATAAAAAAAATAATAATAAATATTATATATATAATATTTTATTTTATTAATTTTAATTAAAATAAAGAAGTTATATATTATTAAGTTAATTATATTATAGTTATAATAAAAAAGGCTTTTAAATTATATTATTAGTAATTTCTTTAATATAATAAAGCTTTTTTTTTATTTTTAATATAATAAATAAATAACTATTTTTATATAATTTTATAAATTAAAAGGTTATATTACTTTTATATTATTTATAATAAATTAAGGCTAAATAGTAAATTAATAATATAAAATATAAAGTAATAAACTATTATAAAAATAAAAAATACTATTAAATAGCTATTTTAATTAAAAATAGTATTATTATTAAATAATAGTTATATATTTAATTTATAGTCAGCTATTTAGCCTTATCTATATAACCAGTTATAGAAAAAACACGTAATACTAATCGCATAACCGGTTATGCGGGTATAAGTGCCCACCAAGACGTCGCCGCTGAGTCAGTCTGCACAAGTAAGCAAAGAATCAGCTCGTTCAAGCATTCGATACCTCTACAACAGCAGCTGATCTTACAACTGCGTGGCCGTATGCACAATCATCAACTACGCATAGATAAACTTGTCATGTGTCGTTTCGTGTCGAATTGGATCTGAATGGCTCTATCAATGTGATGTGAACATAATTTTCTAAACTCCCCAACGTTCCGATGCCTCCGCCTCCAAGCCCAGAACCAGACACCATATGCGTACGTACGCAGACAAGTCAAGATGTACGTGTACGTGTATGTGACCGACATATGACGCATTCAGAAAACTCTGCGCTGGGTATTCCATGCGCCTCATCAATGACCTGCAAGGAATCGAATAGCTACACAGTAGCCAATCTCAAAAAAGGGCATTCCCTCGCAGCAAAAATCTCGCCCCAATAAAAATCTCCAAACGGCCATCCCCTTAGAAGAACAACAAGGTATCATAAGTGAAGTGAAGAATAAGTCATGTCTGTCAAGGGACAGGCTGGGTCGTGTAACCAAGTGGTTTAGTGCATCTAGAAGAGAGCAACCATGACAGCGACCATGGCGGCACCGACGAAGCCTGAGGAGGCGATGAGGCCACTGGCACCGGCAGTAGGCACGGTGGAAGCGCTGGGAGCCTCATAGCCAGGGCTTCCGGGAACATCAGTGCTGCTGCCAGGGACGGGGAGCTTGGTGGTGGTGTAAGAACCAGGAGCAGTAGGGCCAGCCTTGGTGGTAGTGTTGCCAGCAGGGTAGAATGTGGTCTTGGCAGAGGGAGCCTTCTTGGTGGTGGTGCTGATGGTAGGAGTGCTGATGATAGTGGGAAGCTCGTGGCTGGTGGTGTTGACAACAGGCTCGTAGACGCTGGTGGTGGGGGGAACGTAAACAGAGGTGGTGGGAACCTCGGGGGCAGCAGTCGAAGTGGTAACGACAACCTCGGTCGAGGTCGTGGTACGAAGGGGGCAGTTGGTCACAGTAGGGTTGCACTGAGTAAGAGTGATGACCCGGGTAGTGGTCGAGGTGAGTGTTGTGGTATCCAGACCAGCAGGAGGAGGAGCGTAGTCCTGAGCAGCGGCGACCGAGGCGCCAGCGGCGGCAATCATGATGCTGGAGAACTGCATGGTGATGGGGGTTGTTGGTGGTTTAGAAAAGAACAGTGGTGATTTCTTGACAGAATATAGCAAGAGATTCTTGTTGCGTTGAGCAAAAAAAAGACTGTAGGGTGCAAAGCACAAAGAATGTTATCAAGAATCGTTTAATGAGTGTATAGCACGAGGCTGGAAGAGTGATATCGTGAAAACAAGCGCACTTGAAGAGGTAAACAAGAGGGAACCAGACAAGGCGCCTGAGCGGATACCGAGCGCAACTTGTAGTTTTCGCACACACTGCGGGACTTAATCTCTGTCCATTAAAGACCATTCGTCTGTCCAT
This sequence comes from Fusarium sacchari, assembly GCA_017165645.1. Classification (NCBI taxonomy): domain Eukaryota; kingdom Fungi; phylum Ascomycota; class Sordariomycetes; order Hypocreales; family Nectriaceae; genus Fusarium; species Fusarium sacchari. Next base: position 855,028 of record JADANP010000012.1, read on the forward strand.
AGGTACCCTTGCCTGTCTAGCATTCGAGCCCTGGTGCGTTGTCACCTCATTAGCCCCCAACCTGATTGGCATTGTTCCCCGTACGGTCCCTGGAAGTTAATGAGTTAGCCCCGGCATTGGGTCCAAATGGTTTTCGTCAGTACCACCACACAACGGTACCTTGCATTGCAGTCGTGAATGTGGACGGTGATTGGATCCAAAGGCAGCCTAGAACCCGGTTGAGGATCCGGCAGAACCTTGACTACTGCGCTTTTGACTGGCTTGTTCCTGAGCTAGAGTGCTTACCCCGGTCTAGCTCTATTCTACCCTGCAAAAGGAAGCATCGGTCACTGGCAAACTGCCTTCGGCTGCTGCATATCCTTGACCAATCAAAGCTTGCCAGGCTCGCAGGGAACGTGTTTTGCTGGAGCCAGCAAAGAACTTCTATTTTAGCAACTCCCCTTTTGCGTGGTTTGTTGTGTCTTGTTGACCAACTAGCTGTCATTGTTGTAGATGTCGGTGTGGGTTTGTTGCCATGCGACCGTGTGTCCACAAAGCTGTCAGTCTAGATGAGTCAAGAGAGAGAGTCAAAGGAGAGAAATTTTTAGACCCAATATCATTGTGCATCTCGGACGGTGCCCTGTAACGCGACCGAACTAACGGAGTTAACTGCAAGATTCGGTTGCATCGCTTGACACACAATTTCCCGGACCCATGGCGAGGACCAGAGCGTCTCATTCAACGTCCCACGATGCAGCGGCGTGGGCAAGGTTATGAAACGGCCTGCTACAGCGCTTCCGACGAGGGGATTATTCCGCCATGCGAAGATAGGCTGGTGGTGAGAAGAAAGGAACTGCAAACCAATCTCAGACAAAACCCTCGTGGTGACTTGGCTTTGAGTGACTTGAGAGACAGTCACAGATGCCTCAGCTAAAGTGCGTGCACAAGGCTTGAAACACTTAGGGAAAAAACGCCTCCAGATCTTGAACTGGCGCCGCCCACGGATAATGGCAGCCACACCGAAGACCATGGCCTAGTCCAGATGAAGGGAGAATGTCTAATTGGCTGTTAAGGGGTAGGCCCTTGGTTATTGCGAGCGGCACGACTTGAGCCAGACTGGTACAATACTGGATCTGCAGCGGCTGTTGTCGCCAATGGAATAGTCCTGGCGCAGTGACTTGGTACACCGCATCCATAAGAGAAATAGATATCATGCAAAAGAGCGGCGACTAGCCGATGGTACTCTAATGTTAGATCTCGACTGCCACTCAAAGTCATGCCAAGATGCGACTATCATCTGCAGTGTCGATAACATAGATTGAGAGTGGGGTTGACACGAAATTGCTGTCCTCTGAGGCGAAGGATCATATGGCTTCCTTTGCTAATAACCAGTCGTGGTTGGAGCCCGGGAGACGCGGGTAGTTGCTGGTGCAGACGGGTACGCGGCTATCTTTAGCTCCATGGCTTGATCGAATTGAGGATCGCTTGGTGTCAAGTGGAAGATAAAGGAGTTTCAGGATATATCACGGGCAGTTGAACACTACCCATCGCTGTCCATGCGTTGATAGCGGACGATTCCGAATCAAGATGGCGTCCATAGTGTCTGTGGGCATCGCATCCCATCCGTTAGTAGCGGCCAACAAAGGATGGACAAGCCCCAGGCCTACCTTAGGTAGGGACATTCTTTCAAGGGGGGGTTCTGCCCAGGGGGGGTTGATATCAATTGTTGATGATAATGGAGAGAAGGACATTCTCAGGAATCAAAGAAACAAAGAAAGTTGAGGAGAAGAAAAACAAAAACAAAGGGAAGGAAGAACTGACGACATGGTGGAGAAGCTCTTCCTCTTCTTTCGTAATGTAAGGTAAGGTACCTAGGTAGTTCAACAGCCTCACTCTACCTAGGTGCCTCATCTCACTCAAACATCCATTCATATCCATCACTAACACGAGATGTGTATCAGCCACACAAACGATACATGGACACTTCAGTCACTTTATTGTCTGTCTCTGTTTCTGAGAGTAATACTCCGTATTGCATCTTCAGTTGGCAACTCCCGCCATCGGCAGTCAGAAAAAGAATCACAAAACACTTTTCTAACGTCCAATGTAGTTCGAAACCCTCCTCGTGCATTTTATTTCCACTAAAGCACTCTCATGCATTCAGGGGATCTTCCTGCAGCAACAGTTCCAAATGCCCCGCCCCCGCATCAGACCTCCAACTGAGTCTCCAAGTTAGAGCGCTATAATTAAGGAGTTCGGTTCCCCTATTTCTGGGCGTCCAACTTCCAAGTACTCCGCCTGGTATTTTATGAGACGCAGTACTTCGCGACACCCTATGCTTACGTAGCTAGCTGATCAGGATAGCTCCATTATCCCTACTACCGTTCCATTGCTTTGACAGTTGTCCAGAGAAACCCAACCGCATTCCATAACTCCACCAGATAATGCGAATACCCTGACCAACAACTCACACTCTCTCTACTAATCAAGTCGAACCACATCAAACTCTTATTTAATATTTAATCCAACATGACCAACCTTTTGACCGACCCCGCCCTCTTTATTTTCACTTCTTTGACAGCTGGCTCGTCCCACATCGTCACGGCCACCTCACGTCTCGAGACCATCTTACGCGCCAACCGGGTTCCCTTCAAAGCCGTCGATATCGCCGTCGACACCAAGGCTCGCTTGCTATGGGGTCGAAGAGCCGGTAAAGACAAGAGCGGTCGCCCGAGGAAACTTCCTGCCCTGGTTCAGGAGGGCTGGGTTCTGGGTGTACGACAAACATCCCCTTTGGTACTACAATGGGTCGTGTAGCTGATGCATGTCGCTTTTATAGGACATTGTTGAAATCGAGGAATGGAACGAATATGGCGAGCTCAAGGAGCATGTCACGATTTATTTCGACGAATTCACCATCCCCTCCATTAACGATAAGCTTCCCGAGCCCCCGCTGAAGCGGCCTATCGACCTTACCGGTGGCCTTCTTGCTTCCATGACCCCTTCGCCTGCCGCCAAGGCTGTAGCAGCTGCAGCCGCCAGCGCCGCTGCTGCTCCAAAGCCTGCTCCTGCTGCGCCTCCCCTACCAGCAACCAAGACCGCTGCATCTTCTGCCACACCGAAGGCTTCCACAGAACCTAAGAAGGAAGAGAAGACCCTACCTGTCCGATCCGTCGCCGACGAAGCTGCGCAAAAGGCTAAGGAACTTCGCCTGAAGACTCTGCGAGAAAAGGCCCATGGTAAGGATGGTGCGAAGGCTAAGAAGGAGGACACAAGCGCAAAGGAGACTGGGAAATCTAAGGAACCAGAAACTCCGGCCGCAAAGACCGATGGTATTCAGTCACCGACATCCGGTTCATGGGCCGAGACGGATGCAGGACGAAACGCCATTCAGAGTCCTACAAGTGGCACTTGGAAGGAAAGCGGCCCAGCTTCAATCTCCTCCTTGAAACGAGCCAGTGTGGAAGTGAGCCCAGACAAGGCCAAGGCTGTGGAAGCTAAGACGGCCATCAAGGAAGAGCCCAAATTGGAAAAGAAGCCCGAGACAACGTCGGACGATGATGATTCGGACGACGATGAGGATGAGACCGAAGAGGAGGAGGAGGAGGACACTGAAGAGGATAGTGACGAGGACAGCGAAGACGAGGAGGAAGACGAAACCGACGATGAGGATGAAGAAACTAAGAAGCCCTCGGTAACGCCAGAACCCGAGGCGACAACAGCAGCAGCACCTGCAGAAGCTGCCAAAGACGACAAGCCTAAAGAAGAGCCCGAAAACGTCAAGAAAGAGATCAAGAAAGACTCCTACAAAGACGCGAAGAAGGACTCTAAAAAGGACCACAAGAAAGATGTGAAGAAAGACGCAAAGAAGCCAGTCAAGAAGGATCCCAAGAAGGACGCCAAGAAAGACGTGAAGAAAGACGCTAAGAAGGATTCCAAGAAGGATCATAAGAAGGACTCGAAGAAAGATACCAAGAAAGACACCAAGAAAGAAGTCAAGAAGGATGCCAAGAAATAAGAGCGATATGGAGTAGAACAAATCAATGGACTTCGCTTCAATGTTGGTTCTAGTCAGATGGGGAAATAATAGTGTACAGAGTCTAGTCAAACTCAACCGATATACCACCATGACATTAATAACAAGAAATACCCAATCTCCCCTCAAACAGTCAATATACAAATAATGCTATATAATGCCATAATGTTCCATCCATCCCCAACTAATACAATCCATCGTCATCGCTGGCTGTTCCATCTTGGAATCCCATAGGCGCCTTGCCCTTGCCTTTGGGTCTGCCATTCATGTCGTCCACCTCGTCCTCTTCATCAAATTCGTCACCGCTTGTCAATGCAACCGCCTTGCCTTTGCCCTTGCTCGATCCTGAAGCAACCGCCTTGCCCTTGCCCTTTGATGATGCCGACGCCCCTGAGACAACACGTTGGACTGTGGGTGGCTTGCTCTCCGGCTCTTTCTCTCGGACTCCCTCAAAGGTTGCCCGGACATGTTCATAGTGAGCCAGTTCGCCAGCACTGACACTGGGCACGAGCTCGTCGTTAGCTGCCAGGAAGTCTTCTTCCTGAACCATAACGGCAATGTCTTCAGGGGTGGCGTAGTGATCAAAATAATATGCCGTGGAAATGGGATGTTGGGTTGCTGGATCGGAATTGATGGCGCGAATCTTGTTGTCCACAGCTGTGGCTTGCCGTGTAACGGCTTTCAGCATTGCATCACTGCAAAGGGCATAGAAGTCGGCACCGGTATATGTGAAGGGGAGTTTCTCTGCCACCGAAGCGAGGGATACTGATGGATGAAGTGTGAATCTGCAAACAGGTTAGCCACTGTTGTCGGATTAGACGAGGATGGTTGAACTCACTTTCTGGTCAGAGCTTCCAGAATGGTTTGCTGCTTTTCGTTGGTGTCAGAGACACCAAGGTAAAGCATTTTATCAAATCGACCAGGTCGCAAAAGGGCAGGGTCCAAAAGATCTGGTCTGTTGGTTGCTCCAATAACGAAGACACCGCCGCCGCCATCATCACCTCCAGACATACCATCCAGTTCTGCCAGAAGCTGGGAGACAATACGGTCCATCACACCACCACTGTCGCCTTGGTTACCACGCTTGGGTGCCACTGAATCCAGCTCATCGAAGAAGACAACGCAAGGTCTAGCATCGCGAGCACGTTGGAACACGCGTCGAACGTTGGCTTCGGACTCTCCGATATACATGTTGAGAAGCTCTGGTCCCTTAACACTGAAGAAGTTGAGACTGTATTCAGTAGCGATCGCCTTGGCCAACAATGTCTTCCCAGTTCCGGGAGGTCCGTAGAACAGAATGCCTGATCGCTTCTTCATACCCTTCGCAAACAGCTCAGGGCGCTCGAGTGGTAATTGAATGGTCTCAGTAACAGCTTCTTTGACGTTGTTGAGACCACCAACATCATCCCAGGTGACATTGGGGATCTTGGGTGCACCGATAGAGTCAGAGAAGTTCTTGCGAGCAGCCTCAACGGCAATTTCAAAATCCCCCTTGGTGAGGCAGCGGGCGAGGGGGCCACCAGCGACCTGCACATCTCGTACCGTGATAATCGTGTTATCGTGCGTATTCTTGGCTGAGAGCTGCTCCAGTCGTGACTGTTGAGCGATAGACGCACGCTCAACAACATCAACCAAGTCTCCAGCCACAAGTGCAGCGGTCTTGAGAGCGATTGAGTTGAGGTCGATCGAAGGCTCAAGGCTAACACCCCTATCACTAATGATGGATTTCAGAATAGACTCACGCTCCGCTTCGTCAGGGGCTGTCATTTCCAACTCGTGTGTGAACAAGGCTCGAACGCCATCGGGTACTTTGTCGACCTCATTCGTTGTGGCAATCAAAATTCGTGTGTCTTCTAGAATCTCCTTGATTGTTGACTCGATGCGATCAGCAGTGAGGGCCTCGACGTGCTGAACAAGTAAAGCACAGCAGTCGGGACCACAACTCATGGCACGCTCGGCTCTCGTCCTGAGAAAACCCTCAGTTTTCACATCGCTTCCGCTACCGCTTCCCTCGCTGAGTATGTCATACGCGTCGATTTTATATGTATGGAGACCCATGTCGGAACAAGCGCCTGACGCTAGAGTCAACTTTCCAATATTTCGATGTGTTGACGTTAACAGAATTGCGACAGGAGGCATCTTCAAATGAATCGCTCTAGCGCTAGTGGCTGCTGCGATCAACTCCCTCAATCGGCGTCTGAGAGGCGACACATATGGCAACTCGGGTTCCTGAATAGGAGCTGGGGTTGACTCCGATACCTTCTTGGGCGTCTTCTTGAGACCAAGGTAATATTGCCATGTGCTATGCTTGATACCTGGTATGCGACTTGTTTCGAAGCCTGAACCATGCATTGCGACGGATGAACTATCAATGCACGCAACTGATCCCCAGAAAGCTTCGGCACTTCCATCTTCGTCCTCGTCAGCTTCCTGGATTTGAATATGTCCAACTTTGAACCATGCTACGCTGTCGAACTTAGAAGGTTGCTTTCCCCCCTCCTGTCCACCGGCAGTGAGTGCCATCACATCGTCCACTTCGGATCCTCCTGCGCCAGGCATCTCCTGGAGCGTACGGCCAAGCTCAGCGTCGACTGGGACAGCGATAAGATCGCCGCTTCGAACAAGGCGAATTTTGTGGGCGAAATACCGTTTGAGGCCACCCAGGACAGCGGTTTGGAAAGCTCGCTCTGCAGAGATAGGAGTTCGAATGTGGTGAATAGTAATATCCCGAGCGTAAGGGGGACGAGCTGCACTCGTAAATCGAGGGATTGTCCCCTTGCCTTGATAAGACGCCTTTTTCAAGGGTGCAAGACGCAGATAGGGTGCATCATCCAGATTGGCCAAGAGGATAGGTGAGGCGTAGGCCGTGGGACTGGCGGGCCGCTGAATCTGGGATTCGAAGAACGACAATCTTCTCTCGCCATGTTTAGCGCTGGGTATTCTGGTCATCGGCCGTTGCGAATAACCTTCAGGAAGGCCATAGACTCGGACGGGTCGCCACTTGGCAGGCTCTGACTCGACTTGTCCAAAACTTCCGAGGCCAAATGCGCCAAATCCATTCGCAGGGGGCTCCTCTGCAGCTTCTATTCGTACCCAATCTCCAGAAAAACATCCAATACGGCTCAGCGATGTCACATCGACATAGATTCGCGCTTCCTCGTCGTCTTCTAAGGATGGCTTCGGATGTAAAAGGTCTGTCGGAATTTGTTCCATCAGACCCTGTGCCTTGAAGAGACGACCTCGAGGTCGGTCTGGTCGAGCAGTGGTCGCGGTGAAATTGGAGAAAACGGAGCCAGGTGTTGCGATTCCATTTGTTTTCCTGCCACGAAGTGTTCCAACCGTCATAGGCGTGCCTGGCTGTAGTGTTGATACACCGCTGGCATTGGTTGTGGGCAAGGTTGGCGCTTGCAAAGAGATCATATCGTCCATAGAATCATCGGATAATTCGTCCTCGTTGTCGAAATCAGACATATCTGGCTCGGTTTCGGTCGCAGACTCCATATCCTCGGTCGTCATTCCTGACTTATCGCGATCCTCCGCTGCAGAGTAGAACTGGTCGTTGCTAGTATCATCCTCATCCTCGGGTACACCGTTGAGCTGTTGGCTAGCGGTCATGGAAGCAACGCGACGTATCTGCTTGGTATGGACACGACCGCGCATGAGAATGATCTTGGTTGACTCCGTCAAAACACCCTGGGCAACAGGCTCGCACAGCATGATCTTTCCGGGGTTCGGAGGCACGTGTGTAAGAGGGTGCGGCGGAAGAGGAAGTGGAAATAGATCGCCTGCATGTACAACCTTGAGACTGCTCAGGGCAGCTCTGAGAGAAGTCACAAGACGCCCATCCGGAGTTGAATCGGCTCCTTTCGCCTTGGAGCTGGCAGGGTGGTCTCGGAAGAAGGTACCCTCCCCATTCTCCAGTCTTTTCGTCAATTCACTCTCGAGGCTCACAAAGACGGTCTCAAGAGGAACGGGCGCCACGTCGAGAACGAGGATCTCGATTCCGCCGCGGCTGTGACTTGATAGCTTGGATGGCGCGACCTGTTGTAACGTGACGGCAAAACTTTGTAGGGAAGCAGAAGACGGTGAGAATCGGACGGTCGAGGGCGCGAGTGCAGAAGACTCGATAATTGGTACAATTGACCACGGGCTGTCGGTAGGGTTGGCATTGGGTGTCCACGGAGCGATCGCAATGTGGTGGACGTCTTCGGTAGCGCCTTGGTAGAGTTGAGCTGAGATTTCGTTCTAGTATTGACTTGTAATGAAAGATGTGTTTCACCTACCGTTACCCAGATGGGGAAAGAGATCTCGAAAGATGTCTTCGGATACTATGCCGACATCGCTCTTAATATGATCGTCAAGCACCAGTTTTGCCGTAATGGCAGGCTTGTCCTGACGCCGTCTGCGGTTCCTCCGCCTGTTTGAAGTCAAAGCTGGCTTTGACGAGGACGCCATCTTAACAGGGAGTCAAGCTTGAGGGAATGTGGTAAAGTTTGCGGAGGACGATATTGTAACAGGAAGCTCAAGGCGCAAACGCGGGGATCACTGCATCGCTCTGGGAATCCTTCAATTGGTAAAATCACAAGGTCTGGACAAACAAATAAGAAAGAGCAGTCTCAAGTATACAATTGCGCGTAAACAAGAAAAAAAAGAAACCCCAAGGGGATGAGGATGAAGCTACTGACTGTGAGGTTGAGATTAAGAAATTGGAGGTGGCTTTGGAGCTCGGCAGCGGCTCAGAGCGACCGAAGCAGCAGCAGTGGCCTGCCTCGGCTTCTCCCAGCTTTGGCTCAGGTTGGTTGGTAGGTGCTACCTTAGGTAGTACACGGGGTCTCTGCCGCTTCGAGATACGTACCGAGACCGAGAAGCCCGTGAGGTGCCCCGAACGCGGAGAAGCGTGCGCAACAGCAAAAAAATAGAAGATGTCAAATGGAAGTAAACCCATCAAATAGTCCCTTAAGCTGCTAAGGTAAATATACCTCATTCAAGTCTTTTTTGTCATCTTGGATGAAGATTCTACCCAAGTTTTCCTTCAGTCTGCTACCTACTAACCTTAGTAGGTAATCTGCTAATCTACAGGCGGGTATCGGTCAGCAACTCCAGATCCCAGCGTCTCCAGCGTCTCCAACCTGGGGTAAAAAGCCAAGTCCAGGGTTGGTCGATTCGTGGCGAGACCCTGCAACGCTTCAATTGGAGAAACGAAGCACAGCGCAAGATCAACAGGAGCTGAAAATAGCTTATTATTATCTTGCATGAGGAATGACACAAGCGGCATTGGATACTTGGTCCTGCTTGTTCAGGTCTACGGGGTAACTTATGCAAATATCTTCAGTATCAGCATCATATGGACGAAAACGAAAACGGACATACATCATGGATGTCTGGTACCCGTTTACGATGCGAATACGCTCTTATCATTTCCCCAATTGCAGGTACAAGCAAGGAGTACTCAGATAAAGAATGACACATACATCATCAATTCTTGGCCGTTGGCAGTGTCTATTGCAGCATTTACAGCTGAGGACGCAAATTAGATGATCTCTTAGACCCCTTTTGACAGCCTTCACATGCTTTTCAGCAAGGATCATCGCTCATCAAAGTCGCAGTCCCGCCACAAATCCGGCTGTCTGGCCAAAACTCTGCTTCTATCGACTTCCCATGACGCAACTCTAGCTTATTAGCGACCATTCACAGTTGATTGCCCTGTCACTTCCAATGGCTGTTTGATGAATTTGAAGCGGCGTTTCCCCTTCTTTCTAACTAGTTAACCATCACAAAAGAAAAGACTCATTCTAGACATTCTTGACAGTTTCTCATCACCACGCCAGTCCCTTATACACCGCATAACAACCGAGACTCAAGTCAACAATCGGTCTGTCCGTTAAGTGGAATATTGGACGTACACCATCTGATCTGTTCTCCTTATGATCCCACCCTCTTTTTATCGATCCTTGACCCGTTCTTGCATTGGCCATCTCCGTCCTGGATTTGTATCTCCGTAATCCTTTATAGTTAATACCCTTTCCGACATGCGAATTGTTCTTTGAACAGTAGATTTTCTCTTCCAAGCCGCATCTCAAGGCCGGCAGTCGTACAATCGCTCGACTACCTACCTAGGTACTTGTTCTGCATAGCCATAGCCATATTATCATCTGGTATCTACACATTCTTTACTGGCCGGGTCGGTCATCATAATCGATAATTGTATAGAAACTATGACACAACAACAGCATGGCTCGTCAACCGCGACGGAGGAGCATCACCCGAAAGTTGTTGGCAAGAAACTAGCCGAAACAGCCGTCCAATTCACACAACAAGCTGAGAAGCTCTCACACCAACATCCAACTGGCCAAGACCCCGGAGTTGCCATCGAAGCACAATTTGTCACGCCCCATGATCCTGTTATCATCACTTCAGACGGAAAACGACTCCCGGGTGTGCCATTGCAGGAGGCGCATAAGCTCAATGTACTGAGAGAAGAGCTTCAAGGCGAGCCTGAGAGTGTCGAAATCAAAGCAGGAGATGAAACCAAGGAGAAGATATCCAACGTCGAGAACGCAAACCCCGAGCAGAAAAAGGTTGTTCAGTTGCCTTCAGAACAGAATGGCGCATCTCTACAAAAGTCCAACAGCAACAGCACATTGCGAAAACAGACACCCCCTTCTCATACCAATCCTCTCTTCCCCCCGCTGCCGCTCTATGGACCTCCAAATATGCTGCGCAATCTCCAATGCATGTTCTTCCGAATCAGCGCATTCTTTCTCAGCCTAGCATTTCTCGGAGTTATCGTCTTGGGCTCACTGTTTACGACGATACCCATGATCTGGAAGAATATCTGGTACCGGTTGACTTTTCGTGATCCTGATTCTGATAGGCCGTTCTATGAAGAGGAGAAACGCAGAGACCAAGCAAGACGCGAGCAAGAAAAGGCCTGGAAGCAAAAGTCATCAAATGGACGGACGCTAGACAGGATGGAAAATGCTGAGGAATTCCCACCAACCGAAGGCGGACCAGACCCAATCATCTGTGACGTCGCATATTATGCGCGCAGAGTTGGTCTGGACGTTGAGACATTTGAGGTTCAGACCGAAGATGGATTCATCATCGACTTATGGCATGTTTACGACCCCAAGGAATATACTGAACTCGAGGAAAGCCTGAGGTCTGATCAGGGGCCGGAAGTATTCCAACCCCAGAGGAAGAAGCTCAAAGACCCATCACAGAAGCCAAAGTTCCCTGTGCTGCTCATGCATGGCCTCCTGCAAAGCTCGGGTGCTTATTGCTGTAACGATGACGACTCTCTCGCTTTCTGGCTATGCAAGTCTGGCTATGACGTGTGGCTTGGCAACAACCGTTGCGGATTCAAGCCCAAGCATGCACTACTTGAATACAACGACCCGAGGATGTGGTGCTGGAATATTAGACAGATGGGTGTTTTCGATCTTCCCGCGCTGACGTCGCGAGTCATCACAGAGACGGGCTTCGAAAAGATTGGACTTATCTGCCACTCTCAAGGCACAACTCAAACCTTTGTCGCCTTGGCCAAGGAACAACGACCTGAGCTGGGCGAGAAGCTGACCGTATTCTGTGCTCTCGCCCCGGCCGCATATGCTGGGCCGTTAATCGGCAAAATGTACTTCAAGTTCATGCGGATTATTTCGCCAGGTCTATTTCGTCTCATGTTTGGCATCCACGCCTTCATTCCTTTCATGATGCAAATGCACAAACTGTTGGATCCCCGTCTATATGGCTGGCTTGGCTACAAAGTCTTCTCGTTCCTGTTTGACTGGACTGACGCCCGTTGGGATCGTGGCCTTCGCAATCGCATGTTCCAGTTTGCGCCCGTTTATGTCAGCGCCGAGTCTATGCGGTGGTGGCTTGGCCGAGAGTGCTTTGCCAAGCATAAATGTATCTTGTCGACGAAAGAGATTGTTAGGGCTGAGGAGCACATGGATTCCAAGGGAGACGGACGACCCGTGACGCCAAGGACCTCGTCGGCGCTCGAAGCTCATCGGAAACACCCCAAGGGCTCTACCGCGTGGTACAACAAACAAGCACCACCTATGGCTATGTGGGTTTGTGGTAACGACGATCTTGTTGACGGAAGGAAACTGCTCCGGCGGTTTGAGAAGGGCCGCGAGCCTCATGTCAACCTGGTCCACAGCAAGGTGATCCCTGAATACGAACATCTAGATGTCATCTGGGCGATGGATGCGGTCGATCAGGTTTTCAAAGAAGTACGTGAGGTTCTATGGAAGACATGCAATGCTCGCGATATTTGCCGCGTCCCTGAGGGTTGTGAGGCGGTGCTGCCAGAAAAGGCGAAGCTGTCTGTGCAAGAAGATATGGTAGAGGAGTGCCAATCGAGTAGTAGTGGCGAGACTTAGAAAGTGATCAAAGAAACATAACGATATACACGAACCATACACGAGGATGAAACACGGATGCGGATATACATGGAACGAAGGATATACGGATTGGAGCATTATAGATTAATAACATGTTACGGATACCTCTGCTTGGTTTTGTGAACATCAACACTGTCAGATGCCTCGAGCTGAACTTCATCATGGGGCGATAGTGTTGTTTAGACGGCGTTGAGGTTGTTCGTATTATGTTGAATACCGAGGCAACGAGTTTAGACAAATTACTTTAATCATGGATTAAGTTAGTATTGGGCGATATCTTATACTTTGTGATACCTGCATCAACTGCAGTGCTTAGTAGTAACTCTACAACGTTTTTATATCGAAGAAATGAGACCTCGGCAAACGAGAAAGCATCGTAGGACGTGGTATGTGTTTGAATTATCTTATCTTGTACACTAGCTGTATATCCTACAATTCATCGCCTTTCTTAGGTGGATGTTGGGCTGTTTGCCTGTATTAACACAAAACCATGGTGCGGAACCCATGGTTCAAACCGAATGCACCCATGCTTAACCCATGCGCTCAGCCTCCTCCAGCAGCTTGTCAACGCTAAATCTTGAGTCGCCAGCTGCGAACCAGTTCAGCAGCTTCTTTCGCTCCTCAGCCCTATCCTTACGCTCACCAGTCAGCTCGACCTCCTCGCCTTCCCAGCCGCCATAGAATCGCTGTAGAGACATGAGTAACCACTTGGCGTTCTCTGGCGTAACACCTCGGTCAGGCAGGACCTGGCCCTGCATCAAAACCAGACCTCGCTCATCGGCAAGGTCAAGGTGGTGTGTGATGGTAGTGTGAGGCTGCGCAAACTCGCCTCGGTTCTTGTATTCAGCAAGCTGGGTGAACAGGACAGTGCTGGTCTTGGACGCAGCATCAAAGGTCCACTGCAGGAAGTGAATCTCTGCGCCTTGGGCGGGATGGGGCACCGGGAGGACGAATTGAGGTGCTGTTCGTGCAGCGTCCTCCATGGCCTTGTATGTAGACGTGGGGATTACAGCGCAGAGATTCTGCTCAGATGAGGCATGCCGTAGACGCCAGATAGCTGTAAGCTCCTTCTCTGGGAGCTCCCGTGCCTTGAGGAGGTCAATGATGTCATTTAGAGTCTTGATAGCAGGTTTATCCGAGCCGGCTGGAGGGTGTTGAGGAGGAGTGGTAGGAGGATCGCGAGGGTCTCTGGTGGGTTGGTCTTGTCCAGGGGGGTCGTCGGCGTTGGGTTGAACAACTGGTGTTTCGGGTGCTTGAGGAATTGTTCCAACTGGAATCTCAATGCCACTCTTTCGACGCACAGCATCGATTTTATCAGCGTAAGCTGCCTTGAGCTGTTCGATGCTCTGGAGGCCCTCTTTTTGGGCCTTCTGGTTCAGCTTGTCCTTGTACTTCTCGACGACGGCTTGCGAAGGTTGTGTTGTTGCGAGGAAGCGAATATCGTGAACTTGAGCCCATCGCCGCTGGTTGATAGCTCGGGTGGTGCGTATGGGAGCGGCTACAAGCCGGCGAAGGGCAGGAATTCGAAGTGAGGCCATGCTGGAGGTCAATTGAGTCGACAGGCCACCTGTGGACGTGTCGAGCTCAGCTGTGTTGATGTGCTTTGAAGGTCGATGACGGAGAAAGAAATACAGGGGTTGGCCACCAAAATTCGCTGTCGTCACTCAACCCAAGAAATACTGCAGTGGGGCCGTGTCTGCGGAATGACGGTCGAGGTCGATGGCCGGCTTCGGAGTTTGGCGTCCATGATGACAAAGAGGGCTTCAGCAATTGGACCAATCTGATAAGACTTATATCAAAAACCTCGAAACCCAGGATATCTGTAAACACGTACTGGAGAATCTGGCACTTGTTTCACAACGTCTCTCATATTGTTCTCTTACCTTTGACATCACCCTGCACAGAAAGCCAACTACGGCGCTCAACTACCCCGCCATACAATTTCACCGCTTTTGGTGGGCATCAACTTTCTGCCACTTCACTATCGCAAACTTGAGGGGCAAAGTTGCAGGTTTCTCTTTATAAGTTGTTTGGGATAGGGCAAAAAGTTGGCTTTGTATATCCAAAAAAGATAACCGAAAGGTTTGCGTGGTCTCATACTGTCTTATCATGGCGGACTTCAGGCAATGGGCTCTTGAATTTGTTCTGGCAGACAATGAGGGGCAACAGACAACGATAGCCAAAAAGGCTGCCAACGGTACCTTGGTCCATCCCTGCTACATGATGATGTTCTGACTTTGTCTAGAGATTCAAACAGCAGCGGCCAATACAAACCCTGTAGCTCGATGGGTCGAAGCTGTGCAGCCTTGGATGCCAGGTGGTGGGAATGAGGCTGAGAATGAGACACCAGATTGGACGGCGAGGGCAAAGGGCGAGTCTTTGGTTCATCCATCGTGGTATTGGTCATGTCTAACTTTAATAGCGCTTGAGTTTTTATCGCGGACGTTGGATTTCTTAAGCAGTGATATTCTGAAACCCAGCCAAGGTAAGCTCTTGTGCAAGACATGAATACGATTTCGTCTAACAATTGATCAGTGAAACTACTGGTCAGCTTCTTCGGAGCCATGTTCGAGGTCGATCATAAAGCTGGAATTATGCCCTCCGCAAGTGCTCTATCTAGGATAGTCGCCATGAAGTCTTTCCAACGGCACATGGGACACGACATTATCCAAAAGGTGTGCTCTCTCAAGGATGACTTCCCACGCCAAGTATCCAAGACCAGACTCGAAATTTACGAGCTCATACGACTACTCATGACAACTCCTGGTGTCGCCAGTGACTTGCAGAACACACACGGCTCGTCTGCTGGCTTTATGCTCGACCTGATTCAACTGTGCAGAAGTGAACGAGACCCCGAGTGTTTGATGGTGTGGTTTGATATCTTGAGATTGTTCATGTCTGAGTACACAGTCTCTCAAGACGTATTGGAAGAGGTGTATGGTGTTTTCAAGCCTTACTTTCCCATTTCACTCCCTCGAGCATCTCAGGTTGCAATCACCCCTGAAGAGTTGAAGCTGGCACTGCGAAAGTGCTTTTCAGCAAACCACTTACTAGCTGATAAGGTCTTTCCGTTCCTTTTGGGCAAACTGGATCAGGGCGACGCTGTGACGGTCAATGTCAAGGTTGGTAGAGCCCTTTATGTAAGGGGAGAAGTTAAGCTGACCGAAACTAGCTCGATATCCTCAAAACTATGCAAGCCTGTCTTGATGAGTTCAGCCATCCTCAGAAAGCAATTGCCCCTTATGCCAATCAAATATGGGGCAGCTTGAAGTATGAGGTTAGAAACGGAGAAATCGAAGATACCATCTGGGGCACATTGGAAGTTCTCAAGTCTCTCACTCGACGACTAACTGGGGATAGCCTCCGCGACTACACATTATCGGTTACCCGAGACTGCGTACCAGATCTTGCGACAACCATGTATGCCACATCCGCCGGCCGACTCATGGTCAGTGTCTTGAGCTCCAAGCCCAGTGCTTTTGTCTTAATGGCTGCCCCCGTCATTACACATATCAAAGAGAACTTGCGACACCCGAAGGCACCTGTTCACACCCAGGACCTTCTAAAAGTCTTGCATGTCATCCTAGAGACTCGTTTCCTATTAGTTGACACAAATATGGCCGCTGAGGACCGGGAGGATTTTGCTGCCATCGACAGTTTCTTCATGTCTCTTTATGAAGATGTCTTCAAAAACCCTGTGAACCTCGGCTCTAAACCGGATGCCTCTTATGATGATATCAAGGTTGCTACGCAAGCCGTCCCGGGAGCTGGAGTTTTGGTTTGCCAACGGCCGTCCAAGTCATTGGATCTCTCAGAAAATGGTGCAAGCGACATTTCTCAGCGACTACTTCCCGAGTCAACTTGCTCAGAAATCTGCTCATCCCTCTTTGCCATCCTCAAGAAGTCGGGTCCCGGGTATTCTCGATCATCTGGGGGCGATGAACTCATTAACGATGCTGCCCAGGCTCTCCAACGGGCTATTCGGTACTTTCCTCGTGGCTTCAATGGTCTCGTGGATGAGAGTTTGAGCATCATACGCTCCAGCCGACAAAATGGCAATGTTCCCGATACGGTTGAGACGATCAAGACTCTTGGAGGTTTGGTCGCATACCTAGGCTCCTCAGAACTACCTTTCACACCACGCGACGGTTTCGATCACTTCATCTACTCTATCCGCGCATTCCTGTCAGAACTCTTTGATTCGCTCGAGTCCAAGTCGGATCCTGAAATTTGGTGTGCCCTGGTCGCTACAATCCAGTCCACCATTCGATATTTCAACGACGCCTGCTTGGCAAAGAATCCCGACAAAGAATTCTCAATCGAAGACGAACCCTTACAGAAGATCGACTCTGCGTACCCTGCCCTGAGTCTGCTTGGCGGGGAGACAGTAGCTGAATCTTCTCCTGAATACCATAGCCGAGTCTCTGAGTCAGCCTCTGTGACCGAGATAAGAAGCGAGTTCTTAGTCATTACCCTCTTCATTGCTAGGCAACTCTATCGCCGAGCAACCAAGGTAATTGATACACATCCTCAGACAGGCAAGCAAGCTCTGAGTTTGAGCGATGACTTCGCCAATGTCGATGAAGTCTCTGGGCACCAGTACCTTCATCTTATATCCACTCTTGCAGGCTTTGTCATCCACGAGTTCAGTGAAACTCAACAAACATCACTCAAGGTCGAGAGTTTTGCCATTAGCCTCTTCCGTGATGAGTCGATTACGGTTCCCACGACGGCGCCGGAAGCCCAGTCAAGCTTGGAGAATGGCTCATCTTGGAGTTGTTTAGCGTCCGAAGCACCAAATGTTCTAGCTTTCGGTATACTGCAAGCTTTGCAACCATCAGCAGTATCTCGCCTGGTAAGGCCACAGTGATCACAACCCATATTCTTTATTACTAACTCGGTTGTAGTTTGACATTGGGGTTGCCCAAGAGTTGATTCTCAGCGGGTTCGCAGCGGACACAAACTTCAGCAGACCAGTGACTCTTTCCATTTTAACTATTCTAGCAAACAAGTTCAAAATTGAGACTATTCCGAGTCTCATAACAGCTCTGGAGCAACGATCCTCAAGTCTGCTACCCGCATCTACGTCAGAGACTGACGCCTCTCGCTTGGAGCAAATCACCTCTATTTATGCCCTTGTTGCAGGAATGGTCAGACGATATAGCGGCAAGGAGGCTAAGTCACTATTAGATGTGGTCAAGGAATCGCCTAAGGATCCCAAGCTTGGCACTGAACTTGCTCGGCGACTCGAAATAATCGTGGCCCCCCAACAACCACTTACCAAAGAGTGCTATGCCATCATCAAGCCTCTCTGGACCCAGAAGGTCTATTTCCAACTTGTCAGCCCAATGTTACAGGCCGCTACTGGAAAGGAAGCAGAGGTCCAGGACCAAAACGTCAAGGCGAACTACAGCACTGCCGTGTTGCTCATGGTTAAGCACATGAATTTCCCAATTTATGAAGCAGATGCAGACAGCATCCTCCGAATCTCTATCGCCGTTGCGCAAAACAGTGGCATCGGCCCTGAAACCAAGGCGGCTCTGGACGTGATTAAGAATACACTCGCAGAGGCTCCTGAGAAGGGCAAGGGGCATATTCGAAGCATCATCAAGATCTGCAGCAATGTCTTCTCGCATAAGCCATCTTCCGCATCTGCTGATGTAAAGACGGAGGGTGCTTGTGGCAAGCTTGCGCTGGAGATCGTGGGGAGCCTACCACAGACATACGACTCCCAGCATTTGGTACCACATGCGCCTCAAGTGCAACGACAGTTGACATTGGTCTGTGGACACCGCGTCCGAGAGGTGAGAAAGACAGCACGATTGGCCCGGGCAGCTTGGGCAAATCTTAAGTAAGATGACGAGCTGTTTTTTACGTAGAGGCAATGTGATAGCATTATGGGACTTGATCTCCTTTTCGTGATTGGCGCTAGACAGGTAGTCGGAAAAGGTTTATATAACACAGAGATCATTCAGAATTGGACAATATTTCAGCACAAGAACCATAATTGGACGTTCTGCCAGAGTTCTAACAATGTCCCGCCAGTGCATGGTATCAATATGATTCCCTACAAACGCCATACTATATATAATCACTTCTTATTCTCTCGCACCACCTTTTTACGCCTTGCGTCGCTTGCCACCCTTCTTCTCAGTTCCTTCTGGTGTGGATGCGGCCTCGGCACCAGTGGCGTTGGCAGCTAGAATAGCATCGAGGACATCGGGGCTGGCATCCAACAACTCCTTTGAGACGGTGACACGCTTGGGGTCCCGCTTGCCGATCAAAGGCACTGAGTTGGCGAGGAGCTCCTGGAAGGGAACAGCAACAAATTGGCCGGTCTGGTCGAACCAGCCGCTGAAAGGCTTAGAGATTTTGTAAACGGTGGATTTCGAGTTCTTATCAGTGACGGTAATAGTGAGGTTGTAGACAGGGACGTTCTTCTTTGTAGAGCTGCTGATGGAGATCTAACAAATGTGTTAGTAGACTGCAAAGAAGATGTGAGTAACTTCGTCTGACCTTCTCCCCTGAGGGTGAGGTTCCCTCATACACAACACCCTTTTCACGGAACATAATCCATAGTGTCAAGGCGCCGTTGATCAAAGTGTAGAGGGTAACGGCAGCAGCTGTGTAATATTTCGTGCTCTCAAAGCCAAGCTTGTAGTCCCAGAGGAAACAAGCAGCAGCAACACCGAACGCAGTGTATCCGAGCGCAAGGCGAACGTCGGTGAGGGTATGAGACTGGCGGAACTTGAGAGAGTTTAGGTAGTTGGGGATAGCATCGTCGGATGTGTTCTTGAGGTCTGCGTCGCGAAGAGCCACCGTGTCAGAAGATTGTCCCGTATAAGAGCTTATAGGGAGCTGGAGAGCTTACCAGCAAGATTGTAGACCGAGATCTTCTCAGCGGCGTTTGCCATTATATGCTATAAGCCCGCAATGGCTTGTGTCGGAGAAATTTGAATGCTGTGGTATGTTGCTAAAGAAAGTGGTCGTTTTCTCTGTGTACAAGTCTTGGACTCGCTGTCATGGGAAGTCTGGGCTGTCGTGGGGCCGAAGCGAAGCGTGTGGATAGCTGTCCCTTCATCGAAAGTCTAACCCTGAACAGCTATAGTCCTCTGTAAAGTGTGGCTGCTCCAGGGCCATCATAATGTACCGCCACCAATCATGCAGCTCCGCTTACATGTGGCGTCGATTGCCTTGAATCGTGGCTATTTGACGACCTTGAACCTCACATCTCCTCCAACAGCTCCATTGCAACGCGAACACCAGCTTCGCCCCCAACGCTGCTTTCCACGTCCCCGAATATCGACATAATGGCGCAAGCCCCGGTTCAGACCCTTCATAGGGATCCTCAGTTATTGTTCGTCGCCTCCCGGATGGTCCGCCAATGGACAAAGCCACTAACTTGACCTTGTAGCTACTGGATCCTTATCCCCATCACCATTGTCATGGTCTTGACTGGTGTGCTCCGTCACTACGCATCTGTTCTTATGGCGACGGCCCCTAAGAAGCAGGACGAAAAGGCGATGCGTGAGCAACGCTTCCTTGCTCGGGGCGTAGCTCTTCGGACCAACCACCATGTCCTCTCGCAGAAGGCATTCGAATCTCGACGTGATGTTCTGACAACCAATTACGAGGCTGGAACATACCTTAAGGAGCCTGATCGCAAGGGCCAACCTCCTGCCAACCCTCTATCCGATCCCAGCGCGATGGACGGCATGATGGGCATGATGAAGAACAATATGGCTATGATTATCCCCAATACGCTCATCATGAGCTGGATCAACGCCTTCTTTAGCGGATATGTCATCAGTATGTTCATTCATCATTGAATCCGGAAAATGCTAACTATTATAGTGAAATTACCCTTCCCCATTACTATCAAATTCAAGAGCATGCTCCAGGCTGGTGTTCAGACCAGGGAAATGGATCCTCGATGGATGTCCAGTATCAGCTGGTACTTCCTTTGCATCTTCGGTCTCCAGTTTGTTTATGTGTTCCTCCTTGGCAGCGACAATGGTAAGCATCCTGACTTGAGTTCCTTGATCCTCCACTAATACAATGTAGCCGCCAGCCAGGTTGCCCAGCAAATGCAAGCGCAGCAGATGCCCAACCCCATGATGGGTGGTCCTGGCCAGGACCCCCACAAGCAGTTCGTGGCTGAGATTGAAAACTTGAACGTTGTGGAGCACTACTCTGTTCTAGACAACGTTGAGGAACGTCTGTTGGCGGGTATCAAATCGTAGATTCATAGAACGAGCAAATGTACATACGCCAAATAAAACGCGGTGACATAATTCTCCTGGGCCCATGTTCTTCCATAATTCCTCGGTCCATTATCCAACACTATGCTCCATCCCACCACAGGCATACGCCTAAACCTTCAGCGGCCATACTGGCCTTGATGCGGTACGGAGTTTTCAAGGGCGAATCTTCGGCTTGTGTTGGCCCAGCGGGAGCTTGATCATGCCACTCCTCATCGATCACTTGAAAGCGAACCATCTCATGGTTATCATAGAAGAGTCGATCCTCGTCGAGATTCCAGATCCAGAGTTGTTCGCTGTGGTTGCTGCGCGGTGTTAGCATCTGCATATGCAAACCATCACGGGCTTCTCACTATTCAGCACCCTCTGGTAACTCCTCAAATGGCACAAAAATATCGTCAAAGAAATCTGTTCTCAGGTTGATACCTGCAGGTGTAGAACTTCGTATTCTGCCAATCATGACTTCGCCTTTGAAAGGACGGAATACAACCATACGAAACTCAGCTGCACGGTGCTTCGTTAAATTCACATCAAATTCAAAATGCACTTATTTCAACTCACTGTTCACGTTCACCAAGCCTGTGCCATGACCAATGAGACCTTCTGAAGCCCACTGCAAATCGTACAAGCAGATACAGAGTCCAATCTTTTGAATTACCTGCGACGCTCTGTTAGTCGTGGATTCAATATGCGATGCGCAAGATAAATCTCACTTTATTAGAGTACTTGGCATTGATGTTGTCTTCGATTGCGTCTATGCTGCGCTTAGAGAAATCCTCTGGCGCAATTTGCACCAAGTCGGCGATCTTGGTCTAAACAGCTTATGAGTTCTTCATTCATGCATGCATCCATAGCAGGGCGAAACAAACCAGGATGAACATTGGAATACTGAATACGGAGAGAACGAGCCAATGTGAGTCTCTTGGTAAGTCAGGGATATAGGAGAAATAAAAGATCGCTCAAGGCCTAGGTATGAAAAGAAATTGAGCTCTATGAAGTTCTTGCGTAGGAGCCTCAGAGTGTTTCTCAGCGTCCAAAGAACCTTGAGAGCGGCAGAAAAGAATGCCAGTGCCGCTAAGCCGTCTTGGGTTGGATTGGAGCTTCCAGCATCTCACCGCCTTCCGAAAGAAGACTGGTACATCAACCGCGACTGCGGTGTACAGGGAAGTTCGTCACAGTCTGGCGCTCCAGAGGAAACTCCTTCCGTCTTTCAATTTGTCGTGCCGTCTTTTTTTGGAAAGGGCATCACAAACGGGCAGCTGCAGTCCTGGTGTCATTGCCCCAATTATCAGCCTGAGAGTTTCAATAACATATTTTAACTCTGATTCCTACTCTCTTTTACTTGATTTCTTTTCAACGCTACCTAAATTCTCCCACGTAAACTTCTACTCGGTCACAGCAACTCCCTAGATTTTTTTACCACTCCCGACTTTCGTCTCACTGAATGCCGACACTTCATCGAGTAACTTTGCGAACAAACAATCGGTCCAATTACAAACACACACCCTGAAGCTTCGATCAACAGCAGAAAATCCGACTTTGCCCTTCGCGATATCAAATCCTGCCACCTGAGCATCGACCCTCCTACGTCTATTGCCATCAACACTTATCTTGACCATGTCAGGTTACGGTTACGGTCCTCCACCTCCGCCACCGCCGCCTTCTTCTGGTGGAACTTCAAGTTATGGGCCACAAGCTCCATCGTACCCTCAACATGGCCAGGGTCGAGGAGGGCATCACGGACGAGGACGCGGTGGCCATTACAATGGCGGCCGTGGAGACTACCATGGCTCCCCTCAAGGTCACTATGAATATAATGGCCAGCCATATCCTCCCCATCACAACCCACCCCCCTACGGTGCCGCACATCCCCCTGCAGGAAGTTACCCTCCGCAGCCTCAATGGGGACCAGAGCATGGGCATCCTCCTCATGGGCATCCGCAAGGTTCTATGCCTCCAGGCAATTACCATCCCAACTATCCTGCCCAGCCATACCCTCCCTCTCAATACCCCCAACAGCCACCTTACGGCGCTCCACAGGCATATCCTTACCAAGGGCCACCTCCTCCAAACCAGGCCCAGTGGAGCGGTGCTGGACAGCCCCCAGGAGGCCCTTATAGTAACGGGAGAGGTCGCGGCGGTTACAACGACCGCAATGGCCCAAAGCCCCCGTTAAATGGTCCTGTGCGACCTGGGTATGAGCATGAAGCCATGCCGCCTGCTAATGGCTATGGTCAGCCTTATCCTCATGACCCACGAGCAGTTCACTATCCTCCTCCTCAGTATCCAGCATACCCTGGCCCCCCTCTACCCCCTGGTCATCATCAGGACGGCTACTATGGCCACAATAACCGTCGTGGTAGAGGAGGCTTTCGTGACGGGAACGCTCGAGGTCGCGGAGGCCATCATGGAAATGACAAGTCACGTCACCAGAAACATGGAAACAACGACTCTGCTCATCATAAATCCGAGACCCCAACTTTGGGAAAGAAGAAGAAGCGCAAGACCAACACGCTTGGTCTTACGCCTGGCATGGACTCGGAGTCTGAAGATGACGAAGGTGAGGAGAAGGTTTTGACGGACTTGATCGGACAAGAAACACTCAAGTAAGTACTGGTAGCCCTTCCGCTATAATATCGCTAACCATTACAGTGTGAAAGATGTTGCCTCTTTCCTAGCGGAGAGAAAGAAGCATTTCCCCACCAAGGCACGCGTAGAAGCCAAGAAGAATGCCGAGTTGGCACAGAATGGCGAAGACAAGGCCTCCTCGCTAGAGAAACAAGCCGACAAACTCAGACGACAGTTGCGCAAAGTTGAGTCGTCGATCAAGAGAAAGCGAGAACAGGGTGACGAAGGTGACGAGATGCGAGACCCATCAGAGGAGTCATCAGATGACGAGCCAGAAGTTATGTCTACTCGTTCCCATGTTGCTCCCCCGCCTCCTCCGCCGGCCAAGAAAGCCGACGTATCCAAGCACTGCAAATATTATTCTACTGGTGGAACATGTGGCAAGAAGGGCAAGTGCCGCTTCGTCCATGATCCTGAAGTCCGTGAAGCAGCCATGAAGGATCGTGAGGCCAACAATGGACGGCTCACTATTCAGCAACGTTTGATTCTCAACGACAAGGAGCAAGAAGATCTTACTGTCCTTCAGTCAATCCAGTATCTTCGCAAAAAGGGGCTCATGCAGCCTGAGGAGCCTGAGGCCAAAAAGGAGACAAAGCCAGTCACGGCTGACCTACCGGCTCATCCGCCTCCTTCAAGCCTTCTTCCTGCTGCATCGGCGTCACTTCCCCCTCCACCTATCAAGCGAGAGCCTAACTTGCCTCGTCATAACCCACCTCCGTCCATCATCCCTAGTGCCAACGGTAGCAGCACTCAGGGAGTCAAACCATATCAAGGATGGAACCTGAGGCCTTATGGAAGCACTGGTGGGAAGTCGTCCAAGAGTGACGATCTTCCTTGATCAACTTATGCCGCGGTGCTGGCCCGATATTGTCTTGATCAATATCTGGCTCGCCAGATTGTGGCTTAGTACCCTCACAAGGATAGTTGTCCTGGCCTGGAATTCCATTTCCCTACATACTGTGTATAAGTATAACAGCCGATTATCAACGTCGAGCTTACTGTGGGTTGTCTGCACCTTTTTCATGCACCCAAACGATGTCAGGTTGTTTAAACGGTGTTCAAGAGCATGGCTTTATCAGTGGCGAGCTTCACTGAAGATTGTTTACCACATTTGTTGGGACGTTCACGAGGTGTATTGCTTTTGGATTGAACTGGGAAATGAGGCGTTATTTGTTCAGTCAAGGGCATTAATGGCGTCTACACTTTAGACTTCTCGGGATCGGAAAATATATATTTCATGCTTCTGTCATGCGCATTGCCCAACCCGCCTTTGTCAACATAAACAATGAACCTACCCATAGACGTCGCAAAGTTGCGGTTCTCATGGTTACACACGTCTAGTGTATCAAGTGGTTTGCAGTAAAGTGACAACCTAGAGGGCATTGATGATCGCGCGAGTGCGCTGGACTCTTCAAGTTTTTTGCTAATGGCGTAGTGCTGGAATGAGGAACTAAGGTTCAAACGACACTAAAGTCGTCAAACCAGATCACGTTGAGATAGAAACTGTTGCATATAGAGGTAGGATAAGATGTCGTAGGAATCGTGAGGTTTAACAATTGCTTCTAGACAACGATATCATTGTGAAGCGTTGTCTATATATATCCATCGCTCTGTCTACATTGCATCGACTTCGCCATCCCTTGAACAAAAAAAAGGCTCCAATGATTTCATCCCTTTCTTGTCTTTGATCCATCCGCATCACCAGTGTCCTTTGCCAAAACCATGCAAACCACCCCTGAATGAAGACATAACAAAGGGAAATAAAATGGGGGAGGAAAGATGACAACTCCGTCGCTAATGTAGCCCCTGAACCTAAAACAATCGGAAGCAAAGTGCAAAAGGGTGTAGTTGTGAAGGTGTGGTAGAAAAAAGAAGTCAAGCTCGCGAAACGCCCCTCGCTGACAAACTCCTCGACCGTTGCTTGCGTATGAAGAAATCTCGAGTAAAGAAGAATGGTGCCGGTATCCCAAGGTGAGTGAGGGGTTGGTGATGTCTGATGCTATGGGAGTGAGCTCCAAGCACGATAGATAGACCCAGCTGATGTGAGTGACCAAATAGATCGCATAGGCAGACGTCGAGATGTTTCCATCATCAGCGTCGACCACGCATAGCTTCTAAGGCCTGTCGCTTACGAGCCTCCTTCTCGGCCTTGAGTTGCTTTTCGAGTCGCTCTTCTTTGAGATCTTCGATCTTGGCAAGTCGCTCTGCTTGCCGCTCTTCGTCGTCGATATCATCCATGCCCGCCTCCATATCTGAAGAACCATCGGAAGCATAATCATATCGTGGACCAATGTCGTCTTCTTCATCGTCATAGTCAATAAAATCATCCAGATCCTCGTCGTAATCATCTTCAAATCGTGACTTTGAACGCGATGGACGAGGAGCCCGTGGGGCACTGAGTAATGCACCACCACGAGTGGTTTCCTTCTTCTTGCCGGCGTCACCTCCTGGTCTGGGTCTAGCTGTGCCAGTATAGCCAGTCGTAGCCATGGCGGCCTTCTTCACCTTCTTGGTCTCTTCCTCAGGGGGGACGGCTCTGCCTGATGACTTGCTGCCGGCCATCTTGCCACGTTCTGCCTTTGACGGAGGCAGTGGTTTTCCGTTACGAGGATCCCTTCCGGTTCCAGACAGAGGTGCGCCATTCCGTAGAGCTGGCCTTTGACCTGGTTTCGCTGTACCAGAGTAGCCTGAGTGAGCAGGTGCTGGGCGTTGCTTCATATTTTTGGCTGCTCGAGGATCGACCTTTGCAGGCAGCTCCTCCTTGACCTTCTTCAACGCACCACCCTCAACCTTCTTGTGTTGGATCTTACCAACTTGCCCCATCGATTGCTGGGCCTTCTGAGCCCGAGCAAGAATCTCAGCGAAAGACCCCTTCTTCGGTGGTGCTGACGATGCGCTAGCAGGACCCGGTGACGGTCTGCTGGAGACAACAGGCTTGGAGACCCTGTTACCCCCATTCATGGGTTTGGACGACAAGACGGAAGGTTTACTGCTACCATTCGAGGGGTTCGAGGGTCGTTGTGAGGGTATTGATCTATCGACGGGCCGTGATGGGAGATTCGGTCTCGAGACAACAGTAGGGGATTGTGTTGTTCGTGGTGCCACGGTACTGGATAATGTGGTCACTCGAGGTGCCTTTGAAATACTCGATCGAGGATCATCGTCGGCCTTCCTTTTGGGTAACGTGTTCGACCGGACCAGGCCCTGTTTGGGGGGTACGGAGGATCCCTCATCACCACCGCTGATCTGGGCCAGGAGGTCTCCAATCTTGAAAGTCATGGTCAACTTTTTCCTGATACTCACAAAGTTTGCCTCCGGACAGTTACTCACCGGCATCGCGTCGTTAATGTAGTAAGAAAAACTTTAAAAAAATATTCAGTTGACTAGAGTCCTCAAAGACCGAGAGGAGCAAGTAGCCTCAGGCGTGGATTGTGAGTCATTGAGCGGCTGGCAAAAGCTTGTTCACTCGGTCTGTCGTCAGGCACTTTTTTGACGTCGTTAAACTCTCGAGTTTAAGACTTTCTGGTGATAAGAGGCGCGGAGTCGATAGAAGGGCTATTCGTGGTCGTATTCGCTCGAAAATCTCATCAAATACGCCTGAAATACAGGCGATCACGAAACAAAAGAAGAGGAAAACACACAGTTAGTGAAGAGCAAAGAATCAGTCAACAGCCAACTTTATGGGCGAGGCCATGGAATCAGGAAAGCGCCACAGGCTGAACGCAGTCACGTGGGAGACATGGGATCTGTGGCGGTGCGTCCAACGGATCCGGCGTTTGTCTTCTTCCGACCAGTCCCGCCATGACCCTTGGTCTCGAGTCTCAAGGTTCAGGCGCATTCGGCGTGAGTCCTGGCCACAAAACCCCGCCACACGTGACCTCACGGTCTCGCCAAAGTATTGGTTCCCACAGGATCAAAAATCGCCTTTAGCTTTCACGGATCGCGAACTTTTCTACTTTTTGTCACACCGAACAACCTCACCACCGAACTCGAAGGTTTCAGTCTCCGCCCAACTTGCGGTTAAAGTGATTGATTTCTCGTGTTCTCTTCCGACTTCAGATGTAAGTATATAACTGTGCCCTCCCCCCCCCCCTGTCTGGCCTTAGCGACTGCAACAACTTTTCAGCAAGATCTTTTTTTCTAATATCTTTTGAACTCAGAAACCACAATCAAAATGAAGCACCTCGCAGCTTACCTTCTTCTCGGCCTCGGAGGCAACACCTCCCCCTCTGCCGCCGATGTCAAGGCCGTTCTCGAGTCCGTTGGCATTGAGGCTGACGACGAGCGCCTCAACACCCTGATCTCCGAGCTCGAGGGCAAGGACATCCAGGAGGTAAGATTCAATGGTGATCACTTTACGACTTTTTCGTACTAACAATTATGCAGCTCATCGCTCAGGGCTCTGAGAAGCTCGCTTCCGTTCCCTCCGGCGGTGCTGGTGGTGCCGCCGCCGGTGGTGCTGCTGCCGCTGGCGGTGCCGCTGAGGAGGCCAAGGAGGAGGAGAAGGAAGAGGAGAAGGAGGAGTCCGACGAGGATATGGGCTTCGGTCTCTTCGACTAAGCGATCTCTATCTAAAGATCTGCACGGTTACGCCCCCTCACGAATTTCGAAGTTGCTACGCACGGGTTGTTCACCAGTTCTTACGTGTCACTGGCGTGGATGGATTGGCCACTCATGGCTGGATTGGGTCTCTATAAGAATGGGATAAATACGGTCTATGAAAATTAAAAAGGCGGTTCGGCTCTTTGAATGTTTTGGTTCCACTGTGAATAATCTCTCGTGAAAGTATGTCTTGGTGCATGCATTGTCATGCTTCGGCGAAGCCACACCAACTGGTTCCAATTAGGGTTTCTGGCATGCCACACTTTGTCATGACACTTCGGTCTGACGGCGTGTGGCATCACATACACAACCTATTCTATGACTGATGATGATATGGAAGTTCTTCTCATCTCTTTGGCTAGTTCCTTTGAAGTAAACCCTTGAGGCCTTGGCTCAGGGACCCAGCAACGATGAACGAACCAACCTCCCAAGTTTATTGTAAAGTTTCGTCAGGGCCGCACTTTATCGTCTGAGCTGTCCTCAAATTTACTGGCCTTGTCTAAGCAGTCAGTTGTTTCTGCGTAACATTGGCGTGCTTGGTCAAACTGCACTGATCATTGCTCGACCATGTGGTGTTAGGCGATATCCGTAGTGTGCAAACATGATGAATTTCTTCAGTCAATTACGACTTGGAACAAGTTGTCAAACCTTTCCTTTGTTCCCATATGACCTCAGCGGCTTGAGTCTCTCCTGTGTCCTCTCCATCTGATGATCAAGTTGAGCTTGGCCGTCGAGGATCTGAGACTTTGCATTGACCCCAGCAATTTTCAGCACCAACTACGAAGTCTTTGTTGTCTCAAGTCAATCTCATCGTGTGCGATTCAATGTCTTCTCATCCAGGCGTTGGTTCTCAGGCATGCTCTGATAAGCCTTTGCGTCTATATTTGGTGTCTTTAAATCTTGAATTTGGTACAGTTTAATAAACTCATATAGTAAAATAACTTATTGTTTTCATAGTACTAACAAGCTATAATTGTGAATGACTGAATCCAAGTCAAGGGTATGAAGTTTGAGATATCCCTAAGCCATCCACAAGATTAAAAATCTCAGATATCGTAAAGTATAAGTGAGTTTTCTCAAAAAAAAGCACAAAAACCGCATCGTCGCAAAATGCTTTCCCTACATAACTCCCGTGTAACATGACACTGCCGTTGAACGCCGCTTTATAGTGATTCGCATACACCGTAATATGTACGACCTGCCGTGTTGGATTTCGTACACGTGACAACTATTTCGTAGGACGGTATCCCTGCTCATCCCCGTTCCATGAGAATCCCCTTCCGTTATTGTTGTTGTTGTTGTTATACGCGGGGAGAGGAGAATGGTTGGGGTCTGGAGAGCCAGGGAGTTCCACGGGGGCGACTTGCTCGTGAGGCTTGGGAGTTGTAGCGGGAGAGGCGGCCATGGGTGGTTGATGGTAGCCCTCGCTATACAGAGTTAGAACAAGTCGATGAGAGTCACAATAGAGAAACTTACTGGTATGAGATGGGGGTTCCATCTTGAGCGACCATGCCAGGGTGTGTTCCATAGGGGATCGACTGGTGAGGGCTGAGAGGAGGGCTCTGGCCGTAAGGAGCAGCCATAAGACCAGGGCTCTTCTGAGCAGCCCAGGGATCGGCGACACTTGGGTGAGGCGAGTAAGGGTTCTCGACAACTGGAGGAGCAGGAGGGACACTGTTGCGGAAACTCTTGCGATAGGCCTTGTCGAAGCCACCTCGTCGTCCACAGAGGTAGAGAAGAGCGCCAGCGAGGAGAAGGACAGCAGCGCCACCTACGGCAATACCAGCGATGGCTCCAGTAGAGAGCGACTTCTTGCCGCTTCCGCTGCTCTCGTCGTCTTCATCACTGTTGTCGGCGGTCGGTTCAGATGTTGCGCCAGTAGAAGTTGACTCTCCCTCCTTTGGCCAAGGGTCTCCTGGTCGTAGTTGCATGTCAACGTCCTTTGCTTTCTTGAGCCATCCTTCAATTGTCTCATTCTTGGACTGGTGGATGTCATTGTTAGTTTATGAGTACCATGTATGCAGGAGTGTAGATCTTACAGGATTGACGACACCCATCATCTTCCACTTGGAGCAGGACTCTGGAGCTCCGCAGTAGAAGAAGAAGGGATCAGTGTTGTTGACACGAACTCGGTATCGAGGGCCCTTTGTTTGAGTGTTAGCATCTTGTCTTGACTTGAACTGAGACTGAGACTGGGAGACTTGATCAACTTACATCGTCGGTGATGGCCTGAACCTTTTGTGTGCCACTTGAGAAACCCTTGCGGTTCACATCGACGTATTCATAGGGAATACATGGGTTGTCATAGTCTCCCCGAATAACCCAGTGGTCGGTGGGATAGAAACGCCATTCGATAATATCACCAACATCGGCCTTGACTTCGTTTGGTGTGAACTTGTGACCAGACTGTATACTAGTTAGTATTGATGTGTCCTTATGTGACCATGATGTCAACTTACTGCTCCAACATTGACAGTGTGTGTTACAGCCTCTCCAGATGAAGTCCCTGTGGAAGACTCCTCCGCTGTTGCTGTAGGTTCGTCCGTTGTTGTCTGAGCCCAGGCCGTAGCGAGAGCCGCCGTGAGGACTAGCAATGACTTTGAAACCATTTTGAATTAGTTAAGACTGAGGAACAGCTTAGGTAGAGCAAGCCAGGTTTCCAAGGTCAAGAGTGAAAAGTGACGAAACAAAACAGAAACAAAACGAGAGAAGGAGGAGGAGGAGGAGGAGAAACGAGACGGGATGAGCTGAGTAATGAAGAGAGAAATGTCACAGTCCACGACAGACGGGAACGGTAACCCTCGTCCCTTTTACCTTGCCGTTGTACCACGGCGAACCCATAGGGCAGTACATGACCGGGCAGGGGATGGGATGGAGGATATTGAAGGAGGCAGGGCTAGACAAAGACGGGATAAGGAGGGCTGACGGCAGACAGCTCGAGCATCTCTTGGCTTCGGGTCAAAAGACTA
Organism: Fusarium sacchari; assembly: GCA_017165645.1. Taxonomy (NCBI): domain Eukaryota; kingdom Fungi; phylum Ascomycota; class Sordariomycetes; order Hypocreales; family Nectriaceae; genus Fusarium; species Fusarium sacchari. The sequence goes on from JADANP010000012.1 coordinate 885,911, forward strand.
GGCTAGGGGAGGCGAGGGGGGGAGCCTTGAGAGTGAGTTTCTTTTCTGGGGGCTGAGCGAATGCACAGCTCTGCTTCGCTGCTTCGGTTCAGCACACCATCTGTTTCTATCTGTGGATCTGCTCTACGAGTTCCCGCATCTAACTACTACGTATGTACGTATATGGGCCTGTCCTGTCCATCCTGTCTTGTCTTGTCTTGTTGGTGGAGGTGGAGGAGGAGGAGGAGGAGAAGGATGGGATACATGGGTTGGGAGGTGAACAAAGGAGCCAAGATGGCCAAAGCCCGTCTCTCGGAGATCCCGCTAGGCCAACTCAGCCCTGTTCAGATTGAGATGAGTATTATCACGAGGCATTGATCTTTTGCTGTCTCTTCGTTCTTTTGCTCGAGTTGCTGAAAATCATACTGTATACCTTAATATACCTATGTAGTCGAGATCGAGGGCTTTGTTAGTTTCAAGATAGAGTTGGCGACTATGCTTAAGCCTAGACCTAGACTTAAAAGTCTCCCACCAACCACTACCTACCTACAGCCAACGCACACTCTCTACGTACTCTACGTACTGTACACCGCAGCACAGTAGAAAAGTCTTTCTCTCTCAAAGGATTTTCCTAATCTCCACTGTCAGCTTATTAGCCAAATTCGACTCTGCTGTGCTGGACTCCCAATGCTCAGACTGTCGAACAAGGTACCGTGCCGACACAGTCAGCACTATCCAGGGATTGTATGTAGGGGTGTTCTATATCCGACCAGTCAGCACCAGCCTCAACTAATAAGCAGCAATTTGAGGTTGCACTTTTGCTGGGCTTAGTATCCATGCCCATGCCAAGCGCGCTGCAGCAACGGACACTAAGTTACTATGTAAGTTGGTTATTTTGGAGCCCAAGATTTCAACCTCACCTCTTCTCCTCTCTACCTCTCTTCTCTCTGCTTGCTGCAACTCCATAACAAAGGCTGAGCAACACGGCCGAGGTTTGTTTGTTTCTCTCTTTCTCTCGGAGCTGTTGGCCCGTTGGGGGTTAGCTAACCAAGTTTAACTATTCCTGGCCACTCCGCAATCTGCCATGAGAATCATCTCAGCCTTATACACCAGACTCACCATCTATCTAGTATATACAGGCCGCGGGAGGATGAATGAAACACTTCTTCGCCCAGCAGCGACACGTTGCGTTTCTCTTGGCTTGGCCTGGCTTGTTTGATCAAATTGGGACTTTGGGCCCTTGGGGTCTATCCTCACAAGGCTCACATCACCATAAGGCCTCTCCAAATACTATGTAAGATCGCTTAATGCAAGCAAGACAAGGATTATTTATCCTTGCCCTGCAAATTCGTCTCTCGTTTCTCGGGTCTTTTCCACGCGTCCTTCCAAGTTCCAAGTCCCTCGCTCTCAGCTCTGTCTCACTCGTCAATCACATATCTCGTCATATCAGCCAAAACTTGGTACCTATCTAATGGCGAATGGTTCGCTTGTAAACGAGAACAACTCCATGATAACTTATCCTGCATAAAATCTTACTCGACAAGACTCTTCTCCGCCAATAGACATCGGGTAGATCCTCGGTCATTGGCATATGATCCAGATCAACAATCTCCTCACCTAATTCATTTGGCCCCCAATACTTCTTCTTCTCCTCCCCGAAGCATGTGGCATGTAACCACACCCCAGAGCTTTTCTTTACCTCACGGGCAAATAGGCCAGAGAACCAAGAATCTTAAATCTTGCCTCTTCTTTCACATTTCCAGAATCAGCATCTTATTCCCGGTCTTGCAGACCTGAGAGTGCATGCGTGCATCGTACTCCGACATGATCGACCCTTGGCTTTCAAGCAACGGTTACCAAGGCCGACAGTGATGATGAGGCAAAATTGAATGTGAAATTCTGAATGAACGACTACATATCAGCTTCCCCAAGAGACTTAGTGCCTGCAAAGATCTGCAAACATCTCGACCAGGCTCTAAAATCGCATCAGGCCCCCGTTACGGAGTAGAAGCACATGCATATTTCAGGCCTTGGTTGCTGGGACACTTGGCAAAGTCAGCTACATGCCTTCTAAGTTTTGATGCCGTGGAGATGGTCATTCTCTGAGGCTGATAGTAAACAATCTCTGTTGTGGCAATGACAAGCTCTCAGTGGCGATGCAACAGCAACATCTAAGCACATTGTCATCCTTCATCATGGCCTGGAAACTTACCTTGTCACAATCATCTCTGATACGAAGAAGGATGAGGCCGTGTTCTCAGGCATCATAATGCCATAACCCAAGCCCAGTCCAATCCAGTCTCGGCTTCAAAAACATGATGGTCCATGACTGCGCCTTGAACGGGAGTCGCTTTCATCCCAACAACTCCTCCATCTGCCGTGCTCGAGATTCAAGCCCCTTCTTGAATCCTCTTCGATCCTTCTGTGTCACATTGGAACGGTCCCTGCAGCCTGTGTCAGCAAGAAGATATCAGTTCAGTAGTCCTTGATATTTCTCAATCAGCCCAAGATACTCTGAATTCGATGTCACAGGGTAGGTTATCTTGGCTCTCTTTCTATGGTCTCTAATCTTACAATTATCTACAGATCTTGTCGTCACTGAACCAGAGGGCACGACAATAACTTTGGGTAATGCCTCAGCTTATGTCTATCTTAGAAGTCTGACCAAGACATGCAATGCTCTTACTCAGTCATCTCGCCAAGGTCTTTTCTCCAAACCAGCGCAGTTCGCAACTCTTCTCGATACTTGAAAGACCGTTGATTTTTCTGTTCTACTGAAAGTAGGACTGCCTAAGCAAAACCGATCTGTCCACTAAATCACCATAATTGAGGCTCAAACTTGGTGCATCCTCGTCTGATAACTAAGTTAGAAAAGTGTCGGCTGTGTCTGCCTATAAGCTGCCAAGTCAATGACGTGGTGAGAATTTGTTCATTGCTGCCATCGTCTGTGGCTAACGAGCCGAGTCGTGTGTGAGCAAAGCAGCCTATCAGTCGACAGCCACTATTGCCATGGCTCCTTTAAGGGACTGCTGTTCAAACACAAACGTTAATCAATCCAATAGACGAGATGGGATATCGAAAGAGTTACACCCATTAACGAATAGCCTGGTACAGAGTATGACACAAGCTGAACAAGCCCGTTCAAGCAGCTTGGACAACGATGGACAGATAACGGCAAATCAAAATCGTATTGAAATCTATTATCGACACAAAAAAAAGAAAAGCCTATCTACAAGGTCTTGCTCTTTTTATCCTTCTTACTTGTTGAGCCTCCAGGTAGTAGGTCGCTCTCTTGGATAAGCTTGAAGAAGCACCAAAGATAGCAGATAACGAAACCTGCAGCACCAACTCCAACATTTGCCACGACCCAAAGGTCGGGCTTATCAGCAGGAGGTGTTACAAATGTGTCCAGAACATGCCAAGCGCCCATGGCGACATAGAACAGCAGATGCAGTAATGCTGTGCACCATTGCAACCAGGCAGCTTGACCTTCTTGGAAGTAGGCGCTCAGAGAGGTCGGTGGAAGACCGAGCAAGTAGGACCAGAGGAGGGTCGAAACCGCATATGGAACTCTCAGATCGACCCGCTTGAGCAAAGGGAACATGGTCCAGACTCCCAAGAGGTTGGCGAAGCCCACCCAAGCTCGTGTGTCCTTGTTCAACCCGTGCTTTCCAGCCAGAAGTAGGGTCATGGGCATCAAAGGAAGCAAGACACTCTTCTCGTGCACTTGGTAGCTGAACAGGAAGAAACCCCAAGCGGTGGCAGCAAAAGCCAAAGGAAGTGTGGACTTTCGTGGTCGCAGGAAGAGTATAATGTTAGGCGGGATGATCGAACCAAGAGTAGCACCAAGAGCTGCTTTTTGAAGAAGAGCTGTTGGCCACTGTCGGAGCTTTATAACGACATTGGCGGCGCACCAAAAATTGGCGACCTTGTCCTCAAACAAACCACGCGCAAATGGGAAGACGCGGTGGACCATCTGAACCAACTGTTCCACAATAGGCCAGTAAAAGGCCTTAGTGTCTAGAATATCGACGAGCTGAGGAAACAGGGGAAGCGAAGGAGAATCCTTGGAACCTCCATGAGCATCGATGCCCTGGCTCTTGTCGTAGAGTGTACCGAGAACCAGAGGCAGGATTAGGATAGCAAAAGAAACAGCTGTCACTAGGGCGATTCCAAAGAGTCTAGTAAAGTTAAGTCGAGGGTAGACGCAACGGCCGAGAAGGTAGGAGAAGACGCTGAAGGCATAATACAGAGCCATCTGCTTGAATCCCAGCGCGCCAACAAAGAAGACAGCAGCCCACTTGTAGCGCTCAGCAAGCATACTCGACATGCTCGCCATGACAAATCCGAGCATAACGGTGTTGTACTGGAAGTGAACATGGTCGATAAGAATGGTAGCAGGCTGCATGAGGATCGCGACGAGCGCAAGCCATGCTGTCCAGTTGGTGACCCCCTGAAGTCTGCTATATCGTCGCACAAAGACAATCGCGGCTGGGACGTAGATGAGGTACTCTGAGATGATGACTGTCGCCCTCATGAAGATCTTGAGGCTGGGGTCCTGGTTTCCTCGAGAGGTGAAGAGCGCGAACCACGAGGGATCGATGAGAGAGCCAATCTTGCCCAGGAGCCAGCTGTGGTAGGCAGTCAGGGGAGGATAGTCGAGACCCCACCATTGAAGATCGTGGAAATACCATTGCGATATGGGAAGTTGTGTCGTGACCTCCATCCAATGCCGCTGCGCTTCGTAGTCTCCAAACATGGGCGGTTTGCTGAACCCTGCAAATCAAAGCTCCTCGTTAGCGAAAGGTGTCATGATGGTCAAGTCGAGCAGCGGCCATCCTTACCAGAATATCCCCATAGACCAGCAGCCCATCGAAAAAGACCAACCACCATGAGAATCACGGGCAGAACCTCCCATTGCGACAGAGAAGTGCGTGCAGGCCACAGAAACGCCGCAAGAGGGAACGCGGGCGCCCGTACTAGGGCTTCTGTGCGAGGGGCCTTTTCGCTGCCGCCATTGCCATTGCCAGGTTTCTTGGTATTAGCCTTGCGACGAGGCTTGTGCGGTGACGGAGAAGGACCAGCCATTGTCACCTCGAGAGAGCGAAAGTCGTCATTAACAAGAGTGGTTCGGTTGATGAAGGAGGAGGAGGAGGAGAGAGCGTGTGTGCGTGGAGCTCTGAAGACGAAGCTCTAACTACTAAACTAAATGACATCCAATGCGACCCCGGAAATTTTGGTGGGGCTTCAATTGTAGGTAGAGCATCGGCCGAAAAGGAGCTTCCGAACCCCGGAGCCAGTGGAGGCCCAGGGCGGAGACGTCACTCGAGCAGTGCGTAAACAGCTGATATACGCACAGTAGGTACAGGCCTAGTATGGCGATATCGTCAGGCCTGGACTGGACCAAGAGCTTGGCAAAACAGTTGAACTCAAAACTTGATCTTGACTCTTTTCTTTTCTTTTTTTGTTACTGCAAATCTCTCTATATTCAACCTCACACTGAGACCTGTTCTGTTCTGTTATCTTCTAACTAAAAATGCCGTTCCCTTTCATTCTCCCAACGACTTCGGCGTTCGCATTCTCATCAAGCTTCAGCTCCGAGTCTCATCCTTCACTGCCCCTCAATGCCAGCACATATCGCGGGGTAGTTCGAGATGCCCTGAAAAAGCACAAGAGACTTCCCCCAAGCTCTCAGGTCTCAAATCTAAACACAGTCATTTCCAGCGTCAATGGCTACATCCCCTACCTACTCGCAGTGGAAGACGGTCTAAGTAACAAGGGTCTGTCTATCGTTACGCAAAAGACGCCTCCGGCTATCGAATGGAGACCAACTTTATCTGGAGAAGTCGTCCCAGCACGTGAGAGGGCCAGAGTCAAGATTTCATCTTTAGAACATGAAATTGCCTTTGTGCTTTCAACTCTGGGCTTCTCTCATGTTCTGACAGCTCGATCTGCCCTACAACCACTTTATTCAACCAGTAGCGAGTTTCTCGGGGCCCAGGAGCGAACAAACGCAGTCACAGCCGCAACGAAAAGTCTCCTCGAAGCTGCTTCCGTGTATGATTATCTCGCAGGTCGATTGGAGCACGCTACAGCTACCCCTCCATGTCCTGATGTTGCTCCCGGAACAGCTCGAGTCTTGTGTTCTCTCGCATTGGCTGAAGCTACATTACTAGCCGTTCTTAAAGACGATCCGTATCCAGCAATAGTCGCCCAGGACCGGAACAAGAACGACAAGGAGTGGATGTTCAAGGCCCCTGAAATTCCAAAGGTTCGCGCCCATCTTTATGCCCGACTGTGTTTGGCAGCCTCAGAACATGCAGCCAAAGCATCGTCTCTATGCAGCACAGCAGGCTCTGGCTCGCATAAGATCAATAGTGCTCTTCTGAAATATCTAGAAGATCTCCGCCGAACATGTCGAGCTCGCGCTTGTCGTTTCTTTGGAATCGATGCCGAGATAGGTGGCCAGGTTGCAGATGGCATTGGATGGGTTCGTGCTGGCTTATCAGAGCTAGGTGTTGAGATCAAAGACAACAACAAGAAGGGACTGAGCTTCAGTCGATTAAAGAAGGATTTCACAGAAAAGCGTGAAGATCGGCGTGTAGATAAGGAGTCTGCATGGGGAAGCGATGCTGGTAAGATGGAGGAGATTCGAGTACTAGAAATGCTTGATGCCAAGTGGAACAAAGTTAACGATACGGTAAGCTCTATATCAAGAATACTATGGTATTAGCTAACGTCTGTGCCAGATGAATACACAAGCAATACCCCCCATCAACACACTCCTCAGCAAGATGCCGTCTGGACGAGAGATTCACACACTCAAGCCCTACGAAGTACCCTCACTGGACAGGGATGTCCTCGAAGCCATGCGCGCGCCACCTGAAGATGATGATACATATGTCGATGACCTAAGTTCAGATGACGAGGTCAAGGGTGGACCTTCAGCACCAGTTGGTGCGTTCCCAGGAACGGTAGATGATTATTCACGAAGTCCAAGCACACCAGGCAATGCCTACTACTAGTTCCGGGGTTCTGTGGGTGATCTAGGTGGTTTTAGAGTAGAACGTGTCGTATAACTCGATTAATAACAATCTTGAATACCTAGGAAGGGATATCATCCTGAAAGATACAGGTTTCCAATGTCGAACGGTTCCATCATCCCATCGCCGACCTCTTTCCGTCTTATGTCAAATCAGGACCAGTAGCATCCCATTTACAGGGCCGAGTTCGTAACGGGATCAGGGGTTGGTGTGATGTCTGGAGTGATAGGGGTGATGGTAGGCGTAGTAATTGGTGTGCTAGGAGTGCATGGCGGTGGTGAAGGATACAGCTGAGGAGAGCAAACAGGATAGCATCTGGTAGATCAGCAACCGGGATATTCTACAATTTGTTGGATCAACTTACGCTCCGTACATGACACCACAGTCATTAATAGCATCCACGCAAAGGGTGGGACAGAAACTTGTGGTGGTATTAGTGCTGAAGGGCACCGCGGCAGCAAGGCCAACGATAGCGGAAGCGGTGATGATGGCTTTTAAGAACATGGTGAGCTTTTAGGTAGGTAGTTAGTTTGTGATAATGTGAAGTGCAAGGTCTGAGTCGTCAAGTTGTGGATGTTGATATCAAGTTTGGTCTTCAGCTGTGGGTAGGAGTTACCAGACTTTATACTTATTCAGCCCCTACCATGCAATTAAGAACTCTTATATAATATGGCCAATCAAACTCATATCAGCATTAACTTTTCCGTCTACCTCAAACTGAATTTCATTGCTAGTATACACGGTTCGGGGTTCCACAGGCCGGCAGTTGTTGTGAGGCATGATCGCGATCTTCAATATGTGCAACACAGTCGTGAAAAAAAGCCGAGGCAGTCTTTAAATCAAGTAGCAAACACCCGAGATGCTGGCATTTCTCAAAGCATAATGTCTTGGGTCACAAGAAAACGAATGTCACAAACATACCAACAAGCTCATACGCTTAACCGCTGCCTGTCATGTCGGATGGTCTTGACGAGAATGGCTGTGATTCCCTGCTCAATAAAAGGATCCTCTGATGCAGGGGGGTTGATCACTGTTGTAAGGAATCTTAGTAACACCTCAAAATTCAAGGCCACAGTCGTACACCTGGCAAAAGAACTGAAGCAACGTTAGGTTCAGACAAGCTTCTGGCTGTTATAGTTACAATTCAGGTCTGCAAATTCTCCGAAGCCACATACTGGGTATCCCAGTACATAAATCGATACACTTGCTCAAAATACACTTTTGGATCAAGTTGTTCCATCATCAAAAGCCACTATAAACCGTCCCGAAAACTCTCTGCAGGTACTGTACACTGCTTCGAGCAACCCCCTACTCCAATCCCTTTGAAAAGTGCCAGTCTTTCTCATCGTTTTGAGATAACTGAATGTGTCTCGTAACATTCAGTAATCATGTCGGTTATGTCGACCATTTGGGACCCGCACGCGCTGTATTCATGACAGACTCGTGTTGTAGAAGTGATGAGAAGACCCAGAGCTCATGCGAGAGGGAAACCCAGTTCGGGAAAAAATGATAGTTTCAACTCGAAGCCCAAGACTTTTAAAGGCAAATCGAAAAGTATCGACGTTTAGCATGGCCCTTGCTTGAAGCCAATTCAGCAAGGGCTCGATCGGCGGTTCCCAACTGGGCCTGCCAGGGCGGAGGGTCAGAATCGCAGCTGTCGAGCAATTTCCAATGTTCCTAAATTTCAGCTGGGCTGTATATGGTGCTGTTTCTTAAACACGGGCACGCTTTTCGAGGCGCTCGACAGTGCGGTATCGTAAGGTCGGGGGTGGCGAGTGTAGCTAAAGTCAGTTTACAGAATCATATCCGACACAGACACAAGAAAGACGGCAACAGTGCAGGAACCAGGGGTGAACAATCAAGAAAATAATATTGCCAAGTTTACTATAGAACACAGCGTGGAACTCCCATCCATAGCCTGTACACAGGGTTAAAGTCCTAATAATCTCATGCGCAGATTTGGCTCTGCGACAACCCTTTAAATGCTTCGCTTCTCCCTCCAATCGTCACATCGTTTTCGCGACATATTCGTGGTTTTGTTCATCTAGTTGCCGAAAGCCATCTGCTTCTTGATCTCGGCAATGGCCTTACCAGGGTTAAGACCCTTGGGGCAGGCTCGTGTGCAGTTAAGGATAGTGTGGCAACGGTACAGGCTCATCGAGTTCTCGAGGTTGGTCTTTCGCTCGGCGGTGCGCTCATCACGAGAGTCGGCGAGCCATCGGTAAGACTGGAGAAGGATAGCGGGGCCAAGGTACTCCTCAGAGTTCCACCAGTAAGATGGGCATGAGGTAGAGCAGCAGGCGCAGAGAATGCACTCGTAGAGACCATCGAGCTTGCGGCGGTCCTCCTTTGTCTGTCGGTACTCCTTGCCCTGAGAATTGGGTTAGTAAATGTGAGATTCCGTACGTGAGAAAGGGGTCGTACGTCTTCGGCAGGGGTATCGCGCTGAAGGTAGGGCTTGATGCTCTTGTACTGCTTGTAGAAATGTGTCAAATCAGGGACCAGGTCCTTGACGACATAGGTGTGAGGAAGAGGGTAGATCTTGACGTCGGAAGCAGCCTCAGTGGGAATTCGGCCTAGTAATACGTTAGCACTTCAATTTCCGACACGATTTGCCGCATGCGACCAGAGTGAAGGGGTACATACACAAGCAAGCAAGAGTGTTCTGTCCGTTGATGTTCATGGCGCAGCTACCGCAGATACCCTCACGGCAACTTCGTCGGAAGGTCAGAGTAGGGTCGAGCTCGTTCTTGATTCGGATGAGGGCATCGAGAATCATAGGTCCAGTCTTGTTAAGGTCCAGAGTGTAGGTCTGAAGACGAGGCTTCTCGCTGGGGGTATCGGGGTTCCATCGGTAGATTTGGAAAGACTTGAGGTTGGCATTAGAGTCCTTGGGAGGCTCGCTGACTGAGGCCATAGAACGAGTGAAGACAGCACCAGGTCGGAAAGCAGCCGTCCTTGAGAAGGCTCCGACGAGTCGGGAAGAAGATCGAAGAGCAGCCATCTTGACGAATAATCGAATCGAGGAAGTACAATTGCGATTGGGGCCGGAGGAGAAGGACAGTCAAACTTCGCAATGTTTAGTTGGAGCTGTGGTCAGACAATTGACAGGAAAGAAATGCCGTGCAATCTCCTCCGATAGTTAGAGCTGAATTGTCTATTCTCAAAGGGTGGCGTATCGAGGATTCTCGTCGTCATGTATTGGGTTGGCAAACCTTCCTCGGTTATTGCAGTTTACACTGGGACCTACGGATGACCTCTGGCCAATCACAAATTTGCGATTGTCAACTTCGGCTTCGCTGGTCTCGGAATCGGCAGGAACAGCGCTCGTGAAACCACGTGACGTGCCTTCCTCGTAGATCGCGGATCAACAGCGGGTATCAATAATTGCGGAGCTGAGATTCCGGGAAAATATTGGAGAAGCATGCAGTGGCTGTGAACCATGCACCGCCTCCTTTTTATCTTGCATACATACATATGTGGCTTGTCTCTTTGTTCCAAGGAATTGGTTCTTGTGAAAGGATATCCATTGGAGGGGCTTTGCTTGGCCCGTCAAGATTAGATAACAAGTTGGTAAATCGGCGCTCAACAACTTTGTTTCTCCGTTCACGATCCCACTTTCTCTCATGACACCAATTTTTTCCTGTTACGACCTTCTTGGCAAAGATGATTTCCCTGTAATTTTTGTCAAAGTCTTACCGTCGCCAATATTCTAATCCTCCTCCGGTCCTCGCTCCGACCCGTCACTATTCGCATCGATTCTTGTCTCTGGATGATCCACTTTCTAGCCCTCCATGGCTGCACCCTACAATCGACTTGCTACGGCTTCATTGCGAACGCTTGTTAAGGGTTGGCCGCATTGCTATTATGAAACCCGAGCACCCTCAGTTCTAACTGTGCCAGCTCCGACGCAATCCTCCTCTCGACTCCGTGCTCACCCTCATATCGCAATGAATTCGTGCCCTCGCTCCAGACTCTACTCCACCTCCGCCGATGCTCCTCGATTCTCTTACCATGTCGCATCCTCCTTCATTGCCAAGGACAGGCCATACGACCCCTCCACTCACGTCTTCCACTTCAACCCATACAATCGCATTCAGCCCCCTCGAAATCGTAGACCTTCCGCTCGACCCGAATCTGGACACGATGCCTTCTTCGTCAGCCGGATCAACGACTCCGGGTCAGTAGCTTTTGGCGTTGCTGATGGTGTTGGGGGCTGGGTAGATTCCGGTGTCGACCCCGCTGATTTCTCACACGGGTTTTGCGATTATATGGCATTGGCTGCCCACGAACACCAGACTAGCTCAGAGCCCCCCTTGACAGCAAGACAGTTGATGCAGAAGGGATACGAAGCAATCTGCAATGACAACAGTCTCCGCGCTGGCGGGAGCACAGCGTGTGTGGCTATTGCTGGAGCGGATGGAAACCTGGACGTCGCGAACCTTGGTGATTCCGGCTTCTTGCAACTTCGACTCAATGGAGTTCACACGTATTCCGAACCCCAAACGCACGCCTTCAATACTCCTTTCCAACTATCCCTTGTACCTCCCAGCGTTGCTGCTCGCATGGCAGCTTTTGGGGGTGCTCAGCTCAGCGACCTTCCCAGGGATGCTGACGTTACCCAGCACGCGCTCCGTCACGGCGATATTCTTATTCTTGCGACCGACGGTGTTCTAGACAATCTCTTTAACCAAGATATTCTACGAATCGCCAGTCGAGTTCTGGTATCTACAGGCGCCTGGGTAATGACTGATGCTGGTGGCGTGCGCGTTGCGGATTCGCTAGAGCCTCTGGTTGAGTTCCCTGAAGCCGCCGAAGGCAAACGAACGGCTACACTCCAGAGTGCACTCGCTACGGAAATCGTTACAGCCGCCAAGCGAGCCAGCGTCAACACAAAACTTGATGGACCATTCGCCAAGGAGGTCCACAAATACTACCCCCAAGAAAACTGGCACGGCGGCAAAGTCGACGATATTTGTGTCGTGGTGGCAGTAGTTAACGAGACGACCCCCGCTGTAAAGAGCAAGCTATGATTTCCTTTGTCATTTGATTTACGGCGCGGTTTTATGATAGAGCAGAGGACATCTTATAAAGACTGGAACGCAAGCATTTTGGTGATTTATTATCTTGGGACGTTTTGGAGTATTAAGTCACATAGACGGCAGGGGAAGCGCCGGCTTGCTTGAATCATAGGGTTGTTTGTATATGGGCTGGCGTCAAGAGATGGGATCATATACATTCTTAATTCTAAAAGTACATAGTTCTGATTTGTATTATCTTACTTGAGTTACAAAAGAAGATGAGTGAGATGTTGGACTCGATATAGAATTGTTCTGATGATAAAATTGACTTGCTTATGACTCATGACAACGAGGCCATCGATTGTTTTACTAGAACTATAGCGACATATTCATTCCAAGGCCATTCCATGTCTCTTCGCATGCTATGAGCTCGAGACGTTTCCATGATGAGTCGAAGTGCAGGGTAATCCGAGAGTGGGTATAAGCACACAACTATGACATCACCAGCTCATGGTGTAAGAGAGCCCATATTTCACTATCAACCTGAAAAAGTTCATCATCACGATCCATACAGCAGGCATCTGAGGAAAAATATGTCGGACATCTATATTGTAAGACTGGCTAAATAATCAAAGGCTCTGGTCATGATACACTCACTCACACATTCATAGGCTGGTGCTATTGCAGCATTTACAGTAGATGTCCTGGTCTACCCTCTCGATACCATCAAGACTCGTTTGCAGAGTCAAGATTACCTCAAGACATATTCTGACAGCTCAAAAAAGAATATATGGGCTGTTCGAGGACTCTACCAGGGCATTGGAAGTGTGGTCCTGGCTACCCTCCCAGCAGGTGTGTATTAGAGGACGGAATATGAGGGGTTGCTGGCTCACAATTAAATCGCAGCCGGTCTATTCTTCTCGACATATGAGAGCGCCAAACGCATCATCGGTAATGCGACGCCATTGCCTCAACCCCTGGTTCACTCAGCAGCCTCAGGGGTGGCAGAGATGGCATCCTGCTTAGTCCTCGCACCAGCAGAGGTCATCAAGCAAAATGCTCAGATGTTGCAAAATGATAGTCATGGGGCTGGACGATCTGGGTCTTCCACCTCCTTGCAAGCATTCCGCCAGCTGGCCGGTGATGGAGTATCACGTCGCCTTTTCACAGGCTACACAGCACTAGTCGCACGAAATTTACCGTTCACAGCTCTTCAATTCCCTATATTCGAGCATGTGCGAGCAACATATTGGAAATCGCGAGGTTCCAGAACTTCGGAGCCGGGGCTTATTGAGACGGGGCTCGCTACGGGTTTAAGTGCCGGAAGTGCTGGATCAATAGCTGCTTTCATAACGACACCAAGTGATGTCGTCAAGACTAGGATGATGTTGAGTGCCGGAAGTCAGAGCGAGAATCCCACAAAAGGTCAGAGCGAAGTCGCAGCCAAGATGGAGGGAAAGCAACCAAAGAAGGGGGCGTGGACTGTCTCGAAGGAGGTTTACCAAGAGAGGGGAGTGCGGGGATTCTTCCGGGGTGCGGCTCTGCGATCCGGGTGGACGATGCTAGGGAGTGGACTCTATCTGGGGTCGTATGAGATGGCCAAAGTTTGGTTGAGAAGGGGAAAGGCAGATGCGGAGGACGATGGCCCATTGTGATAGCGTGCGATATACATAGGTAGGTAAGCAGTGATAGACCAATTAGACATTCGATCATATTTTCTAGCGATCTCTATATCAATTGACCAATATAAAGACCCCAAAGGATTGTATCACACAATCACAATTATTATGAACTTATACAATGATCAACGAGCTCGATCGTAGATCGGATGTCGACATCCCCGTGGCTTCTGACGTCTTCAGAAGGTTATGTGCGACAACCCGAGGGAGGCTCGTAATGCAGAGAATTCATTCGACAATGCCAGATTGTGTCTTCTATAGGGCTAGACTATAATCAGAGAGGCACAATGAGAATGATGAGAGAATGGCTTCGAATTATGCTGCTTCACAAGAATGCGTATAAATGAAACTTCTGAGAACTTTGAGAGTTGACTTTGACTAGGGGTTTACGGCATGCTTCTCGGAATGCAGTGTGTACATCGGCTATTTGACAACAGCCAACAAAGAGTCATTCTCGTCAAGTGTTCGGCTGACCTCGACTACGTATGTGGTATTGTTGTCAGTATGGTGTAGTAGTAATTCAATATGGTCGGTTGGGTCGTACCGTCGGCTATTTTCTTTTAGCGCCAACCGTGGGCACATGTCATTGCAGTTTGGCCTGCATTAGTCTCACATCCGTGTTATCAAGGACCCCTGGTTACATAAAAGTATAATTCCTTCTTTGTTCCGACCCTCCGCCTTGTCCCTCCATGAATGCCCGAAACCGGTGAAATGGTTGATGAAGCGTTCTTCTGGCGGTGAAGGAAGGATCTCGCTCATTACTTGTAGCCGATCCCGGTATTTCATCATGGTTTGGTGAGAAGTCGCCATAGATACATACATAACTACCTGTCTCTGATATGCGAGATTCCGGCTCTCTCTCAGAGACAATGGGAATTCCGGTGTACTTGGTTATTCTGCGAAGCCGTTTGTAGTAATCCAGCAAATACGAGTTGCAGAGTTCTCCGATTCCCAGATAGCCCGCCTGGCTGACTCGGACAACAAGTCTTGACCGGTCTAGTTCGAGGAGTGCCATTTTTGAGACGCCCGACCACCCGCACTAATAGGTAAGTAACTTCCAGAACTACCGGCAGAAAGACCGTTTGATAGATAGTCTTCACCGACCCACATGTGTAACCTTCGTCGTCCGGCTCAGATGGTGTCATTTGAGCACGTTATTCGAGGCTTGATTGCCTAAGAGACTGTAAAGAGGGATGTACCGTGTGCTATAAATTGCTGATGACTCGCCGTCGCCGTCGCCGCGCCTTGACTCGTAGTTCCATATGTTCCCCTTCCATCTTCTGCCATTGTGTGTCGAGATACCCAAAACATTTCACTCTGTCTTGCTTGACTGCGCACTCGGCATTCAACACGCCGCAAAACTTAAATAACCCACAATGGCAACTGCAGATGTGCAAACAGCTCCAGCATCCTCACTCGACGTATTTTCCAAAACGGCTGCCGAAGCTGAAGTGAGAGAAATCAGCCCGGAACTCGCAGCCAACCATCGGTATCTTATCCAGTCACCATACACGGAACATGAGCATTTGCTTGACCTCGACACTCTTGACAACGAAAATGAGCTCCTCGCACGAGCCTTGAGTCAATTTCGAGTTCTTCGCGACGACTATGCGACAGCCCCATACACAGAATCCTTCAACTGGCCAGAGGTGATCGGAGAAGTGAAACGTCTTGCGGTCGAGTCTGGAAAACCCTTCAAAGAAACATCGTTTTATATCGTGGCATTCCGATCTCGAATCAAGAAGGAGACTGAGTATGCTGATCTTGGCGTTCTCGACAAGGGGGCACATGCTGAGGCCGTGGCGAGTGGTGGATTCCTGAAGTAAGTTGGGTGCATCTTCTGCATGTGTCGGTTATATTGACACGACCAGATACTGGTTTGGAGAACCGGACTCAGAATTGGCCAACTTGGCGACTTGTGTCTGGCGTTCGCGAGAAGATGCCAAAAAGGGTGGTACAGGCCCAGCTCATCGCAAGGCTGCTGGAGCAACTCGCTCCCTGTACGCATTCTGGAGGATTGACCAACATCGACTTATCATTCGGGACAATGCCGAGAGCTGGGAGATTATCCCCTGGCAGGATTAGATGGCAAGGTTTGAGACTTCTGAAACCTTTTGTTCATGAGGCGTTTGGTGTAGGTTTTTGAGGGCTTAGAAAAACACAGGACAGAAAAAAGAATGGCGTTTTCTGGGGGGGATGATGATTTGCTCTGAGAATGAGTTAGACGATAGAATTATAAATGAGATAAAACAATGATTAGATTTTAGATTGCTCGTGATATTCTAGTTGATAGCATTGAATGTCTGAAGAACGTTGAGAACGAGAGCAAGGTGCCCAGCTCAGAACGGAACGCAAAGAGACGCATAAGAGAGATAAAGTACACATCCATTCCGTATCATGATATCGAGCGTGATATCGGTAAATTTGGGTAAATAAGGCATCTTTTCTGGCCGCCGTATGCTTGATTGACCTGGTGGTGATAAACGAAGATCGTAGGTCGGCACGCAACGTCAATCGCGGGATATATAATCTGCCGCACGTCACCGCCTAGACATCCCACAGCCCACAAATGAGTACACGAACGAAAAGTTTCGATATTCCCACCTTCAGAGCCCCGAAGCCTTGCAACACCACCCGCCTCTTCCGCGATCGTAGCGCCGAACCTCTCCCCTTCTCTCGCGGCACCGTGAATATCTCGTCCCGAATTTTTGTCAATATGGCGGACGCTCCCAACGATGCGCCTGTTGCTGCGCCTTTCCAGGCCGTTCAAGTCGAGGCTCTGGTGAGTTGAATATGCCCCACCTTTTGGTCTTTGAGACCCCCTCTTGAAGGACGAGTAAAGAGTAATGGGACTGACCTCAGTCGGTGGTGTAGGTTATCATGAAGATTGCCAAGCACTGCTCTTCGGCCTTCCCTTCTGTCGCGACTGGAGCTATTGTTGGTATGGAGAACGAGGGTCTTCTCGAGGTCACCAACACGTTCCCTTTCCCTACCGTCGACCCCGCCACGACCGATAGCCACCAGAACGATGCTTCGCAGATCGCCGCTGCTGCTCCCCGACAGAAGAACAACATTCACTACCAAAATGAGATGATCCGACACCTCAAGGAGGTCAACGTCGACGCCAACAACGTTGGTTGGTACACAAGTGCCACCATGGGCAACTTTGTCAACTTGAACTTCATCGAGAACCAGTTCCACTACCAAAGCGCCAACGAGAACACTGTCGCCCTCGTCCACGATGCTAGCAAGAGCTCTCAGGGCAACTTGACCTTCCGGGCTTTCCGTCTGTCCCCTGCTTTCATGAGCGCCTACAAGGAGGGCAAGTTCACAACCGAGAGGTACGATGATGCTATTACCACGACCAGAGACAGAGATGCTAACCAGTAACAGCTTGCAAAAGTCCAAGCTCACCTTCAAGGATATCCTCACCGAGGTCCCTGTCAACGTCCACAACTCTCACCTCCTCACAACGTTCCTCCACCAGATTCCTTCCGCTCCCGTGAAGGGTGAGATCGAGCAACCCTCATCGCTGGATGACCTCAACCGCAACGCTCTCGAGCCTCCTCTGTACCCCTCTATCGACAACCTCGACCTTGCGATCGATCCCTTCCTCGAGAAGACCTGCGATCTTCTGCTCGAGAGCATCGAGTCTCACTACACCGACCTCAACAACTTCCAGTTCTACCAGCGACAACTCGGTCGTGAGCAGACCAAGATTACACAATGGCAGACCAAGCGAAAGGCTGAGAACGCCCAACGTGCTGCTGCCAAGCAAGCTCCTCTTCCCGAGGATGAGTGGCAGCGACTGTTCAAGCTTCCCCAGGAGCCCAGCAGACTGGAGGGTATGCTGAACGCGAAGCAGGTGGAGCAATACAGCAAGCAGGTGGATGGATTCACAGCCAACGTCAGTGCCAAGATGTTTGCCGTGCGGGAGAACTTGATGCCAAAATAGATGGAGGACGGGCGAGACGGGGATTTCAAAAAGTCTCGAGGGATTTCAGGAATACGAGACGCTCAGTGATGGTTTGCATTGGCGGCGTTCCGGACAATGTCGATAATATCGAGTGCTGGTCTAGATTTTAAAGCGATGAGAGAAAGAGAGGAGCACTTGATGAGCACAATGAGGGGCCAGTCTGACGTTGATCTGTTGATGTTGAAGAGTCACGAAGAGATGGACACGGCTGTAGCATTGCCTTGGTCATAAAAAGCTGGCTTCGTAGATAGCGCCTGCAATCAAGCTCTCAAAGTCTGAGAGCATTGAAACAATTTTACGTTTACAAGTTCATTGGTACTGTCGGTGTATTGTTTTGTCTTTTAGTGAACTCGGCAAATAGCATCGGGATTTGATCCAAGACCAGGTTTCATAGTATAAATATCTCATCTCACTCTTACACGCCGAAAAGATGTATGAGACGAAGTGATGAGTCTGGTATCAGTGTGAGCCCTGTAAACAAGACCAAAGAGGTGCCTCCGAGCTGACTCTCCCCTCAGAATATTCGGATATACAGATTAGTCGGTCTGTTCGTAGCTTGCAGACGATCAATGACCCGTAGTGTTCGCGTGAAGCGGTGCTCGGCTTCCGAGCGGGGAATAACTATCAAGGATCAAGCCAAAGTCAGCCAAAGCTGCATCTGTACGAAGCGAGTTACATATGGATGTATGCACAGTCGGAACGAACAACTGATGATGGAACAGATAGTCACTATAGACAGTTGAAAAAAAAAGAGGTCTCACAATTTGCCCACTCACTGAATGAGAAAAATCAACGTGGTCTCCTTCTCACTAGTCCCGTATTCGTACCAAGACCTGGAGGAGCTTCCCATCATGAGAAAGCTCCTCTTTATTTTTTTCCTCTGGTGGATTCTCCGAGTCCCTGAGATCCACCTTCTCACTCGGTGGTACCTTTTGGCGCTTCAAAGTTCAAACCGCCAGGTTCTTCGAGGGTACCAGGTTCAGCACCCAGCCAACCACCCGCTTACAAGTACCTAGCCTGAAGATCGACTGGACTCGGAGTGCATTTCTGCTCTGCCCCGCCTCAAAATTGCTGGGCCTCAATGGCAGAAGAAAATTCTGCCCCTCATTTTGCCGTCCATTGACTTCACCGCCCGCGAAAAAAAACCCACTGACAGCGCTGGGCCCTGGTCGACCCCTCCCCCTCCAGGCCCCTCCAGAGGCTCTCAGCCCATAGAAGCAGTTCTCTCTGCCCCGCCCAATGTTATCTCGTTGTTGATTCTACAACCTACATATTCTTCCTCTCCCCATTCAACTTTTTCAATCCCTTCTCCTCCTCTTTCTATTCTCTCTTCTTCCTTCTCCTCTCATCCATCCTTTCATCCCTTCCTCCTCCACATCCATTCATCATGTCTGCTCCCGCCCACAAGTTCAAGGTCGCTGACCTTTCTCTGGCCGCCTTTGGCCGCAAGGAGATTGAGCTCGCTGAGAATGAGATGCCCGGTCTCATGCAGACCCGAGCCAAGTATGCTGCCGACCAGCCTCTCGCCGGTGCCCGCATTGCTGGCTGCCTTCACATGACTATCCAGACCGCCGTCCTCATCGAGACCCTCACTGCTCTCGGTGCTGAGGTCACCTGGACCAGCTGCAACATTTTCAGCACCCAGGACCACGCCGCTGCTGCCATTGCCGCCGCCGGTGTCCCCGTCTTCGCCTGGAAGGGTGAGACCGAGGAGGAGTACAACTGGTGCCTCGAGCAGCAGCTCACTGCCTTCAAGGACAACAAGAAGCTCAACCTCATCCTCGACGACGGTGGTGACCTGACCACCCTTGTCCACCAGAAGTACCCTGAGATGCTCAAGGACTGCTTCGGTGTCTCTGAGGAGACCACCACTGGTGTCCACCACCTTTACCGCATGCTCAAGGATGGCAAGCTCCTTGTCCCCGCCATCAACGTCAACGACTCTGTCACCAAGTCCAAGTTCGACAACCTTTACGGCTGCCGTGAGTCCCTTGTCGACGGTATCAAGCGTGCTACCGATGTCATGATTGCTGGCAAGGTCGCCGTCGTTGCCGGTTTCGGTGATGTCGGTAAGGGTTGCGCCATGGCCCTCCACGGCATGGGTGCCCGCGTCCTCGTTACCGAGATTGATCCCATCAACGCTCTCCAGGCTGCTATGGCCGGCTACCAAGTCACCACCATGGAGAAGGCCGCCAAGGTCGGTCAAATCTTCGTTACCACCACCGGTTGCCGTGATATCCTCACTGGCGAGCACTTCGAGGCTATGCCCAACGACGCCATCGTCTGCAGTAAGTTTTATCGCATCTTTCACTCAATGATTCACCACTGACATTGGTAAATAGACATTGGTCACTTCGACATCGAAATTGACGTTGCTTGGCTCAAGGCCAACGCCAGCTCTGTCCAGAACATCAAGCCCCAGGTTGACCGTTTCCTCATGCCCAACGGCCGTCACATCATCCTCCTGGCTGAGGGCCGTCTTGTCAACCTTGGCTGTGCTACTGGCCACTCTTCTTTCGTTATGTCTTGCTCTTTCACCAACCAGGTCCTTGCCCAGATCATGCTGTACAAGGCCGCCGACAAGGCTTGGGGTGAGAAGTACGTCGAGTTCGCCAAGACCGGCAAGCTCGACGTCGGTGTCTACGTCCTCCCCAAGATTCTGGATGAGGAGGTCGCCCGTCTCCACCTCGACCACTGCCAGGCTGAGCTCAGCACCCTCAGCAAGGTCCAGGCTGAGTACCTCGGCCTCACCGTCGAGGGTCCCTTCAAGGCTGATATCTACCGCTACTAAGCGTGTGTAATCAATACCCAGGATCCTTCAACTGGATTCCTACGTGTAACGAACTTTTCCCTCTTCTGTCGACATGACAATCGGCAAAATTCTAGTTTCAACAGCATGAACTTGCATGGCATATGGGTTGGGAGAGTTACAAGGACATCTGCGGTTTTCTGATTTTTTTTCTCTTCTCTTCTTTGTTTCTGCTTATTTGGGCTACTTCTCTCAATCATCAAAGAGAAGACTCCTCGCAGGGTGCAGGGAGGGGCAAAAAAATCTTGCTTTTTCAACAAAATGGCGTTGGCTTTTTTGCTAATCATGATTCCCCCCTTCGAGATTATAAAAATGGATGATGAATGGAATGATATGGACGGATATGACCAAGACGAGACCTCCCCCATAGGGATGGATGAGATGGAACTCGATACAGGCAGGCCCGTCAACCGTGGCCAGGATAGAGTAGAACTTCAAAAAGAGATATTCTGACTCTAACACTATTATCTCTCATGTGATTCTTCTATTATGATATCTTCTGACTGTGCTATGGTCCTGTGCAAATGTTGGGTCTTCGACGTGGCCTTGAGGTGGAACCGTCACGTATTGCTTGTGCTCAGGGTTTATTATTTTACCGGGCTTGTTTGAATCGTTGAGTTGTTTCGATTTGGTGTAGCCAGCTCAAATTCAATTAAGCAGACTTAAGGTTATCTGCAATCTATCTATCATCCGATCTAGTTTGAGAGGCACTAGAAGACTTTCATCCCAAGTATTCGAAGTCGGATCGGCTTGAATGTATGTGTAGCATACTAGAGCTTCAGTAGGAATATCTACCTACTCTTTGTTTGCCTGTTCTATACTTTCCGAACCTCTTCACACCGCTAAGGCGATGATGTGCAGGCAGAGTTATCACCTACTGTAGATCCTTCTGCTCAGAAACGATACTCTTCAACTTTCCTTCTGTCACTGCTAGACGAACATTGTCCAGAGCCCAAGCCTCCATCAGTCTCTCGGTCTCTACAGTCCAAGTCCCCATGTGTGGAACAAGCAAGACGTTCTTATTCTTCAAGAGTCCTGGATGAACCTCTGGTTCGTTCTCAAAGACATCAAGACCAGCACTGGCAACCTGTCCCGATTCGAGGGCCTCGACGAGAGCAGCTTCATCCATCACTGCACCTCGAGCGGTGTTGACGATTACGATGCCACGCTTCATGATGTCGAATTGAGGTTTTCCGATAGTATGCCGGGTTTTGGGCTGTAAATGGTCAGTTCAGAATCCCAGGAATACGCTAATTATGGCTGGACTCACGTTCAGGGGTAGGTTGAGACTCAACACATCACTGTCTTTAAGAAGTGTCTCAAAGTCAACATATTCAGCACCGTCCTCTAGATCAGGTGATAACCGACTGCGGTTGTGATACCTCACAGTCATGCCAAAAGCACGGGCTTTGCGTGCAACATTGCGACCAATGCCTCCCATGCCCAGAATGCCCAGCACTTTGCCTTGAGGATCATGACCAAGCGATGGTGGAGGGTTACCCCGCCAAGTTCCCTCTCTTAGAGTGAAGATGGAGGACGAGATGTTTCTCAAGGCGCCAATGAGAAGGAAGATAGTGATGTCGGCCGTGGCATCGTCTACAGCTGTGGGTGTGTTTGAAACGCGGATACCACGAGAAGTGCATTCAGAGACATGAATTGGGTCATATCCGGCGCCTGGAGTAGTTACTTAGTAAACCTGGCCACGGTACACTCGAAATAGGTACTCACCATTATGGCAAATGAACTTGAGAGACTTGGGCAAAACATCCAATAACTCAGCATCAAAGGGTCCAGTAATGCTAACCGTCTTGTTTGTGCCGTAGATAGCCTTGACTCCATCGAAAGTACCAGACTTGGTCTCTTCTATAAAAGCAAGTCGCTCACTTGACTTTGGGTAGATAGGTTCTACAATCTCACAGAGCGATGCGAACTCTTCGTGAGCACTAGGGCAGCATGTCAACTACGATATCTGTAGGGCGAGAATATAGAACATTCATGTTCCTTGAGGTATGAACGGAACTTACTGCTTGGTCCTGCCTAGTAAGAGGACCTTGGGTTTATCTGCCATATTGAACAATTTTGAAGAATACCAACAAAGAGGGATATGATTGAGGCTTTTGGGGATCCTTGAAAGGGGTTTATATCTATCACAATATAGAGTCAGATCTCTCTCATCCGGTCGGACTATCAAAGGACCTTCGGCTTTCAGGCCGACACACAATACATCCCGAATCAAGGACATACAATGTCCGTCTATGGCGGGGTGATGTGGGGGCGGGGGCGGGGTGTGTGTGTGTGTGTTCTGTTGAGTCTTGAAGTTGTTGTTAAAAGGCGCCATTGAAAGCTCTTTAGCATGAAACCCGTAACGAGCACAGCATTATAGAGTATTCAAGTATGAGGAGTTGTTAGATTCAGGTTGAATTAATCTGATTCGCATCAAGTCAAGCCAGAATAAGTGATCCGTTATGCACAAATTTGAATTCAGACACTAGAAAATCTATCGGTTAAGGTGAACCATGACACTGTTTATTATACAACTCCACGCCGCCTGACTCCGAACAACACCCACCCAATGCACCCAGATTTTACATGAGCAATCTCCAAGCACCAAGTAACAGCGCCGCGAAACCAGTGCACACACCCATGAGCCACTGGAGTGTCTGGAACTTGACCTGCTCCAGCTTCTCCCTCAGCGCAGCAACCTCCTGCTCAATCTTTGTCTCCGTCTCCTTTATCTTGAGCTCCTGGCCCACAGCCTCCTCCCTAATACGGCCCTTCTCTAAGTTAAGGTCGAGGCGCACGCTAGCTTGTGTACGGCTGATCTCGTCGCGCAGTCGGTTGCTGAGCTTGGCAATGTCGTTTGTCAATCGTTCGTGGGCTGTGCGTGTCGTGTTGGATTCTGTGGAATCGGCGGAGAGGAGCTCGGAACGCAGCTTGGCAAAGTCGACCTTTTGAGTGTACGTTGCTTTTGCTGCATCTTCGCGGAGTACCATTGTTCGGGTGAGGTTTTGGATACTGAATGGTCAATTAGTATGGGGATAGTATATGTTCGAAATATAGAGCTTACCTCTCTTCAATGACATCGTTCAGCACCTTCATCATTGCAGCCGACTGCTCCTCAGTGAACCCTTCACCCTGTAATCGCTTGACAAACTTGAGCGTATCGAAATGGTGATCTCGTTGTCTGATGGCTGTCGCATGGAATGCTCGCTTTGCAATAGGACTCTCGGCTGGAGGAGAGCGACGTCTAGGAACAGGACCAGCCTGGATTGATGCGAATGACCTCCTTTGATCGCTAGAAGGGATAGAGGCAAATGGCCGGGTCGCCCGTGATACAGAGAGTGGAGTGCCCCAGCTGAGACGAGGGAGAAGAAATCGAGGCAGCATCTCAGCTGCTACGACAGACGGAACTGCCATGTTGATATTTGCCGAGTTGGCTATGGTTGTTGGGAGTTGCGATGTCGGCGATGAAGATGGAGTTGAGAAGAAATCTACGAGGTAGAGTGACCCGAAGATAGGTACGCTTGTGACGTTAGTTGATTGAGAAGAGCGGGAAACACCGGCTTTGATTGGCCCCTGGAGCTAAGTTATGCCCAGCCAATTAAGGAGCGTGCTGCTTGATCTTGCGACCAATTAAGGGAAGGCGGATTTGGCTTGTAATGTAACTAGGAAATCAAAGGACAAAAGATATTGCTATCCCCTATTTTTTAGATCGATAAGTTTAATATATCTTGAATAGATAGCCATGAATTCAATTCAAGAGAAACCTTTCTTTCTTCAAGTCATATCGCTTATTCGCCGCCTGTGAACATCCCAAGGCTTACGAGGGTAAACCATGCTTGTTGTATAGGTAACGGCTTGCGCCGGCAATTTCGACCAAACAATTTGTTTATACCCAACCTACATATGTACCACGTGGACTACTAACTAAGGTCTCAGGTAACTTAAGAAGTCCTGAAAAGGTCTAGAATTAGTAAAATGAATGTCCATGATTGGGATATAAGACTCTTAACAGGGAGATCCGTTGGTATCTAATTACAAGTGATGAAAGGTTCCAATAACTACTAACTAATGCTGGTAAGAGATCCATAACAAGCCTACTGCTAGTGAAGTCTCTGGCCTAATCGGCATAGACTCTGTAGGGCTGGCCAGACTCCGTAGGGATTTGATGATGAGAACAGAATGTTTCACGTCACATATTTGAAATCAGTCCAGAGACATTCTGATTGATAATACATGATGATGATCTGGTTCAATCTCTCCGAATCAATAGCTTCATCGACTGCACTTCGGGTCATCATAGAAGTGCGAATGCTTGGATATAGTAATCCGGAATTGGTCGAATTCCGAACTCCGGTAACTAAACCCCCCGGCATTCCCTAACTCCGATCTCTTTTCAATTCCCATACCAAACCCCTTCAAAACTGATTCTCGAATTCCTATCAGCCCTACTGCGCGGCCGGAATTTGTTCATCACTTCTTCGTTTGTTTGTTTGTTTGTTTACGTACATACGCGAAGGTCTCTTGGCGCAGCAGTTACACAACCTTAAACCGATGGCACCACCCGAACTGTCAGGCTCTGCAGCCTCTAGTACAACAGGGACTCCCGCTGGCTATGGAAGAGCTTGCACTGCATGTCAAAGAGCTAAATGCAAGTGTATCTTGAGAGCTTCTGGCCAGGATTGTGAAAGATGCCATCGTCTTGGCAAGCCATGCCAGCCAATGGCAACCTCGCGAAAACGAGTTGCGAAAAAGTCAACGTCTTCTAGAACCGCTCAGCTTGAAGAGAAACTTGAAGACCTCGTCACTATTCTGCGCGCTTCTCAGCCGTCAAATGGGCATTTGCACTCCGCAGGTCCCGGTGACACAAGCCCCTTGATGAACTCGTCCAACATGGGTCACCTCACTAGCCGGTTAGAATCACTAGCAACTGCTGCAGCTTCCTCTTCCTCCTCCTCTGAAAGCTATCCCCGTCCGTATCCTGTGCCTCCCAATTATGATTCAAGAAGCACAGCCAATACCCACCCCAATACCTCCCCATCCAGCATTGGTGAAGATCTCTCCGCCTCGTTTGATCCCACCCCAGAAGAGGCCGAGATGTATCTGGCAAAATTCCAACAATGGCTCAAGAACTTTCCTTGCATGATTTTACCACAGGACGTGACAGCCGCGACTCTCCGGAAGGAGAAGCCATTCCTGTGGTTATGTATTATGAACATCACCTCCATGTGTGTTGAGCAGCAGATGAAGATGAGAGATCAAGTGCGCCGAGAAATCGCCACGAGAATTATCATAAACCATGAGAGATCTATGGACTGCCTTCAGGGACTCATATGTTACATTTCATGGTCAGTTAATTACCAAGGTTTTCATCGTAGCATGTTCTGACTCTAGCTATCTAGGGCTGCTACCACTTCAAGTCCAGGCAGGCCATTTATCATCACATTTTGCCAAATGGCTGTCCTACTTGCCTATGATCTCGGTCTCACCAAAGCCCCTGTTGAAGAACAGTACTTCACAATATGCTTCAAGATGTGGGGAGGACGGCCCCCTCCACCTCGGCTACGCACTCAAGAAGAAAGGCGAGCTGTTGTGTCACTGTGGTTTTTGACTTCAGTGTAAGTGACATCTCCTGAGATTACAAACCTTATTGACACTGGATGCATAGCATGTCATCATTTGTCGGCAAGATGGATCCTCTTCAATGGACACCGCATATGAGTGATTGCCTGGATGCTCTCGAAAGAGACAAACTATGGCCGTCTGACGAGCTTCTGGCCGCATTTGTAAGGTATCAGCTTGTTGCAGACGAGGCACAGAAACTGCTCGTTCGAGATGTCATGGGCGAGTCATCTTCAGCGCCCACATATGTTTTCAGAAAGAGTTTACTTGCCAAACTCCAAGCAGTCCGAGACGGATTGCCAGCCAATATGCCTGTAACCCGTAAGTATGACCTAAATCCTTAGCGAAAGACTTACTGACAGATTCCAGCGGTCTTGCAAGCACATTCGCTTGCGACAGAGATTCAAATCAACTCCGTCGGACTCTTTATGCAAAATATCCCAGTCAATCAGCGAATTGAAAGCATGTATTCTTGCCTTCAAGCAATAAGATCATGGTACGATGTGTTCTTTGGCATACCGCCAGAAGAAGCTCCAGGAGCACCCTTTGCAATCTATATCCAGCTGTCGCAGGTTCAGATCGCCCTCTATCGACTCACCACGTCCGAGGATCCTGCTTGGGATAAGGAGTTTGTTCGAAATACAGCAGACTTGCTTGTACTACTGGACCAAGTCGTTGAATTCTTCACACGGCTGGATTCTGTCTACAAGATGAAAACAAGTCCAGGTGAAGAAACGGTGTTTGTTATGGGGGCTAAGATCATGAACAACATTCGAATTTCATGGGAACCTACACTATCACGGCACCTCAGATATGCATCTTCGGTACCGACAAATCAAGGAGCAGGTCCGCCGATACCAACACCTCCTCCGCCTTCAACGGCTCAGGCATCCATGGACATGGTGAACATTAATATGATCGATTTTGGTGATGTAACTTGGATGGGCGACGTTTTTGGACCATGGGAGTTTTAGTATATTGACGCATAGAGACCGGGAAATAATATTGCACCGAATCCATCCGGGAAAAGCACCAAGAAAAGCGTATGGTCCAATTAGTTCTGCGAGCTCAATGGTTGGGCGGAATTCCGTTCCAGAAGCGATAGCCAACTCCGTTGACACCACATTCAGCCTTAACACCACAACAAATGAACCCCGGACTAGAAAGTACACTACGAATCCCTTTAGGAGAGACAGTGCTTATGTCTTGTATTGCTGTTTCATCAAATTGTTTAAGAATGCGGTATCCCCATGATGCTAGGTAACCTTTTGAAGCCTCAAGGCTCAACCAACTCTGCATCTTTGTTTGAACGTCTATCTCTGAATGTGATAATATGACTACGCTAGCATCAAAGACAGAGCGCCCCGAGCCTCACCCCATCAGTAACGATGACGAAGAGAACGAATTGCGTTCAAATACACCGACCTTGAACGAACCCACTCAAGACGAGAAGCCGAAGAAATCAGAAGATGGCGATGGCGAACTCACAACAGAGGAGGAGGAAACTGAATGGATATCGGGATGGAAGCTTGCAAGCATGATGATATCCCTTACTCTTGCTGCGTTCTTGATGCTGCTGGATATGTCCATCATCTCAACGGTACCTAATTTGCATATTCAGTCCTTGGAGTTGCACTCAATACTAAGGATATTTAGGCTGTTCCGCGCATAACTTCGGACTTTCATTCTTTACCGGACATAGGATGGTATGCCAGTGCATACAATCTTGCCAGGTAGGGTCAGCGCTAGGTGGAATCCTTCTACATTTGCTGACCACGATATGTCACAGTGCTGCCCTACAACCACTTACCGGCAAAATATACATGTACTTCAACGCAAGAGTGAGTAAGCTCCATCCCAACCTATAATACAGAGTCTCACATACTGCAGTGGACTTTCTTAGCGCTGTTCTTCGTGTTCGAAGTTGGCAGTCTTATTTGCGGCGTAGCCCAGTCGTCTGCTATGTTGATTATCGGCCGAGCCGTTGCTGGAATAGGCTCCTCTGGTATTCAGAATGGTGCTCTTACTATGATTGCGAAGGCGGTTCCTATTCATAGGCGTCCGGCCCTCGTTGGTATCATCATGGGGTTTGCTCAGCTAGGAATCATCAGCGGCCCTTTGATAGGAGGTGCTTTTACTCAGTATAGCACTTGGCGATGGTGTAAGTCATGTCCATCCTTAGTCAAGATTTATACAAATCCTGACTGTAAATTTAGGCTTTTACATCAACCTTCCCATCGGTGCGATATGCGCAGTCCTGATTCTATTCGTCCACATGCCCGATCATCGAGCCAATAGAGACGAAAGTGCCATGCAGATTCTGAAAACGAAACTCGATTTCACTGGCTTCATCTTGTTCTGCCCTAGCATAGTGATGCTGCTACTAGCTCTTCAATGGGGTGGTCTTGAGTATCCCTGGGATTCTGCAACTGTCATTGGGCTCTTCTGTGGCGGCGGTGTTCTTTTCATTATCTTCATATACTGGGAGCATCGTGTTGGTTCAGAGGCCATGATTCCTCTGCCAATTGTGCGTACAAGAGAGGTCTGGGCTTCGTGTCTGTCACAGTCATTCCTCTTTTCTACGGTGATGGTGGCATCGTACTATTTTCCTGTCTATTTCCAGTCGGCGAAAAATGCTTCACCCTTCACTAGTGGTGTCAATCTTCTGCCCAGCATTCTCAGCGTTATCTTCGCAGCTGTCGCGAGTGGCGCTCTTGGTAGGTCCTCTTGGTATAGAACCTGAAGCCCTTCAGCTAACAGACAGCAGCTCAGAGGGTTGGCTACTATCTTCCATTCGCCACAGCAAGTGGCGTCCTCTCCTCTATCGGCTTTGGTCTGGCCTCTTCCATGGGCCCCTACGCTTCCACAGCTACATGGGCCGGTTATCAGATCTTGTTAGGTCTTGGCCGTGGCCTCGGTCTGCAGATGCCCATTATCGCTATCCAGGCGAACACAAGTGCCGATGTCACACCTATAGCCATGGCTATCTTGACTTTCTCTCAGACCTTTGGCAGTGCGATCTTTATCACAGCTGCCAATGTCATTTTCACTCATGAGCTTCGCAATGAGCTTGTTGCAAGACTTCCCGATATCAACGCTGACACGATCATCGATGCCGGTGCTGGAGCAGTCAGTGAAGTTGTATCTGGAGCGGATTTGTCGCAGGTCTTGTGGTCGTACTCCAGAGGTGTACGTGCGACGTTTCTGCTTGCTGTGGGCACGTCTTGTGCCATGGTGCTTTCATCTTTTGGAATGGGATGGAAGGATATCAGGAAGAAGCCCGATCCTTCTCCTGTCCCTGATGAAGCTTGAAGAGAAAAAAAACAAAGGCTTGTTCAAGCACGATGTGGAATCCGAACGTACATACGGAGTAGAAGTGCTGGCTATGCGGCAGTGAACAGCATAGGTCATTTAATTGGAGGCAACAAATAGCATTACGATCTCAGCTTAATTTTATCATTATAATAAAAGTCAATTCTCTGTTCTCACTATAATCTAATTACGAACGTTGAGTGTGTTTGTGTTTGTTTTGTAAGTGATATACACTTTTGCTGTGTCGCGATTTGCTGTAGGGTAATTTTTTTCATGCGAGAAACACTGAATAGTTAGTTACCTTCGTTACTCATGCATCATCAAATCAGCTTTAACCTCACCAAGATTGCGTCCCCTAAGTCCTTTCTTTATTTGCCATCTCATTTTTGGGCAGCAAGACAAGCCACTTTTGTATTGTTCAAGGGCTCAGCATCATTCTTTGCGACGATGAACCGTCCAAATCGGCCTCGAAACCGGCAACCTCGTCCCCCACGTCAACAGCAGAATAACCAACGAGGAGGATCATCACGACCATCTCGCGCACCTGCAACACCACAGCAAGCATCAGGCACAGTCCCAACAGTACAACAAGTCATTCCCGGAGCTTCAGTATTCATCATTCTGAAAGAAGACCAGCCAACAGGGGAAGAGACAAAAGGAATAGTGCAGGATATCCTCACGCGGGGCAATCATCCACGAGGCATCAAAGTGCGACTACAGGATGGTCAGGTGGGCCGCGTACAGAGAATGGGCAACACTACTGCAGCGACGGGAGAGACGGGAAGTCAGACGCCGTCAACCAGATTTACTATGCGATACACGGATGTGAGGCGAGACGATGAGTTTGCTACTGGCCCACCACCAAGGAGTTTGGCGGATTTCATACCAGATTTTGATGAGGGTTTGGGTAGTGCTCCGACTGCTGGCGTTGAAACGGTCAAGTGTCCGTTTTGTGAAGGGTTTGAAGGAGATGAGGCGGCTGTTACACATCATATTGATCGGGAACATCTATCGTAGTTGGATATTCAAGTTCAGTTTGTTTAATATGTTTGAGCTTGAGCGAGCAAGGTCTTAAATGGTATTTGGATATGGACTGGAATACATCAAACGGATGAGGATACCTTGAAATAATTTATCGAGATTG
The DNA here is from genome assembly GCA_017165645.1 of Fusarium sacchari. Taxonomy (NCBI): domain Eukaryota; kingdom Fungi; phylum Ascomycota; class Sordariomycetes; order Hypocreales; family Nectriaceae; genus Fusarium; species Fusarium sacchari. The sequence goes on from JADANP010000012.1 coordinate 916,496, forward strand.
TAACAAGCCATGTGGACAGGGGGTGTGATATGTTGAGTACCTATGGTCCCGTTTACACACGAGGGTAAATGTTTTCTCGGGTTTGTTCTTTCTCGTTTATTTCCACCAACCTTTCGACAAACAGGCGTCGTTGCGGTTAGATCTACTTGCACATGCAGCGTGCTGTAATTGAGGTCAAAGCTGTTGTGCAACCAAGCTACAGCCCATCTCTCAATCAGAATAATTTTAACCACATATTTTGACGAAAATCAAATTGAGCCTCACTTTAAGCCAGCGACCACTATCATGGTAAGATATCAACCATTTGTTTGAAGCTTCATACTGAATCATTTTGATTCTCATTGATGGGTCCAGGGTAGTCTTGATGCATGCTCCCCCTTTTCCTTGATCGATTGGCGCCTGTTTGTTGATGACGAAAGTCTGCTTGACTCAATCTCGGCCGGCTCGGAAAATCAAAGCGCCATGCGCTTAATTATTGGCTCCTGAAATAGGCTGTCAGCATTGGCACGTCGGGCCAGTGCGAGCCAGTGGACGCTAGCTCCCCAGGCACGCCGTATTTCGAGGGAGATACGTCCATACCTTCTGCTCTGGCGCTGTGCTGCACCTCCACCTGGGCACTCTCCACTTCAGTGCTAGCTGTACCTGTGTGGCTCCTTCCAAACAGAACAGGTAACGTAACCCAAAGTGACCTGGATATAACCTAACCTTCTTCCTGCTCTCTCCTTTAACCAAAACACCCTTTCAACACCCATTCCACCTCTCTCCCCCTCGACGACTAATTCGCCCGCGCCCATCAGTGGAATTCGCATCTCCACGTCGTCGCTTTTGTTTTCTTTCTCTTCGATTCCTCGCGCTTGTTTACTTCGAAATCTCGTCCCTTGCCACGCGGCATATGGAAGCTTACACTGCGCCAACCGTAGGCAACCCCGGCATAATTACTGACGATCGATCCGAGATCGATACCAATTCCTCTTCCCAGTCTTTCGACCGAACTCGAGCTTAGGAGCGTCGATTTGAGAAAGGTCCCTTTTATCTCATCATAGGCCACACCGGCGCCATGCCGACTCTGCCCATCAAGTTTCAGGAGCTTGTCCAGCTCGCCAATGTTGGCGTGGACACACAGAGCATTGGCTTCAACTCCTGTGTATGTCCCGCACACTGCCGCCAGCGACTTGGTCGCGATAAACAATGTCATGAGCTAACTAGAAGCTAGACACTCGAGTCCGACTCATACGTGTGTGTGCGAGAGAAGAAGAACGAAGCTGCCCAACCCGAGGTTGTTATTATTGAGCTCAAGAATGGCAACAACGTCACCCGTCGGCCGATCAAGGCCGACAGTGCCATCATGCACTGGAACCGACAGGTCATTGCTCTCAAGGCTCAGTCTAGAACACTGCAGATCTTCGATCTCGCGCAAAAGAAGAAGCTCAAGTCCTGCACCATGAACGAGGATGTCCAGTTCTGGAAGTGGATCAGCGAGAACGAGCTCGGTCTTGTCACAACAACCAGCGTCTTCCACTGGAATGTCTACGATGCGAGCCAAGATGCCCCCGTCAAGGTCTTCCAGCGCAATGATAACCTTCAAGTGAGCCGCTTTCATCCGCCACTAATCTGGAATTCTAGTGCTAACGGCGTTTCAGGGCTGCCAAATCATCAACTACCGAGTTAACAGCGATGGCAAGTGGATGGTAGTCGTTGGCATTTCATCCCAGCAGGGCCGTGTGGTTGGTGCTATGCAGCTCTACTCTAAAGATCGTGGAATCAGCCAGGCCATAGAAGGTCATGCCGCCGCCTTCGGTACCCTTCGCCTAGAAGGTGCTCCCCAAGATACCAAGTTCTTCAGTTTCGCTGTACGAACGGCAACCGGCGCCAAGCTTCACATCGTCGAGGTCGACCACCCCGAGTCGAATCCGGTTTTCCAGAAGAAGGCGGTCGACATGTTCTTTCCCCCCGAAGCCACCAACGATTTCCCCGTCGCTCTCCAGGTTTCTCAGAAGTACGGTGTCATCTACATGGTGACCAAGTACGGCTTCATCCACCTCTATGATCTCGAGACTGCCTCGTGCATCTACATGAACCGAATCTCGAGCGAGACGATTTTCACAACATGCACAGACGATGGCTCTTCTGGTATTGTTGGCATCAACCGAAAGGGTCAAGTTCTTTTCGTGACCATCGACGACAACAACATCATCCCATACCTTCTTCAGAACCCCGCGAACTCAGAGATGGCTATCAAGATGGCCTCAAGAGCTGGACTACCTGGTGCTGATAACCTTTATGCCCGCCAATTCGAGCAGCTGTTCAACGCGGGAAGTTATCTGGAGGCTGCTAAGGTTGCCGCCAACTCCCCGCGAGGCTTCCTGCGAAGCGCCGAGACTATTGAGAAGTTCAAGCGCCTCCCGGTTCAACCTGGTCAGATGGCTTTCACACTTCAATACTTCGGTATGCTTTTGGACAAGGGCGCCCTGAACCGTGAGGAGACCCTCGAGCTTGCACAGCCTGTTCTCCAGCAGAACCGCAAGCATTTGCTCGAGAAGTGGTTGAAGGAGGGCAAGTTGGACTGCTCTGAGGCGCTCGGAGACTTGGTCCGTCCTTACGATATGAACATGGCCCTTACCATCTACCTGAAGGCGGAGGTCCCCGCAAAGGTTGTCGCTGGTTTTGCTGAAACTGGCCAGTTTGATAAGATTCTTCCGTACTCGGCTCAGACCGGCTATCAACCTGATTATATCCAACTTCTTCAGCACATCATTCGTATCAACCCTGAAAAGGGTGCCGAATTCGCCAGTGCCCTGGCTAATAACGAGCAGGGCTCCTTGGTTGATTTGGAGCGTGTTTGCGATATCTTCCAAGGGCAGGGCATGATCCAACAAGCCACTGCCTTCCTCCTGGATGCGCTGAAGGAGAACAAGCCTGAACATGCCCGCCTTCAGACTCGACTGCTTGAGATGAACCTGATGCATGCTCCTCAAGTTGCCGAGGCTATTCTGGGCAATGAGATGTTCACTCACTTCGATAAGTCTCGCATTGCCCAACTTTGCGAGCAGGCCAACCTTCCTCAGAAGGCCTTGGAGCTCTATGAGGACCCCGAGGCCATCAAGCGCGTCATTGTCAACATTCCTGGCTCCCCCAACTTCAACCCCGACTGGCTCACCACCTTCTTCGGCAAGCTCTCTGTCGAGCAATCCCTTGATTGTCTAGACGCTATGATGAAGACGAACATTAGACAAAACCTTCAGTCAGTGGTTACCATCGCCACCAAGTACTCTGATCTCCTGGGAGCTGTCCGCCTGATCGATCTCTTCGAGAAGTACAAGACTGCTGAGGGTCTGTTCTACTACCTCGGTAGCATTGTAAACCTGTCTGAGGACCCTGATGTGCACTTCAAGTACATCGAGGCTGCTACCAAGATGGGCCAGTTTAATGAAGTTGAGCGATTGTGCCGCGATAGTAACGTGTATAACCCAGAGAAGGTCAAGAACTTCCTTAAGGAAGCCAAGCTGCCTGAACAGCTTCCTCTGATCATCGTCTGCGATCGTTTCAACTTTGTTCACGACCTGATTCTGTACCTGTACCAGAACCAGCAATTTGCTGCTATTGAGACCTACGTCCAGTCTGTGAACCCTACACGAGCCCCCGAAGTCATCGGAGGCCTTTTGGATGTCGATTGCGACGAGAATGTCATTAAGCAGTTGTTGCAGACCGTTAACGCACAGGCTATCAGCATTGATTCGCTTGTCTCTGAGGTCGAGTCTCGAAACCGACTCAAACTTCTCTTGCCCTTCCTCGAGAAGACTCTTAACGAGGGTAACCAGCAGCAAGCTATTTTCAATGCTCTTGCCAAGATCTATATCGATTCCAACAACAACCCGGAGAAGTTCCTGAAAGAAAACGATCAGTATGATACTCTGACGGTCGGAAAGTACTGTGAGAAGCGTGATCCCAACCTGGCCTACATTGCCTACTCCAAGGGACAGAACGACTTGGAGCTCGTCAACATCACAAACGAGAACTCCATGTACAGGGCCCAGGCGCGATATCTGTTGGAGCGATCTGATAATGAGCTGTGGGGTTTCGTTCTGAGCGAGAACAATATCCACCGACGATCTGTTGTTGACCAAGTCACTGCGACCGCGGTTCCCGAGGCCAATGATCCTTCGAAGGTCTCCGTGGCCGTTGCTGCTTTCCTTGAGAATGATCTCCCTCTCGAGCTTATTGAACTTCTTGAGAAGATTGTGCTTGAGCCTTCACCTTTCAGCGATAACCAGAATCTCCAGAACTTGCTTATGTTCACTGCTGCCAAGGCTGATAAGGGCCGTGTCATGGATTACATTCACAAGCTCGACAACTACAACGCCGATGAAATCGCCACTGCCTGCATTGAGGTTGGCCTCTTCGAGGAGGCTTTCGAGATCTACAAGAAGGCTGATAACAAGTCTGCCGCTGTTGATGTCCTGATCGAGAACGTCGTCAGCATTGACCGTGCCCAGGGCTATGCCGAAGAGGTTGACCTGCCCGAGGTCTGGAGCAAGGTTGCCAAGGCTCAGCTCGATGGTCTCCGTGTTTCTGATGCCATCGAGTCCTACATTAAGGCTGAGGACCCCCGTAACTACCTGGAGGTCATTGAAGTTGCTACCCACGCCGGTAAGAATGAGGATCTTGTCAAGTACTTGCGCATGTGCCGCAAGACCCTCCGTGAGCCCGCTATCGACACTGCTCTGGCTTTCTCCTATGCTCGCCTGGACCAGCTCTCTGAGCTTGAGGACTTCCTCCGAGCTACCAACGTTGCTAACATTGAGGAGTCTGGTGACAAGGCTTACGAGGAAGGCTTGTTCGAGGCTTCCAAGATCTTCTACACTAGCATTTCTAACTGGGCCAAGTTGGCAACCACCCTTGTTCACCTCGGTGACTACCAAGCTGCCGTTGAGTGCGCCCGCAAGGCCAACAACATCAAGGTGTGGAAGCAGGTTCATGAGGCCTGTGTTCAGAAGAAGGAATTCCGACTTGCCCAGATTTGCGGTCTCAACCTGATTGTCGATGCTGAGCAACTCCAGACCCTAGTCAAGGAGTACGAGCGCAACGGTTACTTTGACGAGCTTATCAGCCTTCTCGAGCAAGGTCTCGGCCTTGAGCGTGCCCATATGGGAATGTTCACTGAGCTCGGTATCGCCCTTTCGAAGTACCACCCCGACCGCCTCATGGAGCACATCAAGATCTTCTGGTCTCGCATGAATCTCCCCAAGATGATCAAGGCCTGCGAGGAAGCGAACCTCTGGCCTGAACTGGTCTTCTGCTACTACCATTATGACGAATTTGACAACGCTGCTCTTGCCGTCATCGAGCGACCCGAGAACTCCTGGGACCACCAGCAGTTCAAGGAGATCGTGGTCAAGGTTGCCAACCTGGAGATCTACTACCGTGCTATCAAGTTCTATGTTGAGCAGCATCCCTCGCTCATCACTGACCTTCTTGCAACTCTTACTCCTCGTATTGACGTTAACCGCGTCGTCAAGATCTTCCAGAAGAACGATGACCTCCCTCTCATCAAGCCCTTCTTGCTCAACGTGCAAACTCAGAACAAGCGTGTTGTGAACGAGGCCGTCAACGACCTGCTCATCGAGGAGGAGGACTACAAGACCCTACGTGACTCAGTTCAGAACTATGACAACTACGATGCTACCGAGCTAGCCAGCCGCCTGGAGAAGCACGACCTCATCTTCTTCCGCCAGATTGCGGCTTCCATCTACCGCAAGAACAAGCGATGGGAGAAGTCTATTGCCCTGTCTAAGCAGGACAAGCTGTACAAGGACGCCATCGAGACCGCTGCCCTCTCTGCCAAGACCGAGATTGTCAGCGACCTCCTTCAATATGTAAGTACCAGTCGAGATCTGGAAATCTTTAATATTCTAACATCTATAGTTCGTCGATATTGGCCACCGCGAATGCTACACTGGCATGCTGTACGCTTGCTACGAGCTCATCCGCCCTGACCTTGTTCTGGAGCTCTCATGGCGCCATGGCCTCATGGACTTCTCTATGCCTTACATGATCAACATGCTCGCCCAGCAAACAAAGGACCTCGCCCTTCTGAAGGCAGACAATGAGGCCCGCAAGGCGAAGGAGCAAGAGAAGGAGAAGACCGATGACAACACGCCAATCCTCGGCGCTTCTAGACTCATGATCACGGCTGGACCTGGTGGCATGGGCTCTTCACCCTCGCCTGCACCATACGGCCAAGCAAACGGCTTCGCGCCGCAGCCCACCGGCTACGGTTTCTAGATGCAGGTACCGGTACCGATGTGGCGCTGCCTTCCCTATTACCATATCCCAGGACCGGTAGCGCATAATCAGTATCTTCATGGGCAGGAGAATAACTTCAAAATGGGTTCGTACCCGCCTATGCATATCAGAAAAGGATAGTTTATTGGCGAGGATACAGATCCTGTAATCATATTTTGCTTCTCCCGCGAGTTGCGCGTGGGGGCGTTGGAAGGAGGGTTTTGAGCGATTGACCTCCCAAGGGCTTTTGTGGTAGACTGGAGGACGAAGTTCTGATACTAAATTTCGCAGTCAGATGCATGTATTCTGTCGGACTGCTGTATGTTGTATGATAGTACATTGATTTGTCTTTGTTATCCTGTCTCTCTAATGCAACGCTGTGACACGCCATGATGATACTCTTAATCTGCCATAATGCAATCCAGACACTGCTACAAAATGCTATTCTAAACCAAAGACACTGCATCAATCTCACGCTTCTCCTTCTCGATGCCATCTTTGTGAGGCTTTGGGTCAGAGATCTTGAGCCACTCGCCATTAAAGGCGTTGATCAGCCAATTACGAAGTTCTGGAAACCATTGTCGTCAGTCCGAGCTTACTGCGTCAAAAAGGTGTAACTTACTATCGTATACGATACGGTTCCCGTTATGGAAGAAGATACTGTGGTCGCTATCAGGAAAAACGTGAACATCATAGTTCTCTACACCCGCAAGATCAAGCTCATCCAGAAGCGTGAGCGAGTTCTGGAAGTGGACATTGTCATCGGCAACACCGTGCATAAGAAGGAAACGCTTGTTGCTGCCGAGAGCTGTGGCGTTGGCGATCATGGACATATCGTAGCCGTCAGGGTTCTCTTGCGGTGTACGCATGTAGCGCTCGGTGTAGATACTGTCGTAGAAGCGCCAGTCAGTGACGGGGGCTACAGCCATGCCATAGCTGAAAGTGCGTCCAGCGTCTTGCTCAAGTGTCTTGAGGGTGGTAAAGCCACCATAGGACCAGCCCCAGATGGCCAGGCGATCGGCATCGACGTAGGGACGGGAAGCGAAAGACTTGGCAGCGGCGATGTGATCTTGCGACTCCAGAACACCGAGCTGAGAGCGGACTACCACACGGTGCTTGCGGCCAAGGAAACCTGTGCCTCGAGGATCAACGGTGACAACTAGGTAGCCCAGGGCTGAGGCGACATAGGCTTGGAAGTCAACTGAGAATCTCTTGGTGACAGACTGAGAGCCAGGACCAGAGTACTGCTGGAAGAGAACAGGGTACTCCTTCTTGGGGTCGAAGTGAGGGGGACGCCTTTCAACGTAGTTGACCTCAACGCCATGACCAAGATCGAGGGTGCCGTACTGCATAACAGGAAGCTCGTGGCGACGGGCACGCTCGGCTAGCTCGGAGTTGTCCTCGACGACACGCTCGTAGGTAAAGACACTCGAAGGTGTGGAGATGACCTTTTGGCTGGGAACCTTGGGTCCGCGGTATGACAGGAGGACGAAGCCAGCCCCCTTTGAAAAGGAAGCATCGTAGTAGGCCTCGGTCTCAGGGTCAGTCAGAGCTTCGAGAGAGGTACCGTCAAGCTTGACAGAGTAGACATGGCGCTGGATAGATGACTCTTTGGCGGCGATGAAGTAGACCAAATTGTTTGCGAGATCGATTGCTGAGGGAGCGTCATCGATTTCCCATTTGCCCTTGGTAAGCATGATGGGCTCAGGGTTGTCCAGAGGAGTGAAGTAAGCCAAGTGATCATAGCCCTCGTGTAGATAAGAGTCAACGTATCCATCGTGATCGCGGCCATTCTCAGGATCGGCAGGGATATAAGCTGTCTTGTGGGAGATCTCGAACCAACCACCGTCAATCTCATCGACATCGATAGTGTTGACAGTCTTGCCCTTGCGAGAACCAACGTCAATCAGGACGACCTTGAGAACATCGCTGACACGGTTGGTCTCCTTGACGAGAGCCTTGCCGCCGGCCCATAGGAGATTGTTGATGATGCGATCATCGTCCGCAAATGCACCGTCGATATCAACAGAGAAGACGTCCTTCTTCGACACGTCGTAGAAGAGCAGGTCAACAACTGGGTTGTGCGCGCCAGCCTTGGGATACTTGATCTGCTCAACCTCGGGATACGCCTCTTCTCCCTCTTCAGGGTCTGTGCCACTGGGTCGCTTGATGAAGAACTGGACTGGGAACTCGGGAACACCTGTCTCGTTTGTGCGAAGGAAGGCCAAGTACTCGCCATCGTCAGACCACCACGTAGCGCTGCGGCCACCAAAGACTTCTTCCTCGTAGACCCAGTCGGGAATACCGTAGAAGTACTCTGGGCCGCCATCCTTGGTTATCTTGACGACATTCTTCTTATCGTCCAACTTTCGGATATACAAGTTGTTGTCTTGCGTGTATGATACGGCGTCGCTCTTGGGACTCCATGTTGCGAGCTGAATTCGAGCATCGGGCTTGCCCGGGACGAGCGGTTCAGCTTCCTGAGTCTCAACATCGAGAATGAAGTAGATGGCGCTGAAAGAGTGACGCCAGTTTTTCTTCTTTTCGACGCCGAGAAGGACCTTCTTCAGATCGGGACTGGGTTCGTTCCATTCGGGAGAGTATTGGTTTCCCTCGTAAACAAAGAAGTTGTCCTTCATCAATGTTCGTGACTTGGAGGCTTTGACTTCTGTATCAATGGGCGACCTGGCCTCCTTATCGTTGCGGATATCCTCGACAACGATGTATGGCTTCTCGCTAGCTCCAACCTCAAGCAGCAAACCATCCTCTCCATCGGGACCGCCAATCCAGCTGATACTGTGTGACTTGGCCTGCCAGAAGCCACTGAAGAGCTGATCCATTGTAACGGCCTTTCCCGAGCCTCGCGTCGCAGCATCAGGATCGTGCTCGGTGTCACTCTCGTGGTGATATGAACCGAAATAGAGGAACGTGCCGAGACCTATAAGCCAGGCTGCGACAAAGACAGAGCCGACAATGATGAGAATGCGTCGCAATCCTCTATCCATGGGCTCACGATGCAGGGAAGCTCCAGGACCGAGGAAAGGACCCGTCTCTAGGTCGTCCTCTTCCTTGAGGGGATCATCGTCCTCGAGAGCTCGAGAATCGCGGTTATCTCTTGAAGCGTCCACCATTGTCTTCTCTTGTATCCTATCGAACACAAGACTCGTCGTCGAAGCCGAAGAGATGGAATCGTCCGAGTATCGACGGTCGCTGGCAGGGCTTAACGGGGACATATTTGAAGCTGTTATTAGAGGAGGGTGTCCTCGGTAGTATATCGTGTTGGTTGTTGGTGGTAAGGTATCTGTGGTACGCGAGTCTAGTTTATTGGTGCATGTTGCGGTGCGCGCGGAAGCGAGCGTCGGAGAATGAAATGAATAACGATAGGCTAGTACGAGCAAACAAACGAGTGGGCAGATGGATGTGGATGAAAGAAAAGAAAGAACGAAAGAAACGAGGCGTCAATTGGATCTGTATTTGGTTGTCAATAGAGACTAGTCAACTAAGGCACGCGAGGGGATGATGGGCTGTGCTGATACTGATGCTAATGCTAATGCTAATGGTGATGCTAACGGGACGTCTGAGCTCGTGCTCGTGCTCGTGCCGACTTGTCGCATCGGGCAAAGCTTCTGATGACGTAAGCTGGCGATCAGTGAGTTTTGTTTCACATTGAGGGTTTGTCTCGATCAATGTGTCCTCATAAAATTGCTCACCAAAACTGTATTATATTGAGTGTTACTCTGCATCGAGCTTCAACTGCTTCGATACGATGTAAGTCCGGCGCATGCTGCATCATCCATCCCCCGGCCTCCGAACCCCGGATGCGCCCCACTCGTTATGCGGCCCGGGGCAATAAATCCGGGGTATTATTCGCGATTGGGTTCAAGGTCTACCTATGGGCAAGCATTTATTTAATAAGAGGAAGACTCATCAAATTGATAAAAATTAATAAGAAGAAGAAGAAAGAGGAAGGATAGTGATGCTACTGAATTATAAAGGGTATCCTTGCAATGTCCGGCTTCAGCATCAAACTAAGTTGTTAATGCGTCAACTGAGGCGCTTCAACGTTGGCGCCCTCAATCTTCTCAACCACACAAGCAGTCCCATACGCACTCGCCTGCGCAAAGCCTCCCAAATCTCCAGTCTCAAAGCGCAGGCAAATGATGGCATTCCCCCCTCTCCTCTTCGTCTCTTGCACAACCCGGCTGATAGAGTCGTTGCGGCAAGAGTACAGCATCGAAGTGAACCAGGTCAGTTCGCCGCCTGCCATGCTCTTTATAACCATGCCGATTCCCGCGGCGATGTTGCGTGAGCGAACTGTAATGCCGTAGACTGCTCCGAGGACTTTGGTGATGCGGTAGCCGGGGAGGTCCATCATTGCTGGGATATGTCAGTGGAGTTGTGTAGAATTGGAGATGATGATGATGGCTAACTTGTGGTTATACAATTGTCTGTCTCGGTGAACTATAGTTTATAAGTAGGATGACCTTCAGTCCATATACGAGAAGATACTCACGCAGTGCAAGTCGGACAAGTGCGCGGGAATATCTGCAACCTCCTCATGATTCTTTTTCTGGTCCTTTGCTGATCCAAAACCAACCATCTTGAAGTTGTGTTCCAAATCGTACAACTGTAGATAATAGTAGTACTTCGAAAGGTCTAGTTCAGCTTAGCAGTAGATGATAGGCAATTGAGAATAGGATCTTGTCTGATGTCATGTAATCCTTCATACACAACCAAGGAACCAGCTCCATCTTTATAGTCCCATAAACACCTCACTCCCTAATCCCATATCCAAGGCTGAAAGCCAAATAACGCCCAGCCCAAGTGGTGATGCCGATATAACCGCCAATCACCCCACTCGCAATTCTCGCATTCATCGTATCTGTCCCGCCAATGGTTTGGGCTGTAGTCTCAGCATCTCATTTGCTGGCCCTACAACTCAGATCGAGTTCTAAGTGGTCGACCTCATCGCCTCGTTCAACCCACGGTTTGGTGGCTGTGCTGTTCAGCTTATGGACACGTGATGACGTCCTGCCTCATAGTCTAAGGCTTTATACTTGCTTTTTCGATCATTCAAAGAGTCAACTCCGTACTGTCATATCGATTTCAATACAGTCATGCCCGGGCCGGGGTGGGGCCATCACTTCGGAGAAGGCCGTCATCATTATATTAGATGTCAAATGGACGAAGTTCTGGGCATGCTATACAATTATAGGCGCTATCAAGTATAGTAATACTAACACAATATGTACCACTCATTCATACAATCATTAATAACCATCAGATCTTAGAAGTGAAACAGACGGCTAGACCTCTTATGGGTAGCCTTCTCAGCAGCCCTCTTCCTGATGCCAAACTTCTTGACGCGAGCAGCATCGCGGGCATGCAACATGACAGCGCTGCTGGTATCACGACGCTCATTAGAAGAGTCCCCAGTGAAGTTACACTGAGGCTGCTTCAGTCTGTTGCCAAACTCATCAACAGCCCAGATGAGCACTCCGTTGGTCCAGCCGAAGCCCTCGACGACTTCGTACTCACCGCCGCCTCCTGCAACGTTGGTAGCGTTGTCGGCGTACTTCTCAAACATGATACCATCAGCACCCTCAGCCGCTGACTGGATTCGTGGCAGATCTGAAGTTGTGCCTCCAGTCGCGCGCCAAGTGCAGAAAGTTGAGTCCAGATATCGCTGGGCGAGACGCAGAGCCAGTCTACGGACCTCGATGAAGGAAGGATCCATGATTCCAAATGTCGCAGGGACCTTTTCAAGTCCTGACATGAGGATGTGCATCATTGGAGGCCAGACATTAGGCTGATCCCACTGCTGTCCCGACTCGACGTTACTGGCGGGAATACCACCCTGGCGGGTATCCAGGTAGTACGAGACACGCTTGTAAGCATTGAGGACAGCATATGGGTTGTTCTTGAGATAATCGGGGGCAGCGCCCAGCCAGAAGGGGTAGAACTGGGTAGGGCTGAAGAAGACCTGCTTTCCCTTGGGAGCATTTTCCTTGTCAATCTCGGCAGTGTTGTTGTCGGTTGGGTAAAAGATCGACTGTGCCTTGGAAGTCAAGTTGTAGTCGAAGTAGCTCCAATGGGTCTCGTTCCACATGAAGGCGTGCATGGCAAAGCTGCGGTTGGCAGCGACTTCACGCCATTGACGGCTGGCACTGCTGTTGCCTGTCTGCTCATAGAACTCGGCAATGGCGATCTCGTTTCCGTACAAGATCGAGTTGAGGTCAACAGGGATGATGTTTCTAGTGTTGAGGTATCGGAGTGGGAAGTAATTGTCGCGAATAGCATCATCGGGTCTGGCCACCCACTTAACTGTGCGTATTGTTAGACACAAGATCCGGTTTTGATCAAGGTTTTGAACGTACCTGAATAGTCGAGACCACTCTCTGCACCACTGGCGAGATTTCCGTACAGAGCCTCCTTTGTCTTGAAGTTGAGTTCTTCACCACCGCTATAAACCTCACCAGATGGCGAGTAGTAAGACTTGTTGTTTGCAGTAACATAGTCTTCCCGGTAAGACTCGGGTCGTGGCCGAGTGTTGGAAACATTATATCTGCAGAGCATGTTAGTGGCAACCAATGAACTGGGGTCGATAGTCATACGTGTTGAGGTAGTAAGTCTCATTGTTGATGTAGACCGGAACCGAACGGTTCGTCATGAAGAACTCATGCTCCTGCACAAGCAGAGGCAGAGCACGCTCGAGAATATCAGTATCGTTGGTGTGCTCGATATAAGCCTTGATCATCTGAGACAGCAGGGGAGGCTGAGATCGGTTGAGGTAGTAGATACGAGCGCCATTGGGGACGAAGCCGTACTCCTCAATGAAATCAAGAAAGTTCTCGATGGTGTTCTTTGCAATGTTGATGAAGGAGCCACCGGTTCGAAGAAGACCCTCGATGATCCAGTACGAATCCCAGTAATAGGGCTCACGGAAACGACCACCAGCGACGACGAAGGATCGGTTGACGGGGATGAAACTGTTGGGGCAATCGCTGCAGTTCCTGGAGTCTTGGTCGTAGCGACGAGTCAGGTCAGGCCAGATATCGATGACCTTTTGTGTGAATTCCTTGATGGCAGTGTTGTTGATCTTGTCGAGGAACTTGGGGTCTGTTTCAAGCTCATCTTCCGGGACTTCCTCGAGCTCACCACCAGCATCGGCAAAGTAGTCACTGAGGAATTCCGTGAGAGCCGAATTGTTACGTAGCGGCTTATCCAACTTGTCGAAAGCATCCTGGATCTCACTCAGAGGACGAATAGCTGGCCTTGGGGGTGAGTTAGTATCTGTCAAGACTCTACTAAGTTAGGTAGGGATAATGGGGTGACGACTTACATATCAACAAAGGTCTTGGAGTCACTGAAGGGTTGGGCAAGCTCAACCTGCTCGAGGATCTCTCCATGGCAGTAAATTGGCGAGTCGCAAGGCGCAACGACTGTGCCGTTCACGTATAGAGCAGAAACAGTTGTCGCTGACGCAGCCAAAGCCGCAGCGATATGTCGTGGAGACGGCATCACAGTAGAATACTTCCTCCAGGATCCTAAAGAAAGCTGCTGTGAAGTGCCAATTGAGTGGTAAAAGATGCAGGGTGGTATTCTAAAGGAGGAGAGGGGATGAGCGAGAGTATATTTATATATACCTTACAGTTAGAGTTGCATAGAGTCATAAAGCTTGTGACTCGGCCAAGCCAAGAAGAAATCATGACATGATATTTATTAGTGAGCATGAACAGGATTTGCGCCTGTCATGGGTTTGTTTAGCAGGTTGCTAGCATAACATTTAGGCTGTCAGCCAAGAATGGAATGGGAAGATGGAAAAAGAGCTCAGCTTGACGATCATTATCCAATTTTCCACATTTTTTTTTACTGTCTCTTTTCTTTTACTTGACACCCTCCACTACGAGGCTTGTGCAGTTCAAGGTTCATGGTATTTGTGTAAAGTTAGCGTTTGTTTTTGCCAAGGGGCTTAAATCCAACTTTACATCATGATACCAAGACGAATGACCCAGCCAGAGCTCTCCCCTTTTAAACTCTGTTCAATTGAATTGCCGTGTAGTAAAATATTGCTTCTATCATGAGTCTACAGCAATTGAATAACAAATCAGTCATATTCTCTCTGTGACGTGCTATCTATCCTCTACACCCCCAGACGCCACTGAAAATAAACAAACCAAACGTGGAGAAACGTCTGCATCTAATCCTTGTTTCTGCTCTTATTCCCCGCACTCTCCCCTCTTAGCTTCGGCATCATTTACAAGCTGCTTGTAGCTTTATTTGACCGATTGGCCAGTGACGTCAAGAAATCCCCAAGTCCAAGGCCCAAGTCCCAAGTCTCAAGTCTCAAGCGTTGGGAATAAACGTTCCCGCAGGGCGCGGAACTAACTAGACAATTCGACCAAGTGCATACATATATAGCCTAAGACAAGTGTCAGCGGCGTTCTTGGCTCGCCCGTTGAGAGAAGAAGATCCAGCAAACGGTACATAGAATACATAGAATAGACCAGACCTCGATCGAGTACCTACTGATCCTCGGTGTAATAGGACCGACAGATGCCCATTTTCATGACTAATTCCCCCCATGCTTGTTGAGGCTGGTGATGCAGTGAATCGTCAGCTTCAGTCTCGGCAATCCCGTCAAATATCTTGACACCTGCCCGAATAGTTCTGAGATGTCAATATAGTTTGCGCAAGGTCGTCGATCCTGATCCTGGTCCCGGCTCTGATCATAAGAAATTGACCGAGACAATACCGTGAGTGACTGACTCCAAGAACTGCCGGTCAACATCTAATCTTATTAATCGTGGAGATATATCTAAAGAGCAGCCTTATATGGACAAGTCTACCATAAAAACCTTTCGATGGCTGAAACGTCTCACAATGCTTCACCAACATGTGCAAGGAGTAGGACCGAAAGAGCAAGCTCTAGATCGAATACCCGGTCTATCACTTCATCTATTGGGGCACATATACACTGCCCTTTCCAATCTTTTTCTGGGCACTGGAATCTCCTCCCTCCCCTAGAACCTTTTCAAACACAATCTTCAACCGTCTCAGAACCTCTTCCTCATTCTGCGCGACCTGGTAGTGCGTCACCAACCGGTTACACATGAACTTGAGCCCAGCTTCTGCGCCAATCTCGATGAACCGCTTCTCACTGCATCCCGTCGCCTTGAGGTTCAACCACACCATGTTGGTCTCCGTTGGCTCATCAATTGTGCCACCCATGCTCGTCCAGAGGTCGTCGACCTTGCGTGCCATCTCGTGAGACGCCTTGAGTGGCCCGTCCTGGCCGTTGGGTGATCTCCCAAAGGTCTGCTCGATAGCGATGCGTCCTGCAGATGTGAGAACACCAGATTGCCGTAGACCGCCGCCAATCGACTTGCGGACCCAACGAGCGTGCTTCAGTGTGGCTTTGGAGCCAACAATGACACTTCCTGCTGGTGCACCAAGACCTTTAGACAGGCATAGACTGATGGTGTCAAAGTAGGAGCAGTATTCGGTCAGTGAACCTGCTCCAGAGACTACAGCCTCCCATAGTCGTGCGCCGTCCAAGTGCAATTTGATGCCGTGCTCTCTAGCGAACTCAGAAATTCGCTTGACTTCACTCAGAGGCATGACCATGCCGTGAAGAGTGTTTTCCAAACTGATTACCCGCGTAGGGCAACCGTGAACATCATCATCCAGAGTCACATTCTCTTGAATCTCTTCAAGTGTCATGTATCTGCCGTTTTTAGGAATCACAGTTTGAATCTGGGCCCCTGTGAGGTTTGAAGTGCTACCAAATTGTCAACCCACGGAACTTAGGACTCACTTTTTAGTACTCACCCGCCTGCTTCAGCAGTGAAAATATGAGCTCGGTAATCGCATAGTACCGAGTAAGGAGGCTGAGTGAGAAGAGATCGAAGAGCGAGCTGGTTTCCCATTGTTCCTGAGAGGACGAAAAGACCGGCTTCCTTTCCGGTGCGTTCTGCAACATAGGCTTCAAGGTCGTTTGTAGCAGGGTCCTCCTGGAAGACATCATCAAGGAGAGAGCATGATTTGACTGCTTCCAACATAGCCGGGGTTGGTGTCGTTACCACATCGCCTATACCAACCAGTATCAGAATTCGGCATCTCAACTTGTGTATGAGTTACATACTACGGAGGTCAAGAGCCGCAGGCCCTTTGGCACCGAGCCAGGCGTTATGAGGCTTCTCAGAGATAGCGTCTCCCATTTTGACAGATGAAGAGGTAAAAGTCCGCTGCGAGAAAACAGCTGGGTGTGCTGTTAGAGATATCGATAGAGGTCGGAGAGGATATTTTGACAAGTTGCGAACTGCCGAGAATGTGACAAGTCGAGAAGAACGACACATCATGAATAGAAGAGCGAATTAGACTCAAGAGAGTCTCAATCTCCGCAGAACGGAACAATAGACTCAAGTCGTTTATAGGGCGTAGAACGGGGTACAACCTCCACAAAAAACGTGTCGATAATGAGGGGAACGCGGAGCGAGTCTTGGCCCGTTGAAAGAGCCGATGCCGGCTGGGCCCGTCTCGGCTCCGGAAGCGATATCGATATCGATATCAATCAATGGAGCCTCCCTACCTCCTCCATCAACTTCAAGGGTCTACCACTATCAAAAGGGTGCTTATTTCCGTTTCATGTGTATCAACGGCTCTTCTTTACAAAGCCTTTAGCTCTGCTTATAGATGCTTTGTCATGAGGCCATCGGCTGGGCTCAGCCATTTAGTTGGTGTCTTTAGCATTGTTTGATCGTCAATGGGATCCATGAGAGCAATAGCGGGCCTCAATGCTATGGATGCTATACGAACTATACGAACTACGATTATTCGCTTGGAGAATCAAAATGTATATAAGTACGTATGAAATTGCGTCAGCCCGTTCATCGCTATCAGCCTTGGGAGAAGGGAGAATATCATTATCAAAATAGATTAACTAAGCACGAGTCAAGCCTCAAACACCCTTTTTATATTACATGGCGTCGGTGCTTATCACTGTGTTCAGCTGCCGACGCTTGTTAGATTGCCGGCTTCATAGTCTGACAGGAACAGATATTTTAGCCAATGAAGCAACGCCCTGCGTACGTCGCATTGGAACAAACTCGTGTAAAGGCCTCACCATCCCTTTATGTAGTAATTACCCAACTCAAATCCTGAGGCTGAGCCGCTGAGGGCGTGCCTTAGTCCAAGATCAACGTATTAGCGGGCTGGTTCTCGAATCCCTTCTGGGGACAAGATGCCGTGATTACCGATTTATTGCTCCCTCATGCGACACTTGTGTTATTAGACACATGTCACTGCTGCCATGTAATAGCAGCCCTGTCGCACTAACGGTCTTCTGACTTCTTATTCTCTCATTTCTCTTGATGTGCGAAACCTATCATTCGTTATGGCTTCTCGCGTGCCTTATCGTGTGTTCCTCTCGTTGATACTCCTCGTCTGCGTGGTCGTGCTTCTATCTAAGCAACCGTTCTTCGATCGTTCACACATTCATCGCATTACTGATACAGATATCAGCGTTTCTCTCTCGCTCCCCCGACTTAACTTTTCAAGGTCGCATCACGAATATTACGCATCAGATGCCGCTCGCTCGTTATGCGCCTCCCATGGCTACACTGTCTTCAACCCTCATCCCGATGCGCCAAACGGTCGCCGTAAGATTTACGACCTCTTCATGGTCAATACAGAGCTGGACTTTCTCGAGATTCGACTAAAGACCCTGTATAATTATGTCGATTATTTTGTTGTCGTTGAGGCGCCACTTACCTTTCAAGGCGGCCCCAAGGACCTTGTCATCCGTGACAACTGGAAGCGCTTTAAGCCTTACCACGACAAGATGATTTATCACCAGCTCGAGTATCCAAAAGACTTCAAGCCTCTGCGTCACTGGGATCAAGAAGACTTACAGCGCAACGCTATGTTCGACCAAGTCTTCCCTAAGCTCACTGGCGAGCAAACCCCAACTCAAGGCGATGTCATTCTGGTTGCCGATGTCGACGAGATTCTTCGTCCTGCAACGATGCTGGTACTTAGGACATGCAACTTCCCTCGTCGCCTGACCCTCTCTTCCAAGTTTTATTATTATTCCTTCCAATTCCTCCACGATGGGCCCGAGTGGCCATTCCCACAGGCAACCTATTATCAGGGCATGCGTAATACCATTCTTCCTGGAAATTTGAGAACTGGAGATGCAGGAATTCCTCTGCTCAGAGATTTGGAAAAGGGAACGCTGGCCAATGCTGGTTGGCACTGCAGCTCGTGCTTTTCGACAATAGACCAATTCCTGAACAAGATGGCCAGTTTCTCGCATGCGTGGATGAACCACGAATCCTTCCGCGATCGGGATCGTATCGCAAGTGCGATACGTGAAGGTGTTGACCTATGGGGGCGTAAAGAGAACACGTTCACTCGAATAGACAATAATGCCGACCTTCCAACCTATCTGCTTGAGGATCGGGAGAGGTTTCGATATATGCTGGATCGAAGTGGCGAGACCGCGGGGTTCAGCGACTACCCATGAACTTATCCTTTGTGGCGGATGATTATGATAAATGTGCTTAGGCATGGTTTGGCTGGGTTTGGTCTGGTCTGGTTTGGTTCATGATTTCTGGATGTGTTAGTTATGAGAATCGAGATACCCCTTCAATAATGAAGTGTTTCAGCCTCCAATAACTCTCAAGCCTCAACTTTGGAGTGACTGCGCCTCGGTACGGAATCTTCACAACTGTCTTTGGCATTCGTGTACATGAATACTTTACTGTTGGCCAGGCACTGTTAGACATTGTTATTCGTTGTCACGAGTTTGATTTGGAGTGTGTTTTGATTCATTTAAGATCCTCATCTGAAGGGAAGGAGTCACATTCGTACAATACTCAAGGGGGAGGAAGGAAGGAATGTGCCGAAAACGGTGGCCCTGTGACGGCAACAACCTTCTTCCTAGACCTAGCCCATTTCACTGCACTTGCCCAGCTAACGGTCACCTACCTAAGTCAGGCATCCATCCATTATCAAGAATCCACCCTTGGGCAACTTCTCTCCACCATCACAACTCTCAACCAGCAACATCAACCCTCAGTCTCTGAGATACCTCTCGTCTAAGCGATGATTGAGTCACATCGCGGTCCAATCGCTACCTGATCCTCGTCGTGTAGCGTCACTTTCTCCGCAGCTCTTCAGCTCCTTGCCCACCAAGTGGTCCAGTCACGATAGCCTCAAGTGTCAGCTCCCAATAAGCTTCCCAGGGTCAGTCATATCAGGGGTTCAAAAGTCATTCGGAACTTGAGCCGTGCGAGTGATGTCCATTTGCAGAAAAGCCATTGTCTAGCGCAAGACGTTCGATTCGCTCACAGTCCTTGACGGCGCTCCAATTAGAAGCCTGAGTCCACCTTTCCCAAACCTCGAATTCCATTTCATTTCCGTACGAGGAAGTGATAATTTCGACCCTTTCCCACACGATATTTTTTTTTTCCTTTTCCTGTTTCTAATTTATTTGAACCATATGCCAACACACTTCGCAAATTCTATCCATTGAAGCTCACTGACATTTTACAGGACGTTCAGTTGCGCTGTTTGAACCATCTCACCACTCCGTCTCCACCCCCGTACCGAAAGAGCCCTCCGCTCCGCCTCCGTTCACCGCCGTCCCCGTCTGATCGGAGCTCCCGAGGGCTGTCCGAGTGTGCAGCATGACCTCATCGCAATCGCTCATTCCTTCCAACGTAGCAAAGCTGAATGTCGGCCAGACTTGTTCCACGCCAAGCTTTTTTGTTATTTGTCCTATTCATATAGCCTGTCCTTGCATCCTCACCTATCGATAACGATCTCTCGAGCAACGAGCTGCAGCACGATGGATTACCCCGACTTAGAAACAGGCAATGCTTTCAAGGAATAGACACCCCTCGCCTCGTGGAGCAAGAAAACATCAGACCTTGATATTGGATACCAAAATAAACTCAGCAAAAGATATCCTAAGCTTATGCTAAGTCACCTAAATCTTTTTGCCGTCTAGGATCAAGGTCCTAAGTTTTCCTCCTCCCCTAGCCTCGGAAATAACTCACACCTACAAGGCTTAGAGACATGGAAGCGACCATCTAGGAAAGGGACCCGTTCATCGGAAGCACCTGGCCGTTCAAGAAAACGACAACACCCAGTCAGAGGCACCCACGATATCCTTCCCTGCTGCACCTCAGATCCTCACAGTTCGTTCGCTCGGCCAGGGTGTGGGTGCGGGCGGGAACGCGATGCGCTGCGTGATGCGAGGCGGGATTGACAGGGCGATGAGCCACTGCAAAACTGGCGTGCGGCGCTTGTCAACTGCAGCGATGAGTTGGCCAACGCATCAAGTGGTCCGTGTGTAGCCTCCTAGAGTTTCCCTCATCAACAACCCCCTCCCTCACCTCTTTTCTTTCGTACTTTCTTGAACTGCAGATTTTATTCTTTCTGTTTATCTTAGTATTTGGCGATTGTCTACAGCTTCTGGCTTACTCGTTGGGCTTTTTTCTATTGAAAAAAGTCTCTTGGCTGTGAAAATGGGTGTTGATAAGTATCCACACCCAAGCATCACCTGGACGTTCTCCGCCTCACATTGACAACTCGACCCATGTCATCTGGGACATTCGATTCTTTCCAACAAACAGTCAAATATTGAAAATCCATTCAATTATTATTAAAGTCACTCAATACCCTCTTAATCAGCACGGGCTTCGGCGATACAACTTAGAGAGAGTCCATCTCTTGCAACTATTCTTGACTAACAAAACACAACTCAGTCACACATGCAAACTCGAGCAAACTCGAATCTGGATTTGGATCTGGTTCCCTTGTCTATAAACACACGCGTCTTCCCACCAACTACCAGGCTTAAAACTGAACGAACATTTTCATAACGACATAATCATTCAGTCATCAGCCGTTTCTAGTCAGCCGCTTGCTGGTTACTTACACAAGCTATGGCCGACAACTGCCCATGCTTTACTCGATCAAAGTATGTTCCAAGCAGAAAAACAACATCCAAGAATCATATCGTCATCATCGTCAACAGCAGCAGAAACAACAGCGCCATCAACAATGGCAACAGCGCCTAGGCCCCCGGTGAAAAACAAAACGAAAAAGTGAGGAGTGGCAACCGCCAATTCCATATACAAAAACGGCGTCCCTTGGGAAAAGACCTTTTCTCCTTTCTAGCCAGTGCTGGATTTCTTCCCACCATGCAAGATTATGCTCCATCCATTAACAAAGAAAAGTGTCATGGTTTTTCCAGGACCTGGGTAGTGGCGACATGAGAACAGCGAAGAAGTCTTCGAAACTCCGATAAGAGCTGCGTATGGGCCAACAGATATCTGGAAAAATCATGAGCTCGTGAGAGAGGAATTTATATATGTTTACCCTTGGTCTTTTCACTCGCTTATCATAAGCCGGTCTTGTGCTCTGTTGTTGGCCCGAGACGCAAGCAAAGAAGCCTTCGTCTGGCAGTTATGGGAACAACTAGCACAGACTTGGACGCTTGTTACCTCTTGAGTCAGAGGGCGTGGAAACATCCCCAAGCGAGTGTTACAGCCACCACACCAGCGAGTTATGGCGCTGATCATGGTCGCGTGGCATACTTCATTAGAAACTCGACTACTGCGTCAAGGTTTGTCTCTTCTTTGGCGCTGATACCATAGCAGCACACCTCACGACCACGTATGCTCTTCAGGTCTAGCTCGTCAATCAACTCATCCACCGAAAGCTTGTCCGGAAGATCGGACTTATTCCCCAGGATGAGAAGTGGTATACCCTCAAGCGACTTGCGGCCCATGAGATCATGGAGCTCTTCCTTCGCTTGGGGAATCAATGGTGTATCGGCAATATCCACGATAAAGACGATGGCGCTCACGCCTCGACAATATCTTTCCCACATGGTTCGAAACCGGGGCTGGCCGCCAATATCCCAACACTTCAAGGTAACATGCCCGCGCTGTACCTTTTTCATGTTGAAACCAACGGTGGGGATGGAGCTATCATCTGGAGTTAGCACTGTGACCTCATGACACAGTTGAAATATCCGGTCAGGCAGCAGCGAGATCGAGGAAATTCATGGCAAGAGCCAGTATTGGGAAGTGCTTACTCGAGAGTGAATTCACCGCCCTACAAATGCGACAGTCAGCTACAAGCGGTCAAGCACAAAAAAAATACGACATGTTGGAACCTACAGCAAGAACTCGTAATAACGATGTCTTTCCAGCATTTTGCAAACCAACCATCGTCACTTCCATTTCCATCGCCCTGGGAGTCATTATCAGCATGTGGGTTCAAAAGTCGCGGCACCTGTGAAGAACAGCGAGTCGCGAATGAACCGGAGGTTTCTGTTGTTTTCCGTGGAAGCAACCTCATGATTATGGCTACTTACCAGAACATGCGCATGAGCCAATTGTAGACCCTTTGGAATAGCCCTGCCATATTTGCTGTCGGGTCACGAAAAACGTTGGTCGGGCTGTGGTAGGCGATCGGGTGAAGGCGGGGGTGCTGATTGGAAGAAGGCTGCAGCTTGTCGCAAAGACGAACGCGAGAAATGTCGTTTCTTTTGAGAGCTTCTCCTCTTTGGCAGAAGAGCACAAAATGTCTCGGTTTCGCGAAAGATGGCAGAAGATGTGGTGGGCGGGGTGTTTTATGGGCGGACAATTCTTGTTGGTGCTCAGATGCAGGGTCGTGGTCCAAGGTGACAGAAGCGAGAGGAGCGGCAGGACGGCGGTTCAGGAAAAGCGACTTGTATGACGGTGGCAGGCGACAAGTAACATCTGCACCTGCAAAGTTGTGCGCGCCAGCGTCTAGGCGTTTGATACAAGGTCGGCGTCGGCGTCGGAGGCGGGTTCGAGCGGCGATGGAAATAGTGAAGGAGGAGAGGCTCGTGGTGCAACGACGGAGGAGCAGTACCTAGATTGGCACAGGTGACGCCTAGGCGGAGGCACAAAAAAAGGGCCCCACCTGGGACGAGATGACGGCCGAGACAGTCAACAGAGACGCCAGAAAGGGCACCCAAAAGACACCAGCAGAGACCACCAACGGGCACGAGCCTTTGGGGCCTTGAGGGGGCAAGGAATGGGGAAGTGGTGGGAACGACCCGTGCCTGGCGGCGCAAGTAGCGTAGCTTTTAGCGCAGATGCAGCGCCAAAGGAGCCCAGAGAGGTTACCGAGAAAGATTTGGTGCTGTAGATGGTTAAAAGTCGAGTGTAAGCGCGAATATCAAACTCAGCGCAGGTCGAGGTACTTGCAGTCGTGAGACCGGCAGCTATCCCACTGCTAGCTACCCAGGTAAGCTACTAACTAATCCAGGGTATGTGTCGATGGCAGCAAGAGAGCTCGAGCTCCAGGTCAGGTCAGGCCAGGTCGGAAGGCCTAAGGCAAGGTAGAGCTCGTGCAGGGATGAGCAGTGAGCGGGAGCGCCAAAGTGTAGTGATTGGGGACTGCAAGTCGTCGCGGGGTGTTGTGACATTCCAATCCTCAATCACCTGGCCCAGCCAGAGGTGGCAGCAGTGTGGGTTAGGCGCTGCGGCGTTTCATTCGCTTGAACAGAGGAGAGCTTGCTTGAGTGGAGCGATGATCGACCAGGGCACGCAGGGCTCCAGGAGACCAGCCAGGACTGCGTCGACGTCAGTGCTCAAAGTCAAGGGCTTCAGTGAGGGCGCCTAACGAGCGCTGCTGTGTCTTTGTAGTCTTTGTATGTGTGTGTATTTGTTCGTAGGGTCCTTGTCGCTGCAAGGCAGGGCAGTTGGCGAATGACGGGCTGGTAAATAGACGTTTGAGTTGAATGTTACTATCTTGACTTTGCCTCCTAAAATCAAAGTGCTTCACGGTTAGCTGCAGGGTCTTGAGAGAACGGGAGCCGGCAAACAAACCCACCCGATGGGTTAAGACTTGAGAGTAGACGTAGACGTAGACGTAGACGTAGATGGTGACAGCGTTTGGCGATCAATACTGGATCTGATCGAGGTACTTGACTGACCTGGTCGAGCTCGACTTGTGGCTATAGACCTTGAAAGCGGATAAGAGATCTCCTGGACAATGCAGCTCCCTCCGGATCGTGCAATGGAGTTTGAAATACGGGCGGTTTGAGGTGCTTCAATGTTGTGTTGCGTTGCGTTGCAATAACACATGCAAAGTGTGGGCCTTGATCGCCAGCCACGGACAGGACAGCCACAAGTAAGGCGTTGATAACGGGACGATGAATCAAGCTGTTGGACAACCTGCAGATCAAGGATATCCGCTGCCTCGAACTACAAACCTTTGTTGAGTGTGGTATTATATTTCAGCTCGATTATATGGTTTTGAAGGTTGCAAGAGGAGAGTTGTTGCAGGGTATGAGGTGAGCCACACATAAATTGCAGTCCTGCGTAGCGGCACTTATTAGGTAGGTAGCGGAGTCGTGATATCTGATGACCCCAGGGTTACCTTGACATCGAGATGATTCAAGGAGGAGATGTGAATATGTCCAGATAGGAGGACGTGTGGAAGACCAGAGTGTGAAAGTGCTCTTGTCTCCAGAAGGTGTACAGAGAGATAGATGGTGGACCAAAACCAAGTGCAGCGTGTTGCGCTCTGGTCTGCAAATCAAGTGAAGTTGGTCAAACCCAACCGAGGTCTCGCCAAAGCGTTTATCTCTTGGACCGTTATTCGATCAATCCTGGGCATGGTACCTGTATGTATGTAGGTATGTATATACTGTAATGCAGGTTGGGCTGCAGTTGCTGCAAGCATCGCATTCGAGGCTTGTAACCCCAGCTCTTATTCGTGTAGTAATTGGGAGGCTTTCGCTTTTGGGCTGCAAGACAAGTACGTCTCGTCATCCTTATTCCTCGAGGAGGTGGCAGCCCAGTATTACTCCGGAGTGTCTGGCGTGCTTCAAGTTCGTCTGTCTAGATACCTCTTGTCCCTGCGCCACCCGACCGGAAATAACTAGGTAGATACATTAGTAGCTGACGGAGCACTCTTTCAGTGGCCTTCAGTACCTCCGGACTCTCCATTAATACTGGAAATGTCACTAACAAAAGAAGCCGAACCGTGGCTACCTTTATTAGAGTCCAGGGTTGCAAACATCGTCCTGGCCCCCATATTCGACTTACACAGTCAGCGTCGTACCTAAATTATTTCCCAGGCACCAGCTTTAGGCCTTCATGCTCTGGAAGCGGTGATTGGCAACACATAGGCGCCAACTTTCTTTGCTAAGCATGCCTTGTGACTTGGGCAACGGTAGATAATTCGTCATCATTCTCGTTTATTATCGCCTCTAGCTAGAAATCTTGGACCGATGTAATCTTCTCGTTCGCGATGCTGCCTCTGTGGGAGCTTGGTTCCGCAAGGACAAGATGACCGGGTTGTTCGCCATGTTGATTCATCGCGGGTGTTTCATTTGACTGGCCATGAAATTTATGCATCCTTCCTTGTTAAATTATGAGCGCAACGAACCGTTTTAACCGCTCATGCGGCCGAATTCAAATGTTGAACAAATCGCTTGATTGATTGATACAACCACTTCCGCATTCGATGATGCTTGATTCTCATTCGCCAGCTCAACACTCCACCTCTGATAAGATAACGGGGATGACTAAGCTTAGCTTTGACTTTTTTTTCTGGCTGGGAACTTTTTTTTCTGTGTTGCGATAGCCTCAATCTTTGCGATTGCGAGCGGTCTTACCAATAGATTTGCCGCTCCTCATAGTTCATAGCGGCCGGCAAGATTCTTCGAATGTTTTGTTCTATTGCGATTGACTCTACTACTCTGTATTTTGGAATTGCTGCCCTCGCCCAGCAGATATCACACCGAGTCTCGCCATTCTTGAAGCTCTAGGCCGTTCTCTCAGAGTACCAGTCACCATGGCACCCTCGGCCACCGATACCGAGTGGGATCACCAATTCCATACCCTGCGCCGAGAGAATCTTTTCCGAAACCCTCCCAAGGATCACACTGCCTATCCTGCCCTCCAATTAGCCGTCGACCCTCATCTCGAGTCCTTCAATGGCTTGTTTCGCGACGATGGCAAGCCAGGCCTGCTGGCGCATGGTATAGCCGACATTGGCGCCAGAACATACCTCGATGGCGACGACCGCGCCTCGCCAGATGGCAAGAATCGCCTCACTATTAGATACAAAGACGTCTTCCTTCAGAAGCCTCAGGTGCCCCCTTCCAATAAGATGGCCCGGAACCGTCAGGTTTTCCCCGCCGAGTGCAGAGAACGCCATGTAACATATCGAGGAAGGCTCTCAGCTACTCTCGAGTACCGTATCAACGGCGGAGATCCAGTTGAGTTTACTCGGGAGTTTGGCCAAGTACCTGTCATGATCAAGGTTTGCATACCAATTCCTGCTTTCGGAGGGTTTTTACTCACATATACCAGTCGAACCGATGCCACCTTGAGAACAACTCGCCTGCGCTCCTTGTCGAGAGAAAGGAAGAATCCGAGGAGCTTGGAGGATACTTTATCGTGAACGGTATCGAGAAGATTATTCGAATGCTGCAGTTGAACAAGCGAAACTTTCCCATGGCCATCAACCGGCCTAGTTTCCAGAACCGTGGCCCTGGATACACTCCCTACGGTATTATTCTACGTGCGGTTCGCCCCGACGAAACCTCTCAGACCAACGTCCTCCACTACCTCAGCGACGGAAACATGACCTTCCGTTTCTCATGGCGCAAGAACGAATACCTTGTTCCCGTCATGATGATCCTCAAGGCACTGGTTGAGACCAACGATCGCGAGATCTTCGAGGGACTGGTCGGTCCTGCTGGCTCCAAGTCAACCGAGAACACCTTCTTGACACACCGAATCGAGCTGCTTCTACGGACCTACAAGTCATACAATCTCTACAGCAAGTCGGATACAAGAGCATACCTGGGCGAGAAGTTCCGAGTCGTTCTGGGAGTGCCGGACACCATGACCAACCTCGAGGTCGGAACTGAGTTCTTGCGAAGAATTGTCTTGGTCCACCTTGGAAATGTAGATGTTACTGAAGAGCAGGACAAGGAGAAGTTTAAGCTGCTTCTCTTCATGATCCGAAAGCTTTATGCGCTTGTCGCTGGTGAATGTGCCGTCGACAATCCCGATGCCGTCCAGAACCAGGAGATCTTGCTTGGTGGTTTCTTGTATGGACAGATTCTCAAAGAGAGACTCGATGAGTTCCTCAGCGTCAACGTTCGAGCATCTTTGCGTGATTACCTTCGAAGGAACCCCGGCGTTGCCTTCACCTCGGAGGACTTCCGCAAGGAATTCCCCAACAACATTTTCCGCAAGGCCAACGAGAACCTCGGAAATGCTCTAGAATACTTCCTGTCAACGGGTAACTTGCAGAGCGCCTCGGGTCTTGATTTGCAACAGACTGCCGGTTTTACAGTCGTGGCTGAGAAACTCAACTTCTTGCGTTTCATCAGTCATTTCCGCATGGTGCATCGTGGTGCCTTCTTCGCCCAACTCAAGACTACGGCCGTCCGAAAGTTGCTCCCAGAGTCGTGGGGTTTTATGTGTCCTGTCCATACTCCTGATGGTGCTCCTTGTGGTCTTCTCAACCATCTTGCGCACAAGTGTAAGATCATGACTGACTACGTCGATGTGTCTCATATTGCTTCTCTCGCCCAGGAGCTTGGAATTGTCGACGTTTCCTCGGCTTCGACTCAAGAGAATGTCGTTGTCATGCTTGATGGCAAGATTCTTGGTTTCTGCACCCCCAAGGAGTCTGTCAGAATCGCAGACTGCTTCCGATACTGGAAGGTTGAGGGTACTCATGGAGTTCCTCTTCAGCTTGAGATTGGTTACGTTCCCCCATCCAGGGGTGGATCTTATCCGGGTATTTACATGACATCAACGCCCGCAAGAATGGTGCGCCCTGTCAAATACCTTCCTCTTCAGAAGGAGGATTGGGTTGGCCCTTATGAGCAGCCTTATATGTCGATTGCTGTGGTGCCTCAGGAGGTCGAGTCTGGCAAGTCAACACATGTCGAGTTCGACCCCACAAACATGCTCTCGATTCTCGCCAACATGACGCCCTTTTCCGATTTCAACCAGTCTCCCCGAAACATGTATCAGTGTCAGATGGGTAAGCAAACTATGGGAACTCCTGGCGCTGCAATCCGCTACCGAACCGATAACAAGTCTTATCGCATCCAAACTGGCCAAACACCCATTGTGCGAGCACCTCTTCACAACACATATGGCTTCGACAACTTCCCCAACGGCATGAACGCAGTTGTTGCTGTCATTTCCTATACCGGATACGACATGGATGACGCTATGATTCTCAACAAGAGTGCTCACGAGCGAGGCTTTGGCCATGGTACAATCTACAAGACGAAGAAGATCTCGCTCAAGGACGACTCTCGAACCAAGGCCACTAAGAGTGTCACCAAGGCCTTTGGCTTTGCCCCACACAGTTACGTGAGCGCTCAGTACCAGGGCATGCTGGATGACGACGGTCTGCCTCATGTTGGTCGTCTGATTCAAGAGGGAGACGTCATCTGTGCCTGGCACACAGTGACTCCCGACTACAACGGCAAACTCGTGAACCTCGACGGCATTACTCACTATGAGAAGTACAAGGATTCGGAGAACGGGTTTGTTGAAGAGGTCCGCCTGATCGGAGCCGACTCAGGTAACGAGCCTCTGCAAACAATCTCCGTCAAGTTCCGTATTCCCCGATCGCCCATCATTGGTGACAAGTTCTCCTCTCGACACGGACAGAAGGGTGTTGCCTCGCAAAAGTGGCCGACGATGGACCTCCCCTTTTCTGAGAGCGGCATTTCCCCCGATATTATTATTAACCCCCACGCTTTCCCTTCTCGTATGACGATAGGCATGTTTGTGGAGTCGCTGGCAGGCAAGGCTGGCGCGCTTCATGGCCTTGCGCAAGACTCGACGCCGTTCAAGTTTGACGAAGAGAACACGGCAGGAGATTACTTTGGCCACCAGCTGATGAAGGCCGGGTACAACTACCACGGCAATGAGCCCATGTACTCGGGCATCACTGGAGAGGAGCTCGCAGCTGACATTTACATCGGAGTCGTCTACTACCAGCGACTGCGACACATGGTGAACGACAAGTACCAGGTGCGAACCACAGGTCCAGTCGTCCCTACGACCGGACAGCCTATTAAGGGCCGAAAGAGGGGTGGTGGTATTCGTGTCGGAGAAATGGAGCGTGATGCTCTGCTGGCACACGGAACTGCATTCCTGCTTCAAGACCGCCTGCTCAACTGCTCTGACTACTCGAAGTCGTGGATCTGCCGCCGATGTGGTTCGTTCCTCTCTGTGCAGCCAACAGTGTCACAGTTTGCGCCGGGCAAGAAGAAGGCCGCGAGCATCGTACGATGCCGTGCCTGTGCGGTCAAGCTCGACGACGCGGAGGGCATTGACCTTACTGAGATCCAGGGTGAGATTTGGGAGGACGGCCACGGTAACTCTTGGGTCGGAGGTGACCACACTACGCAGGTTGTTGTCCCTGGTGCGCTCAAGTTCCTTGATGTTGAGCTTGCTGCAATGGGTGTCAAGCTCAAGTACCGTGTGGACCGCGGCGATGAGCCTCGGAAGGGTCCGATGAGACCTATGGCATTAGATGGCGTTCGGGTTGGAAAATAGAGGGACATATTGTGCTGATGATTTGTTGTTTTTTCTTTGAGCTGTTGATATGGCGGCGCGGCCCTGTACATTCACAATAGTGCATCATGTTAATACGAGTATGACTTGACAATACCTTTTAGAACTTGCAGGTGCTTTTTTTTTCTCCTAATAGATTATCCATGTCTCCTGCTATCTGACATCTTACTCACAGACAATCATCGAGATGTCTTCACCGACTTTACTCGGCATCATACTTGCATCCAGCCATCAACACCAGGTATTTCTGCTTGATAAGCAGATGACACCAATGACGGCAGCAATACACACTCACACACACACACACACACACACACACAAACATTGATACCTATCCACGGCACCTCGGCATCGGACAGCGCCGAGCAAACGGAGCGTGGGAACGTGGACAATCGGTTGCCGTGTACCTTGGCCTGGAAACCAAGTGATACAAAAAGAATAAGGCGGCTGCGAGTAGCCGAGACTATCGACGAATGGCAGCTGAGGAGACAGCAGTTGTTGGAAGATGAAAGGAGTGTTTGTGATCCGAAAGGGGGGGATGTAACAAGCCGTTCTGTGATTCCGTCCATCTGCTGCTACTGTCTTGTCTCTTTGGCTGAGAACAGAACAGGGGCACACAACAACGTGGATCCTTTGTAGGATATGACAATAACATTGCACACACAGCACAGAGAGAGCTTTAGTGGAGGATATAGATGAGGTCAGTGTTTCTTTGGTATATCTGGCGCAAGGTTAGAAGCTTGAAGTGGTGCAACGAGCAGCAATTGCACAGAGTCACCACAGCATTGGGCTGTTTATATAACCATGACTTGGCTGGACTGGACATGGTTTTTGTTTGTTTGTTTGTTTAGTTTACTCTTTTCTCGAGGTCATTTCGAGTCCTCGATAATCTCGATTCTTCCTGTCTCATCACTCTTTAATGCCTTCTTAGGTACTACCTAAGATCTATATATCGAGTAGACCCATCTACTAATCTACTAGGTATAGCTGGACCTGCCCAACAGGTGCAGCAGCCGACAAAGATTGCACCTCCCCCTAGGAAGACAGAGCCTACCTAGCTTCAACTAACTTACCTAATTTCTCTACGTACCTACTTAACTTAGGCACTCCCAAACTTGGGCCATTCGCATCTTCACATCCTCATCAACACCATGCGTATCATCCTCGCTTGGCTGCTCTTCGCTGTCGCCACAGCACAGAGCTACAACTACGGCGGCGTTGATATCGACTCCCTCACACGCAGGCAAGATCCCGATGCGCCGATTGTCGTCAAGGCCTTGCCTCAGACTCGCAATGGCACTACGCCACTGAGGCTCGAGATACGACAGATGAAGGCCGATCGATACAAGTGGGACCTGTTCATACTCTCCATGAGCATGTTCCAGGATGTCAGTCAGGATGACCCTGCTTCGTGGTACAAGATCGCTGGTACGTGACACTGTCTCAGATAAAACGTTGTGAGGAGGCCATACTGATTTGATACCTTGCCTGTTCAGGGATTCACGGAGTTCCCTTCGAGGCATGGAATGGTGTTGAGGCGGCCCCAGGAGCGAACCAGTCTGGCTATTGCGCTCACAGCTCCGTTCTTTTCCCAGTGTGGCACCGACCGTATCTAGCTCTCTTTGAGGTATGAGGAGACCTGCTGTTCCTCATGCTTCTGCTAACAAGATGGAATAGCAAGAGCTATATCGGATGGCCAATGTCATTGCCGGCATGTTTCCTAACGGGACCGATCGGCAAACATATATAGACGCTGCGCGCGACTTCCGAATGCCATATTGGGACTGGGCAATGCCTCCCCCTCAAGGAGAATCACATTTTCCTGATGTATTCTGGAATGCGACCATCTCCCAGTGGGGCCCTCGAGGTGTTCAGGAGATACGCAACCCTCTCTACTCGTACAGGTTTCATCCAAAGAACGCAACTGCTATGATATGGAGTCCAGTGAGTGCCCCAACGCTGCAAGAGAACTCGCCATTGACTAGTCAACTAGCTGAGAGACTGGGACGAGACCAAGAGAGCCCCCAACGTATCTGAGAGTGAAACCGACCCGACGTCTGACAACGAAAAGGTCAACGCTGCGCTGCTATCGAGACTTCCAGAGATACAACGACGCCTCTATGAGCTTTTGACTAGTTACAAGGACTTCAACAGCTTCGGTACCAAGGCATGGGGTGCTACGCAGAATTTGTCAACAGCGGACTCGATCGAATCTGTTCACGACATTATTCATACCGACGGCGGTCTTGGAGGACACATGACATATGTCCCTCTGTCTTCGTTCGATCCACTGTTCCTACTTCACCACGCCATGACAGATCGAGTAGTTGCTATATGGCAATCTCTCAACCCGTACTCATGGGTCACTCCAATGCCGGCGGGTGAAAACAGTTTCACCACTCTCAAGGGGGAGATGCAAGACTCCCAGTCGCCGTTGACTCCGTTCTTTGCGTCTGTTGACGGCACCTTCTGGAACTTAGACACAGCCAGGACAACAGAAGCTTTCGGATACGCGTATGCTGATACTGATCTCACGGGGAAACAGAAGGAAGATGTTCGACAAGAATTGCAAAAGAAGGTGAGCGAATGGTGGGGAGGTTCAGCTGCGTCTGGTCTTCAGGCGGGCACGGATATTATGATGGCAGGCGGAATCTCTTCGACAGACTACACGACCAAATGGACTATCGCTGTCTTGGTAAATATGGGGGCATTTCCCGGTTCCTACACCATCTACTTCTACCTGGGACAGCTGCCCACCGACTGTGGTGAGCAAACCTCTCATTATGTCGGCGGTATCCCATTTGCTGGCAATCTCATGGCGAGCCCATCAGACTCGGTGATTACAGCAGCACTGCCCATCGAATCTCGACTCAGAGAAAGGGTCATACATGGAGATCTTATCAGTCTGGATTTCAAAGACGTCGAGTATTATCTGCTAGAACGACAGAAGCTCCAGCTCTGTGTGATGGCCGACTTCAGAAGGGATGTGGACCCAGCTCAGGTCAGTGGGCTACGTGTTGAAATTGTCCGCTCAAGTCATAAAGATGGTCGAGATTCGTTCAAGATAGACACTTCTTAGATGAGTCTGTTGGGTTTTGGGGCTAAAGAACAGGTAGAACAGGACATGTTTAGAAGAGGTATTGACAAGTCTTTGCTCAACTGAATTGAATTGAATTGAATTGAATTTACTGAGCTAGTCTAGTCTAGGAAACCTGTTCGTCAGTGCCGAGGTTGTTTGATGTCTTTGGAAGTTGGAGACTTGGAGTTGGTGGCTTTTACAGCACAGCACCACATACATAGTTAGTCCTCAGGGAGAAAGAAACCCGATCGACTGAAACCAATGTGCTAAAATTAACTGGACTATAGGCCTGCTAAGATGTGACAAACTCATCTCAGGCATTTTTGTCCTTGAGGTCAGAGGTCAGAGGTCACAAGTCTTCTTTCTGACCCCCAAAGGCTTGGTATTGTCTCTGGTGCAACCTCACCTCAGCTGCCATGTCATAAGAAAACGCCACAAGCATTATTCCGCCCTTCTTAAGCAGTATATAGCATCTCCCCCAGTTCTCCCGCCATCATATATAATGCCCAAATCTTCCAATATCACACAGCATGGCAGACTCACACATCCCATCCGTCCCTCCACCATGGACCCTCAAAGGCGACATCTACGCCTTCATATTCTGGACCTCTCCCTCACAAGCCAAACAAGGTCTTCCAGCCATGGCTTACTCTCCTCTTGAAGCACAATCTGGCTTTGCTAAAGATCAGAAAGCTCTTGGAGGTCTGAGTATGTTGCAGCTTATTCGCTACACGGACTCTCCAGTCGGACCCTACGATGAACTCATTCTCGCGCCGGGGACTTTTGGGTATGAGAAGGAGGATGAGAATGGGAGGAGAGTGAAAGGGAAAGGTGTCAAGATTACGAGGATCTATGTTTCTCATAAACACACGTGCTATAACGGTAGAAAGAGTACGCCTACTCTCTCGGTATCCTCTCTCTTCACCTACTAACAGTAGATATTTAGACTGGAACGTCCCCAAACACCTCGCCAAGTTTGACTGGACTGACAACGCAAACGGCTCTACAACTGTCAAAGTGTATCCTCATGATACATTGCCCACAGACTCAGCTGGCTCTGAGTCAGCCTCACCAGATCCCACGCCATTCTTCCAAGCCACCTTCAAGCCCATTCGCTATACGCCCTCGTTTCCCTTCCGAACTTCATGGATCAACTATTTGGGCTTTGACACCACTTTGGTCTTCCCTCCTCTCCCTGAAGGCTCTGGGAGCCAGGGCGAGCTTCCTGGTACCGACCAGTGGTGCTCTGTCGTTCCACAGCAGTCTACGTCCAAGTGTATGTTGGGCTGGTTTGACGTTGAGCAGCATCGCGATGAGGAGGGCAAGGTGACGGGTGAGTTTGACAACTTCTGGCCTGGTTGGTCCAAGTGGCAGATTGGGATCAAGATGGAGCATTCTGTTATCGAGTTTGATCACCCAGAGGCATGGGAGCCGCCCAGGACGAGACTATAAGCAACACCAATAGTTCACTGTTTGCCTGTATGGATCTGAGTCAACTTGGCCATCAAGAAAGAAATCTCCGCTCGAGACCTATGCGTTAGGAGAGAGTCATGCAGGTTACTATATACGTAAGTAAGCAAATCCCTCTTTACCAAAACGCCGTCAACTCCAGTGTTTGCGTGCCACACAAAATAACAACCTCAACCCCATCTTCCAACCAACAGGTTGCCTCTGTTGGCTCTCCATACCCATATCCGTAGCCTAGCCCATGTCTGTATAAGTACCCCGGTCTACGCAAGAAATACAGCTTTCTTGAGCAGCCCACTGCTCGCTCTTCCGACCCGTCCTTGAATCATTGCACATGTCCAACAATGTCATACACTACTCCACTCTCAGGATCAGCCCTGTAAAAGCTATTCGGTTTGCTCAACATCCCCTCTCAATGGTCATACGCTATCCATACAGGATAATAGCAGGGTCATAAGGCCCTTGTCAATAGCTATAATCGGAACAAACATCAGTGGTGAGGTTGATCGACGGTTGCTTGTGTTTCGGAGATCGCTCTTGTGTCTCGCATCGGTTGAAGTATGTGGTTGCCAGGGCAATCGGAGGCAGTCCCATATTCATCGGTTAAGGCAGGCGACCAACATTTATCCACCATGGATGTGGGTTGTTCTGTCAAGGTAACACATTCTCTGGCATTCACTTTAGTGACTTTATTCACTCAGTGTTTCCAGTTCCCCCCTGTTTGGCCACTACTTCTCGTGCATAAAACTCGACAAGCATAGTCGCATACGCTTCCAGATCTTCCACTGGAACGGCTAATCGAAAATCGTTGAGGAGCAAGAATTGGAGCTCGAGGTGATTTAGTTCAACCAAAGGCAGACCACCAACCTGTCGTGTCGTTAGTTTCATTTCATCTTGGCGAGAAAGGGGCGGCAGAGTGTAGTTACATACCTTGGCATATCTTGAATTGGTGTAGAAAACATCCGAGAAGAACTTGCTTGCACACGTCACACCAGAGATGATGAGACGGTGTATATTGAAACTATCGACAACAAAATATGTCGCCGCTGTAATACCACTGTATTCAGTAGGGGTAGCAGCTCCCCTATGGCTGCTTGTACGGCTTGGTCGAGTTGCGTCTGCCATTTCCTCGTCGTCGTCATCTGCCAGGTCCGAGTCACTCTCATCCACATCCATGCCCTCACCGCGCATAGGGGCGTCTTGGGGGGAAGTTGCGTTTGATTGCCGGGACCGTGTTTGCCGTCGGTTCTCTTCATTCCTCGTGACCATATCGTTGACACGTTCGGTCATGCGATCGAAGTATACCAGAAGACTGAGGAAAACCTCGTAGGTAGTGGGGCAGTACTTGTGTATTCTCGAGAGGTAGCTGAGAATGGTTATAGCAGGTACATTCTTGCCGTGGAAAGCGAGGACTGAATGGTTCAACGATGAGATCGAGCTGCCACTGGTGTCCCCAGACTGATTGGCCTGTTGTTGATGAGCAACATTGCGCTGCATTGCATCGTGCTGCAAATCATTGGTGGTCGTGATCTTTGTTAGTAACGCAGCTACCATCTCAATGATATCCCCTATGGGCATACCACTAATCTCATACTTCATCTGCTGAAGAGGTGGGTCATTGAGGATGCCAGATCCGCCATTGCCAGATAGCAGGTCGGCGCTGGCCAGACTCTGGATGTGCGCTAGGTCACGAATGTGTATGACGGTCTGTGCCGGTGTTTGCGATGATGCGCCAGAGACAGGAAAAGAAGGGTTGGGTATTTGGAAGTCGTCGGATGCAGGAGATGGCTGTTGACCAGAAGAGTTGTGAGAAGTCGGGCCGGGCTGAGAAGCGTGACCTAGGGGACCAGAGTCCCTCGCGTCAGATGCCATAGACGGACTCTTTGCATCATCGGCATAAGCAGGGCCGGTGGCAGCAGCGGGCGATGAGGATGGAGGCGGGGAGGGGAAGCGTGAGGCTCCGCCAGTGGCCGACACGTGGGCAGTTTCGTGGCCCGCAGATGCTGGAGTCGAAGTTGACTCTGAAGCCGATGCAGATGCAGGCGCGTGTGACCACGTCGCAGAGCTGTTATTGCTGCTGAAGTCGGCGAGTTCTGCTGTACGCTGCGCTCGCGGGGTAGTGGAGCGTCGTGATCGGCTGCCGGATCGATAAGAAGAGGAAGAGTCGTGTGAGTGATGATGTTGAAGGGAGGGGTTGGCAATCATGGTATGAGGATATGAGGTGTCTGAGATAATTTCGCCGATCACAGTGGCCATAACATCGCTATCGTGCAAACTTTCGTGGGTGATTAAAACGAAAGTTATTATTAAGAGAAACGGAGGGGTATCGTTGTTGTCGCTGGTCTCGCAGAGGAAAGTGAAATCGTAAACGGCGAGTTAAACTGCAGGACAAAATAAAAACAAACTATTAGTCGTCAATATCACGCAAAACAATATCGTAAATGATAAGTGTCGCTTCTCGGGGATTTCAAGCTGTGGAAAAGGGTCGAGGCAATGCAGAATGGAGGCGATGACGATGTCAGAAGCCAAGACAAGTTGAGGAAATCGAAAAGAATCAAGCAAATGGAGGGGACAACATGCAGTAGAGGAGGGGAGAGGATCGGGCCGGTGGAGACGCCTAAGAACCAGAACCAGAACCTGGACAAGGACAAGCCCGACAGTGAATGCTAGAGGCTTTTTGGAGGCTGAGTGAGCAGTCACTGGAGCCAGAATGAGGGGACTCCTGGTCAGCCTGACTGACTAGCAACTGGCGTTGTCCAGTGGGTGCCCAGGCGTTCAACAGTCTGCTAATGAGTGGTCCTCGCAGCGCAACAGAGCAAAGCACCCGCCCCTCGTGGGTGAGCTAGCGGGTACCGAGTGGTGGTCGAGGCGGCTGGTCGACCGGATGGTGGGGTGAAGGCCGATTCAGTCTCCCCGACAAAATCTCGGAACCAGCTCAGTGGTGCATCTTCCTGGTCTGATTGGTGCATCTTGTTGCAACACTTCAGGGTTCTGAGTGTTTTTTGGTTCACACTTCCCCTTTGCTTGTCGTCTTTTCTTTTTCTGGATAATTCGAGGGTGTCCCAGTGCAATCCACGGCTACTTTAACTGTCTCTGGATCCTATCAAGAGAATGAATTCTTGTTGGGTGGGGGGGGTTGAGGTGTCATTCGTCGTCGATCATATCCTGTCAAGAGGATTCGCAAAGCATATGCATGGCTTTTCGTCATTCGAGACAAGAAATGTGCGGATTTGCATGGCATAGCCTGATATCACACAGGCAATCATTCGAATGACGAGGACGGCGGAACGACCATCGCGTTGCCACCTGCAGTGTCGTTGAAACCAGTGGAGATTCAACGATATATCCGATATGTCTGTCGGCCATGGCAAGTGTAGTGGCGTTTGTGAATTCGCATCCGTCTTGAAAGCACAGGCCGACGACGTCACCACCCCTGCCACCATATTGTGCAGCCGCCATCCAGAACTCGAGCCTCGAGGGTGGGTGGCTGACTCGGTCCCTGAGACTGTTCACCAGGCGCCCGCGTGTTTGCGACAATTTTCCTCCGTGGTCGGGTTTCACTCAGGTTTGGCATACTGATTTTGACGCTGATGTATTGATGAAGGGTGACGATGTGTGGTATACAAGGGAATAATAAATGGTAAGGCAAACATGAAACTGGGCACATGAAACACATCAAAATGAAGCAAACATATGGCGCACTTACCGAAGGCTATGCAGATAAAAGCAGATTTCGTTGGAACCAGGTAAAGCCAGTCGTAAGCGTATATGTGTGTAATGATATAAAATGAGCTACCGTGCGAATTGGTTCGGGGAGATACTCGAAGAGCCTCTTCGGATTCGGAGTAGGTTGAAGTCAAGTTAAGTTAAGAGTGACAGGCAGCAAAGGATAGAAAGCGATTGAATGTCTTAGGTAATGTTGAAGCGTGATTCCGAGACTGGAGCGTCTTCCGGAGAAGGCGACGGACACGGCGAGGAGCGGCACCCGGAGCGGAGCGCGTTAGCTGAGGATAAGTCCAGAGCTTTGGTCGATCGACACTTCCTAGAAGAAATGATGCGAGATCGGCTGCTGCTTCAGAGTTATTAAGCTCGAACGTACGAGTGCGTCTAGGTGTTCGGAGGTAGAATACTAGAAGCAATTCATCTCACTTCGTTAGGTTTCGTTATGATAACCAGGCCGATAAACAGATACGACTAGGAAATAGCGGGCAATAAACCGCTGTAAGTTCCGAGTCCAGCAAAGCGACACGCAAGCGAGCACTGAAGTTTCGACAAACGCAGCTATAAAATTCTTGGTTCAAGCCCCGTTCACTGCAGGGGGGAACAACGACAGCGAATCGAATGACACGGCTTTGGGGTATGGTTTGGCTCGGTCGACCAAAATAGCTTGGCCTGGAGGCTTTGGTACTCTCAGGGTCCGTTCGCTGGGGCTGGTCTGGATCCGAATCTAGTGTACAGTAGGGGTCTCACGGGTCTCTCCAGGTCAGGCGATGGACCTGTTGAAATGGCTCGAGCTTGCTGTATAGTGGAGTTGAGATGGAGACGAGTTGACCAACAACTCGATATATGATATTTACGCCTCGAGATACGTAAGGCTTATGGAGTGAACTGTTATATCAACAAGGGAAGCAAAAGGAAAATCGACAATAACGTGGAGATAACGATATGCGTAGTAGGTGGAGCAGAGGAAAGGGGAGAAGCTATTTTTAATATCTCTTGGCGAGCAGTGAAACGGTTGGAAAGTTGTTGAGTCGACTCTGAATCAGGGAAGGAATCCATCCAGTGCTTCCTTCCTCCTTGATCCCGATACCTCGCTTCTACTTATCTGTCCCAACCTAAGGGAAGGTACGACGAGGGAAGTAGTCTAGGTACCTACCTAGGTAGGTAGGTTCCTCCATGCTTTGCTCAGGTAGGTACTTGTTAGGAACGTACCTTCCTAAACATTTACTACATAGTGATTGTAGATCAGGGGTTTTGACAGCGATATGGCAGGCTTTGTTAGGTAGGGTAGGCAAGATATCTTGGAGATATGTACAAAACAATGGCATCGTACTCTGCATTTCATCCTCTCTCTTTTCCATGCCAGCTTCAAGAACTGTCATTGTATCTTGTCAGTCTGAAGTGGTCCTCCACACTTCCAGAAACAGCCCAGAGCCAAGGATTGACGCACGTGGGTGTAGTCACTCTCCTCTTTGAGAAACAAACAAATTGATGTGATATTCTCAACGAGAGCCAAAATCTTCGAAAACCGGCTTCTATGACTCAACTCCGGAAATACAAAATCAGCGTTGTTGCATAGAGTTGTCATGCATGAAGGCTTAAACTTGATAACTCAAAGCAAGTCATGGGTGAGACCTTCAGTCTTGAACAGATTATTGGCAGTTTGAACTCGGTTCACAGTCGTATGATAAGGAGAGCAACAATCATGCTCCTCATTATACAATTCAAGTCCTGCTCAGCATGTAACCAAGAAGTCTTGTATCTCTAAGCCCAGAGGTCAAAAACAAGTAGTCCAGAGGCCTATAAAGTCTATCCTAAGTTTATGGGTATTTTTGTCATCCAGAACAGAGGTCGTGGGTTTCTTGCCTCCCCTTGACTGTTAAGGTATCGGTAAATATTCAGCATCATTTCAGCCTGATTCATACCACAGTCATGAGCTTGTTACAACCTCCAACTCGGCATTCGGTAAGTTATCGACCGAAGGTACGTAGTCTGTGAGTTGATAAGCCCTCTCAAACTGAGTGGACAACCAAGATGCTGAATACCGGTTATCTGCAGGTTGACCGTTTCAACTATACAAATCCGTCATCAACACGAGAACTGACCACCTTCATCACGCAGCATCCCTCTACCATCCTGGAAGATTCACGAAAACAAAACTTGATATAGGGTTCTCCTGCGTCTTTTTCCGTTGGCAAGGGTCCACACCGGATATATGCAAAGGCCACCGACATTGGGTGCAACCTCTTTGGGGCTGCAGTCTCACGATTGAGTCTTATGCAGGAGAGTGAATTTATAATCCCTGATCACTTGAAAAAGCCTCCTTACAGTAGCGATCTTCTCTCGCTTTCACGGATGTACACGTGCCCTGTCTTCGTCAATCAAAGTCTCTACCTACTGTTGCTGGCTAACATAAATCATAAGATACTTCAGAATTCACCGCTCAGGTGCCTATACAATAAGATCCAAGACAGAGTCAGTAGAGTAAAGCACGGGCATCTTATGCAATCGCGTTGGACCAAAGGGCATTTGCCGTTCAAGCACATGGCAAGTGTTCAGCTGAAATGGCGACTCCCGCATCACCAGGTACTTACCGCACAAGTCTCGTGAGTACCTCATTTGTCGCCCTGAGTCCACTCTGCTGCAAGTCTTGATACACCAATTTCGTTCATCACTGGAAGCCTCATTCTAGAAGAGCGGTGAACAATCGAGATAGCCGCCACCACTTATCTATGTCCGCCTTGCATTGGAAAACGATTCACTCGGGTTGTCTCGAATTGATTTGCACCGTCATGTTAGCTCGTATTCCAGTGGCTTACAACCAAGCAATGTTACCCCACGTTATCAACCTAATCGCAGCTTCACATGTTGCGGGGATTGGACTTGGATCGCGGCCCGATGCATATCCCGTTCCGCTCCTATATTGGATCCTGATGTGTTTCCTAATGAGGTCGGTAGATGTATTGGTTTTCTTGTTCCCATTATCTAGTGTACAGCGCTTTCAGCATCTATCGTTGGCTGTTCTCTGAAGAGCCTGACCATATGCCCTTCGTTCTTCACCTCAGCATCAGCTCGGGATACCTATGGAAGGCCTCTCCCTCGTTCGTACACCCTTTGTCGTGACGGGTTTCATAGTAGCACTGCTCATGCTATGTCGTTTCTCCTTTCCTCACTCTGTCCTGTTCAACAAGGACGATTACTCGTGCCGCACGGCGTAGTCGGTATCAGGGAGATACAAGTGTCGGTCCGCACCGTCCTTGGTGAGGACGACCATACGAATGACACCACCAGAACTGCCGTCCCACTTGATAGCCTCCCTCAAAGCTCCCTTGACGAAGTTGACTGCATCATCCTTCTCCATACCCTCTCGCCAGTTGGCATCACAGTAACCGTAGATGTAAGTCGATCCTGAACCGCCGATAGCATAAGATTGCTTGTGAAGGGAACCGCCCAGGGGAATAGAGTAAACCTGGCCACCGAATCGCTCATCCCAACCAGCAATGATGAGGCCAGCCCTGTAGATGAAATTAGCATCAGTTTCGTGCAGACTTGAAATGGGTTGACGGAACGTACGACAGTCGGTCCTTGTTGGCATAGCAGATCTCCTGGAAGATTGACGCAGCAGTCTGCGTCATGGGGGGCTTGCCATTGGTCATGGCAAAGAGTCCGAGCTGGTATTGAACAATGTCGGCAACGGCCTGTGTGTCGGCAGCTGAACCAGATCGGCAGCACCAGATAGTGTCGTGTACTCTCGTCAACTTGTCTGTCACTCGGTTTGCGATGTAGGCACCGGTCGTTGTTCGCGAATCCGCACCTGAAAACAACAGTTACTAAATGCAGTTTCGTCGAGGCATGAGATACCTACCAAGAATGACACCGTCCTTGAAAGTGACCGCCATACTATGATATGTTAGGCTGCGTCCGTATGCATCATTAGGGAGGCACGTACATCGAGGTTCCCAGGCTTTTAACATGTTAGCAAGCTGCGCTTGATTACGGGAGGTATGATTCAATACTTACTTGACCTCTCCCTTCTTCAGGCGGTCCATATCAACATGGATACCATCTGGTGATCTCTGTAAGCTTCCGTATCGACAAGGCCAAGCTATGACGAAAGAGTTTCCAACGCACCCTCGTTCAATACTCCAGCGTTACCGAACTCCATTATGACGGTTTAGTGGTGTTT
Source organism: Fusarium sacchari (assembly GCA_017165645.1). Taxonomy (NCBI): domain Eukaryota; kingdom Fungi; phylum Ascomycota; class Sordariomycetes; order Hypocreales; family Nectriaceae; genus Fusarium; species Fusarium sacchari. The sequence continues at coordinate 958,851 of JADANP010000012.1, forward strand.
TCTTAAGTTTTCAGAGGTATTGATTAATCGTTCGTTTCTGAGTCGTGCTTCGTAATGGTTCGTGGTTGTTTCTCGCTGCTCGGGGAAGGCTGGAGCTCAAGTGAAGCTCAAGGCAGCTCTGAACGCGCAGCCGCGCAGAACAGCCAGCTATCACGTCATGTGATCTTTCACGTGATTTTCTCAAGTTGCAGGAACAAGATTATTGACCCCAACAGCATTCCGAATTCTAGAGACTGTTATTGGTATGATCTTATGGAGTTTATTTGTGTTTTTTAGTTGTTTGATGACATTGTTTTATCACTTATGGTAGTTACGCGTGCAGGAGTTTGGAGGAATTGTGGTATATCAAGCATGAACCAGCTGGACCAGCCAAGGCCAGCACATGCGTGGTCCTCCTACTGAAATACTTGCACATCAATGTGGATTTTTATGTTTTAGCTCTTCAATGCTTGTGCAGCTCTTGATCCGGTCCCTCGGCCTGGGCAGCTGCTGTGGTTTCTGCACCACCCTCCTTCTTGTCCTTATCACCACAGCCACAGTCGTAGAAGTCGCCAATGTTTTCGCAGTCAAAGAGAGGCTTGTGCACCCTCTCGTTGACAATGTTGTGGGCGAAGCACAGCCATCCAGCCGCTGCGTTGCGGCTGCTGGTCTGTGGCGGATACTGGGCTAGAAGCTTTTGGAAATGCGCCGCACATTGGCCGCAAGGATAGAGTCGGGCGAATAGGTGCATGAAGGTCTCGAGGGCCATTCGATCGTCCTTGGTTGGCTTATCGGGGAATCGTGCCATCATCGTATGGAGAAACTTCCATGTCGCGTGGCCAAGTTCAGCCCTGTGAAGTAGTGTTAGCGAAGCTTTGACTCGTGAAAGGAAAGTCTATCAACATACTTCAACGTCGCGTTCTCCAGCTTAGGCGCAATAGAGTTGCCATCGAGGAGACCAGCAGGCAGAGCGCCGAGGTCAGCAGCGAACTCAGATCGAGTGGCTTCTTTCAGGGGCAGTTCAACATCGTTTTGGTGTTTAGGGAGGATACTGCGCGAGGGTCCAGAGAAGAAATAGGACAAGGTAAAGAAGACTCCAAGGACCAGAATAAAGGTCAGTGTTAAATGCTGTCGACGAGCCATGATTAGGTGGTGAAGTTAAAAGAGTGAGATAGAGGTGAATCCTCCAGAGGCGAGTTGATGGCTCATGATAGTAGATAAATTCCAGCAGGGACCTCTATCGAACGAGCTTCTGGGCGCAACTAACCAGTTACAGCGGGAGACCCTGGGAGTCCTGGAGCAGCGGGGGGGTCTAATTGCACAAATGAGATGCCAGATCACCCAGAATAAAGTGGCATGAGTGGTTGGTGGGGCCGGCCGTCGCCGGGACGGACGCCCGTTGTGGATCGCCGGGGAGCATACGATCACGAGTATTGACGTTCAACTTACATGTATAAAGGTGCATCACGATTGAAGCACAGGATAATGTTGTTAATTACCTTCTGTGGCTTCTGTGGAAGTAATACAGAAGCAAAGGGCATGGGTTTATGATTGTCTCTATCTTCATGTAATATTCACTGTTTCGCACAACATCAGACTATTATGAACAAATGTGAGCGCATAAAACCCCCAAGGCCAGTACAACAGCCTCATATCGCCTCCGTAAACTACAATGCCAAATCTATACCACAATATAAAATCTATTGGCATGAGTTTTTATACTCTCGGGTGCGATGTGTTGAACAATTGATTCCATTCTCGTTGAACCTACCCTATATGTATAGTGGCATCCGGATTTTATTGTATCGGGTCGACTGCTTACTCGTTGACGTTGGATACAAGCGAATATTCTTTAACCATAGCACCAATGCAGTCTATTCTGAAGAAAAAATTATAGCAGGTAAATACAATGCTGATGATTGTACCTGTACATATATCAAGCGCTTGAAAACTGACCTGCTGGAACAATTCACGTCTAAAGCAATTGAGTATCAGATGAAGAGTATGGACAGATGGACGCATGGAAAAGAAGAACATCATGTGATCTCACACAGTCAGCAGGATAGACGTACAAACTACAAAGTAGAAGGCAAGAGTAACATGTCTAACTTGATGACACCCACCATACAGGGTCAGGAACAATTATAGTACCACACGAGAGACGACATTCAAGTCGCTTAGCCACATTGCTACCAGTATTAACAGTTGGAGAGTGCTAACCAAGTCTGGTCAGTTAGCATCATATGTAGGAGTCCTTCATCCAGGCTGTTAGACCATTCCTACAACAACACAGGAGAACATAGACGCAGAAAGTGACTAGTCACCAAACTAGACGACTAAATCAAGGAAAATATAGAAAGAAACTTCACTTGAAAGACAGACTAACATGGGTACTGTCACCAACTCATGAGCCAAGCAACTGCCACACGATATGATAGATCAGACAAGAGACAGACCTATGAATAGCAGAATCAGAGTCATTACTATTCCCATAAGGTTGACAATATATGAAACCAAGATCCAAGTCACATTCCAGAGTTGCCTCGTGGCTTGTTTTGCTTTCGATCACTCCTTCAAATACGCATAGCCCTGTTCGCGAATGTGATAGAGATACTCAAATACATGGCTAAGAGGCTCAATCGGCACACCATTCCAGCGCAGATGGAGAACAAAGGATAGACTTATGCATGTCTTAGTTCGCGGGTTATTGGATGTCTCTAGCAGATTGGAGGGACCGCCGATATAAAAGCCACTCGCATCCTTAGCCCGATTAACCCGGGACTGTCACGGCGAAGGCAGTTATCGGCATGCAAAAAGTATCAGCCATCTGTATGAATGCACACAGCGACCTGCTGGAGGAGTACGGAGTACTCATAGTCATATTCTGCGGCTTATAAAACGCGGGCCACTCTAAGGCCGGAGGAAGAGGCTAGACCTTAACCAACCTCGTGATTGGATGTAATCAGCCTTGCGACGAATGACAAACAAAGAACCACAACAAGATAGTATAAACGAATTCTGTTATGATGACATCGGGTTTCCCAGCTTGCTTTTGGTATGGATATGTTCTCTGTGTAGTGACATCTAGCGTCATCCTTGACATGTCAGTATGGATCACGTTCATATCACAAGCTGAAGAAACCAGGATAGGCCGAGAAGCTGAGGCTCTCCGCTTTGCTGGAATTGAAAGGAAACAACCGAGCCTGGGGATTTGACTCAGCTGTTTCAAGAAGTGATAGTTCACCGAATCTATCGAGGCGAGCCGCTGGCGGCCTCGTCTCAGGAGGCACTCCTATCATTAGTCTTTGCTCAAGGATGGGCGGTAGTGCCGGATGGATCTTTCCTGTGAAATGCAAATTACGCTACCGAGTCGGCTGTCTCTCAAATGTTTCTCGAAGGGACACTCGTTTCGTTTCAGGCAGAGTCAGCTACCGACTGAACTGGGCTATAAACATCAGGTCAGGCAGGGAGACGCCCGCTAATACCAACGAGACAACGCTTGCCTGGACCCGTATTCAAGAGCGGTAGGGCGAAAGCAACCTGGACGGTGGTGGTGATGGTGGAGGCATGTAGGTGAAAGCCGCTTACACGGGCGATCTGATAGGAGAAATTGTAATGAGACGATGCAGTTTCCACAGCCTGGGAAAGCATCTGAATCAGGTTTGGTCATAAGGAGATGGATAGAGATTAAATGAGCTCGTAGAGTCTCTTGGCAACGAAACCATCACGATGAACCAAGCCAAACCTTGCCTAAAAGCTGGCCAAGAAGAAGCGGTTGAAACAAACGGAGCGGATGATCGGGAGAAAGAGAGAATCGAATCACTGAAGTTGAGATCCCGTCAAACAGTCAAACAACGCGATCACCAAAAATGGCAGCTGTTCATTTGAGATGCAGGGGAGGGCCTGTTAAATTGCGGCCATATTAGGCCACGGACATCCCAATCTGTTGAGACCCTGGACCACTATTTCGTATTTCTGGAGCTGGGAATATGTAATTAGTCCATGATCGACCTCTGCTTTGACGAAGCCAGAAGAAACTAACGATGCTGGCTGCTTCAGGTGAATGCTAGGAGAATTTCAGTCAGTCTATCGATTCTATCCGCAGACGGTGGTGGACGGAGTTGAAGAGAACTGTCTGTTATTGCAAAGTGGCTGAGCATTTCACAACAGGGAGTAAAGAAGGTTCACGGAACCAATCTCCGCCCATCATGCAATAGCAGAATACGGATATGAACACTGGAACAGCACAGATGCAACTCTAGATAACTTTGTTGGCGCCTATTCTATGTATAGGCATATGTAGAGCACCACGCGCCCAAGGTTTGTGGGGATAGAGCAAGACCAACAGCCGAAAAGTAGGCCGACATGGGACGAGGTGGGAAATACGACGGTAACATTGAAAGACAGGAGTTAGATAACTAGATACGGATAGATCAGAGTCAAATGGCCTCTAAGTTAAATTGAAGAGGCCGATCTTATGCATATATGTTAGCTGTTAACGGGGTGGATAACCAGGACATTCAGGTGAGCGAGAGGTGCCATGCAGATAAACAAGATGATAATTGCGTCTTTCACAGAAGAAATGTCAACATCTTTAGCCAAGGATGACAATAAGCATCAGGGAAGGATCTCGGAGTCATCTGTAGATCATCGAAGGAGCCCGTGACCAAGGATCATTTGAAGTTGACAGCCCGAGATGAGATGAGAAGGGAGGTCATTAACAGAGCAGACCAAGCCAACCCCAAATTGAACGGATCTCTGCCCATCACAACCACAAAACACGAGAAAACCAGGTGTGGAAGCACACTAGGAATCAGTTCAGTAGAGATTTGCGCGTGAGACATTTAATACCAAGAATTATTAGTAAACCGATACGCAATCTCGGACGCTCAACCAACCGAACGACAGTATTTTTTTCTGTCTGTAGATTCATTGCATTTTTTTCTCAGTGCCCACGTGGAGTTGTGGAATTCGCTGCTGCACAGAATAACACGCTGCGAACCAACCAGCACAAGCTCATCGGCATCATCAACTCAATCGAGGTGATGGCGGACGTTGTCTGACCCTTACTCATAGGGCCCCGGTCAAGCCACAGTCACAACCTATTGTCAAGTTATTTCGCTTGGGCACGGAGAATCTCGAGTCAAAGACATGGCTTGCAAGGCCGGTTGATTGTGTCCGATATATTATCATCATTCATCCGGACCGAACCAAACCTAAATAATACTTTTTTTTTGTATGAAATCGCTCATGTTGATACAAGGGACAGTCTGAGCACAGAATGACGGAGCCCTGGATGTCGACCAGGTCTGCCAGGTACATTACCGACAATGATGAGTCTCCAGTCTGGCATGCCACGGAACGGTAGGGAACAGGGTCGTGATGATTAAAGGCTTAAGCCCCCCCAGGTCCAAGTGGCGCTGCCGAGACGAAGCGCGAAGCTAGCCGTTGCTAAGACTTTGCTCGAGCGGGTCTCTCTGGCTGGTCTTCAAGTGCAATTGGGCTTCTCCCCTGTCGTCAAAATCAACTCGGCCCCATCACAAGTTGGTTCCTGGATCGCGGCGCTATCCATGCCACGGGGTGGCCCTCCTAGCCCTCTTTTTGGGCCCTGACTATCAGTAGGGGAACAGGGAACTCACCAAGGTGTCGCTGGCCGGGAGGCTGCTGATTGCGGTTAGCAGTCGATACACGATCATCCATTGATCGGTACCTTGTTCTTGATGGTGGCCACACACGCTGAGAGGGTACTGTAGGGAACACAAGCCTGTATCGCTGTACCGTCTCGTGCTTCCACTCGCGTGTGAAACCTCTCTGGGTGACTGCATCACCTCTTCCACGCGCTGTCGTTCACCATCCAGAACTTTTCGTTGGTCAACAGAAGCCATGGTTAAATATTGTAGCACACCAGCCACGAATTAGAGTCATGAGTCGGGTTGGACAAGACTGTCCCTGTTCGTGATTAAGCAGTTATGAACTGCCGATGATAACGACAAGGCGTGTAGTGTAGGTTAAGTCATAAGCGAGATCATCTTTGAATGCATTGAATCTATCACTACCGTCACATCGCCCCCTTTGAATATTTTCGGCACGAGAGCCACATATGGATTGCGGAATTGGGTTGTGAATTGCGATTTGACTCTGGAGTTGGTACACGGGGAAGCTTTCCTGTCAGATTCTTCGTTCAACTCGGAACGTCTCCCGTGTGAACGAAAGGGAGAAGCAAAAAAGACTGGAGATGTAAAACGTGCACACGCAAGCTTTCGTAATACTCGTAATGCAGATGAATACGATGAGCATGTTGTACGTGTCAGCTTCTGAGGTCGTCAATATTTGTACTGAGCTAGGCCATAGTTGTCCGAAAACCCCCAACTTGTCCAATGAAAATTGTCAAATGCGCTGCTGCCCCTTACAGTCCAGGGCCCCATCAAGCTTTGCACTGGTCCTGTCTCCAAACTCACACAGCTCTGCATAATCTGCACAACTCATCAACTCCATCACTGCATAATGATTAAGCATTCCACATGGTTTGAACTGGCTGGCTCCCCGGCAGATGAGAGACAGAGCCAGTGTTTGGGACTCAACGCTACGACATGGTCCGTCGATTTCCACCAACTACGCCGCTGTAGACTGGCCTGCGCTGGGCAAATCATGTCACTGAGTGTTTACTTTCTGCTTCACCATTGCCCTTCAGCATACCGGCGGTTCTCCAACGTACAACATATGGGGCCAGCCACATTGTTGTTGAGGAGAGGAGCACCGATTTGTACTCTATAGGTAGCTTATCTCGTTATTGCTGACAGCAGCAGCCAGAATGAATTGAGTCAACTGTGCCGTGCCCAGGCATTGATACCATTCTCTCTTCGATGGTGTGTGCCGCTGCAACAAAGCAATCTCAGCCACACCCTGGCACTTCGTCACGGACTCAAAACCCCCTACAGGCACAGGCTGCACACCCACCAAGCTCCGTTCTGCTAGGTGCGCAATTTCAGGTTGGCGGTTGTGCTGGCTTTACTTGCCGCTAGGCAACCCGCTATCGCAAGTAGCGTGGCTTGTTGTGCATTGGCAGTCCGAGGCTTGAAGGGGTTCGAGCAGTCTTGGGCGCCTCTGACCGAAGCCGTCAGGAACTTTCAACGGGTGCGATCAACGGTGGGCGTTTGCGAATGCAGCCTCCTTGGGGAATACGGTTGGCTGGCTTTACTGTAGCTCCCGAAAGATTCCAACAATAGCAGATGGAGGCGGAAGCATTCCCAGAGGTGACGCTGCATTTTCTCAACTGAGCCATTCTGCGTCTTGCTGCTAAGAGAATACCTCGTGTACCAATTCTGGTACATCTCGTGTACAGCAGATTGGCAGCTGATCCCTTGTACTGTTTGCTCAGCCTTTGAGTACCCGCTCAATGTCAAGGGGTAGGTGTGGATGGTGTCCTCTCCTTTGTTCGTCTCCCCTGGTCCAGGTCCAGGTCCACCTGAAATGGCAGTACGGAGCACGAAGCCGTGCTGGTCGCCCTGGCTCTGGTTCAGGTTCATTCTCAACGCTCAGTCAACGATCCGGGTACTAAAAAAAAGACTGGTAGTGGAGGTTTTAGGTGTTGCACGAAGGGACAAGTGCCCGCTCACTATCCATGTTGAGTTAGGTGCATCTCAGTCCCAGGACAGACATCTGCATCTGCACTCAGTGGCTCACTGACTGACTGATCTCCTCTCATCCACATGGACGGTGGACCCATGCTCGGTGCTTGGTGTTGATGTTGGTGGTCCTGGGTCACACCCCCTTGATCCTCGTCCCCTTGTCCCTGTCGTGTTTCCATGCCCTTCCCATCTCCCCATTCGCCTTCATTCCTTCCTTTCCTTCCATTGCCTGCTTGGTTACTGACTGACTGACTGTACTTGCTTGCTTGCTCACTCGCTCGTTGGCCCTGTCGCTGTCCCTTCTTTTCTCCAGCCTTTTTTCTTACATCAAGTACTTACATACCTTTACTCTCCTTCCCCTTCCCTCGTTTTCTCTCCACACCGACCTCACCTCCAATCGACAAGCATCAAAGGCGTCGTCGACCGTCACTCTCGATTCTCGACAGCGCGTCTGCGTCTGCAAGCCGATTCCTCGCGAGACCCGTTTACGACTTTGACTCCCTCACACTCCTTTCACTTACCCCGAACGGAGTCTGGCTGCCAGTAGGACCTCTGGAGGTTCTAGCGATCTAACCAGCAAATGTTGACGTAACGATTGATTTAATAATATCCCTCGCCAAACCGACAATCTGCCAAGACTACGATACTTGAAGGAAGAATCCCGTAACGGATCCTAATCTGAACGACACGCGTCTGTTTTGAATCACATTTGACGATATTTCGTCAGTCACTCTTTTGAATTGATTTTGGAATCGCATATACATACGCTCTACGCAAACTATATGTGAGTCGGACTCCCATTCCGTATTGTATGGCTGTGCTATTCCGAGGTTCGACATCTTTGTTCGAAGGAACGATGTGGTGAAGAAGAGGGTGGATGTCGGATTACACAACAGATGATGGCACGGAACGACGACTAATACGACGAAATAGATTACACTCGTTGACCTAATAGTCAAGTACATTCGCTGAAACTTATTCCTGACAGTGAGTCTGGCGATATAGAGACCGGAAGCCCTCAATCTGACAATAGGTTCAGCATACTCATCCACCCAATCCGATCCTCAACACTGTAAATACTCAGTCTCAATCAACAAACAGTATCAACAATGCACGCAAAGAACTTCATTGTTGCCCTGGCTCTGGCCTCATCCTCTGTTGTCGAAGCAAACCGACCGCGCATGTACATCCCACGACAAGTGAAGCGAGAAGTCGAGAACAATGCCCCAGAGAACCAACCAGCTCCTGTGATAGAAAAGCGGGAGCCTGCTGATTCATTCATTAAGAGCCTCATCGACAAGAACAGCCGAAAACAAGCGCGCCAGGAGGATGGCGTCAACTTCGACCCAACACTACCTCTCGGCTTCAAGAAGTCTGGACCTAGTGCCAGCTCACCTACTCTCATCATCCAGCCAACAACAAGCGAGGCCCTCCCCGAGACCACCGAGCCTGCTGTCTCGACCGACGCTCCCACAGAAGCGGATACTGGCATTCTCTTAGCCCCCAGTGGTATTGTCACGTCCAAGACAGCGACCGAGCCCGCCAAGACGACAGCTGCTGCGGTCAAGGAGCCTTCGACCGAGGCACCGAAGAAGGAGGAGACCAAGCCTGCCGCCACTTCCGATGTAGTTGCCAAACCTGCTACCACCGAGAAGCCTAAGGAGGAGACAAAGCCCGCAGCTACCACAGCACCTGCTGTCAAGGAATCTTCAACTGACAAGAAGCCAGTCGTCGAGACTAAGACCGAGGCGCCTGTCCCCGTTGAGACCGTGACCGAGCCCGCTGTCGTTGAAACCAAGACCGAGGAGCCCAGTGCTACCAAGGGCCTTCTGGACCCGGTCGAGAGCATTTTGACATCCATGCTCCCTGTTGCTTCCGACTCTAAGAAGGAGACTCAGCCTGCCGCTGTCGAGACCAAGACCGAGGAGCCAGCAGTTGAAACAACTGAGAAGCCCAAGACTGAGCCTGCTGCGGTTCCAACCACCAAGGAAGGAGTCTTGGACCCTGTTGAGAGCATTGTCTCTTCTGTTGTTGCTGATCCTGCCGACTCCAAGACCACGGAGCCTACTCCTGACCAGACTGAGTCTATCTCTCAACCCGAGGAGACCGGAACACCCACCAAGGATCCTCAGCGTGATGCCTCTAAGCCTCAAACTGATGGTCAGACACTCCCAACCTTCAGCCTTCCGGCTGACGAGACCACTGCTGCCCCTAATACTGGTGAGACTTCCAAGGATGGTATCTTGGATCCCGTTGAGACTCTTCTCAGCTCCGTCTTGCCCAACCAGCCTGATGTCAAGACCACATCTCCTGAGGAATCTTCAGCTCCCGTGGACAGCAAGCCTACCTCGGCTGCCCCCAATGGTTCTGAGCAGACTGTTTCCGCTGCTCCTTCAACCGAGCCTGAGACTACTGGCCCTGCTGAGATCATCCCTACCAGCATTCTGCCCGATCCTACTGATGTCCTTCCTGTTCCTACCGATGTCACATCTGCTGTTCCTGAGGCCTCAAGCCCCGTCACTGTTTCGCCCGTGGTTCCTACAACTGTTTCTCCCCCTGAACAGTCCGAAAGCGGTTCCCCGGATCTGACTTCATTCCTTGACCCTAACACCAAGTTTCCCCAAACTGACAGTGTTGCACCTACTGATGCTCCTAACACAACTGTCCCTGAGGTGACATCTGGTATCGATGTTACGCCTGAGCCCACCAGTGAGCCCAACAACGGAACTGAGACCATTCCTAATGTCACGGGCGAGCCTCAGACTACTGGCGCCCCTGAGCCTACCAGTGCCAACACTGAGGAGCCAACAAACGTCACCCAAACTGCTATCCCCACTGGAGGCGCCACCAATGAGCCCTCAGGAAACACCACAGCGCCTGCTACTGAGCCCGCCACTGAGCCCGCCACTGAACCAGCTACCGAGCCCGCCACCAAGCCTGTTGACACAGCTTCTGGCTCTGTTCCTACCGGCAGCCCTGCCACCGAGACTGATGCGGAGACCAACGGCACTGCCACCGCTGAACCTACCAAGCCTGCTACTGACGTTGAGACTCAAAGCTCTCCTGCGTCTGAAGGCGAACAGACCTCTGCCGTTGCCCCCACAGATGATCAGCCTACAGTTGCGCCCACTTCTCAACCCCCCGTTGAAACCGAGACCAAGCCTGAGCCCGAGCCTACTACTCTGGTTCCCACAGCTGCTGTTCCTGTTACCAGCATCCGACCTACTGCCACCCTGACCAACACCAACAACTGGCTGCCCACCACCATTGTCTTCGAGCCTACGTCTATCCCCGCCGCGCCTTCGCAGCCAACTGAGACCTCAACCTCCACCGGCCTTCCTGCTAACATTCCCCGTGTTATCCTTCCTAACGACCCCAACAAGCCTATCCCTGAAGGCTCTGTTCCCATCCAGCTGGGTTTCTTGTTCCCTTTCAACTACAAGTTCCTGGCCCGCAACACTGTCGCAGCTGCTCAGCTCTTCAAGTACCTCCCCAAGGGCCTTGCTGATGCTGGTGGCTTCTCCAAGGACCGCATTCTCGTTAGCAAGATCGTCCCTCTTGACACACAGGCCCAGTGGGGATACATCACTGCTCTCGCCAAGATCCATTATCCCGAGAACATGATCGACAGTCTCCAGGCTGATCTCATCACCCCCAACTCCCCGTTGTACAACAATGATCTTGAGATTGTTCGCAATCTTACCTCGGTCATCAACACCAAGATCGATATCTTTGGTGACTCGGACACCGACAACAACACAGACAATGGTAACTCGGATGATGGCAACAGTAACAACGGCGATGTCTTCGGTAATAGTGGCGAGGGTGACAAGTCTGCCAAGCAAAAGGCCACCACTGCTGGTATTGCCGTTGGTGCTGTTGGTCTCAGTGTCATGTATGGTGCTGCTATGTTCTTGGTTGCCCGACGATACAAGCGCAAGAAGCAACAGGGCCACCGCCGTGCTAGTTCCATTGGCAGCAGCCAGCGTTCTTCTGAGATGCAGTACACCGGCAACGGCAGCCCTGCTCTCATGGGAGGAGCTTTGATGAGCCGTGACTTTTCAGCATATGGCGCAACACATGCTGAGCAAGGCCAGGTCCGTCCTGGTGGCCGCGACAGCCATGGCAGTGGACGCAGTGGTATGGGCAACTCCGCTCGAACAGCGTACATCTCTGCCCCTGTCGCTGCTGAGAACTCTCTTGGATGGAATTGATCCAAATCACACCCAGACGGCTGATCGCCTTAAAACCACACACCAAAAAAATCTATACCTTTTCACCAGTGCACCATTTTTCTTTTTTTCAAACACTTCGATACCCTTCAGGTGGATTGTGATGACTACTCCTACCACTACGACGCGGTGATCAGCTAGTCACTACGAAAATCGCTCAACATGAGCAACCCCAACTCGAAATGTTTCCTTTCACCATGCTCCTTGTTCATCATGTTGAGACGACGATGCGGCATGTGCCTTGCTCTTTATTATAGACTTACAGGTCGGCTGCCCCGGCCTTACATCATTTTCCCCTCACGCCTAACGCCTCCAAAGGGGTATAGCCCCCACGTCCCTTTTACTTATTCGTTCGGCTCCATCCTGGCGACCTGGCCAACCTTTTTTAATGCTCTTGACCTTTCTTTTCTCTTGTCATTGTTTATTGTATCTTGTCGTGAAGGAATCGAGTTGTCCCATGTGTAAGAGGAGGGACGGCGAGGCAAGGAATAACGGGGGGAGAAGGTGAAAAGCTTGACTATCTAGACAGGCGTTTCGGGACGGGACAGCAGACAATGAGAGCAGGTTCTGGATGATAGGATACATGTCAACTTGTATATAACAGGACTATTTTCGGTGTGTTTGGTCCATGACTTGTATGCCTTTTTATCACTTCTGAGGAGAGCGATGGGAAGCGGTGGTGTTGTTCAGACTTTTCAAAACGTTAGAAACCAAAGAAATCCAATTAAAGAAAGAAATGAACGCTCGTGAATGCTCTCTGTCTCGGCCGGTCTCATACAAATGTCCGTATTGCTCTCCAAATACTGACTAGTCAATCTGTCTGGCTTACAGTAGCTTCAGCTCTCTCGACTCTACTTGATAATCACCTACTGTATGATCTTGCGTGCATATTAAGGTCATGGCACTACCCGTGATGCTCGTGATCCCCCTTTGGCGTGCAGCTTGCCAGGTCTGGTGCGTTGAGAGGTTACAACGCTGTCTAGATAAGGCTGATATGCCGAGTCTATTGGGTGCGGATTGCTCGGACGAGATGGTCTGCATGCTGGTCACGGCCATTTTTACGTGATCTCTGCCTGATGGAATGATCCTTGGCTGAGCTATACCGGGTGACGTACAACTTTATCGCTAATAGACTTTTCATGTGCAAATGAGCGTCTTTTGACGGAGCTCCTAAGACATTTGCTGCGGGCTTCCCGCATGTGGCGATCGACTTGTCGAAATGAGTAATTTCCCCTTGCATTAAACCCTGACGGTCGGCCACGCTACGGCGACGGCGCCAACGGTGCGGCGCTCGGGGACTGGGGGCCAAGGACAGGGGTTGACTAGACTCGATTCTCAGTTTTGGAAGTTGGGAGGACTCAGGAGCATTGTCTTGTCTCTTGGATGCAGGCTTGTCAAGCCAGGCCAGGTTGATTATCAAGATGAGTCCAGACTCATCATGTACAAACCTTGCATCTCGCATGACATATCATGTTCCCTGTCGAAGCCCTTTAGCTGCCTGGCTGCTTCTTGACCTTTCGGAGACAGACTACGGAGATTTTTGCTCTCTCTTACTTGATTCTCGTCTCCTTTTACTAACTTGATGAACACTAGCAACCTATTGCGTTCATCCCGAGTTCAGGGGCCCGTTTTGAAGATTTTGACGCGTGGCGTCGTAAACTATCGAAAAAGTTATTAATGGTGAGAGAAAGGGAAGTGGGAGGAAAAAGATAACATAGTTAGATTGGACTCTTGTTGGAGTTAAGAGAAAGCCAAGCGCCGGAGACAGTTGCATCTAAGAGTTCTAGACAAGAAGCGAAGCTTGGCTACTCCGGCTTCTCCTCTATGAGCCCGGGGGGGCATTGAGCTAAAATAAGAAGAGGGGAAATCAGACCAGTCTAGGTTTCGATGGATGATTTGCTTTCACGATGCTAGCTCAGCGAGTCTGCAGGTACCGTAGTTAGATCAGGTAACGACGCGGTTATAACGGTGGACCAAAAGCTTGATGGCGTAAGCCGTGGACGGTTGATTCAGTTGAAGATGGAGATGCCGAGCTGAAGTCTGAAGAGAAGAGAAGGATCAGATCAGGCTGTTATAGAGTGTCAGCTCGTCTAGTACTAGTTTGGTTCTATCCTGCTAGAGTCGCATTGCACTGCTCCTCTTGCGGATGGCATGTAAGCTCTTGCACGTACCAGTATGTAGATGGTGGAGGTGAGGGGCCCTTTTCAGGGGTTGAGAGCAGTTTATGGACGAGGATTTGGAGACTATCGACCCGATATAGCACCAGAATGCGGCGCTTAAGTTGAATATGTAAATGCATTATTTGTTGGCGTGAAGGTTGTGACTGTGACTGTGAATTTATGAGGGGGGGGAGAGTACCTTACCTTACCTTACCGTGTAGTATTTGTAGGTCGAAAGGATCTAGAGTGGCGTGGCGCGGCAACAACGAGCCGATTTAGACTGACTGACTGACTGACGTTTGCTCTTTCCTTTCCTCTGATATCTTGATGTATTCCTAATTCCTTCCTTCCTTACCTTGCTCGCTACCTTAGGTTCTCTCTCGATTACTTCCTACCTACCTTATCTACTCACGCTCGTTTCATACTGTCGTTCAGTTGATCATCACCAACTACCAATCACTGAATAACCTCACATCTCGAGGTTTCCCCATATGGATCATGTCTTGAGGCTTCTCGCCTAACTTAGCCTCTCTCACTCTCCTTCTTCTTCTAATAGGTCTTTAGTCACTGCAGTGACAAAACATGGCTGTACCATGGAATTCCATGGGTATGCCACCATCTGACGCCGATCACGACAAGATCGTCGTTGGTCCCTACGACGACTCTAGATATACAGCATCATCATCCGGTCTTAGTTATATCCGACATCCTTCCTCACAGCCTACCAATTCTACAGCCCGTCTAATTCCTCAACCTCTTCTCTCGCCGCCCATCGCAAGGATATCACCTGGTCCAAGGAGCCCTTCAAGTCCGCGCAGTCCAGCCAGTTTCCAATCTCTCAACAGTCCCTCGAGCCCTGGTTTTCCTCTCAGTCCATTCTACCCGCCGAGTCCAGGCCCATTACAGAGGGGGCAATTCCCCAATTCTCCTACCAGCGATGGCTTCAGCTCGCCGCGCATGTCTGGCGCAACAGCCGCCACGGACCCTCGACTATCGACCAAGGCATCGAATATGATGGAAACAGTTCTCGAGACGCCTTACTTTGACACGCCGCCTCATACACCTGGGTCATGGGGCGATGCAAGTCGTGGAACCGATAATCTCGATGCTGCAGAGGTCCCCCTCAACAATGGCTGGAGACCTTGGTGGCTGCGACGAAGAGTAACCAGCATATTCATTGGCGTGTCCATAATGCTGGCTGTAATTGGTGAGGTAGTGATGTGGTGGCTTTCCAATAATGAAGTTGACAGCAGTCTCAAGGGTCTGTGGACTTTTGGACCCGTTGTTGGTGAGTGATCGTCAGGGTCCTTACTCTGTGTGGCTGGGATCTTCGTCCGTATCGTCTAAGTGCTCACATATACCAAGTTGTTTCTGTTATGGCCATCCTATGGGCACGAGTCGAAGCTCAAGCATTGCTTTATATGCCATGGATTGTTCTCGATCGCCGACCAACGACTGTGGACGAAACTCGCCGCAAGCAGGCTCACCGAACTATTCTGCTCGACTATCCTAGCCTTGGGAGCTTTCAAGCACTAACTAAAGCATTCCGAAACCGCCACCATCTCGTCGTTGCATCTATCGTGATCAAGCTTCTCCTGCGCGCTCAGATCGTTCTTTCTACTGCCGTCTTTCACGCCGAAATTTATGTCGACAGCACTACCAGACTCCGAGCCAGGCTTGGTGTCCTACATGCTATGGTTGGCGTATTCCTCATCATCTCTGGCGTACTTCTTCCTATGCTGTATCATGCACCATCGCCTCGAGGTATTGCGCCTAGAGACCCTACTTCTCCCGCCGGAACTGCGGCACTTCTCACAAGTAGCCATCAATTTCTCTCACGACTATCCGGAACCGGACATGCAGATATGAGTGCTGTTGCTGGTAGGTTGGCAGGCTCATGGTATACGACAGAACTCACACAACCCGGGCGTCGACCTGAGGAAATGTTTCAGCTGAGACAACATGGTGGAGGAAGTGGTGCCCTTGGCATGAACCCTTCCAATCGACCTGAGGAGGCTACGGGTACATATCAGCCATGGACACAAGTCACCCGAACCAAGCTCATCAGTATTGCCACTTCCGTTGCGTTGATTGTTGGAATCTGTGTCATTTATAACTTGAAAGGCAATGAAAATGGCCTAGAGGTCGATGATAGCATATTCGTCGTTTGGACCTGTCTGCCAACCATAGTTTTTGCAGCTCTTGCCGTCTTCTGGGGCCGAATCGACATTGACAACAGACGCCTGGCCCCGTTCTTGAAGCTCACCAACTCGAAATGCAGATTTCAGGAGTCTTTGGGGCTTACGTACATGAACGAGTTTGGTCTGCATACAGCTGGAAAGGCCATGAAGAATCAAGATTGGGCCGTTTTCCTTGCCAAGTGCACCTCGATGCTTGGCTGGTTGATGCCAATCTTTACTGCGGGACTGTTTGCTGTTTCTCAGATGGCACAAAGGGCCAACCTTGAGCTTCGACCAGAGTCGCAGTTTGTATCGACAACGAAATCGCTGAGCACTGCCATCGATAGCGACACAATCGAGAATGTGCTGCTAAGGGAAACTCCCAAGTACCCGAGATGGACATGGGAGGATGTCGCTCTTCCAGCGGTTTCGCTTGTCGATCACCCAAGCGAGTGGCCGCTTCCAAACACAGAGCTTGTGGCCAAGGTCCCAAGTCTTAGGGGCAAGCTCACCTGTGAGACGATATCTCTTTATGGAGGTGAGGGTGTGGATTGGCAATGTGTACCATTGGGAGGATCCACGAAGCAACCCATCTGCGGATCTGATCAATCTCGAACTGCACTTGTTGCGTCTTCATGCTCACAGCTCTCTTCCAAATACTCCCTCAAGTATATTTGGGGTAGCTGTTCAGATGACGGCACGATTTCTGTCATGATGTGCAATCAATCGGTTGTTGATGTTGATGTTTTGACAACATTCCGCACTGAGGACTTGTCTATCAACACTAATGCAATTCCTATTGTGAATGCATCGAGTGAGGCGCCTTCGGGTGTGACGGCGGATATCACAAGTGTTTATGAAGCGCTCGGTAACGTTGGTGCTGATAACAAAACCATGAACGGACTCGATGCATTCTTTCGTACTTTGGTGCTCTCGAGGTTACAGACCACTCTGGAGCGTATTGCGATGCCTGAGAGACAGAATTCAGTTTCGCAAGCGATCCGCCAACTGCATGGAATCCTCGCTGCACAGGCCATCAATAGTGACTTGATACGACGGCCCTTGTCATCCAAGCACCGTGCCCGTGATGATTCTCCAACCGATATTCCAGCCTCGGTTGACTACGTTCTCCCGCGTCTGATGCAAGGAAGTGTGCAAAGCTTCGTCCTCATCGGGTTACTAGGCTTTACGCTCGCATTCGGACTCCTTTCGCTACGTACGGCATCTCGTGGGACTCTGAGCAAGAGCCCTGGTAGCATTGCCGCTCAAGCAAGTCTTCTTGCAGACTCGACATTGTGGTGGCGCTTACCAGACGGAGCAGAATGGATGGAAGATGACGATTTAGCGCGATGCCTTCGTCGAAGGACGTTCCATCTTGGATGGAGTAAGGGGGCCGCGGGAACCCGAAGCTACGGTATCGGGATCGTGCAGGACGAAGGAAAAGCCGCGAGACCACCAATGGTCTTGCAAACAAGTGCTGATAAGAGCGGGGGATTGGTTCCTGGGCGATACATTAGTATGGCGCCCGGGGTATACTCTTACGGGGATGTTGCGACATATGAAAAGTCGTGAAGTGATATCCTCGGCATGGATCTTGAATTATACTATACATATTGTACTCTTGGTTAGTGGATTTGGGAATGCATGGCGTTGGAAGGAAGCGATTGGTTGGGAACTATGAACTAGTTGGTATATCTACCAAGTTATACTGCAATTGTACTGTAGTGCACTGTACATGGACTTGTCATGTTGTTAATATACGAGATCAAGCAAGGCTCGGAAACATCTTGGCAAGTAAAGATGGAGTATTCGTGCATGTGTTGGAAAATAAGCCTATCTATTTGAGTGACTAGAGTGACCAGAAACTGGGGAATTGTGGAGACTCTGTCCAGCCCAGCCCAGCTTCAGCCATGAATTTATCAAAGCAAGTTTGAAGCGTGCGTCTTGAAATTAACGAGTCTTTTCTTCAACACTCGTTTACATGGTAAGTCCTTGACGATGCTAATAATCTCAGCTTAAGAAGCATTCGGTGACCTGAGTTTTTTGTTTGTTTTCCTCTCTCTCTCTCTCTCTCTCTCTCTTTTCATCTTCACATCACAGTCTAAGACGTAACTCAACATATCATGGCGTTTACATTACACTCACATTCTGGCGAGTTCTGCCCTGGCCATGCCAAAGACCAACTCGAAGACATCGTCAAACATGCTATCTCTGTTGGTTACAAGACCATTGGGTTCACAGAGCACATGCCTCGCTATGATCTACGCGATCTCTACCCCGAAGAGGTTCGTGTCATCATCTAGCTTATCAGTCATACACTGTCTGACATATCATATCACAGCTCGATAACCCTCAAGCTGCTCTAGAAGCTCTCCCCCCTCGCCATGAAGCGTATCTCGTGGAAGCTCAGCGCCTTCAGCGCGAGTATGCCTCACAGATTCACATCCTCATTGGCTTCGAGGCTGAGTTCATCCGCCCAAACTGCGCGGCACACGTTCGCAAACTCGCTGAGCATCCCATCGTTGATTACTTCATCGGCTCAGTGCATTACGTCCACAGCACTCCCATTGACTACAACAAGGAGATGTTTGCCACAGCTCGCGAAGCAAGCAGTCGCAAGACTGAAGAGTCGCTCTATGAGGATTACTACGATCTTCAGTACGATATGCTCAAGGAGCTGCGCCCGCGCGTTGTAGGACACTTTGACCTCGTGCGGTTGATGAGTGAGGATCCGGCCCGGGATGTTCGGCAGTGGAAGGGCGTTTGGGAGCGCATTCTGCGAAATCTGGCTCTCGCGAGGGAGCAGGACGGTTGGCTTGAGGTCAACAGCGCGGGACTGAGAAAGGGACTTGCTGAACCTTATCCTGGTAGGATAATTGCCGAGGTAAGTTGGCACCATCTATCTATCTCATCATGTGGGAGATACCCGAGTAAAAGCTAACTAGTCACAGGAATGGATCAAATTGGGAGGCAAGTTCACTTTCTGCGATGACAGTCATGGTATTGCACAGGTTGCCACCAACTATGCCCGAACTGTCACGTATCTCGAGAGTCTGGGCGTCAAGGAGGTCTGGTGTCTCAAGAGAACACCAACCTCTGGCGTGGATGGAACAATGAGAGCTACTGTTGAGGAAGTCAGTGTTCCTCTGAGTGCGTTCCGGGAGCATTTCCCATAAAAGACACATATAGTCGGGCTATGGGTCTAGAATAGAAAGCCATAAAGTCATAGATTAAACAGGACTAGAACTATAGAGCAAGACAAGAAGAGGTCTGATCCAGAAGGAGGAGGAATAGGGTATCGCGAAGAAGAAGACTGTATCCAGACATGAGAAGAATGTATTGTAAAGCTCTGATAGAAAAAAAAGAAACACCATAGCAACAAGACTCGGGTATCATCGCTCACTTGTATCCTACTCCCCAAAGCAAGTGATGTGAAAGATCTAATAGCATTCGCCATACATCAGAAGAACAAATGCTCAACAGAAGTAGCATCGTCTTTAATGCTGAGGCGTCTCGGGAATTTCCTCAATAAGATTTGGCGGGGTTGGCTCTGGCTGAACACCCTGCTCCCCGGTCTTGGACTCACTTGGTACTTGTCCAGGGCGAGGGGCAAATGGGATACCAGAAGTGTATTGGAAAAGATTGCTCTTCTTGGCCGGGCTGGGTGTCGCGGCAGGCGTTTGCTCAGATGGAGTTGGTACGTTAGGTGGGAGCCACTTCAATGGCTCGCTCTGAGCAACGGGCTCGGGAGCAGGGCCTTCGGGTTGGTAAGGAACAAAGATATCATCTGCATCCGTGCTAGGGTGCACGGAAACAGAGGGGATGGCAGGAGAACTCAGGGGAGGAGACATCAGCTGAGTAACTTGCGCAGAGGGATCAAAAGCTGATTGCTCCTGTGAGGGAGACATAATTCTGCTCGACGAGGCAGTGGTAGGTGGTGAAGGGATGCGGGCATTGCCCGGTGCAGGTTGAGTAGGAGAGATATCTTGCGCCTCAACGGAAGCACTGACGGAGGTTTGATCCTGGTTAGCGGCTGATGGTGATGAGTGCTCAGCACTGGGAGATGCTGTGGCAGGCTTGTATGTGATGGAGGATTCTTTGCCCTTGGCTTTCTCAGCTTCAAGGCGAGCTCGCTCCTTGGCTTCCTTCTGAGACTGGGTGATCAGGTTGATACGAATCTTCTTCATACCAGAAGTGATGCTGTCAATATCATCGCCACCCGTGCTAGATGCAGCGTCCTTTTGCGAAGCCTTGGACGGAGACTTGGCTTTCTGTGCACTTGTGGTAGGTCGCGAAGGGCCAGCGGTGGTAGTAGCTTTCTTGGTACCCCGAGGTGCTCTTGGTGCAGGCTCCTTGCGAGGGGCAGTAGAAGTCCTTGCCTTCTTGACTGGAGGATTGGCGCTGGCAACGGATTTCGTAGCCATGGGTGAGCTGGGGACTGTGCGAGCGTGTTCCACCACCTCAGGCCGATCTGCTTCGCCTGGTGATACATCTCTTGTTGTGAGGGATGCCGGGATCTCACTAAGACGGCGACTGGTCCTTCTCACTGCCGGTTCACCACTGTTTGTTCTCGAGGGCACACCGCGCGCAACCGCCTTTGGAGAAGTTAGTCTTGCTTCATCACATGACAGTTGATAACTAACCTTGTCCGAAGAGATGGGAGCAGCGCCCATTGTTCTTCTGCGGCTCGTGGGCGCCTTTTCAGTGGTAGACTCGGGAGGGGGCGCTGCCTTGGCTCTCCTCTCACGTAGAGACATTCGCGAGGTTGGACGCGAAGAAGAGGCAGCAGGAGGGTTGGGATCAATGCCCATGATTATTGATTGGCGATCTCGCCTCGCCTTGCTTGCCTCTGCATTCAGTTCCTCAGGCTTGCAGCTATCGGTTTGACGAGTAGAGGGAATCAGGAGCTTGCTGAGCTCATGGACTGCGATGGCCCAAGGAACCTCTGGCGGAGGTGGCGATGGAGGCCTGGTCATAGACGCACCCAAGTTGGACAAACTACGTCGCATCTTGATGGGATCTGAGACCTTAGCCGTTGATGCCTGTGTTGGTGAGAAGTAGGTTGGGAGGGCAGCGCTCTGCGGCTTCTTAGCTGGACCATTTGGAACCTCCATCAAAGCCTCGAGCTCGTCCAAACGGGACGGCGACCACCATGATGGGTCGTAAGCATGAACAGAGTCCAATGACGGCTTTTGCTCGAAACTGTATGACATTTCTCCGGAGAGGGATCCAATCTTCTGCCCCATTTCGACACCAAGTCGGCCAACATTGTCTGGCTCTTGAGCGTAAGTTTGATCTCCAGCAAGCCCACTAAGATGACTTAGGATACCAGAGCACAAAGCTCGATCGCTATAGCCGCCTTCTAGCACGCTGATAACTCGGCCTTCAACGTGTAGTCCTTCTTCAGCTGCCAATTTGACGACATCCTGGGCAATACGGGCATAAAATTCTGTCGGCACGTTGACCTTGTGGCGCTGCATTCCTGCGCTCTCCCATTCACTGGCATCAAAGCCAGCAGAAAAGAATATGGCAGCCTTTGGGAGCAAGTTTGATTCTCTCAATCGCTCCGCCTGGTTCCTGAGGTAGTTTCTAACCTTGTCCAAAAGCACACTATACCTGGTCTCGTAGAGTTTCCAGAATTCTTCTTCGGACTTCCATGGCTCCAGATGGACATTCCAGACTGTCTGCCCGTGTGCATTGTCGATACAGATACTGGCGCTTCTAACCTTTTCCTCATCGCCCATTTCACACGGATACGAGTTGATGTCGTGCAAGCTGAAGTAGCCAATCGAAGACTTCTTCCATGCTGCCGCATTCTTGGCAGCGTTGTTTCCTCGAGAGTTGTGCTGCCATGTAATGGCTTGAGAGCCATCACCATGGTGAAGATCAAAGTCAATGATAGCAGCATGCGTGAGCCCATGGTTCAGAGCTGCATGCATGATACCAACATGGACATTATTGACCCAACAGAAGCCCGAGGGATAGGAGGCTGAACAATGATGACCCGGAGGTCGCACGCCAACAAAGGCCCGCTGAGGTCCGGGACCAAAAACAGTGTCAATGGCTTCGCAAACAGCCCCCAGAGCACCCTCCATGGCGTTCAGAGACTCTGAGCAAAGGTAGAGATCACCTTCGTGGAACTTATCAGCTTTCTCAGCCCCTCTGTTCATCTGTGGTCTCTGCAGCTCCTTTCCCCCCATCGCAAGCTTTGATTCAGCTGCATCGCACATCATTTTGAGTTCTTCCATCCATTTTGTCCCATGCACATTTACTACAGCTGGTGACAAAAGAGAAAGTCTACGTTCTGTCTTTTGTATCCGGAATGGAATGCCATGAATGTCCTCAGCCTCTCTCTTTGGGTGAAGTGGATATTCACCCTCAGAATGTCTTCCACCCAAGCGGACATATGCTGCAGATATACCCAGCACAGCTGCCTTTATTCGTTCCGGGCGTTCGACAATAGTACTGAGAGCGGCACGAGAAGTTCGGGGTCGGGAGAAGCGATGTCCATAGACGGAATCATTCAACACTACAATCATCTGGGTTGGGCGAGTGGATTTTGCGCCATGATGCGCCTGCAGCTCGTCGCTCAGATTGTCATGTGCAATAGAAATAGCGGTTGGTCGAGGTTTCCCCAGCACAGGAGGAGTAGATGATAGAGGCGATTTGGCCTGAGTTGGTGATATGTGATGCACCACGCTGGAACGTCTAGAAGGAGTCGAACCTGGCCCGATACCGTTAGAGGAGCGCAACGAGTTCATAGACGCCTTTCGTAGTAGTGTAGGTGTGTCCCGAGAAGCTTCACGGCTCCGGGACGGGCTCCGGGACAGAGCCCGAGCATTTGGTGCAGGCGACTGTGACGTGCGACGACCCGATGCACGGAAGGGAGAGGCTGGTTCAGAGGAGAGGCGGGACGGAGCTCGGCCGGGCGAAGTAGAGATAGAGAGTTGATTCAGGGACTGCGTCAAGTCGTCATGTTCGGGCTGTCTGAGGTTCCGTGCGGAAGACTGCCGCCGAACCGACAGCGATGGACGGTTTGGCGAAGCCATGAGGCTGAAGTCGACGGATCAGGAATATCGATAAGACGAAATGGTATGAAACAAAGAGCAGCGTAGCGGGGTTGATCACGGCAGTGGAGGTAAGTAAGTTACGGTATGGGGCAAAGACGAGGTAAAGTCAGAGCCGACTGGCCCCTTTGGTCGCCTTTGGAATAGCTCCAAGCCAGCTGCAGGTCCTCCAAGTCTAAGTAAGGCTTGTGCTTGGGCTTGAACCTTTTCGTGATCGAGATGTGGATGTCGGTGGGTGACGTCTTTGCCCCCTTGTTCAGGGACCAGATCGCGTCTGGAGTAACGCGTTGGGGTCACGTGATGAAAGGTTATGACGCTGTTGTGTTTTGGACATTACCGCATTAGGCGTGCTAGTAAATAACAGTGAGCTCCGTACATCCAATTGGAGGGAGGGGATCACGACGTTTATAAGAAATAGAGCAGATAACAGAGCGAGATTGTGTTTTGTTATAGCGACATTAAGGAGAAGATTTCTCGGGTCTTTCAACCCACAGCAAAGTCTATCGCGAGCGGAATACGTATATACAAAATGATCAGATTGAAAAGACAGGCAGGTATCCGTAGTTACGGTAACAGCTCATTCAACCCCTGAATATTTGTCGCACAGAACAGCGGCAAACTTGTCGAATTCCGACTGCTGTGCGCTCTCTGACTACCTTATAAGATCATATACTAAGGGATAACATTTATCTCGTGTAGAATAATAATACGATCTATATAATATATAGTGATTCACATATTGCAGATGTCAAAGATTATTAGTAGCAGTGTATCCGTCCCCAGGACTTATATCCGTGTGTATCCCGTAGGTTGTTGGCTTCTGTTCTTTATTATTATTAGGCCGCAAGTGCTTATTAGACTGTTGTTGGTTCGGAAGCTCTGGGGGATCAGATAAATTAAAAGTCAGCGATAAATTACCTACCAGATCTTGATTGATTACCAGCTAAATATCCAACAAACAAAGAGCTCATCATTCATCCACAGTATTTCGAGCCAACAGCCGAAGAATACGAGCTCAAATGGCTGCCAATGACACAATCTCACAGACACCATAAAACAGATAGCACTTTGCCCGTTGTGTCGGCCAAGTCCAGAATCACGGCTGTAGAGATCATGTACTGGTATGCACTCAAGCGAGTCAAGCCCAAGCCCAGACAGAGAGTGAGTGAGTGACATGGATGTGTTGATCCAAGCTCAACTGAGTAACCTGGGCGAGCAAGAAACGAAACGTTGGACTCACCGCTAACAAAGACAGCGAGTTTTCTCCAGTCACGGAAATTCATTTCAAGCTTGCCCGTTCAATCAAGGTCCCCTCGTGGCCCTCGACAACTGGACCCCTCCCTAGCTCTCCCTCACAATTAAAATGACCCCCAGTCGCCAGTCCCCAATCGCCCCATGTTGCCGAGACATTTCTGGTCCACTATCGACGGTCCTGTCTCTTTCGCTAGGCTGACTTTGTTTCCGCTTGGTCGGGCGTTTTGAAGGATGCGCTACGTGCGGATGAAAGACGCCGCTGTCTGTCTGTCTGTTCTCATCCCAACTCGCAGACATCCATTCAAACGATAACGTGAAGGGAGGGAGGGAGGCCTGAGATGCCGACAACTCCGATTAGGCTTCAATAGACTGAATTGAGAGTGAGTAACGTGCTGCAAGCAACCGCCTCTGATCTAAACATGAGCCCCGAGTATCCGTACTACCTCCTTGTTAGTGGTCAGCAACAAAATGAGCTCTAAAATAAACTTCCCGTTATGACTAAATGGTTAAATACATAGTTAGTTAGTGCCTTGCATCACACACAGGGCTGAGCGATTTACGAGGTCATGTCTATCCATACCAGCTTCCAGGCCGAGGAATTTCTTCGCTGCATCTATGACATAGGCTGGTATGAAAGCCGAAGGAAGCTTTGAATCTGGATCATGGCTGATCTTGGATTGTTCTCCTCAGATCAAGCCACTGAGTAATAGCACGTACTCGTCGATATTTGGTGCTAATGCTGCAGCCATAATCTGCCCATCGGCAGGGGCGTACACCCTTCAGGCTCTACATCCAACGACGTGCTCACAAAAACGCCCAAAAGATGCTGTGTGATGCGGGCCCCTTACACTTCTCTCGAGACACAGCATTAGCGAATTGATACCCTTGAATTCGCCAAGCCTATGGATTTAACACATCGTTTACGTCTGCCCAGACAATGCGAGCGGAAGACGGCATTGCAATCTCTCCCAGACTCTCATCGTCCTGACATTCAACGTCCTTGGGTGGACGAGCTGGGGTCCTTTTGCTGGGGCCACCTGAAGCCCTTGCAAAGCCTTGTCGACTTTATCTGGGCTACTCCGTACTCCGTAGTTAGCTCAGCGAACATCTCAACCCGAGTGGCTTTTTCCTCCACTCCTCTTTCGTGAATCGTCCCCAGTTGCAGGGCACCCCTGGTCTGCCTCCAGCGTCCGTCCCGTTGCGACTCTGCGTCTAAGAGGCGACGGACGTTGACCACCAAATTTCTGCGTGCAATTCAGAGAGATCCTGCTAATCACATCTCAGCCGCACCATGGCACCCTTGCTAATTGGTCGTCTTGGCCCCAGAACGTCTGGAGAACTCTGCCTCGTGGCTGCGTGAAGCCCGGAGCTAGCTCATCACCCTGTCCGCAAGCTTCCTAGCGTCCTGTGTGTGTTTGTCAATGGAGCGAGGCGATGAGCCGACCCTGGAAAGGAAAAGAGAAGCTCTGTTCAGCTCAGGTCAGGTCGGTGTCGTGAATAAATGCCCGACTGTCGGCCCTTCGTCCCCCAGGATTGCTTTTTGATGGAATTGCTGCTTCTCGCTCATATCCATCTGTAGAAGTGACTGTCTCGCCCTGGACCTGACATCGACCCCTAACATTGTGACAAGACACTCGACTTTCACCAGTTTCATATCTCGGTTACCCAATTCTCACAATGAAGGGTGCTGTTCTCTCCGCCGTCATGGCCAGCGGCGCCGCTGCTCAGATCACATCGATGCCTTTTGCTGCCCTCGGTCTGGGTCCTCATGTCTTCCAAAACAACGCCATCAACCCTACCGACCCCGAATACTCGACCTGCCAGCAAGCTGTAGGAATTGTCCAGGACTGTGTCTCTTCTGTTGGTGGTCTCGACGCTGCTGCGACTGCTGATCCTTCAGCCCTCGTTGCTTGCGCATGCTGTGATGGAAGCAGTAACGCTGCTCCTCTTTACTCTGTCTGCTCCAACTACCTCGAGGATGAGGCTCCTGAGAACACCTCTCAATACGAAGGTGAATCTTCCTTCTGGTCATGAGACCAAGGAAATATGCTGACAAGCTGTTTTAGCTTATGGAACACTATACAGTGCCTGCAGATTAAACGCCAAATGTACCGGCGGATCTGGTTCTGGTGGTTCTGCCAGCGGTAGCCGTCCTACGGCAACTTCAGATGATGAAGATCTCTCTACCATTACCTCCGCTACCAGCCCTGCTGAGCAGACATACGCTGCAGCCTGTTTATACATGCTCGATATCTTCACTTCATGCACAGCTGAGGATCGCCAATTCACTGACCTTCCTCCCAGAGAGCAGGCCGAGTGCTACTGGTAAGTTATTCACTTGAACAGCGGAAATTGGCACAGACTAACATTTTATAAGCTGCCGTGGCTCTGGCTCCCGCAGAACATGGACCGATGAGCTCGACAAGTATGCTTCCACTTGCGCTGACTGGGCCCGAACTG
Organism: Fusarium sacchari; assembly: GCA_017165645.1. Taxonomy (NCBI): domain Eukaryota; kingdom Fungi; phylum Ascomycota; class Sordariomycetes; order Hypocreales; family Nectriaceae; genus Fusarium; species Fusarium sacchari. The sequence continues at coordinate 985,810 of JADANP010000012.1, forward strand.
GCGAGCCCAGGACCGCCTACTCTGGTATGTGTCTCTTTGAAACGACCTGAGCTTAGACTAACCCGATAATAGTCGCCAAGAACCTTGCTACTTTCTGCGACCGCTTCGACGACGTTTGCTCCCCCTCTGTCACCCGCACTCAAGACTCTGGGTCCAGCGAGACCGACGAGGCCAGCACCACCGAGGACTCCGGCTCTCGCCAGACTGGAGCCTCTGACGATGCCTCCACTAGCGAGCAGAACAATGAACCCGTCACAGTCACTGTTCCTGCTCAGCCCTCCAGCACCGACAGCGGTAACAGTGCTTCTTCCGCCCGTGTCGGCTTCGGCGCTGTCCTCGCTGCCGTTGCTGCTCTGGCTATTGCTCTGTAAGGGCGCTTATGATGATTGAAGCGAGAATCTATGGAGTCTATTCATGGGTTTTCATTTCCGACAAGACGTGGTGGATATAACGACTTATCCGGGTTATTTAATGAAGTGCTGTAGGGAAACTCATGAACAATGCGCAGTCTTAACAGGATATCCTTGGCATTTGAAGCGCCTTCGTATATAGAATCATATTCATAATTCATAATTCACTTTTTTAACCAACGCCTCTCGATTGCTGTGTATGCTTCTATTCCGTTGTCAAATTGATGTTCACCCCTTTCAATGCTCCAACGGCCCAGTCGGGATATTCTGTTTTATCCGCATAAAGCCAAGCAAAGAACTGTCGCACGAATGTAGGGAATCGATCCTCCATAATGGCCTCCCTGATTTGTCGCATAAGGTTCAGTTGGTAGTAGACATTGTGAATGGTCAGCAGGTGCGCCGCTACCGTCTCTTTTGAGGCGTTGTGGTGGACAAATGCTCGAGTGACACCCATCCCTCCATCAACGGTTGGCTTGCAGACCATGCAGTTGCAACCCTCCTCGACAGGCCCGAAATCAGTAGCGTATTTCTTGTTGCGGATGTTCAAGACGCCATGTTTTGTGACTGCATTGCCGAACCGGGCTGTTCTTGTTGGCCACACACAATCGAACATGTCGGCTCCTAGCGCAACGCTCACGACCAGATCTTCAGGGTAGCCAATACCCATGACGTATCGCGGCTTCAGATCAGGGAGCAGCTCTGTGCAAGCTGCTACAACTCTGCAATAATCAGCCTTGGCCTCACCACCACTCAGCCCACCAATGGCAATGCCCGGGGTATCGCGAGCCAACATCTCGCGACAGCATTCTCGTCGCATGTCGAGATCGAGACCTCCCTGAATAATGCAGAAGAGATTCTGCGACTCTGGTTTCTTGTGAGCTGCAATGCATCGATCTAGCCACCGCACACTTCGCTCCATGGCCTCGCGCATACGTGCTTTGTCAGGCGAGGTTGTGACAAGGACATCGTCCAGTTGCATCATGATGTCGCTGCCGATGCTGTTTTGCAGTGACATGGAATGCTCAGGTGTGAGTAACATGGGTGTTCCATCATGCGGGCTCAGAAATTCGACACCTTTCTCAGTGATAGTTGCAAGCTTCAACAAGCTGACCATTTGGAATCTAGAAGTCAAAGTTAGCCTGGGATTTCTCACCAGCGTAGAGGAGAACGTGCCCTCCACTGTCAGTCAGAATGTTGTGGTTCCATCCTTGAAGCTTATGCGCTCCGCCTATCGCATCCAAGACCTCTTGTCCCGGTTTCAAGCCCAGGTGATAGGTGTTGTTTAGGCACAAACGGCAACCAGTCTCTTCAAGCTGTTCAGGGGTGATGCCCTTTAGAGACGCTTGAGTTGCAACAGGCATGAACATGGGAAGTTGTACGACGCCATGAGGAAGAGTCAATATTGATGCCCGAGCTCTTGTTGTCTACGTTGAAATATGTGTATTAGTCTTAGACCCCTCGACCCTGGCTTCAACAACTAAGTGAAGCTATCACCACTGTGAGACTCACGGAGCATTTTGCGACAAGCTCGTGCGTCAAGGCAGATGACTTGTAAATGTTTGATGACGACGCCATTTTCTTAATAGCTTGCATCTAATTCAGCCCAGATGCGCCACAATAGAAGAAGAGAAATAATAAAACGCTCTTCTACTCTTCGTCGTGTTAGTCGCTTGACTGGGTTTTTCAATAAAATGGAAGTTGTATCAATGAGAGACAGGGTTCCAGTGGGGCTCAGCGGTGTCAGAAGAAGAGCGAAGCGCTGAGCTGATTGGCCAATGAGGCACCGTCCGGGCCATTGTCGGTAGATCCCGCCCAAGCTTCAACCTCCAGCGAATTTTCGTCGACTTCAGCTATACGTCCGGGTACTGCTCGTCACGAAGATACCAGAAGGGCAAGCCAATTGAGCTCGCCAAACGGTCTCCGAGTCGAAATGAGCTCTCGCGCTGTTTCGCCCGGAGGGGCATTGTTGAGATCTTCTCGACTATTCTCCCTCCCAAAGCCGTTACCTGAGCCTCAGTCGACAAACTTGCACATTGGCGATCACAAGTCTCCCACGATGACACGACAATACCCGCAGCACCAGTCCATTACATCTCCTCTTTCGTCCAGAGAAAAGGGTGACTGGGGTTTCAAGCGACCATTTCCTCTCAAGTCCACCTTAACGAGCTCAACACCCTTGATCCGAGTCAACCAGGTCGATTCTATCGAGAGTGTCACTGATTTCGCCTCTGCTGCCGACCATACTCTTTCTCTTGAGAAGTTCCAGGAAATGCGAATTCCCCTTTCGATCCCCAAAGGAAACGAGAGAAGCGGCATATCTGTGAGGAACGATGCTTGGCGAAAATCCGTATTTGAGGAGGACCTCGATTTCACCGAGTATCGCAAAGGGCGAGTTGATGATAAGCGATGGAAGTTCAAAGGACCATGGCTGGCTAGGATGACTGAGGGTGCTTTTATCGAATATCTCAACAAAAAAGTACGACCTAAGCGAGCTGAGTTCAGAAAGCTGCTCAAAAGGAGACTTGTTGATTCTCTAAACTCCAAACGAGCCACGGCTGCCATGGAACAGGGCAAGCCCGCGCCAAACCGAATCCATGTCGAAGAAATCACTGAGGATCAGTTCACAGACTATGTGCGCTCTCTGCGAAGTGATCGTGCCACACTGTATGGCCTGGTCTCCAAGTTCCTTGACCTTGCTCCTCTTGGCCAGCCTGTTGGCATTATCCAGACCTTCCTCGCCGCTGGAGACAATGCGGCTGCTGAGAGCCCTTACGGAAAGTCTGGACCTCCTCCTAGCCATCCCTCTGCTGGCATTAGTTATCTGAGGACAAACTCCTACATGGAGAACCACCCTGTCTACGGACCTCAAAAACAGCGCACTCCTGTGCTCTCTCGAGTAGTTTACCCCAGGCAAGGCCCCTCACCTGCCAAACTTGGTGTTGGTGGTTTCGTGGCCGATTCACCCCCAGGAGACAACGAGTTCAACACCAGAGACTCCCGCCAAAGGGTTTCGCAGAACAAGAAGATGCTTACTGGTATTACGCACCTTGACACAACAACCTTTGGTGGTGCCAAGGCATATGTTAGCCCCGAGACCGCAACAGTCGACCCTAGTGGAAAGGTCGTGCTGCAACTCCGAGAAGCAAACACTGAGGCCCAACTTGTTGCTAGAGAAGCCCAGGGTCGTGCTAAAGTGTACGATGCGACAAAGCAAACACCCAAGACAACGAGTGAAGAAGCTGATCCTTGGCGAGCCGAAAGTGTCGCTAATGAGCTAATTGGTGATGAGACCGCTTTTACTCCGGAAGAGCATGCTGTGAGCAGCTCCAGGAACTACGGCCTTGATAACGACAACCAGCAATAAAGTGCATGAGTTATGGACAAGGGCTGAGGCGATGTATATCAATGTCATTTGCTTTCTCTGATATTTAGAGAAGGTATGTACCAAACAACTGTACAAATAGAATTGAAGCAATTACCCAAGTTACATCTGTCAGTCTGTCATGAAGACCTGCACATTTAAACATACCTACCTAAGTTATTATGAAAACGGATGCAAGCTTGCATAAACGCATAACCTTCTGGACCAATAATGTAGCAGATCAATTCTCAGGTCTAACTAACTGTTAGTAAGCAGAAATGGTTCGCTACACACACGTGATCTTGCTTAGGGTTAGAAATTCGAGGAAGGATTGACCCACCCACTCAACACCAAAATTGTAGCTGTAGCGGAAATCTCACACCAGCGACTTTCTTCAAACCTATCGCCCAACGTCCAACAGTCCAACACCGCCAAAATGGGTCGCGTTCGCACCAAGACTGTGAAGAAGTCCGCCAAGGTCATCATTGAGCGTTACTACCCCAAGCTCACCCTGGACTTCGAGACCAACAAGCGTATCTGTGATGAGATCGCTATCATTGCTTCCAAGCGCCTCCGCAACAAGGTTAGAAATACCGGCTCGACGAAGAAAAAACGAGGGCAGCGACTAATTCAGGATTGTTGATAGATTGCCGGCTACACTACCCACTTGATGAAGCGAATTCAGCGTGGACCCGTCCGCGGTATCTCCTTCAAGCTTCAGGAGGAGGAGCGTGAGCGCAAGGATCAGTACGTTCCTGAGGTCTCTGCTCTGGACTTCACCCAGAACTCCGAGAGCGGCCAGCTCGACGTCGATGGCGAGACCAAGGATCTCCTCAAGCACCTTGGCGTATGTATCCTTATGATGGTCGAACACACTAAACGAGATACTGACAACAAATGCAGTTCGAGTCTATCCCCGTCAACGTCATCCCCGTCACTCAGCAGCAGGTTCCCGAGCGTGGTGGACGACGATATGGCGACCGCCCTCGCCGCGACTAAAAAATTGGTATTTGGGATTATTATGATGGGTGTCTGGCATTTACAGGGTTTTACTACTTGGCGTCTTAGGACAGTGAGTGCATAGGTCTCAAAGAAAGATCTTTCGACCCCCCAAGGTGTCGCTGATTCTCTGGATGTCTCCAGAGATGACGCTTGATCGCCAATTACTCTCCTCGCTTCTGTGAATATGACCTTGTCCAAGGCCAGTTCGCACGTTTCAGGAACTGAGCCAAGGGACTGTGACGTTGTTGCTTACATCGGTGCGACCAGTGTTTGGCAGTGTCATGATGGGGTATCTTCCTATCCTTACTATGGCCCTGTTTTGTGATACACGAATCGCCCAACGCCTATCTTACAAATAAATGCTACGAACACCTAACACATGATTTCGTCAATCTTTCTTCTTATCCTCCAGGTTGAGTTTTGTTCTGTAGCCCTCAACGAGTAAATGTTCGTCATCGTAGACTTCTGGTTTGTCTGGCGCGGCGGATGGCGCTTTAGGATCATTCTCCTTCAGTGTGATATTCATCTTCTTGCTCTTGCTTTGCGATGCATCCGGTTCACCCCGCTCAAGAGCAAGGGCGGCCTCATCTCGAGCTGCTTGTCTTTGTTCTTCGAGCTTAAGCTGACCAAGCTCTCGGGCAGTTCGGTCGACCTCTGTTTCCTTCGATTTGTCCTCATCGAGTAAGTCGATCTCAATATCTGGGATCCCTGCCCGCTCCCAGGCAGCTGTCTCGTTAAGCTGCACCTTGACATAAAGAGCGCGACGGGCGCACTGGTTGGAACACCATTTTTCTAGGTCCTCGCGCTTCATGATATTCCCGTTGGAAATCTTCCATTGACCGCCCGGACCCGTGTTCCTTCGTGGTCGCGAGCAGAGGGTGTAACCGCAAAGCTCGTTCACATTGCGCTCGATCACGAGGTCGTCGTAGTCTGAAGGTTGGAAGAGTCGCACATGAGCCTTGAAGTCGGCGACATCAGATGGAGAAGGGTTGGAGGCGTTGTAAGGTTGTTCGCGGACGAGAGGGTATTCGGAGAGGAGGACCAAGCTGTCGAGTATTTCTGCTTCCAAGTCTTTACGATGCTGGATGATCTTGGCATGCTCTATGGCGATTTCTCTGGGGTCGGCATTTCGTTCTTTGATAGACTTGGGCTTCTTGAGAATACCCTTTGGGGGTTGTTTGGATGTTGAGGCCATGATTAATGAGTATTAAGGTAATGGTATGGTCTTGAGAAAAGGCAACACGAATTTGGAGCTCAGAAAGATCCAGAAATGGCCCTGTGCCCCGCAACCACTGCTAGCTTCTGCTTAACAAGTGGCAATCCACTGAAGGAGGGGAGACTGCCTGACTGCCAGAAGACGGGAACCATTGGAAGGAACCCTGTGGATCGGAGGTAGCCTGGCTAGGTAGCCTGGCTACTGGTAGTGAATGTTTTAATGGCGGCCTCGGGACATTGAAAAGTCCAGTCTACCTACCAATCAAACAAGAATCGAGTCTCCATCATGGATATGATGATGCAGTGTAGCACAAACAAAGAGCAGCCATCAGTCACTTTTTTTTCCATCTGGTTACATTTATATGACAGAAACGGCATAAGCAATGGTTTCAAAGTATGACAGGCCAGTGTTTGTTCATCATCATGCTTGATACAACGCATGGACAATTGGTTAGTTTGTTTTAGAAGCCCAGCCAGTGTTTCTACTAGCTACCCCATGTTATCATGCCTTGAGCACTCGTTTCGGACTGTTCGGCCATAGTAAGAGAGAACTAACGTACGACGCCGCGAATTAAAAATGAAGCACAATGCGTAGCCAATGCACCCAAAACCAACTCGTGATTGCTTCCCCAATTTTGTAGGGCTCTGTTGCCTGTCTTGCATCACTACCATTCACTCCCTAGCAAAACGTAAGTCTTATCGTGATAGTCATGACCGACCATCATCGGAACTAGGCATCAACCGACTATAACTGGACTGGAAACTTCCCTACCAGCTAGACTGGAAGTACCATCATCCACACGCCTAACACTTTTACTATTAGCCGTGAGATGGACGGAGTGACGGGCTCATAGCGCTGACGTCGACAAACGCCCCAGCTCCAGGCCTATGCTCCGCTAAACACCACCCGCCGCCTCCTTGCAACCTGCATCTCATCTCTCCCTCATGCTTTTCCTCTTGAGGATCCGAGCATCCATTCCCACTTAATACTCCCTATCGCATATTAAAAACCGAGCAATCGCCTTCCTACATAGACTGCGCCTTCAAACAACTCATCGCTATATCCTCCCCCGCCTCACTTGATCCCACAGGCTGACGACGCCCCCCTGTCGTGCCCCACACTCTCAATCAAGCGAGCAAGCAAGCAAGCAAAGCTGTTGACCTAGCCTACGGCCGACTACCTAATCCACGTACTATAACCTTGTTGCTCCATAACCACCTACAGCCACACGCCCAGAGAAGCTTTGATCCCAGCCTCGGGCAGCGTTTGTCCTGCAAGAGAGCTTCCAGAGGATCAATCACCAGCAAAAATGGCCGCGCCATTCAGAGTCAAGGCCATTTACGAGTACTCATCGCCTCATGAGGACGACCTCAACTTTAGTATTGGCCAGGTCATCACTGTTACTGATGAGGAGGACGCCGACTGGTATGGCGGGGAATATGTCGACGACCACGGCGTGAAGCAAGAGGGCATTTTCCCTCGAAACTTTGTCGAGAAGTTTGAGCCTACTGCACCTCCTCGTCCAGCTCGAACCCGTACCAAGAAAGAGCCCGAACCTGCTCAACCCGCCGAGGATATCGCTTCTCCCCCACCGCCACCTGTTCAACAAGAGGCTCCTTCAATCCCCGCGCCCGAACCTGAGCCCGAGATCGAAGAAGCCCATGAACCCGTACATAAGCAATCGGTTCCCGAACCGGCTGCCCCGGCCATCCCGGAGCCTGCTATTTCAAAGCCCGCCGAACCCGTCCAGGCTACAGCTCCCCGACCCGTTGCAACTTCTAAACCCGAGCCTCCAGTCCCCGCTCCTCAAGCTCCGGCTGCCGCTTCGCCAAAGCCCAAGCCCCCCGGGCCTCCCCCAAAGGCAGAGAAGCCTGCTGCTAGCTCGTTCAAGGATCGCATTGCGGCGTTTAACAAGCCCGCAGCCCCTCCTGTTGCGCCCTTTAAGCCAAGTGGTCTGGCTGGCTCAGGTACAGGTTTTATAAAGAAGCCGTTTGTTGCTCCTCCTCCCAGTCGCAATGCTTTCGTACCTCCACCGCAGCAGACCCCAACCGCCAAGGTGTACCGACGCGACGAGGATCCTGAAATCAAGGAGCGGGAGGCAGAAACCCAAGGGCAGGCCGAGAGGGCCGGACTTGTGCCAAGTGAAGGTCAGGGTGGCGAAGATGAAGATCAACCTAAGCCTACAAGTTTAAAGGAGCGCATTGCACTGCTTCAGAAGCAGCAGCAGGAGCAAGCAGCACGACATGCCGATCTTGCTGCCAAGAAGGAGAAACCGAAAAAGCCTCAGAAGAAGCGCGAGAGTGTCGGGCATATTGATACTCCGGTCGAGGCCGAGGCTTCACCCCAAGAGCCTCATGCTCCTCTTGAGCGCAGAGACACCCAGGATGCCGAGGTCAGAACATCTCTGGATGAGCCACGACAAAATCGCATGCCTCCACCTCCACGCCGTAGGTCTTCCAAGGGACCTGCCGTGGAACCTGTTCACGATGGTAATGAGGCGGATATGTCTGGCGCGGGTGACACAACCGAAGGCAATGATGACTTAACGGAGCGGGATGATAGTGATGGTGTGGCTAGGAACGCACCACGAGCACCTGCATTGCCTATACACGCGGGTCCTCCCCCTGAGGCACCAACATCAAGGAAGGAGGATAGCGAGGAAGCGGACGAGGAAGAGGAAGAAGAGGAGGAGATGGATCCTGAAGTCAGGCGTAAAGAGGAGTTGCGAGCGAGAATGGCCAAGATGAGTGGTGGTATGGGTTTCCATGGAATGTTCGGTGCCCCTATGCCAGCCCCAGCGCCGCCTCCCAAAAAAAAGAAGACCCCAAAGCCAGAGCGAACATCGATCGACGAAACTGCCGAGGAGGCATCGCCAACCAGCCATGCTGCACCACCTGTTCCCACTATGATGGCTTTGCCTGGATTTGGCGGTTCAAGTAAACCTGAGGAGCCGTCCCGTCCTGAGGAACATGAACCAGCTGCCCGAGCGCCACCACCCCCTGTGCCGTCTCAGCCGCCCCGTGTTCCAGAGCATGCAGAGATGGCAGAGGAGGACGCAGAGGGTGACATTACTCCCGCTCCTCACACTGCATCTACGGGTATGTCACATCAGATATCAAGGTATTCCGTGATTTGGATGCTAACCGTCACACAGTTCCTCCTCGAGATCCAGCAGGCCCTCCTCCTATTCCCGGTACTCGAGGAGCACCTCCCCCTGTGCCATCCGAATGTAAGTTAACGCCCGTTTGAAGAAAATCGTGATTCTCATTAGTTTCAGCTCGGCCTCCTCCTCCTGCACCTCCCGCCGATGTGAAGTCTCAGTCTGAAGGGTCTCAGTCGGGCGATGAGCTCTCTGGTGGCCGTGATAGCGATCGAGAAGGCCCTGTAGCTGCCGCAAGGTCTCCTCCTATGGCACCGCCGCCAGTTCAGCCCCCTCACTTGCCTGCGAGATCGCCACCACAGTCCCCTACCCGCGAGGAGTTCAGCCCTACATCTCCTAAATCCAATGCTAGCAATAGGTTAAGTCGACTGCCGCCACCTATTCCTGGGTCTGCACCAGCTCTTCCAGCGCAGAGTCGGCCGCCTCCCCCGCCTCCACCAGGTGGTCTCCGTCGACAGTCCACCCAAGACTCTCAGGCACAACATACCAGGAGACCTCCTCAGGCTGGCGAAGAAGAAGCTGAGGAACTTACCGAGTATGAGGGCGATTACGATACGGATATTGCTTCTTCAGTCCCCCATAAAGACGCTCTGAAGTCACACGCCCGTGAATCAAGTCTTGAAGATAACAGTATTCTATCGCCAGTCTCAGATGCTCCTCCTAAACTACCACCCCCTATTCCCACAGGCACGGCCCCCAGAGCTGTTCCACCGCCTGTCCCTTCGCAGCCGCCTCCTGAGAATATACGGCAATCAATTGACACACCTCGTGCTGCTCCTCCACCGCCTCCACCTACGGATAACAAGCGACAGTCTATTGACGTGCCACGCGCGGCACCTCCCCCTCCCCCTCCTGCAGGTCTACTTCCTCCTCAGTCGCCTCGCCTGGAAGAAGACTATGATCCCTACAATTATTCAGCACCTCCTGGAGCACATGGTTACGCCCCAAGAACGCCCAAGATTGAAGAGGAGGGTATCTTCCCCCAATCGCCATCTGTTACTTCTCCGATAGATCGAAGACCTCCACCTCCTCCAAGTGTGCCAGCAAGTCGTACTTCAGGGCGACAATCTTTAGACATTTCGAGGGCTGCTGCCGGAAACAGACGATCTATGGATGTCCACCGACCATCGATGTCAATGGAGTCGGGCTTTATTGCGAATGACTTGGACCTGGCTATCCAGAGTGGCTGGTGGAAACAATCCAACCAAGTACCTCCCGTTCTCCAGGGACGTAAAGATATTTACTTTGAGGCCGAAGAGTCGACATCTACCAACGGCGGCCAACAAACGACGATAACTCGCGAAATCTTTATCTTATATCAAGACTACTCACAAACCTTCTTGACAATTCGATACGACCCTTACGATGCGTCAGATGTTCAACTTGAGCAACGTCACGAGCCCCCGCCGCGTCCACTCCGCCAGGACCAGATGGAAGAGTTTTATGAGCGATTTGGTCGCCACATCTCGGCGGCTGTAGCTGCCAAGAAAGACTCTGTTGTCGCGGACGGCACTCCTCAAGGTCTCGTCCTAGAACTTCTCAAGCCTTACAAGGATGCTCTTCCTCCTGTTGGCACTCGTGCCTACGGTGCCCTCGTCTATTCAAACATGGCCAATGCATCAACTCAACAGAACGACGTGATTCGTGCTGGCGACATCATTACAATCCGCAACGCCAAGTTCCAAGGCAAGCATGGTCCTATGCACGCGAAGTACTCTGCCGAGGTGGGCAAACCGGACCACGTCGCTGTAGTATTTGAGTGGGATGGCACCAAGAAGAAGGTGCGCGCATGGGAGCAAGGTCGTGAGAGCAAGAAAGTCAAGGTAGAGAGCTTCAAGCTCGATGACCTTCGTAGTGGAGAGGTCAAGATCTGGCGCGTCATGCCGCGGAGTTGGGTTGGCTGGAACAGCCAGTCCTAGTGCAGCTGTGGATGGCGTAGCGAGGGCCATGACGATCTCTAGGAAAAGATGTCCACGATGATGATGACGACGAATAATAGGACGAGTTCAAGACTGGTAGTTGGGCCGTGGCTGTATCCTCAGGCGTTGAGTGGTGGGTTCAGGATTCGAGAGCGTTACAGGAGGAGAAGGAAACGATGCGCAGCAAGGTGTGTGCTCAGATAAGAAACTGTAGGACATGAGTGGAACATGAGAGATTTAGTTAGTTGTAAAGCAGTTCGATTCAGTAGGCTATGTTATGTATCGACCAATGCGTCTTATCCTGTGTCACCTCTCAGATTCGCTTTCAGCATCTCACACATTGAGAATCCCATGATGGTCTCTGCTAAACAAAGTCTCGCATGAATCATCTATTCCAGGCACGGCCCGGCCGTCGATGCAGCGGTTCCACGGCCACGTTTCTATCTCTGACCGGCTACAACTGAGGCCTTGGAGAGCCACATTGTATAAGCGCAAGGGAGCACGGTGTCTTTCGTTACTTCGATCGACAAGATCTTCATATGGCGGAGAATTGAGCATCAAATCATATCTTGGATGACAGTTTGACAGGTGGATGGTATTGCAAAAGCGCATGGCATGCTACCTAAAAGGGTACATAACTCGCATGGGACAGTATCAGAAAAAAAAGATGGTGGGCACGAGGTCTTGGAGCTTCGAGATTTGAAGTTTGTGTAAGCTGGAAAGACACGAGTGAGCTCATCAGATTCCGTGACCATGGGTGGAGTGACAGGAGAATCTGTTAGTCAGGTCACCCCTTGATAGCATCGGGAAGTGTAGGGGAAAGGATTTCATAGCAACTAGCAAGATACCTCGCACGCGGGGATGGAATAGCTGAAGTTAATGCCTGATGAATAATTTTCAACTTGGATCGCATGGTCACGGCGGCAGGCAAAGGATGGCCATGGCCCACGTTGAAACGCAGAAGAACAGCTTGTACACAACATCTCGCGTATCAGAAACCTACACCCATGATTCAACAAATAGCTGATTCCCATCAAGTTGTTAGGCACAATGTGCAGATGGATGGGAAGAGGCGGCAGGAAAGGTGCAGGGTCCGAAGGTCCGGCTGTCGTCCATTCGGAACTCAGCCCAATCATCCATGCATCGACTGTTCTCGCCTCGAGGGTACTTCTTGTTCATTGTGCAAGAGCCTGATAGTGGCATATTCCACCGACGGGCCGGTACCTCCATCTTCAACACGTGAATATGAAGAGAAGCGCGGGGAGAACAGCCGTACGTTCAGGCGGAAAGTGAGGCGTCAGATGTTTCTCAGCCTGAACTTGGGGTATGTGCCTACTACGCTCGGTTATCATGGTTGAGGTGCTGTTGGCGGCTATCGATTCTGAGGCCAGACTCTGTATGCCTCTAAGCTTCACTTCGAGCCTTCGTTATGAGCCCAATGAACGCAGGGCCGTGATGTTTTCAACTTCTAGATTGAGTAACTGCATCTCGAAAGTTACAGTACGTCGCTAGCTTAGTTCCCGTAGCATTGCGTCAAGCCGACCTGCTGGTCTCGGCTAGGTGCAGTAGTGAATGATGGACGAGGAAACAGATCAACTGCGCTAATAAGCGGCTTAGGTCGAGATGATGGAGAAGATTGGGTCTGGCCCGAGACAAAGTGAGGTCAGCTCGGTGACCTCGAGACTTGAAGCTTACCAAAGAAGCTGCGGTGCTTGTGACATGACGACATAAGATTCTGATGAGTGGTGTATCCGCAACTACAGCTTTGTGTAGGTGAACGAAAGCGGAAATGTGTCTGCATCTCCTCTGATTGGGAGACTGGGCAGTCAAAGGGATGCTGTAAGCAAATCCCGTTTCTTCGAGATTCTAGCAGACGATTCCTTCGTTCCAAGATTACGGCCTCATGATGGTCAGGCACAGGAACGGCGCAATGCCAAGGGACCTCCAAATACGACGACTGGACGACTGAATTGAGTCCCAGGCCATAGACACGATCTTAGTTTGCGTGCTCGTTTGGCTGGAGGAGAAGACTGATCTTGCGATTGGCCAAATTGTTTCATTAAACAGGGGCCAGAGCCCCCGACGACGAATGGGCTGTCAACACATGAGCAAGGACTGCATCTCGATGGGTCGACTTGGTGGTCATAAATCACCTTTGGCTTGCATGTTCAGCGCGTGCGATGCGAACCAAGAGGTGGGATGAAGCTGCAGGGCTTTGGGAGCAAGAAAACGTCAGAGGTTAAAGCAGGATGCCATAATGAACTCGCCAAAGTGCCCCCTGAGAGTAGACTGACTTGCCTAAATCTTTTCTTCACGTATGGTCAAGGTCCCAAAGTTTTCTTGCTTCCCCAGGCAGGGCACAACAAACAGTGCCCGAAGCTAGGTACCTTGAAGACCATGTCTGTAGTGTAACTGAGAAAGTCTGGCAGCGTGTACAGAAGGTTGTACGACTCACTCTCAATTTGACAGTGTAGCGACGAATAGTGACGTGTATGAAACCCGAATGCTTCAAAGTGTAGATGGCGTCTCAAGTCCTACACGCTAGGAAGCATGATGATGGAGGTGTTGGGTTCCAAAGCAAGGCATTCCCTGGGTGTCAAGATCGAATTCTAAGAAATACCTAGTTCCATCCGCCAAACCCCATACTGACGATCCATTTGTGACGACAGCAAGAAGAAGAAGAAGAAGACATAGCTGTCGTGCTTCCTGACTGCTGCCTTCGACGAGCTGCCCCGTCCAAGTGTGTATCATGGGCCAGCTCAGTCATGAATGAGTTGGCCGACCCGCCGCGTGAATCTTGACGCCGGGATATGTATGGAGCGGGACGGGCCAGTAGTTGTAGTGATTTGAGTGAGTCAATTAACCTATTGGCAGCTCACCTTCGCAAATCCATCTGGCGCAGCAGACAAATCGCCGAGGCTGATGCTGTAAACTGTGGATAGTGAATTTGATAATGGACCACCAGTGATCATTTTAGGCTCTTGCCTAGCGTACCCTTGTCGTGACATCTCCCTAAATAGAAGCACTTAAGGCTAGACAATGGCGGAGTCGAGGACATCGCAGCCTGGCATTCCCATTCACCGCAGGCCATGTCAAGGGATGTGGCTCTGTTGAGTTGAATCATCATTACAGCCTCGTCACCGACATTGCCAGCGAATAGATAGAATAATTTCAACCTCATTAACGAGGCAAACACGGCAGACAGAGAAGGCTGACGCGTTCCATCATGAGCTTCTAGTATTAGCGGTAGACCCAAACCCTACTAATTCAAGGTTATGCAACCCTGAGCGAGCAAAGACGAAGAGGTGAGATGCCGTGGGATCCAATCGGCCTTGCATATGAGATCCCGGGGTCACCGGGGTGGTCTTAGACATTCTGGATCAATGAGAGAAGCCAAAGAGATCCATGAATGCTGAGTGAAGAATTGACTTGGATGGTTGAGATCAGGCTTGGTTGGTGGAAGCTGAAAAGAAAATGGATGGAGTGACTTAGTGGATGGTAAAGGAAACCCCAAAGATGCAAGGATCTGGCGTAATGATACACAGACGGGAACCATAAACTCAGATGACTATTGACCAGAAGTTTGAAGTTGATACAGTACAAAAGTTGACGTTGGACTGACTCGTAGAATATGAAAAAGAAATATCTACTGTGCATGTGCATTCGTGATGCCTCAGGTGGCATGTCTTGAAGCCTGAGACACCTACCAGTATTATCGCAGCCGGCACCTTCCGTGATGCAAATCAAACCAGCAGATGGAGGACGGCAAGGGCAGATACCTAGAATCAGAAAACACTCTAGGCAGGTAGGAAGGAAAGATGAGTCGAATCTTCTCGTGACCTACCTTAAGCGAGGCATCAACGATAAACAACATCTCCTCATCTCAATCACAAAGCCAGGATCTCTCTCCAAAATCAGCACAAACATCCAACAAACGAACCCTTGTTAGGCAACTGACTGGACTTTACAGAGCCTAGAGAGCCTGTCTACCTACCGTGCAGTGCAGTACAGTACAGTACTATTGTTAGGCTACACAGTGCACATGCACGCACTCAACCAGCCCCGGGTCGTGTCCCAGAAATCCGCCATTCCTCCTTCGGTTCATGGTCCTGAGACGTTCAGTGCCAGGGCACGTTACCTACTTATTCGGATTCATCAATGATCAAGAATAAATGGGTCGTAAGCCAACACACGACGAGCCGAGTTTCAAGAGCCTCGCACGCCTTGCTCCACCAAATACTGTACTGAGATACAGAGGGTAAAGACTTCGTGGGGGAACCTGAAGGAGAGCACAGCTGGCTCTGCGTGGTGGTGAAAGATTGGCGGGTGGTCAAGTTAGGGGTCTTCCAAGCATGGGGAGAAACGGATCTGTGCTCATCTACCTCCTCCGTACAGCAGGCAATGACCTCTAACGAAGCACGCAAGTGCGTTAATTATTCGGTCTTGGTCCGAGACCACCCTGGAAAAAAAAACTTCTCTGTTCTGTTGACGACCATCCTCCTTGCCGCAGTCGAGACAACTCTAGTAATCAAGCTTACAGACCTCTACTGACGCTATCCTTGATCGACCACCATTTCAGTGAGATCCCATCGATCGGCGGGCATCAGAATCCGCCATCCTGACTGAGAAACGATTGTCGCCCATCACCCCAGGAAGACCGAATCGACGGGACGGAGGAAACAGCCCACCCATGGTGTGACTATGAGCTCGACATGAGCTCCAAACAGCCACTGCACCCTAGCTGTGGCCTGTCCCCGTGTGGTATACCGTCACAACGTCTTCACACGCGCACCCTCTTGCTCACTCTGGTGGCCGAGCACTGGCCGATGCACACTAGGGATCTCATCCGGGGCAGTCTTTGGCTCTGCCCCCCCCACGAAAGACGTGTTGTACGGTCCGCGGATAGGACTAGAGTCATCTACTTCCTACTGTAGAGCGCCATGCCTCAGGCGCCTCTCCTAGATACAGACAGTCGGTTGTGTGTCAAAATCTGGAATGAGTCGCCTGGGGTTTTCAGCCACCTACCGTTAAAGTCGCCTCCCTAAGAGTGACCAACTTTTTCTGGCGCTGCCTGTGATCCGATTGTCTGCCCACCGTCGACTTTACGGTAGCAATGCTTTAATTCATGGCAACGGCAACGTACTCCGTACTGCTCAGTCTTTGCCGACACCTACCTGTCTCTTCCAGCCAACAATAATAAAGTGCAGCCCAGAGGTACTAGGGCTGCAACAGTGTCACTGCTGGCTGCATACAAGAGACACTAGGGGGTGTCTATTGAAGGTTAAGCACGAGTCTGCGAGATGAGGTCTGAGGCCGGGGCGAGGCGAGGCGTTTCTTCCACTTCTCACTGTCTCCCCCGCCGTGGCCCGAGTTGACAGGTGGTCCAAAAGTGGTCCGTCCCGCCAGGTTCCTGATGTGGCCTCGAGTCCAAGTCCAAGTCCATGCCTGAACACACTTCTTACCCCTGGCTTCTCGACAGCTCCACTGGTTGCGTATTAAGGTCAGGCTCGGTACCAAATAAGCCCCCCTCCCCACCTACGACCAACGTCCGCCGTTAGTCTACCATACATATCCATATCAAGGCAGAACCGACTTATTAAGGTGAAGATATATCCCTTTCGATTGTCTCCTCATCTACGCTATTATCAAACTCACGACTCTCGACTCTGACTCAACCTTATTGAAGCTGGCTGTGTCATATACCACACACTACTTACATACAAACTCAAGTATCGCTTCGCCACACCCTTACCTCAAGCATCTTTACTTGAAGCTCTGCATTTACACCACTTACACATACTCCTGGACTCTACTACTCCCTCAACATCAACCACTCTGGATACCACAACACTCTACCTTGCCCAATTGACAACTATTACACAATGACAGCCGAACCATCATTACGGCGACAACGGAAAGTCGTCATCACTACATCTCCAGCCCCCTCCGATTCTGATTCTCGCCGCGACTCCTACTTCTCAGAAGTTTCTCAATCAACAGCCCCTACTTCTTTCCACTCGGCTTCCGGGTCTAATAATAAATGCCTTGATGCTCCCCAAAGGAACAGACCTACCGCAGCTATGAAATCAACAACCATTGAGCGCAGATTCGACACTACCTCTTCCTCTATCGCCACATACGACTCGGTCCTATCTGAAATGGCACCCTTGTGTCGAGATTTGCCAGTCGGCGGCGAAGAGGTAGAATTTGAAACTGAGGATGACGAGGAAGAGGAAGAGGAAGAGGAAGAGGAGGAGGAGGAGGAAAGCGGCGATGAAGACGATGACGATGACGACAGAGAGGACGACCAGGAAGACGCCGACAAGGACTATATTCTATCTGACCCTGAGTCGCTTCATATTCCCCCAGTGTTGCCTCCTTATCGCGGAACTTCTAACGAACGCCCCTGCCGACCATCTACACCTCAAGATTTTGGCCGTCTATTCCCGTCACTGGACCGACTTGCTGTACGCCATGATGATTGTACTTCGGACGGCAACATGAATCTCCGTGTCGATACCGTTGTTCCTTTTGGACATACACGACGCACGCTTGCAGTCCAGCTATTCCACCTGCGCATGCACGACCTGGCTCGGCGAGAGTTTTCTCTCCGCCGCTACTGCCGCGACTCTGGTCGAGAGGTTTGCAACTCTAAGCGTGCATATGCTCCAGCACCGACCAGTACCGTCTCTGCAGCACGGCCTGCCCTCCAAAGGTCAATGAGTTCCGCTATGCGGACAATGGCTACTCCATTCCACCGACCGACCTCCAGCAACTCTTCAATCTTCAAGTTCGGCAATGGCACTGACGCTTCTACAACTTCTGATAACGCCTCCGTATGGTCCGGTTCGCATCAAACGGAGAAATCAGACTCACCAAAGCCTAAACCCAAGGCACGAATGGTACCTACAAACCGAATCAAGCTCGAGTTCAGCAACTATGCTCGCGTGGATATTGCACGGCGAGGTGGACGCACCAACAAGCGATACGAGTTTGAGTGGTGGGGTCACACATACGCCTGGAAGCGTGTAATCGACAAGAACCTCAATGTTGTCTCATTCCACCTTGTCCGAGATGGACATGGCACACCCGTCGCCCATATCGTTCCTGAAATGCGAAGTCCCAACCAGATTCTGGACGATGAGATGGCTGGAGCTTGGGTTACCCCTTGCTACATCTGGATTAGTGACAGTAGCATCATCGACGCCATTACCGACGTGGCTGAGTAAGTCACGATGAAACTCCTTGATCGTAATCAAACTAACAGAGCTTTTAGTGTCATCATTGCCACTGGTCTTATTTCCTTGGTCGACGACTGCATCAAGGAGCGATGGCAAGCTAAGAAACCCTCACACCGAGCTATCCGCAGGGATACGGGCGATGTCAATCATGCAAACCCTCGCTCGTTTATGCACAGCTTCTTCCAACGACGCCACTCTGAAGAACACTCTTCAAGTCGTGGCGCATTAAGATTTGGACGCAAGCCTGTCGCTACGTACTAAAGTCTAAGCAACATCGGAGATAATATCGACCGCTTTCCCTGCTATCTCCTATACGAACATATATGGCATCTTGATTACTTCTATTGCAGAAAGGATACTATATGTTGGTATATAATGACGATTTTCATACTTCTACTCTTTTTGTTTTAACAGACTTTTTATCCCGTCACGAACAGACGGACATGTACATATTTGGACTCTTTCTTGTTTTTGTTATCTACTGTACTCGCCCACCACAGGGTGGTTGGGCTGTGAGGTTTTTAGGCGGGCATTTGCGGGATACGAAATATCACCCCCCACGATTACAGCATGCGAGGCGCTTGGGAGTTTTTGGATAGGAATATGAGAAATATGAGAGCCCAACTTTGGATTGATGATCTGGCCTGGCTTGGTATTACCCGGTGTCTTTGTTTACCCCGGATTGGACTACGCCCCTTAACCCCAGATATGACAATGGGCATGGCTCGGAGAGAATTGAATCACTGCAGAACCATTGGGTTGTATGAGACACATACGAAGCCAGTTTACGCTATTATCAGGCTAAAGCTGCACGATTGGGAAGAGATACAATAATGACCTGACACAAAGGCAAAATTGACAGAGTTCTTGGTGATATTGCGCAAAATTTTCTTGCAGCTGCATGTCTACTTGGTCCATTGGTTTAACTCAAATGCTCAAGGTATTAAGTCAAGTCCCCTCCATCCACTCAATTGGGTTTGATAGCGGGAAGAAAAACCCTCACCCACCCCCATGTGCAGCCCCTGTCAAGCCAGCTCGAGATGCATCGGGGGACGTGGGAATCGTGCCATCCGTAACGCCACAGATGCGGGGGAAACGTCCGTCTCTTTTTCATTTCTGCAGACATGCCTTGGCATGAGAGAGTCTGCCATTGACGTCCATGTAAGTCTGACCAGCTTGCTATCCTATCCCACGCGATAGTCGTAGAGATGCCAGAAGCGGCCGAGTTACAGCTGCTCGACATCATCGTGGCCGTCCGGTCTGCCGAACCATGTGCCAAAGTCGAGCTTCATGAGCAGACGATTGATGCCACCAACCCGTGCAGCTGTGAAGCCACCTCGTTCCTCTGCATCGTCTGTGTCCCGGGCTCTGCCGTCTCGCTGATCATCTTCGTCTTCCTCAGTTGCAGTGGCGGGAGCTGTGTCGCCCTCCCATTCGGCTGTGAAGATGGGGTCGGATTCGAGAGCGCGAAGGGCGGCTACGACGTCTTCGATGCCAGAGCGGACACGGGATTCTATGTCGTGAAGACGGCGCTTAACGTCACGCTCTTCAGATTCAAGGTCGACAAAGGCATCGACCACACCGGCGTCTGTCTCGAGGTCTATTGACGTATAGATAGCGTGGAGACGATGTAGATGGGCGACGAGGTGATCAATGTGGATGAGAAGGTTATAGAGAGGTTGGGTAAACGTTGGCTGAGTGAGAAGCAGACGATGAATGAGAGTGCGAAGGTACAAGCGATGAGCTGTGGAAAGAGTCTGAGGATCTTGGGGAGGCGTGGAATCTCGTGCTTTGGGAGTATCATCTTGAGCTGTAGGCTCGCCATTTTCATTGCCCAGCCATAAGTCATCATCCTCTTCCACATCTTTATCAGCACCCCCTGATTCATCTTGTAATTTGGTTGGTGTTGGTGCTCTGGACTGCCCATGCTTGGGGTCATTGGCTGTCAGCCACTCATGGAAGCCCTCCCATAGCCCAGCAACAATCTCAGTCTGGAGATATGCTTCTGTTTCCGCTAGGAAGAATATGGCAGCACTTGCAGTTGTCCAAGAGCTACGCATTGAAGACGATCGAGATGTCCATCGCTTTCGAAGAAGGATGATATGTTCCCGGTCACCTTTTGCGGTTGGATATTGACGTCTCAAGGATGTGATCTTCCAGAGATCCGTCAGTCGAATGTGCGCTCTGCGCATTGATAGTAGATAGGCGTTGATACAAGAGTATATCTGTATGTCTGATGGTGATAGTACCATATCCAGTGGTGGAGGAATCTGGATGGACAGTAAAGACGGGACAGAGAAAAGGAGGTTGCGAAAAGGCGACTCAGATAATAGGCTTGCAGCATCACGGCTGAGACCTGAACCCGAACCAAAATTCGGAGTCGCCTTACTCTTGGTGAGATTTAGTCGCAAAAGGTCTCGAGCTAGCTCAAGTTGTTCGTCTTCCTCAGCATGTTGGCCCTGCATAGATGCTAGAACAGCCCACGTCCTTGCGAGAACCGCCGCAACTTCACCCTCTTTGACCGTCACGTTCTTCAGACCGTCACCCTTTTCGTAAGCTAAGTTGTCTGCTCGCCTCCAACGACTGCGTATTTTTTCATCTGCCTCGTGGGTCAACTGCATTGCAAATTCACCACGACCGAGGAGGAAGAAATCTCGCAATAATTGTAGCATTTCCGTCACCTTGGCTAGCGGGAGGAGTTTTTGAAGCGTGTTTTCGGATAGAGATATCCGGACCGCAATGATGGCCCTCGAGAAGCTGGTGCTTTTTATTGGAAAGGAAAGGCTGGATAATTCTTGAAGCTTTGATGATAGGTGATCTAGGCCACGAAGGCCTGAGTCAACGCTGCTCTTGACTCGTATGTGATTAAGAGATTTTCCGATGAAGAGCATGGATGAAGCTGTAGCTGGTGTCACGAATGTTGGTAATAGGCTGGACCGTGATATGTACTCCTGCTTTCGTTAGCAATGTTTTGCAAAGGCGCCAAACAAGACGTAGCTACCTCTTCGGACTCATCGACCTTCTGGACGAAGAAATCGTCACCTCCAAAGCTCGGAAGCCTTCCGTATAATATCCAAGCCGAAACCTGTTTTAGCCATGCTGTCTCTGCCACTGTAACAAGACTCATAGCCGTGTTTTGAACATCCCTATACCCACTCTGCAGCTCAAGCCGTAGACGATCCATGAGCTGAGCGCCGTGGCATGTCTCCCCCTTCTTATTCTTCGCCAGCATAAACTGCACCATCTCCCAAAGCCACTCCATCCTCCTAGTCCAGTCCTTAAACTCGCCTATCACCGCCGTCAGCGGCACAATATTATAAGCTCCCACCAGATCCGGGTCATCTTGTAATATGCTCGCCTCGACATCGAGAACTTTGCGCTGGAAAGCTGCTAGGTGGATAGATTCTATGGCTGTTGCGACGGCTCGGCAGATGGTCGAGGGGTGTGAGTTGGCTACTTGGGCCGTGTAGCTGATGAGTTTGATATGGACGTCGCTGAGGTGGGCGGCTGAGGCGAGGAGTTGGCGCTCGGCTGGCGATACGCCTGAGAGGGCATGAGGCTGAGTTGCATCGGTTCGTAGGAGGGGGGAGGGATGCCCCGAGAGGGAGAGTAGGATTTCGTGGAGCATGGCTGTGGCTCTGGTTCTGATCCTGGTTCGGAGCTTGGTATGATTAGCGGTGATGCTTTATGGAGCGACAATGGTGGAAGACGTACCGATTTTGAGCCTTTCTTGACCTCATAGAATTCCCTATATCACGTAAGATAATAATAATAACACCGAGAAGCTCAAAGCGGCACATGAACCAAGCAGTCGTGCGTCTGGAATGTACTGTTGACGATGTTGATCTTGAAGATCTATCCAAAGCTCCAAATTTGAGCCTTGACTACCAATCGCGGGCGTTCAGCCAAATCCAAGCTCAGGCGCAAAGGCTTCTCGTTTATTGTGACTATTGAGATCTCGAGGCTTTAACATAGCGCGACATTAACAGGAAGAAATTCAATATTTTATAGAATTCGAGGTGATGGAAGCTCCTGAGAGCGCGACGCGAAGGTCGTAGCTGCCCCGCGATCTACCGTGAACTTGATAGTTCATACTGTGCTGCCGACTCACTTACTACTAGGCCTCTGGGGGCAAGAAAACAGCGAACCTTACGGTAGGGTGCCAAAATAAACTTAGCAAAAGTCATCATAAACTTAGGTTATACTGCCTAAGTCTTTTTTGTCACCTAAGATTGAGGTCCTGTGTTTTCTTTCCTCCCCTTACTAGGTACGTAGTACTCACTTACACCACTTGGGCAGTATTCAAACCTCATGTTTAGGTAACACTACTCGTCACAGCTCAATTGAAAGGTCTCTGCTAAAGTCTTAGAGCTTTTTAAGAACTAATAAATGATCGATTCGCATTACCGCCTAGCAAAATGTTCAAATAGACCACGCCAAATCAAGTCAGAAGGCTTCGCTGTTCCGAAATCGTCGCGCCTCAATAATGTCCCTTGGCAGGCTTCTTACCATTGGGATCATATCCACTGGCGATACTCACATTGTCACCATATGTGTTGTGTGAGCCCTGGCCATTGCCCTCTCTTGTCTCGAAGTTGGGGTTGTTATCAGTGCCTCCCACAATGATCTCACCACCACCTTTGACCTTGCCAACTACCATGCCCTTAGCAACACTCTTGAGGATGGCACGTCGAGATACGCCCGTCACATCAATGTAGACAAGTCCCACGTTCTTGACACCCCCGCCAAGATTGCGCGACAACTCACCGGCCTCCTCACCCCAACGGTGGCCGACAACAGTTGTCACGCTGGATGATGTGCCGGTGAGTAGATTGCGACCGGCTTGCTCAATGCCGTCAACGACAGTATTGAAGGCCATCAAGCTCTTGTTCAGGACACCTGGCTTATAGGTATCAATCACATTGCCGTCCTTGTCATAGCCCCTGGCTCTACCATCTTTACGGCGAGTGACAGTTGCACCCAGGTTTTGTGCCATGTTGCCGATAGTGCCCACAGTGGTTGCCGAAAATGTGGCTGCTTTGTTGGAGAAGTTGTTGATCCGGCGAATGTGCGCATGTGTTGTAGGCGCAAATGTCACAGGCTTGGCGAGAGGCTTTGTGTTCTTGGTGAAGCTGTCGGCTTGGCTCTGAAGGGTTCTAGAAACAACATCGGAAGTTGTGACGATAAGGCGAGATGCCTTGCTTGCACTGCTCACAATGGTTGACTTTTTATAGGCAGGGTGCATGTCCATTTCAGCCCATGGCTGCGACACAGGCTGCACAGAAATGTTCTGGCCACCGTCGGTAGGAAGGGCAATCTCGACAGGCTCTGCATCAATGTTAGAAACCTAAAGCATGGTCATCAAATTTGCAGTACATACCTTTGGAGCCAGGTTTGATTTTGCTGTCTTCCACCACTTGATAGCTATCGGTCAACTCCCCGAGGACACTGCCGTCTTCCTCATCGATAAGTACAATCCTGCCTCCAGTATGTGAGCTATGGCTGCCCTGGACATATCCTTCTCCGGGATTATAGTCAGCTGGGTTGTAAGCGGGGAGTTGCTCGCCAGCTGCTTCGCGCGCCTTGGCTTGGGCCTTCTCTGAGGGCCTCGGGGGCTGAGGAGGGGCTGCTCGTTCAAGGAAAGCAGTGCACTGGGCGAGGATGGTCTCGAAAGTATCGACATCTTCCTGGACACCCGGCCTAGAGTTGGTGGGAGGGAATTCGATCCTGGTGAAAGCGCCGCTGTCGGGGCCGAGATCCCAGCGAGGAATCAAGTAGCTCGTTGGTGGTTGGTGGTAGATCTGGGTCGTGGCGGGAAGAGGGAGGTCGAGCTCAGGGGGCAGGTGGAGGTGCAGGTAGAAGTCCTCCTCGCCATCAGAACCGCTGCCTGAAGGTTCGACAAAGCCAGATGAGGTCGGGACCATGAGGAGGGACAGGGTCTGGGGTCCTGAGGGAGTGAGGGACTGCTCTTTGCCATTGGAAATGTGATAGGCGTTGATGCCCTCTACAGCGTAGAGGAGCTTCGGATCCTGTTGGAGATTATGTCAGTATCCATGAGTATGCCATGATGCGCCTGAAGCGTGTTTTTGGACTTACATTATGTCCAGAAGACATGATTGCGATTATCTGGTCTGGATTTGTGTGGATGGGAAAAAAGGATACAATCTGGGTACTATGCAATACAAAAAGAAGAATAGGTTCAGGATAACGAGTAGAAGACGAGAAAAGGGGAGAGTTGTTGAGATCCTGGAACTTGGAAAGTCGCAAGAGGTGATGGATGTGGTGGAGGGGTCGGGTTCAGGTTGGTTCAGGTTTATGACAGCAGCAGCATCATTCGATCCACCAGCAAGAAACACACACAATTCAAGACAAGCGCGATGCGCGTCAATGCAATGCGACAGAGCTATAACTTGGGCGGCTGTTGCAGGAGCTTGATTTGAAGAGCTGTGTGATCTAGCGCATCCTCATCGAAGAGGGTGGGCGTCTGTGGGCGCTTAAATTCGAACTTGAGAAGCTCTATTGACGAGCTGTGAGGCCTCTTGAGGCGAGCGACGTCATTCATTGGTCGGGGGGAGCAAATGATCCTGGCGTCGCGGTGTCGCCACTCACGGGGAGTGGCATTGTTCTAGGTCTGGCCATTTTGAGTTGATTTTGAGTCTAAAGAGGTTATTTCCTTTGTTGGGGCAACCAGAATTTGTCGTCTCATGATGGGATCAAAGGGCAATTTAGACTCTTAGAGGTTGATTGCGTGTGCACACGGGCGAAGCACTTAAGCTTAAAGTCCCTGGCTTTTGCTTCAGAGGGTCCAGGCGAGGTTAGTCCATCTTGGCGTTGTAACGGGGCATGGATCTTTGATGGCAGTCGGCAATTGGCAGTGACATTCATTCAGGAGCTCTTTGGGAGGCAGCTTTTGCCGTTCAACAGAAAAGAAATGACCACGCAAATATTGAGGCGCATTTCGGGATTATGATGAACCGAGTACCTATTTGACTTTTGAGAGACAATCTCTTGGATAGAAGATGTGTTAGGTAATCAGTCTCTCTGGCCTAAGGTAATTGAAACAGGTTGTTGCAAAAAATACTAGGTAAGGGCGTGCTAAATCAGTCCTAAACTATCCTAAAATTGTCTATTTATTTTTGTCTCCTACTAATCAAAGTCCTGTTCTCTTTTGACCTGCTTCTACCCAGTTCCGCCTCCGTGCCCACAGCTTGAACTCTCTCCCGTCCCCATAAACCCCATAGACTTATTATTCCCGACTCTTTCAGCCGTCGATGTCTTTTGACAATGCGGTTCCTTGGTATGGATACCCAAGGCCAGATTTGAAAATCTAGAGTGTCTTATAGTTGGATATACATTGGTAAAATTGCTGCTCTCATTTCAGTTGCCGATTACGGTCATCACACTAGGTATCCGTACCTATAGCCAGTATGACTCGGTCCAAGCAGCTACAGGGCTTATCATCTCCAGTACCTATTCATTCATATTTGGCATACTTCATATGACCTTCTACATTCATTCTGTATTGCTTGCATTTTCGATAAACTACTGAACTAGGTATATAACTATACGTGTCGATACTTGATCTCCCTGTAAAATGCTGTAGCGGAATCAACGGAGAATTGAGGCTCATCCACTTCACTTCAAGTCTTCAACATCGACAAGAGAACACCCACTCAGGCTAAGACGACGGCCGGCGGCGTCTTCAAAAAACAAACCCACAGCGCACTTTCGTCTCTTTTATCATGTTATTTTACCCCATCATTACGTAGCAATATATTCTCCGTATCTTCAACCCCATATAGTTCCCACATCGGCGTACTTACTCGCTACTGTGGACCTCCAAGGTCCCCAGCGGCGACTTGACCAAAAAGCTGTTGTCCATTGGGTAAATCTTGTTCCCGAGCAATCTCAACCAACACATGTCGGAAGAGTTGCAAGAACACGCAAGCCAGCTATAAGGAACACAATGAGGAAATCAACTTCTAAAAAACTGTCAATTCAAAGCAACTTGGAGTGTCGATGTGTCTGTCGTCACTTAACAAGTTCTCTTGAAGCCCGGTTAAAGTTGTGCGATCCTTGAGGCTTTTCTATACAAATGTCAAACTCGGAGTTACGGCTACAGACACTCGAAATTGACACACTAATTTAGTTTTCCCTGTTTTCCTAGCGTAACTGGCGCCTTTCGATGGACATATTCCCGTGAAAAGTCCTTGTTTCGGCGCCCTCAGACTACATCTCAGTAACAGTGAGAGCAGGAATGGAACCTCGATACCTTGTCTAGTAGCTTTAAGGCTGTCATTTTGCCCAGATTTATGTATTTCCGGTAGAGATACCACCATTCCAGGACTAGTTAATCGGGTGCGTGGACCGATGATGGGATCTCATAAGTCGGCTTGACAAGTGTGAAAGTCGGCCCGGGGATTTCAGTTCGTCTTTCCTTTCTATGTGCAGCTTTTAATCCTTGTTAATTCAGTAGTTCCCTGGGGTTAGTTTCCCATAAGTACTATTATAGCCCATCCAAAGTGTCGGCTTGCTGGTTCTTGCTTCGTTATCTCACACTGATGGAATGTCACAAGGAATTGGCCTCTGTTTAAAAGATTATTCCTTCTTACCAGAGCCTTTGCTCAAATAACCACTTCGAGTGATTTCTAGAAAGAAGTCCTCGAATCCCTGATCTAACTCTGCACCACAGAGACAGCTCTGTAAGAGCTCCGAAACCGGCAAAATAGCTTCTCAGCTCCGTATTCAGTCCATACTCTCGCCTACAGACCCAGAGGGTGACAAAGAATCCAACGTATCTCCCAAGGCTTCGACAACTTCAAAAAGAAAGATCGAAGAACTATCCTCAGCCCAAGAGGGCACGTCACCGGCGTCAATCTGGCACGTCCAATATGAAGAGCAGCCTAGACCTGATGCCGGTGATGATGACTCTCTGGGTAGAGCCACGCCAGCCACCTCTGATGAGAAGGCTCGAAGGAGAGGATCACGAATCAAACAGCCGATTCGATCTAGCATTGCTTGTCTGAGATGTCGGAGATCGAAGATCAAGTGTGACAATGATGGCGGCAACAGCCCGTGCGACGCGTGTGTTAAAGGAGGACATCAGTGCCAATATCCAGAAGCAATTCCTCCTCCACCAAAACGAAACGATTCCCCGACAACAGGAAATCACGAAAAGGAACCACAGCAGGAGAAGAAACGAACCAGGAAAGGAGACGATATGCCCAGATGGAGCAGTGTAAGATCAGCAGTATACGCAGCCCGGGTTCTCTCATACCCCTTTTTAACGACGGAACTTTGGGATCAGTTGCTCAACATTTACAAACTACACTATGCCACAGAATTGCCCTTTCTTCACTTGCCGTCGATAAAGGAGAAAATGAGCAGTGATTCAGGTCAGGAGAAAGGGGATTCATCAGAACCAAACTTGGTCCTACTTGGTATCTTGGTGCTTACAGCACGTTTTCATCCCGATCTGGTGCGATATGTAACGCATTTACCAAGTCAGCATAGCTCTGATTCCCGACCATCCACCTCCAAAACCAAGCCCGGGCCATTGTACGCCTCGGATTTCTTTGCTACCGCACTCACAACAGCTCTGGGCCCCCTCAGGACAGTCACGGACACTCTCACGGTTGAAAGAATACAGTCCTTCCTGATGCTTGGATTATTTGAGTGGAGCCAAGACAACAACTCCAGTGCTTGGATGTATCTTGGGATAGCTATTCGCATGGCCAAGTTGATGAGACTAGAGCAAGATGACCGGCGAATGGCTATACTGGAAAACCAAGCGCCTGACACAAACCGATTTGAGAAAAAGTCACCGGAAATTGCGATAATAAGAGAGACACGAAGACGGACGATGTATAGCTGCTTCATTCTGGATCGTCTGATGAGCTATGGGAGCGATCGACCACTGAGTATTGCAATCGAGAGCATTTTGATACAGTTGCCATGTTCTGAAATGGCCTTTGATCTGTCTCTCCAAGTCTACACTGGACTGTTACAGCCCCATGAAGGATCCGGTCAGCCTCAAATCAACGACGATAGCACCTTAAGTCGACTTGTCAAGTTGGTTGAGATATGGAGCGAGATTTCGAGATACAGCTCGATCGGTGGCCGATTACAAGACACACATCCCCCTTGGAACCCCAGGTCGACTTTCTATAAGTTACGAGAGAAGATGATTGCGTTCGACAAAGATCTCCCCGACACTTTCACATTATCTCGACAGAACTACTACCGACACGATAATCACCAGGCTACCAACACCTATGTGTCGCTACATATGCTGGCCTCGGTTTGTCACATTGTTCTCAACCGAGAATATCTTCCGTTTCTGCCCCTGCAATGCCGTGGGCCTCAGGGACCCCCCATGGCCAACCAAACTATACTCAACTTTGCGCCAGATCGATTCTGGGAGGAGAGTGCAGAAGATGTCTTTCAATCATCTCGTAACATCATAGATTTGGTTGGTGTCAGCAAAGAAAAGCTGCCCTTGTCCTCGTTGTCGATATTCTCTATCTGGCTCGCTGGGTTCATGTCTATATACGCTCACCATTTTCCGCATATGGATACGAGTCATCGATCGAGGATCAAACAGACTGAGAGTCCTCAAATGGGAGAGAATTTGAGTATACTCGAACAGGGGCAGGCTGGGACCGCATGTCAGGCATTGCGAAGAGCTGTAGCTTACTTGCCCAGCGCTCAAAGATACCTGGATAATCTTGAGGCGGTAGATTGGTGTTTTACACAAGCAAAGAACTCGACGCAGGGATCACTCAGTCTCAGGCTTGGCGGAGTTGATCACGGTAGCGAACTCAGCCAGACAGGATCACAAGATAAACAACGAGGAGGAGTATACGATACGCACTGCAAAAGCACAAGCCCTATATCAATGTCTCTGAAAATGATGGACTCACCCCAACCCATGTTGGACGAACTCCCCAAGCCCAACTCTTCCACGTCAAAGAGCCAACTGTCGCTGCCTGGGATTGACGAGGGACTATTAGCGATTGATATGCCAAGGCTCGTAATGGAGAATATTGAGACCTTGGAGTCGGAACGGATGAGTCGCGTATTAAATGATTTGGAAGGCTTCTCGGGTGCGGGCTCTTTGAGGGTTACCTTGCCGAGATAGATATATGCCTGGTCTTGGAATTCTATTTAGTACCTAGTTATTTCGATACGGCGAGTACAAGTTTAATGACTTGACGGCCAGAATATGATAGAGGTTATGGGATGAACTGGCGGTATAGCACTGGTCTATTGACGTCTGTCATGCTAAATAAGGAACCTCTGTGTAACGAGAAGCGAGTTTTCCCAGTGAAGCTTGAATTCAAGGTCCTGTAGCGTTGGGAAAGAGCCATCGTGGCATCAGGCGAACACAAGCCTGCCTTTCTTTGCGTTGGCTGGACCTTCCAAGAACAATCAATCTACTGTCAGCCGATTCTTATTAATCAATGGAACCCTTTTTTTCTTCTTCTCTCCACTCTCAACACCATCGACAGACAGACATGCATGCATGCTTGGATGTGATATGGAATCTATCCACAGACAAACATTGACTTACCGGCCCGAATCGCATTGACTCGGTACACAACTGACGTTACTGCTGAGAAATAAGGCGGTTGTCCGGCTTTCAATTCGGCAATACTGATCACTCATCATTTCCGACGCTTCAAGGTTACACGACAGCAACGCTTTGGTGAGCCCGCTTATGTACTTATAGCATGACGTCCGGATCAAGTCACCAATGGATCGCCAAGGCCGGCAAATGCAAGTCACTGCGCCTAGTGCTCACCCCTTGTCTGCTGCTTCCAAATCCATGAGTCTTAGTGGACAGCCCAGCTACCACGAGTGGCCTAGAGCTGGCATCTGCGGCAGCTTCGCGGGGTTCCTCACAAACCAGCTTGCCAGCTTCAATGAGTCCCATCTTATCGAGATATGAGCGAATCCCGTCCCATGTACAATCGACAACAGACAAGTCGATGACCCGTGCAAACCGGTTTACGAGGCAGGGCTTACATATGTACAGTACTGTACTTTGCTACTTGCGGCTCAAAGCAAACCTGTACCGAAGCTCTGCAGGGAATCGATTTGGGCTGGTCAAGGTACCTTGGCTGAACAGAGACAGCCTAAGGTACGGATCTCCGTTGCTTCAAAACATCTGGGGTAAGTTCTCAGATCACGCAACATAAGGCTGAAGTTCCGAAACCTCATGCAAGACGACGAGCAGCATTGATAGATATTTAAAGCCCCAATGTCGACTAGAACATCTGGCACCAACGTTTTTCTTCTACAGAACGATCGCCTCTCGACCCATCAAAGCTCAAGCTCAGACTTGCCCTGGTGAGCTTCCACATCGACATCACGCTCCCACGCGCGTGGGGCGTGGGGCTTGACTCTCGTGATTGATTTGCCAGTTCCTCGTCTCTCTCCCACTCTCGCTCCACAAGTGCTGATGTCGTCCAGTTCGAGAATGCATGCCATGACAAACTTATTTCAGAATTGTTCACATGGAGAAGGCAGCAGGTCGTCAGTACATACGTAGCATACATCCGCCGCGCCGAAGCTTGTCTGAGGAGGGCTATTTGCTCTCTTTGAGGCACAGCCGGCTTCCCCTTACGATCCAAGTGGACCGTGGTTCCTGGCGCAGAGTCTCATCGTTAGACCGTTCGATCTTATGACGATTCGCTGAACTAAGAATAGTGTACCATCCCCCGCGTTGTTTGGATATCCTGACCGGCCGGTTCGATCAAAGCATGAGGAGTCGTCCGAGCTATTCTCCACTGAGGAGGCCAAAGTGCTCAGGTACCTTGGAGCTATTGAGATGGTGGGAGGACTATTAACAAAAGCCACGCCCTTTGAGACGATTCTTGTTGCAGCTTATAAACCATATATTCCCCGTCCATCCGCTTCTATCAAGCATCAAATTCCCACCTGAAGCCATTATTTGTTTGTTAATTCTGTGTTTGCCTTGCAATGCCCTCCATCACAACGGCTTCAGCTACCCCTCAAAGGGTGAAGCCGACGACAGCCAAGCCATCATCAGCTTTGCCCAGTATTATTGATATTCGCGGTGAACATGTTGAAATCAACCTGAAAGAACAAATTACTTCCATGTTTAACCCTGACGAGGGCCCAAGGAAGCTTCCAACCCTTCTTCTATACAACGAGAAGGGGCTACAGATATTCGAGGACGTATGTTGATTCTGTTGAGATCCCCGTTGCTGTTACTCATACTACTCCAGATCACGTATCTGGATGAGTATTACTTGACAAACTATGAGATTGAGATCTTGAAGAAGTCCTCTGCAGAGATCGCCAGTCAGATCCCTGAGGGTTCCATGGTGATTGAGCTGGGAAGCGGGTTGGTCAAGTTCCCCATGATTTGAGACATCAACTAATTATGAGAAAGAAATCTCCGCAAGGTCTGTCTCCTTTTGCAGGCATTCGAGGAGCTCAAAAAGCCCATTCAGTATTTTGCTCTCGACTTATCTCTCAAAGAGCTTGAACGCACCCTGGCTCAGGTTCCTGACTTCAAATACGTTTCGTGCCACGGCCTTCATGGTACATACGATGATGGGAGGGAATGGCTCAAGCATCCGTCTCTCACCAGCCGCCCAAAGTGCATTATCCACCTCGGCTCCAGTATTGGTGCGTTTACACCGGTCGTTCAAGTTTCAATGTGCTAACGTGAGAATTACAGGCAACTTCACCCGAGACGGCGCAGCTGATTTCTTGGGAGGGTTTGCAGAAGTACTCACACCATCTGATTCCATGATCGTTGCTGTAGACTCTTGCAGCAACCCGGCACAGGTCTAGTAAGTAAACGATGTTGCTCGTTGTGAGCAATACTAACATCTGTATAGTCATGCATACAACGGTACGTTGCAATTCCAGCGCTGAGCACACAACTCGATGTTAATGCCGCAGTTCTCTAATACAGACTCCAAGGGGGTAACCCATCAGTAAGCTGATTGGCTCTGTCTGGTTGACAGGAAACTGACATCATGTAGATTCATTCTGAATGGCCTTCGAAACGCCAATGAGATCCTTGGTGAAGAGGCCTTCAACACGGATGAGTGGAGGGTCATCGGTGAGTATGTCTATGACGTTGAAGGTGGACGACACCAGGCCTTCCTTTCTCCCACCCGGCCAACGGATGCACTCGGATCGAGGGTTTTGCCTCATGAGCGCATAGAGATCGAGCAAAGCCTCAAATATTCCGGGGCAGAGAGGGACAGGCTCTGGAAACTTGCAGGCTTGACCGAGATGGGTCAATGGAGCCGGGGAGATGAGTATGGTAGGTCACATTCTCTTATGATACATGTCCCACACAAAACACGCGATCAGAGGCCTTTCGGGTCATGCATCCCCGGATTACCCCGCGAATCGTACCAAAGGAGGGTTTCCCTTTCCAGCTGAGCCAGCAGTATGAGGCCAAACTCGGGGAGGGACCCATATGACGTGGGGGTACATGCTCCAAGCTGAAGTTATATCCAGAATACAGGGAATCTGGTGACACGAGACTAACAATTGTTTAGGCCTCCATTTTCTGCGAAAGTCGAGTATGCCGTTCAGCCTGATCCCTTCCCTCTACGCCGCAGAGCCACTGCCAACAGTCCAAGACTGGAAAGCACTTTGGAAAGCATGGGATGTAGTAACCAAGGATATGATGCCGGATGAGGAGCTCCAGGAGAAGCCAATCAAGCTGCGAAATGCATGCATTTTCTACCTTGGTCATATCCCGACCTTCCTCGATATCCAGTTGACCAAAACCACTGGCAATGCCCCGACTGAACCTGCAGCCTACTACTCAATCTTTGAGCGAGGTATTGATCCTGATGTGGACAATCCTGAGCACTGCCATTCTCACTCTGAAATTCCTGATGAGTGGCCATCAGTTCAAGAGATCATGGCCTACCAAGACAGGGTCAGATCTCGTCTTCAGAACCTGTACAGAAATGGCCAAGACGAGATTCCTCGAGACATCGGTCGAGCTATATGGGTTGGTTTCGAGCATGAGTTGATGCATATCGAGACCTTGCTCTATATGATGCTCCAAAGTGACAGAACACTTCCACCTCCGCATACGGTACGGCCTGATTTTGCAAAACTGGCTCAGCAAGCACATGAGGCCAGGGTTCCTAACCAATGGTTTGATGTACCTGAGCAAACCATCACTCTGGGGATGGATGACCCCGAGGATGGTACTGATAATTCGCGCCATTTCGGCTGGTAAGTCTGAAGCGGAATTCTCAAGGGTAAACCGTGACTGACTTTATTGAACAGGGATAATGAGAAGCCTGCGCGACAGACAAAAGTCCATGCCTTCCAAGCTCAGGGCAGAGCTATCACCAATGAAGAGGTATGTGCAATTCGCCTTCAACGTGTCCTCTAGCCCTAACCAAAGTCACAGTATGCCCAATATTTGTACAACTCCAAGATCAAGCACATCCCAGCCTCATGGTCTTCCATTACAAACGCTCACACAAATGGCGCCACTAACGGTGGTCATACCAATGGAAATTCGAATGGTTACTCTAATGGAAATGGCCACCACGCAAGCCAGGTCCCGGATTCATTTATCCAGGATAAGTTTGTCAGAACGGTCTATGGTCTAGTTCCCCTCAAGTACGCTCTTGACTGGCCTGTCTTTGCATCTTACGACGAACTCGCTGGCTGTGCAGCATGGATGGGCGGCCGTATCCCAACTTTCGAAGAAGCTAAGAGCATTTATGCGCACGTCAACAAGCAGAAGAGAGCCGAGGCCGAGGGCACCTTATCGAAGACGGTCCCAGCAGTCAATGGGTAAGCCCATCAAGATCGTTTACTCTTTCAAGGCTAATAAGTGGCAGTCACCTCGTCAACGACGGCGTTGAAGAGACCCCGCCATCCAGCACCTCCGCTTTGATCAAGGATGGCTCTTCTGAGCTATTCTTTGACCTTACGGAAGCCAACGTTGGTTTCCGTCACTGGCATCCTATGCCAGTAACCTCCCGAGGCAACAAGCTTGCGGGTCAGTCAGAGATGGGCGGCGTCTGGGAATGGACGAGCTCGCCACTTGAGCGACATGAGGGTTTTGAGCCCATGTCCCTCTATCCTCTCTACACGACTGACTTCTTTGATGGCAAGCATAACGTCGTCTTGGGTGGTTCGTGGGCTACACACCCACGCATTGCAGGTCGAGCTAGTTTCGTCAACTGGTACCAGAGGAACTATCCCTATGCATGGGTGGGAGCCAGATTGGTCCGAGATGTTTAGGCGTCGACCAGAGTATTTGTTGCTATATACACGAATAGTTTCATATCATAAACGAGCCGTTGGGATGGACTATGAACTGCCGGAGTATGATCATTTATACGGGCCCAGATTGCTACGAGAGGAATCTGAAAGAAAGAGGATAGTCACTCCCTGAGAAAGCAAATGTATTATCATGCCCCATCTCTACTTACTCCTATGTTTTGAACTCCATACCGAAACCAGCTACTCTGTGAGGATAGCAAATGTTGTCTCTTGCAACTTCGTGACTTTCGGATACTAACCGTTATGTGTATCCGTTCCAAGTTTAATCAGGGTGACACTTGTGAAATCAGTCATGTTAAGGAGTTTTTATCCTGTCCCAAAACCGTCATGAGCTCATATTTCGTAATGACTCTTGATAGTAGCGCAATCGTCCTAAAGAGTCGAGGTGATGAATGAAAATACACCATTCTGACTCTAACATGAGAATGGACGCGGCGCTGCCAGTGCTTTGATTGTTTCTCTCAACCGTTGAGACTACCATAGATATCGAGAAGCTGCTCAAACACATAGCCGGGAAGCTTAATCCCATTCTCTGTGATGAGTTTGGAAATGAGGTCAGGGGGCTGTTTGACTTGTTAGCAACTTGATCGAGGGCTATGTTTTGGGTGTCACATACAGTAAAGTCGACAGCATCGACTATATCCTTACTCTTATTATCAACACTGAAGTCCAGGATTTCCTGCTTAAAGCCAATATCCCGTTGATCCATGACGAATTTGCGCGCAAACTTGTGTGTCTCGGCAGCAACGTAAAACGGGAGGCCAGCTTGGGCGGCCAGCTTAGAAAGCTGAAGAGTACCCATTCGAGAGATGATACCACCGTTGGATGTGACAGCTTCAGCACCCACAATCACCATATCGACCTGGCGCAGAAGGCCCATGACATAAGCCACTGAAGCCTCTGCGATCTCAGCGACAGGAATGCCCTTTGAGCGAAGCTCGCGCACTATGCGATCACTCTCCTCAACGCGGGTTTCCTCTCTCACGTAGATAACCTTGAACTTGGCTGCACCGAGGTTCTGCACCGCACGCTCCAGAATCCCAACAACTGATCGCGAGGCACCGTGTGTTAGAATGCATTGGCCCTCGTGGATCAGCCTCCATCCTGCGTCTGCAATGCCTTCTCGCGCGGCATTAGCACGCTGGGCAAATAGGCGACCATTTCGTAGAAGATGTTGCCTCACGGCCTCAAAGCTGCCGTCCTGTTGACGGAGTGACGAGACGAGGTACTGAAGAAAGAGATCTGTTCCGGCGGAAAGTGGTACGGGGTTCGCAACGGAGGCTTTGAGACGATCGGAGTGCGCTTTGACGGTGTCGAGGATCTCGAAAACGGTGGTGGAAGGGTGGGCGTTGAGAAGAGCGATCAGGGACTCGATGGCAGCGACGGGCTTGGTAAGGTATGGGTCTGAGGCAAGAAGGCCGCGGTAAGTTTCGACGATGCTGGCAGGATATTAGAGGAGTGGGAAACGGATGGGTTTGGAGACGGACTCGAAATCTGAGGTTGAAGAAGCCTGAGGTTGCTCAGCCGGGGTAGCGGCTTTAATAAGTTAGCAGGGAGACAGGTATTCGCAGTAGAGGGTAACTGACCTGTTGTGTCGACCGTGGCCATGATAGAGGATATGTGAGATATTGGGGAGTAGGTATTTGGAGTTGAGATGATACTATTCCCAATCCTGGGATCTTTAGACGGGAATTTTCGAAGGGTTTGGTGAGTCAATCAATCAATCAATCTGTCGGAGCTGGTTTGGCGGGGTGAAGTGGGGAGCGGGGCCGAAAGTGACGGCACTGGGCTGCTTAATTACAGGTCGTTTACAGTTGAGGTCCCCTGTAATTGCGCCGCACTTCAGATGATCGAGAAGCGTAGGTAGCTCCTCTGATGTGCAGTAGCAAGCAGCCTCGTTCATGGAAACAGATCAAATGCAGGCGACTCGGATCGAAGTATAGCGTTAATTTCATCTGGAAATAAGGTCAACCAGTTGCGTTGCATCGTTCAATAACGTGCTGTAACCTGTTGATATCGAGAGGTCGCCACTGAGTTGACTACCCTGCAGCAGAACCCCAAACAAAAGTGCCCCGCGCTGCCCCTCCACCGCTTCCGATCTCTACACCCCTCTCTCCGTCTTCACTGCAGACCTCTATAGCTTTTGATCTTTGACTTTTATTCGCTTCCACTGCAACAACTCAATTCACACAAGGACCAGATCTACTAGTCGCAAACGATAAACATAGCTAGGAATGGAGCTCCTCGATCCCGCGACAGGCGCTGCCCTCCCCAACGACGCCATCCAGCGCATTCTCTTCGTCGCCAACGCCGTCCACGTCTACAACATTCCTCCTCTTACCTCTACAAAGGGCTACTCTGCCAGCACATGGACCGCCGAACCCCAGCGCCATATCTTCACTGCCCGCCTGCGCGTCGTCGAGACAGCCTACGAATCCGAGTCGTCAACCAACAAGCTCAAAGTCGATGCCGTGCTGGAGGATGCTTCATCAGGCCAACTGTTCGCCGCAGCGCCTTATACTGCTCCCGGTGTTGTTGAGCCGGTCCTCGATAGCAGTCGCTTCTTCGCAGTGACAGTGCGCGATCCGCAGGGTAGAAAGGCTATCCTGGGTATTGGTTTCGAGGAGAGAAGCGAGGCGTTTGATCTGAGCATTGCACTTCAGGAGGCGCGAAAGGCTCTAGGATGGGAGGGCGAAAAGAGCAAACCGGCTGCGACAAAGGAGAAGGAGGAGCATAGAGATTACAGCCTCAAAGATGGCGAGACTATCACTGTGAGCTTTGGCGGATCAAAGTTCGGCAGACGCAAACAACAAGATGGCTCATCTGGGTCAGGAGCTGGAGGTGATCTTCAGTCATTTGCGCTACCGCCACCACCTGCTGGACCAAGCTCTTCAGGCGGGTTCTCATTACCACCTCCACCAAGTGCAAATGCTGTAAAGCAGCAGAAGCAATCAGCTAAGGATCTTGGATTTGACGACGGACAGTTTGGAGAGTTTGCTTAAGGATTTCTCGGATAAAATGGTGCATCAGCGATATGATTTGAAAAAGAAAACAATCAGTATATACACTAAGACATGCTAAACATTGAACGCCAAATTGATGCTACTAACTTAATGGTAAGTGACATGATGATAACTTGATATTATGGATCAACATGTATGATCATTGCGTGGTTTCGTATGATGCTTTGAGAATCAACACACTATCCGGCAGCGCCTTTCAACTGTGCACCGATGAGCCTAAACTTCAGGCCAAGCATTATGAAGACAGGGAAGACTAAGCCTCCTTTCCCGAAGCACAGCAAACCGGTCCTCACTCAACCCTTCTCCAAGTTCAGAACCATAGTCCTTCTCCTGAACGAAGGGCGCAACAACGTCGGTTGGAGTCGCTGGGGTAGTCTCGGACTCAGCGCTATCACAGCTAGATTCAGGACCAAAGATATCCTCTGCGGCCTCGTCGACAGTTTCTAGACCGTACGGCGTCGGCTCCTGTTGAATATATGGTGGTTCGTAGACCTGGTGCACATCGTCGAAGTAGCTCATGGGGGCAAAGTGCTCAGAAGTGCCGCTCAGAGGCGTCAAAGGAGTGGCAAAGCCGTAGGAAACGGGACTGAAGCAAACGGGTGATGCGACACTAGGGCTTTCGACAGTCCATGTTTTTGCCCAAGTCTCTCGGCTCCTGATTTCAACAAACAGCTCACCCAGGCGGGAGAAGATAGCCTTCTCCTGTTCAGCGGCCTGGTTGGCTTTAGACCTCAGCAGAGCCAGCTGTTTTCTCAGCTTTCGCCGACCATGGTCGCCAACAAGGTTGCGAAGCTGCGCTTCCACGGCGCCATACTGTGTCATAAGATCTGTAGCTCGGCAGGCCTGCTGCTGGAGACAAGAAATAAGATAGGCTCGATCTATATAAAGATCTTCAAAAGGCCTAGGCGAAAAGATAAGACGAGAGTTGGCATAGGGCTGCTGATTAACACTCTCTGGTGCAGGACGGCTTTTGGAGCTGGAAGATCGTCGACGTCTCCTTCGTGAAGAAGAACTGCAAACTGACGGTGTGTCTGGGTGTGGTGTATCCGGAAGGGATTGAGGTGAAGGTGGGAGGATAGGGCATGTTTGTAGCTTGGGGATAGCAATGTTTAGCTCCTCGGGAGGCGGAGTGATTCTTGCATCCATTGGTGGTAGC
The DNA here is from genome assembly GCA_017165645.1 of Fusarium sacchari. Taxonomy (NCBI): domain Eukaryota; kingdom Fungi; phylum Ascomycota; class Sordariomycetes; order Hypocreales; family Nectriaceae; genus Fusarium; species Fusarium sacchari. The sequence continues at coordinate 1,024,609 of JADANP010000012.1, forward strand.
TGCACCATACTATGAGTTGTTGTAAAGGTTGTATTCATCTTGATAGATTTTGAGTTTTTGTTAATGATAGTAGTAAAGAAGGAACATCCTTTCCAGGAGAAACAGCATCCATCATTACTAGATATTCACATCTCTCATCCTCCATTTCCACTCCACCATGGACAAAGACCACTGCGAAGAGGGATACACTGTACACGATGGGCCTGTTCGCTTTGTCGCTGTGTTCGCCTCAACAAAGCGAAACAGCGAGTTCCGGCGCTCAACCTAGTGATTCTTTGGAAGAAGGTTCTTCTAGTGAGAGTCGTTGGTTATCGGATGGATCCGTGCCTGGTGGCCACACTTTAAGGAGTCACCAACGTAAGCCGTCAATAAGAGTGGTCAATCTTGGCTTTTGGAGGTTGTTCGGTTGGCAGCCAGGAACATGAAAGAGAGGCTGCAGGGTCTAGAACAGCAGGTCATCTGGTTTGCCTTCGTTCCACGTAGTTGAATAAGGTGGCCAAGCCAATTGCTTGTTCGAACCATGAGGTGGCGTTGTTAGTCCCCGTTGTTGGCTTAGATTGACAGCCTCACAGCAAGGTTTGATTCATTTGCAGTGTCGCCCAACAGTAAAATGAGAGGCGACTAGGCGACTTGCTTCTCATCAGATTGCAAACCCATCGTGGCCCGGTGGGTCGTTAAACCGCCATAGCCCAGCCTCTTCTGCGGCTTTCCTGACTGAGGAGACCTCCTGGTCATTGACGGCTCGGTTGATGTCTGCGTATCGGACCTCCTGCTTTTCTTCTTTGCCATCTGACTTTGCTCGCTTTGGTTTGCCGACATGAGCGTCGGGGTGATACTGCTCCATGATGTTGATAAAGCAATCGGTAGAGATTTCATCTGCGAGGAACTTCATGATTTCGGCTCCTTCGTCCTGTTTGCCTGGCATAACGAGATGGCGAATCAGCAAGCCCTTTTTTGCTATCCCGTCTCCGGTGAAGCACAGGTCACCAACCTGTGCGTGCATCACCTTAATGCTTTCTCTGGCTGTTGCAGCGTAATCATCGGCCTTCAAGAGCCTTTTGGAGGTGCTTGGCTTCCACACCTTAAAGTCAGCAAGGTAGATATCGACCAATCCATCCATCAGCTGCAGGGATGCAAGAGAGTCAAAGCTCGATGTGTTGTAAACGATGGGAACTGTCAGGCCTTGGTCCCTGGCATGGAGAATACTCAACGCCACCTGCGGAACAACATGCTCAGGCGTAACAATATTGATATTGTGTACTTTGCCAACCTCCTGCAGCTTGATGTACCAGTCACCTAATTCCTCAGGAGTCAAGTCCATCCCGTTTCGCTGATGTGCGATATCGTAATTCTGGCAAAAGATGCACCGCATATTACATCCGCTCATGAAGACGGAACCACTGCCATTGTGCCCCTGAATGCACGGTTCTGTATGAGCTTGGTCAGTGGTTGAATAGAAGAACATGATACATAGCTAACGGAGAGCTAATAGGCTGACATGCCAGGGAGTATCAGGCACAGCGAGCCGAGAGCAAAGCGCAATGGGCAGCAGATGGACTGACCTTCACCAAAGTGGGGAGCGATTGTATTGACTTTCGCCTTCTCTCCGATGAGGCACATGCCTGTCTTCTCGTACCTGTTTACGCTACATTCTCTCGGGCATAGATTACAATTGCGAAGGTGAGCATACGCCAATGAACGCTTCTTGGCTGCGTCGCGGGAACTGAGTGTCATGTATCGCGGGACATAGTCGTCAAGGAGGAACGGGGGAGCAAGATGAAGAGAGCGATTGAGTATCTTGGGAGCTATGAAGGAGGTTTTGGGAGCATTAACAACCCATCGCCTTGAAAATGACAACATCACGGCTGATATCGTGTATTGATGATCATGGTGACAATTGGTTCATCTTGATTGGTGTTGAGGGAGGTTGTATTTATAGGTGGCTTAGTCATCTCTTCTCCAGATGAGGGAGGGCAGTCACGAATGAGCAATCGCTCGGTTATCTCCCGAGCCTGTTTTAAGAGAAGGTGCTTCTACACACTTCTAGCCATCCTAAATAGGTAGGTACGGCAGGCAATATCGAGGGTGTTTCGCACTTTTTGTTATTTGCTCTAGGTCTCTAGGAGCAGCTTCTTGAGTCCAGTGATTACCCTATAACTAACGAGAGACGAGAAATGAATCAAATGACCACGAGAAATTTTAAACGCAAGAATATCTACTCTAAAGGAATAATTAAAGATCTCAAGATATATATATATATATTGGTAAAAAAATGTCTGAGCTTTTTGTTGGGTGACGACTCCAAGTCCGTCGTTTATCACAGGCCAGCGTCTCGACTTTGTATCAACTCGGAGATCTCACCAAAAGATAATTCAGTATAAACACCAAACCAAAGTTCCAGGTTCAGTAGCCGGAAACTAGGATCTCCGAGGCCAAAGAAAAACGAGGAATGTGAAAGCCTTAGTATACTGGCGAGTTTAGCATGAGCATGAGTACTAGGTACCTATACTATTTCTGTACCCTGATACAGAGATCATCACACTACGATACCCGTTAGGTATTGTAGAAATATATGAGGGATGATCCAGGGATTCTGGTCCAGTTTAGGACTTCTTTCCTGTTGGAACTTACATCCTAGTTCTTAGAGATAAGATCTGAATGAGTTCCATCTGGTGGTTGTCTGCCAGTGGCAGATCCCCGTAATGATTGGAGTGTTGAAATGCTTGTATTCACAAGCTATGTTTGTTTGTTTACTCTCCCATTTAAATGAGGTGGCGAGTTTACCGAAGAGCAACTCCTCGCAGCATCTCGAACATCGTCTCGGCTCACCCAATACCTTCTCGTAATCAGGTCGCCTGAAATGCTTTTTGGAAACTTCTGGTTGGCCTTTCTGGTCCTATTCTTTCTTCCTTTAGCTGAAAGCCTTCATGTAACCCCAGACATTGCAGATGAACAGCTGCGTAATGTCTACGACTACATCATCGTTGGAGGTGGTACCGCTGGTCTGACCATAGCCAATCGCCTCTCCGAAAACCCAGCAGGTACTTGATGCCCATAGACTTGACGAGCCTCACTGATGGTGCTTGTAGTTTCAGTCCTGGTTCTCGAAGCTGGTCCTTTGTACGTCTCTCGCAACCCACCGGATCTCAACTGACAAATCGCATTCCAGGGACGACGCGAGAAATCTTTCGATTCCTGGAGGCCTTCTTCCTGTCCCGGGCACGATCGGGTCAGGTGGATGGCAAAAATACCAATGGGGGTTGACCACTGAGCCCCAAGCCTATCTCAACAATCAGAGTGTGGGAATACCACAGGGAAAGGCTGTTGGTGGCAGTTCCATCCTCAATGGCCTCTGTTGGTCCAGAGGCTCAGTGTCTGACTATGACGGTTGGGAAAAGTTGGGCAACAAGGGTTGGTCTTGGGACGACCTACTTCCTTACTTCAGAAAGGTAGGTGTGTAACCGATCTATAAGAATGAGGCTGATTTGTGGTAGTCAGAGAAATTCACCTTCAATGTTGAGCCTCATGACGCCAAGGAACTTCACATCCGTCCTCAATCAGCTGAGCATGGATACAGTGGCTCAGTGCACGTTTCCTCCCCTAATTACTTCTATGACCAATCATGTAAGTCACATACCTACACTGTCAATGCTTTGCGTGTTCTGACCAAAGGACAGCCAACGTTCTCGAAGGGTTTGCTGAGCTTGGCCTGCCCATAGTTGGTGATGTGAACAATGGGACAGCCGCAGGAGCCATGATTCTCCCCTCGAGCATGCATCCTGATAATCAGACGAGGTTCGATGCCAGAGAAGCTCACTTTAACTCGGCATCTTCGAGGTACAATTTGCATATTGCAACCAACCAGACTGTCACACAACTTGTTTTGGATAGTAACAGTGCACACAACTCGAGTCAGAGAGTTATGGGAGTCCTGGTACGATCAGGTGATACAAAAGAAGAGTTGGTCACTAATCCGAGTCATAGTTTGCCCCGAACAACAAGTCCAAAGCGAGGTCAGTTTCTTGTACCCGAGAGGTAATTGTTTCGGCTGGTGCGATCTTCACTCCCACTTTACTTCAGGTATCGGGAATTGGGCCGTCAGATGTTCTCAAGTCGCTCGACATTCCCGTCAAGATTGACCTTCCTGGTGTTGGATATAATCTTCAGGATCATCCCATGGTTTACGCTAACTACTACTGTGAGTACCTTGCTTATATTAGTTAGATATCAGATACTGACGGTCTAGACCGCAATGAATCATATTTCAAGAGCAGTGACATAGTCGACGATGTGCATGACAAAGTTGCCGAGGAGTACCTACGGAACAGAACAGGTGAGCACATATTTCTGAGAGAGGTACCCGTTTCTGATAGACTTAGGGCCTTGGACAGCACCTCTCATAAACACGGTTGCATTCCCGAGTCTTCGATCTGCAACAGATGACTGGGAAAAGTTCATGAACAAGAGTTTGGGGGATAACTTTCCCTCGAATACCCCCAACTCCGTGAAGAAGGGCTACAAATTCCAGAAAAAGATTCTACGAGATCAAATACTCAGCAATGATACAGGAATCTTTGAGACCATGGCCAACTCATAGGGGCAGTTGACTGTCGCTGCTCAAAAGACCTTCTCCCGCGGCACCGTCCGACCCTCATCATCCTCAGTCTTCGACCTGCCGAAGCTCGACCCACGATACTGCTCCGACCCGATCGATTGCGAGATTATTGTTCTTGGTCTCCAAATGAACACGAAGCTGATCCAAACCAACGCCATAAAAGAACTCATGCCTGAAGCGGAATCAGCGTTTGATACTACAGATCATGAGACGCTGATGAAGCATGCCATGGAAAGGATCACGACAGAGAGACATCCCTCAGGAACAGCAGCAATGATGCCCATTGAACTGGGAGGAGTTGTTGACCCCGAGCTCAAGGTGTATGGCACATGTAACTTGCGTATTGCTGATGCTAGTATCATGCCCCTGATTCCATCAGCCCATCTACAAGCGAGTGTCTATGCCATAGCTGAGAAGGCAAGACTCCAATAGTCAATAAAGAAGAATTAATACTGACAACTGGAACAGGCAGCAGACATGATTAAATCGGCCAAACCGGATTGCCGTATTGGACAACGGCTTCCTTTCCCTCCCAGGTCGCGACCAACCACCTGGTAACAGTCCTCATGCTTGGATAGCACATAGAGATCAAACCGAAGAAAGTGTTGGTATTCTGGTTGCCAGGGATATATTCTTCGCCTTGGATCTGGCGCTTTTTAGGCAAAATGGTCATGGATTGCGAATTAGACTACCTAGGCAATGATAATGCAGCAATTTGCCTATTACCGGTATGCTTAAGAGAGCGAATGGACCAAAAAATGGAAATAAACGTATGACTGTAATATCTTTCTGATAAATTGTGCATATCTAGGATTGTATTTCTCCATCTGGATAGCTTCTTACCCGTCAAACTTCAACACGAATCCCGCAAGTCAACTGACAATAAAGAAAACCTTCCTTAATCCTGTGGTTCATCCTCAACAGTTTCCGTGTGCTTTTCGTACCAAGCCAACTGATCAGTCATACGCTTGATCTCTGAATTTTGGACAGCCAATTTATCCTTCATCTCAGCCATCTCACGAACCAGGAACTGATTCTCAGACACCAACTTATCCGCTCTCTCTAGACGCTCTTTGTTCTTTGCCTCAATGGCAGACACTCGCTCAGGCCATGTTGGAGTCACGATGGATACCACGGCAGGTCTCTCCTCCATGAGTCGTGTGCTCTCTACGCCAGGATGCTGCTCGGCTGCTGGTATGACAAAGAGGGGAGACTGATGCCCCTTGCCCTTGATGCGGTAGAAGCGAGTCAGAAGATCTACAGGGACAATGCCTTTGGCGTAGACTTTGCCGCCTCGTTCTTCGTTCCAGATTCGTTCGCCAATGACACCGCTTGCCTTCCAGATCTTCTCCTTCTGCTCGATCTGTGCTTCGGCAACATCTATAAGACGGTGGATGTAGCTTCTGATATCCTCGCCGCAGTTTACCAGGATGTACTTATCCTGTGGATAGACAATCTCACGACCCCCTGAGACGCCATCGGCACCGGCGCGGCTCAGCATCTGCTGCGGGACGAGGGCTTCTCCCTTAAGGACATCGGTAGCGTTGCCATAGTTGATTTCGAGTTCGTGTATACGACCGACGAGATGTTGGTGATGAAGAATCCATTGACCAAGAAGACAGTTGCGAGCAGCTTCGAGTTGCGATTCTCTCAGAGGATGGTTCTTTTTCTTATCCTCAGGGTCTTCGAAGCCAGTTGGAAGAATCGACATTAAGCCGCCGGTAGATGAGTACTCGTGATCGATGATTTCAAGACACTCGTTGGCATGCATTATCAGATCGTGGTGTGTCATATAAGGACGGCGAACATCTCCCTCCTTGGCCGAAGGACCAAAGTCCTCAGCTTGTGTCAAAGGACAACGATGTTCGATCCCGTGAACTTCAGACTCAGACTCGACGACATTGTGAAGAGCAAAAAGGGGATCATGGTGAGACGGGTCATCGTTCTCATAAGGAGTGTTGAGGTCGTTCAACCAGTCAAAAGCCTCGTTCTTGTGGAAGATCCATCTTCCAGAATCTACGTCCCCTGTACCTACAGGACGAGTGGTGGTAGACGGAGCAAGCTTGCGTATGATGTTGGTGAGAGATTGGGCATGCTGCTTGAGGGCGAGAAGGGTGGGAGGACGGCCGGACGAGAAGTAGGAGCAGTTGATGTGCTGTAGAAGTTCGAGATCTTGGGGATCTACGATGCCATTCTCTGGGGTGAACCAGTTGGATCTGTAGGAGGTTGCGTAATCGTTAGAAGGGACGTAGAGGGGTTGAGTGCCCTCCTTCTGCTTTCCAGCTGCCCACAAAGATACCATCGTGAACTAGAATACAGGTGTTGGCACAAAGTGATAAGAGAGTTACAGGCTGACGGAACAGAGGATTGAACAGGAAGACTTTTCTTTCAGAGAATGGTAAGTATATCTATTCTTAAGCAGACATGATGAAATATTTCTAGGGTTCTGTCACAATGTTGGCGCCTGTAGGGCCGAGGGATTGATGCGATGCTATTCAAAGAACAAAGAAAGCAGTTCTTTGTTGAAAGTGCAATTTGCTGTGGTCATGGTGGGCGCATAGACATTGCTTGAGCAATCAAAAGACTCGAAAAGAGTCAAATTGTTCCTTTCTTTGTCTTTATGGTAAAATGCTATCGGATGCCCCGAGCATTAGGTGCATTGAGCCATCAACAACTGAGGTAAGGTACTCGGAGATTCAACTTTCAGTATCAGGAAAAGACAGCAACCTTATCGTTCACAAATCTTGGTCAACTGTTGAGTATCAAGCGTTTGTCCAAGAATCATAAATATCGATAGATGATACATATCTCCTCATAGACTAGTTTGTCTTGAACGGAGCTACTCTTGTTGGCGAGCCACAGTCAATATGAATGAAGCGCGAACCCATACTTCCATAGCCAGCCGAGAGTATTGATCTACGAATCTATCATTTCGCTCCCTCTACTAGAGAGCAAGCTGGCATCTCGGCTTACGTTCCAAGCTGGTACAACAGTAAGGAGTTGGCTCACACAAACATCTATTCATGGTTGTACACAGAAAGCATCGCGGCTTTGCATGCACTAGGAGCTCGCCTCTTTATGCAGGGTCGAGTGCTGCATTTTTGACACATAGCCGAGGGAATGTAGGCTTCATCAAGGGCAACTTGGATTGAAGCCGTTCTTTGTGTCCCAAGCCCAGATTCCAGGCCTCAATCAACCACGGTTCGTCACCCAAGGTTCTCTAGGATGAGACTTGACATACTTTGCATGCACGGCAACAATTGAGGCAACCAAACGCTGAGTAGACCAGGAATGTTTAAGCAAACAGCCACAAGGTGAAACACAAATGCCGACATTCAGATCCAAAGGACAACCAAGGGATTGTCGCCGATGGTCGTACGGCAGTGTACACGTGACTGTGCTTGAGTTGAACAAAGGGCTGTGTGCACTCAAGCGGCCTCGTCTTGACTCTCACGACGAGTTACAGACGGGAACAACGTTCGAAGTTCTAGAGCTGTCCGTAATGGTGACGCAGCCATGGGAGGCCCAATTTGTGAAGCCGCATTATGCTTTGTTAGGCGACGTTTGCGGCAACGGCCATGGTCGCGTTGCAAGCAAAGTAAAGCAAAAGCCAAAAATTGAGGGAGATATGTGGGAATTCAATAAATTCACGTCAGAGGAGATCTCATTGGTCGAACCGCGACATCTTGAAGGTTGATGCGTCAAGATAAAATTACAGGCACGTACCTCGGCCCAGTCAGTGCCAGTTTGAGAGTGAGAGCTTGACGCCAGACCAGACCATTTCAGCTGAACCAGCATCATCCTAATGGCGCTAGGGCCAGATGGAGAATGGCGCATACATTTGTGGAGAGTCTAGCCTTTCGGAATGAACTTATGAATGATTGACTGGGGTACGTGGATACCGTAGATGGAGTTGTGATCGTAGTATTTTCGTTTTCGTTCTCAGATCTTGAGGCCAGTTCTGAAGAAATGGCTGCTGTGTCTATCTCTATCGCCAAGCGATGAGAGAGTCATGATGTCGTTGAGAAGATTCAAAGACATCGAAGGAAATCAACCTTGACAGACTAAAAGGACAAAGGATGGTCTAATGATCAAGACAGGGGGCACTGAATGGAGCGACTCTTGCTCGATGAACAGTAGTGCGATGATCAAGAGAGAGAGAGCCAAGTAAACAAACCAATGGAGCTCACAAGGTAATTATGATCGCAGATGCAGTGACTGCACTGAAAGTCAGATCGTCATGAAGCTACCGTTATGGGGAGACGTGATCTAACTTGGGGATCGGGGGAAGAAGAAAACGAAGCTAGAAATGTAGTTGATGTCATTGGCGTCGAGGACGGGACTGAATGTTCCGAAGTGAGGGAGTCGATTAGGTTTGTGATGAATTGAAATGGTAGCGCCACGGGCATGAGAATGAGGATTAGAATGAGAGAGTCTCAAAAGGTCACGGAGATTTCCAGTCTGCCAGTCTTGGCAAACACTCCCAAGTCCTAAAAGGGGAGACGATTAACATTCCGATCCGGATCGTCGCTGGGGTTGATTCATTGACTTTTGACAGAGACAGGCAGAGTGTTTGTGCTCATCATGCCCACTACTAACTCGATGGCGGATGGCTTCAACAATGGATGTTTGTGGTGATTTTGGATGGATGTGGTGTTGATGGATGCATCTGACATCACAGCATCCATCCAGATAGAAAGTCGATCCCTGTCAAGCTGTCTCGCCTCTATCGTGTGTCTGCGTGTTGTATGCATGCATGGCAACACGGGAGAGCGTCGTGGCTGTGCCTCTGTTTGATCGACTGTAGAGTCGACAGTAGCTGAACTCGACAGTCAAAAAGACGTTGATGCATGATCTAGATCGAGGTCGTGATACTCGTGAGGCACAGAATAGCCAAGTCTAGACTGGAGATGCCGTAAAACATCGGCAGCAGCCTCACAGACTCACTCTGTTACATACTATGTACAGCCAGCCCAAAAAGAATTTTGGGCTGGCTCCCTCATTTTGTCTTGTCTCCCTGGCAGCCCCTGTCATTATGCCCGCCCGTGCATCATGAACTGAGGCATCACATCACGCAGCACCAAATCAACATTAGTGAGTGTGACTATTTACAGTAGCGCAAGGCCAGCGGGATGAGGTGTCCAGGTCGCAGCGGATAGTGGGTTTGTCCCGTAGCCAAGCTTCAACAGCCGAAATTGAGGAGGAGGAGGATTGATTTCGTACGCAGGCCCTGACCCTTTTGGAGATTTCCAGAAATAAAGTTTTCGGGGTGACAATGGATGGGCTCATGAATTACTCTTCAGAAACAGGGTCTTGTTTTAGAGTACCATTTTTCGTATTTGCCCAGCCCATCAACTGCCTACCATTCGTTTCAAATCGCATGCGTATGTATTGCACAAGTTTTACCGGTTTCTCGTTTTACTGTCACCGTGCTATCGTCCGGGATCAAAGCGTCCATACCTGCAGACTATCAGTGTGCATTCGGAGAAGGGCAGTGATTTGCAATGCCTTCCAAGGCCAGCTGTCCCGGGTTCCAGATAGAGATAGGTTGAGTGCCGGGGCCCTGGCCTCTGGCCTAGACCCTCCACTCCATCCATCTTCAATTACCGCTCGCTGATGATGGAGTGCAGTGCACCAGACTCCAGAGAGCGATTGGCCAGCGTCGATCTAGCCCCAAACCAGGATTTGGCCTGTGTTTCCCACCAGACCTTCAGGCACTTGGCGATGAGCCTGCAGGCTGGGCGCTACACTGTGACGTCGACATCAGCACCTTGTGCCATGCCAGCTTGTCAAGTCTCCCTGGCGTTGATGCATGGCATCACACCTTTCTTTACGCTGGATATCTCATGATGATAATATTCTCAGCAACTATAGAAGGAGCCAAGATGGAGGAATTCAAAAGACGGTATAAAGAAGCCATGATCCCTTCAGGCTCAGGGGGAGCATGAATTGCAAGCAGCCGCGTGTCTTTACTTCTTTTTCGCGATCCTCTGCTGTATTTTGCTGGGCTGAGACATGACTTCACCTTGATTAAGGGGGTCCTCCTAGTGCTAAGCTTTTCGTCTTTGGTCGCATTTTGCACTACCACAAGCTACACCCACCCCTGACAACCTGAGCTGAGCTACCGTGCCTTAGCCAACATCTGAGGAAACCAGCTTTTTTTCCCTGTCTAATCTAACTAAAGTGTCTATTGACTGGACTGGATACGTTAATTACATATAGCCCACCAGCGCCATCCACCTTTTGTTCTATCTTCTTTCGAGTTTTCGTTCTTCATTCCTAATTTTGGTTGCAAGTGCGCAGATTCCTTTGGAACGCGCCTGCCTCCCGTCTCAACCTAATCTATCGGCCACCCGCCCCCCGCCAACGGAAGGGTCAAGCAAGGTACACTACAGCTTGAGGTTCCTCCCTTGCTGGACGACGCGGCCCAAGTGCCAACTTAATTTCTTCGATTTCTTCCTAATAACTTCACTTCACGACCTTGTCGACGTACGTTGCGAGTCGAATTAATCGAGTCGAGCACCAGCAACCGACTATAATCGCCCAAAGCAAGGGCTTATACCAAAACATCAACCCTTGACGTAGTCCAAGATAACTGCAACTGGACTGCAATCATGGGAAACTTCATCAGTTGGTTGGAGGATAACCTCCCCGCCCCCGACACGAGCAACTCGGGCGGCGCGAGAGGAACGCAGCCTCAATCCCTCTCGGGTACGTTACTTGCACGAATACTTCATGATGCGAAGCCGAACTAACAATTCTCAGGCATGGTTTCGACTCTCGTTCCCGTGCTCATAGTATCGGGGGTCTACCTCGTCGTTTTCCTTGTCTTTCGTAAGTCCAATAGGCGATTCTATGCGCCTAGGACATACCTGGGCTCCTTGCGTGAGCAGTAAGTCGCAATGCGCCCCTGAACTCTGAATATCAATTCTAACGTCTGTTGCAGTGAACGGAGTCCAGCGCTACCTAGTGGTTTATTCAACTGGATTGGAGCTTTTTGGAAGCTTCCCGACGCCTACGCTCTTCAACACCAGAGTCTCGACGCATACCTCTTCATTCGATTCCTTCGCATTTGCTGTACCATTTGCTTCGTGAGTCTTTGCCTCACATGGCCTGTTCTCTTCCCAGTCAATGCCACTGGTGGAAACGGAAAGAAGCAGCTTGAGATTCTCTCATACGCAAATGTCAACATCGATGATTCGACTCAGAGGAACAGGCTCTACGCCCACTGCTTTATTGCCTGGCTCGTTTATGGCTTTGTCATCTACACCATCATGCGCGAGTGCATCTTCTACATCAGCGTGCGACAGGCTTTCCTTCTTACTCCCCAGTATGCCAAGCGCATCTCATCGCGCACTGTTCTCTTCACTTCTGTTCCCAAGGAGTATCTCGACGAGGCCCGCATTCGTACCCTCTTCAACGACTCAGTCAAGAACGTCTGGATCCCCGGTGACACCAAGGACCTCGACAAGATCATTGAGGAGCGCGACGATGTCGCCATGAAGCTTGAGAAGGGAGAGGTCAAGCTCCTCAAGCTTTGCAACAAGGAACGCATCAAGTCCATGAAGAAGTCGGGTACCGAAGCCGAGAAGGCTGCCTCTGCTCCCCCTGACCCAGAGTCTGGAGACCTCGCTGCCCGCTTCATCCCCCCTAAGAAGCGACCTACACACCGTACTGGTCCTCTGGGACTTATCGGCAAGAAGGTTGACACTATTGAATGGGGCCGTGAGGAACTCAAGACCCTCATCCCCAAGGCCGACAATGCCCAAGCCGACTGGCTCGCTGGCAACTATGAGAAGCATTCTGCTGTGTTCGTCGAGTTCTACACCCAATCTGATGCCCAGGCTGCTTTCCAGACTACCACTCACCATCACGCCCTCCACATGGCCCCTCGTTTCATTGGTGTCAAGCCTGATGAGATTGTCTGGAAGAGCCTGAACTTCCCCTGGTGGCAGGTTGTCATTCGCCGATATGTCGTCTACGCCATCATTGCTGTTCTCATCATCTTCTGGGCTGTTCCCGTTGCCATTGTTGGTATTATTGCTCAGGTCGACACTATCAAGACTCTTCCTGGTCTTACTTGGATCCAGGATATTCCCTCGGTCATTCTTGGCGTCGTCTCTGGTCTTCTTCCTTCCGTCGCTCTCTCCATTCTCATGTCGCTGGTTCCTGTTTTCATGCGACTCTGTGCCAGGCAGGCAGGTTGTGTTTCTATCTCTCAGGCCGAGCTCTTCACCCAGAACGCATACTTCGTTTTCCAAGTTATCCAGGTCTTCCTGGTTCAGACTCTGGCAAACAGTTTCGTTTCGTCAATTGCGACAATTGTCAAGGAGCCTAGTCAGGTCTTCAGCATGCTGTCATCTTCCATCCCGACTGCCTCCAACTTCTACATCTCTTACTTTATTGTTCAGGGTCTGACCATCGCCGTTGGCGTCCTGACTCAAGTTGTCGGATGCATCATTTTCAACCTTTTGTACAAGTTCCTGACTAGCACTCCACGATCCATGTACAACAAGTGGACTACTCTCAGTGCTCTCACTTGGGGAAGTCTTTTGCCCGTCTACACCAACATCGCAGTCATTAGTAGGTAACCCCTAAGCTCATTTGTTGAGCACAGCTAACATTTCTCAGGCATTGTCTACGCTGTTATTGCACCTGTCATGCTCTTCTGGTCCACTATCGGTATGGGCTTGTTTTACCTTGCCTACCGCTACAACATTCTGTTTGTTACCGAGACCAAGATCGACACTAGAGGCCTCATCTACCCTCGCGCCCTCAAGCAGCTCTTCGTTGGTGTTTACCTTGCCGAGATCTGCCTTGTCGGCATGTTCATCATCTCAAAGGCTGCTGGTCCTGCTGTCTTGATGGCTGCCTTCCTTGTCTTCACCATATTGTTCAACATCTCCCTCGCCAAGGCTCTTAACCCCCTTCTCTACAGCCTGCCTCGCTCTCTTGAGGTTGAGGAGGAGCGAATTCAGCGAAGCCTGCAAGGCTCAGAGTTGGAGGACGGACATGTGCAGAATGGAGAAGGTGCCGCTTCCAACGGTGCCTCCAACGGCGCTGGCAAGAGTCTCGGTTTTGGAAAGTTCGTGCCTGGCGGTACTGACAGTGTTCAAAAGAAGGGCAACTTCTTCTCCAAGTGGCTTAAGCCCTGGGTCTATGCCGATTACGCAACTATGCGCCAGCTGGTGCCTCATGAGCGCAACATGGGACTTGAGTATCCTGAGGAGGTCGAGCGCGACGCTTACTTCCCACCTTCAGTCACAAGCGAGACACCTATCCTCTGGATCCCTGCCGACCCCGCTGGTATTTCCAAGCAGGAGGTGCTCAACACGAGCAAGGTGATTCCTATCTCAGATGAGGGTTGCACTCTGAACGACAAGAACCACATCGAGTGGGACACTGAGGGAGCACGACCTCCTATCTGGAGCGAGAAGATTTACTACTAAAGGTGGATATGATTTTGTTAGTGTGATTGATACCCAAACACATGCCAGCTATCAGGCTGTGTTGCTTTGAAGATGTGGGAGTAGTTGGAAGGAAATGATGGAGGATTGGGAAACTAAAGAAAAAAACGACGGTATTGGATTTGCGGATAGTCAAGATGGATATGTTATCAATTGTTTTGTCCTGCTATTGTTAGAACAGATAGTTACACAATCAATGAATCCTAATGCTAATGAGTACTGCTTACGAGCGGTGATTAGTATCAGTGAGCAGGAACAAGATAAATTATAAAGGTATCTCATAATCTATCTCGAGCGAAGAGCATTGTATATGACATACTATACATCGCCTCACGTAACAAGTATCAAGGTTGACAATGCCCATTGCTTACTCGGACCCTGCTCAAGCTAGATATCCATGTCCACGGAGTAGTTCTTCATATCCTCTACGGAGTATGGTAGCTAGGATTTAAGGTTTAGTGATAGTTGATTGGGCAACTAGAAGTACCTACGTAGTACGGAGTACGATCTCTCGACAACAGATGGCTTTTACCTTGTAATCCGCAGTAGGGTTACAACTCGCCAAAGGATAGATAAGGCTTTTAGGACTGAACTATTAGTTCTAACTGAAACATGAGGACAAAGGGTACAATGTCAGTTTGAAAGCCGAGACATGTGACACATGGAGAACAAAGGGATTGATATTGACATACTACCTTAGGAGAGGAAAGAAAACTCAGGACCTTGACCCTAGGCGCTCAAAATACTTTGGCAAATCTAGTCTAAGCTTAGGGGACCCTTTGCCAAGTTTATTTTGACACCCTATAATAAGGTCCGGTGTTTTCTTGTCCCCTGGGGATGTACAAAGAGTGAGAGGGAGGGCTTACGAGTGCAGATGGTTTGGTTGTTGGGGTGAGTTGATAGACGAAACAGGGATTTCCTTGATCGTATGGGCTTAGCTAGCATTAGGCCTAGAGCACCTACCAAACTTTACCGGGAAGCGAATAGCGGCAGCCACAATCGAAGCCACAGCCGCCATTGTCGTTAAAGGCGTGGATATTGAGGCCATTAGGGACAATTGTTTATGTCTGCAGCGATTGTTGGTTTTGGCACAATAGCGATAATAACAAACTACCTGATCAGTATAGCTCAGCAGTTGAATACTGAGGTTTACTGCAGTCTTTAGCTGTGGCGCTTCCACATGTGATAGTCTCCCTTGACTAGGTATACCCATGTCCTTGTTCCCGTCCATAGCCAACAAGGATCTAAAGAGCTCCCCTCCATCAGCTTCTGATGTGAGTGATAGTCCCACAGGCCATTGTTGTCGTGCCAACGACCATCAACAATCACCTCGTCAAGCAGAAAGCGGCAAGTCATTCACATTCTCGCGAATGGGATCTTGGTTTTTGGCCCGACTCTTGACAAGATAGGTCTAATCGCAAACCTTGCTTGTGTGATTGATCGATAGTTCGATATTGACATTGGACGATACTGCTCCAGATCCCGGACGCACTTACCCTTACCTTACCTTACCTTCCCTTCCCTTCCCTACCTTGCTGCTGAGATCCCCTCATCCCTGCTCCTTCTCTTTCCTTCTCTGCCTGTGCCCATGCGTGTGTGCTCTCTTTCTTCCCGCTCAGTTTCTCTCTTGACTCTCTGCTTGCTCTCCTACAATCCAATCTAAACCTGGACATCGACCCCATTCGTGGCCTGTTCTTGAGGCCTTTGCATTAGCATTATTAGCAGGTTTGTTTAATATTGAGAGTCTTGAACAAGGTGTGCATAGACCGAGACATTGCGCAGAGACCCTTGGACATTCCTTCGTGTCGATCAACAGAACACATACGACTCTTTTTGCACTGCAGACTCTCAGACTACACCTACACCTACTTACAGTAGGGAAGTTGGGGGAAGTGAACAACTGCAAAAAGCTACCATCCAGCTTTCGAGCTACACGGTGATGGCCATGCTCTGAGCGCTCAGTATCATCGTCGGCGAGAAAACTACGCTTGGAAAAGCAACTGCGATTGCTTCGCCCATACCCTTCGAATTAGCGAGTCATCTCAACTTCGCAGAAACCGCAATGACTCCAACGATCACCCGCAGCTGTCGGCCTACGCAAACAGTGCCCAAAATGACAATCTCTACTACTCTCCTCCTCTGCGCGGGCTCACTCCTTCTCGCCTCTCCCGCCGCCGCGCAAACCTTCCCATACGTTCCCACAGAGATTCTCATGCCCGACCCAACATGCGTTGACGGTAGTGTTCCATGTAGTGCTTCGAACCTAGCATATATCTTCCGACAAACAGCTTCAGGCAATGTTGAATTTCGATCCCTCGACTTTTCCAAGAGCATCGATGCGGACGAGGACAGTCTTGAGCAAGCAAGCAATGATACTGTCTTACCTTTTCTCGATGGCAGTTCCAAGAGCGCTGCCTTCGGTGCTGCGAGAACAGCGAACGGCTCTGTCCTCGTCTATGCAGGTGACTGCGAATCTGGTAGCGGCGATGTTTGGAGTTTCGACTATAGCAACGATCAAGGCGAGTGGTCTCGTCGAGGTCTCAAGAACGGCGGAGACACCCGTCGCGCACCGTACTTCCTCGGAGGCACTGTTGCCTTTTCCTCCAGCCTCGCTCCTGATATGGACCAGCCAACTCTTTATACTTACGGAGGAATGTGCGAGACACCCGAGTCTGGAAGTGGTGCGACGAACTGGCAGAGTAATGCCAACTACACCAAATCGATGCTAAGACTTGCACCCCATGATAGCGATGCTTTTACCTCGTATGAGATGAGCGTCGCTTCCAGTGGTGGACCAAAAACA
This sequence comes from Fusarium sacchari, assembly GCA_017165645.1. Lineage (NCBI taxonomy): Eukaryota > Fungi > Ascomycota > Sordariomycetes > Hypocreales > Nectriaceae > Fusarium > Fusarium sacchari. Next base: position 1,041,494 of record JADANP010000012.1, read on the forward strand.
CCCATTGCAGGCTTTACTCTAACTGGTCTCACGCCCTCAATGACCAATAAATCTGGCATTGTCACGCAGCAGATGAGTTATGTACTTCTTGGTGGACATACCAAGACAGCCTTTATCAACATGAGCACCGTCGCTGTATGGAATCTTCCCGCTGAGTCGTGGAGTTATGTCAACATTCAAGCTCCAGACGTTGGTATGCCAAAGTCAGATCTTGCTGTGAAGGATACAAGCTCTCAGAATCGTCGCAGGAGCACAAACACTGCAGATAATGTCTACAGTCGTTCTGGGCATACTGCGACACTCAGCGAGGATGGAAGCTCTATCATCGTTATCGGAGGATGGGTTGGCGATGTTAATACCCCTGCTGAACCACAACTCGCGATCCTCGAGATGAGTGAAATCTACAGCGGGTGGCAGTGGAAGATCCCTGATCAGCAACCTGATTTCAATGGAATCTACGGCCATGGCGCTGCTGTGTTGCCCGGAAATATGCTCATGGTCTATGGCGGCTGGGAGTCTTCAGGCTCCTCCTCTCGGAAAGTCAAGCGTCAAGCCTCGTCTGGAACACTTCGCTTCTACAATATCACCTCAGGTTCATGGGGATCACAATACACAAACCCTACCTCTAGCTCATCGGATGATGATAACGACGCACCCAAGGATGATGACAAAGGATCAAACTCGAAGCGCCTTGGCCTCGGTCTCGGCCTAGGCTTTGGCATTGCTGCCCTGATTGGAATCATCATTGGTGCTCTGTGTTGGTACAAGAGGCGCAAACGGCATATCAGCAAGCGAGAAGAAGCTGTCAGGGCACTTTCTCAAGATCCTAACTACTATAATAACGAATACCCCGAGATGATGGAAAATGATCCTTGGGGGCTCGATAGCGCCCCTTGGTATGGTACTGGCGAAAGCCCTTATGCTGCTGGTGAGCGATCTCTAGGCTACGAGTCTATGAGGGGCGCCCGAAGCGGTCATCCTGCACTTCATATCCCACACAAATCTATGGCAAGACCGTCACGAGGAGGATATATACCTACGGGACCACGGCCTACAAGTTTCCCGGGTCCAATTCATCCGATTTATGAGGACGATGAAGAGGAACCCTATCACAACCGAGGTCTTTACGATCATGTCCCGACTCCTACATCAGAGGTTCCTTCAGATCCTTTCCAGACTCCAGTCGCAGGCGTGGGTCCGAATAATATTCCTCACCCCATTTGCCTGACTCCTGGAGGTGTAAACAGAGCCTCGGCAACACCTAGCCCTGAGAGCCCGCGACATGATCCCGAGGTTCAAGATTGGGTCACTGAAGTCGATGCTGCGGAAGGACTACTTGCGCGCATGAATAGTCGACGAAGCCAACACCAGAATGTACAGAACCTCGACAGCGCCGAAGGCTTGCTTGCGCGCATGAATAGCCGTCGAAGCCAGAACCAAGGAAGCGTGGATCACAGCCAGGGCCGTTCTTCACCAACGCGGCATAACTCGACCCGTTCAGCTGCTCTGCGAGATGATGAATCGCGAAGCGGATCTAACTTGTCCGAGTCAGCACGGAGCGCGGCGGAAAGCATCAAGGCTAAAGCACGTCAACTCAACCCTCTCGCTCCAGCGTTCCTAGCCGCTGGTGCCGAGCACCCTAAGCCAGGCAGTTCGTCGTCTAGTAGTTACAACACAGCCCGCTCGTCATTTGGTGTTCTTCAAGCAGAGGGTCCTTCGTTACTTATGGGAGATCGAGCTCCTCGCTACGATGATGATGAACCGTCATCGCCGTCCAAGTCAAAGCCACGTAGGGGATGGCTGGGCTCTCTTCGGCGAGTGTTCTCAGGGGCTAGTACCCCAACCTCATCCCGCGAAGATATGTCTGGTATACGCCGTTCGTTTGATCAAGAGCCCGTGACTGGTGATTACGAGCCCGGCCTGGTTGGTCTACGCGGCGAGCTTCTTAGAAGGAAGAAAGGTCGACAGGACTGGGAAGGTGTTGAAGGCGATTCGCATGGTGCTACGATGTCTGGTGGAGCCGGACTTGAGCCTGGAGCTGAGTCTGACTGGGATATTGAGAAGGCTGTTGAGCAGCGATTGGTGCAGGTCATGTTCACTGTCCCTCGAGAGCGTTTAAGAGTTGTTAATGGCAACGAGGAGGGCAGTGATCGGGAGGACGAGGTGCCGATGGAGCCACATAAGGCTGAATTTGTTGATCCAGACAACGAGAGCCAGACATCAGGAGGTGTCAGTATTCGTGATAAGCGGGATGAACGCGGATTTGGACATGTTGGCATTCGACCAGTGGCGGAGCCAAAGACGGACGGCGAGATTAACGAAAAGCAACCGCTTGTTCAGGATGATCAAGAACAGCTGGATAAGAGGCGTCGTCTTGAGGAAGAGGGACAGCGGCTGATGGATGAGAAGCGTGCCGAGGAACAACGTCTTGCAGAAGAGAAATCTCGACAAGCACAACAGAAGGACAACGAGTCGACAAAGAGAGAGCTGCCACAACCTACATCGCAAGAACAACAGCAAACCCCTCCAGAAACACTACAACAGGCGAAACCCCCTCATCTTCAGCCACCTCAACCTCTCTACCAGCGCAGCTCCCGTGATTCTTCACCGTCGTCATCGCGTTCTTCTTCTCCACTACCATCTCCTGGCCACCCCTCTCACACAAGACGACACACACGAGGCAACTCAAACAACTCGGTCGGTGGCTTCCTCCACCCAGATTTGGCTCCACTAGAGCCACGTTTCTCGCACGAAACAGATCGTTCCTCGGGTGTTCTTCTCGAAGCTCAAGCAGTTCCCCTCACACGAGAACGAGCTCGGACACGCGTCTTGGCTATGGTCGATAGTTTCGAGAGTCTAAGTCGCGAGAACAGCCCGAGTCCCACACGGTTCCAGTAGTCGGAGGAGAAAAGATGCATAAGGTTTTGCACAGAGCGTGGATTTGTTACTTTTGGTTTGCAGGGTGTTTGGGTGCAGGACAACCGGAACATAGGGATTGCTTGATTTGGAATTCGCTTCAGCATTTTGGAAGCTTCAGGGCATGTTTTATTTGGATTGCCATGAGTCTTGGAACTGTATATATATCATCATGTATCTATGTGCTCAAGATTCTACCCTACAAATGGGATATGATTAAAAAGACAGGAATTCGCTTTTACATTTCGTGGCCCAGTCCTGATCTAGTGCTTCACAATCTCTAACCTCCTTGAGTGATGTTCCTGTCTACAAAGTGTTCCACAACGCTGACCTTCTAGGCTCATCGCTAGAAGCCACGAGAATATCCACAACCCTCTTTAGACTGCATCGCCTAGATCACCTCTAGGTGTAAACTAGTTGGCTTTAACGTTACTCCCACTTTCCGCACACTTCTCCATAGTACATCTTCGAGACTAAAGTTATAAAGTTATAGGCCACGTCAAATGTGGCGTTCTACGCCTCAGGGGCGTCGGTTCTGCTCTATTCAAGCAGTGAGCAGCTTGACACCACGCGCGATTCATGTTGCCTCACGTTTCAAAGCCAGCCATAGATCGCGTGAGGCGATGACTGGGTACACATCAAAAGGGGACGAGTTGGATGTAGAGATGGAGAAAGAGGCGCATAACTTCACCGTGGAGCTAGCTTGACCACGAGGTCTTTAGAGAGCGTCATGAAACTCATGAAAGGGGGCACTTTCGTGTCACAGAGATGAAAAGAATAAGCAGTAGTTGCAGATCAAGAAATGAAGAGAACACTTTTGGCCGTTATCTCAACCTCGTCGCCCTATGCATTTATGCTGGCTCTATGTACGTAAAAGTGACACCAAACTGACAACGACGACCTGCATATTATATCCAGACTTTGAAGCCAACACTGAGCGCGCACTCAAGTCATTCAAACTCGGCGACTCTGTCACGCCCTTGACAGGTCGCTGTCCCTCATCCATTGTGCCCTAATTGCTTGGTCGAGGTCGCCGTTGCCGTGATACCATAAAGTATAAAATCCGAATCGAAAGTTAAGCGTTGGTTTCTGCCGTCATGCATGACCTTTCCAATAGTGCTGTGCGAAGCAGCAGTCACTTGTCTCGCTCGTATATGTACCATACCGTGATCCCGCCAGTTGCTGGGGGCGTTCGTCCCATGTTCCGTTGTGTATGTAATCCCCCTTGTAAAATGCCAACGCCTTCCTGGTATCTCGAAATGCAACAAAACCCATTTGGGTTTTAAAAGTGAGCCGGGAGAAAGTGAGATTCGTGTGCTTCATGGGTCATTGTGACCATTTTTCTGCTCGTCTGGAACATCTTTCATTATCCATCCTAAGAAATCCTGCTAGACTCCAGGGCTTCATGTTGAGAAAGTACCATCAAGACAGCATGATGCCGTGCTCTTCATCAAATAGACAAGTGCCTCTTGTCGTAGTCTCATCTCATAAAAGATGGCCTTTGGAGCCCAGCGGAATTTCCGGAGTTGCCGAATGTCCTGTCGGTCAAGGTTCGGGCGTTGGATCGGGGTTTGTTGCACGAAGAACCTTAGGTGCCTGAATCCTCCTCGAGTAGTCGTGGTCATCTCGCAATGTGTTGATACTCTCATGGCTTGCGCTTCGAACGTACAGTCCTTGCTTAAATGGATCCATTCGAGGATCGACTTGCAAGGTGCTGTTACGGCTTCCTGCCGCGGCTGATGCAATTGGTGATCCAGCCATGCTCATGTCAGGTCGTGCAATGCCCGAGGAGCTATCTCGAACACTGGGATCGTCCTGATAGGCTTCTTGTTCGTTCTGTTGCTTCTTTCGTCGGAACCACAGGAATAAAACGAGGCCTGCAGCACCTATGACGGCGGCAATCACGCCTACCACGATACCGACAACTTGGCCAGTGCCAAGTCCACTCTTCTCAGTAGTTGAGCCATTGGTGTTTTCGCTTGCGGTCGTTCCACCAGTCTCCGTCGGGGCTGCCACAGTGACGGTCCTGATAGTACCGCCAGCAGTGACAGTCTGGACAACAGAGGTGCGCGAACTAGATGTAGTTGACTCTTCCTCGGCTGTGCTCGTGGCTGAGGTTTCAGCTTCGGTCTAAATACGCAGTCAGTGTCTGTCCTAAAATTCTTTATTACATCACCGGATTTCCGAAGCGAGATAACATTCGTGTTGAGACAAGGCATACAGTTGAGGTTGTTTCTGGTTCCGAGCTGGACGTGGACGTGGAGGTCGATATGGATGTGGATGATGGCTTTAGGGTCACCGTATTCTGTATTGTCTCAGTCACTCTGGATACGGCCACGGTGGTTGGTTTTGCCTGATGGTTGCCTGTTAAGCCGTGGTATCTTACCAACCGCAGAAGGGTTTAAATGGACTGAGATGTACAGATGGAGAGTTGGGTAGGCAGACACTCGTCCGATCACGGCATATGCGGCGATCACAACACGAAACATGATCATGTCACAGGATTTGACTTACTTGAGTTGATGAAGGGGAAGGGCCCCTTGAGCCAGAAGGTTCGACGTTGCCTAATGACACATATCCGTACACTCCGTCACCACCGCAGACTTCAGAAGGCCATGCTGGGCAAGGAGTATCGCACTTGGAGTCGTCCACTTGGGTTGATTTAACAGGGGCGTAATTCGAACACCAGCATAGCTTGTCCTGAGTGATAGCGTATGCCCAGTCATCGATACAGAAGTCATGGCAGAGGCCATTTGTCTGATAAATGCTCGTATCTATTAACGTGGTCAGAGGCTGCAAGGTGTTGTGTACCAAGGGGTTGCATACTCCTGGGGGTTTCGCCAGTATTGTAGCTAGCACAATATTCGATGTTAAGAGTAGCAGCTAGAGGTGCCCATGATGATGCTATTAAGAAGAGCAAGCCGGCCTGTTGGGCATGTCTGGAAAGAGGAGACATGATGATTATGACTTGGGTCAATAAAACTAGATTGGGGTCAAGGTTAGATGTGTCAAGTTGAAGGGAAGCGAGGAGAGCCCAGGCAGAAGGAGGATGTTACACACCTTTACCAAAGAGACTGAGCAAGAGAGCATGTGAGGTCGGGTGCAACAGAGATGAAGCAGGCTTTTCATAACATGACACGGTTGCGGGAGAACTCTCAGTTGGTCGAAGCCATACCACGTCTGACGTCGAGAGATGTAGTACTACCGGCAGGTGTGATTTCGCGTGGGTAGATGTCCCGACGCCGGAGCAAGACAGCCGGTATCGTCAATCGTGATCCGGGTTGAGCAAGGTAGCACAATAAAGTGACCAAGCAGACTGTATGTGAATCACCGGGGAGATCGGTGGCTTTTCGAAAATGGGGATTTAGATTCGCGATGATCGGGTATCGTGTTTGGTTCGAGATGAAAGAATTATCGATGAGTGACAGTGACGGGTCGGAGAGCTTCCTGAGGCTCAAGTGTTTATCGATGGATAATTCTGGCAATCCTCGTAGATTTCCAGCTGCCAACACAAGCGAATGGTCGGTACGATACAATGCGATCCCAAAACGTGAACAATGCCAATTATCCCAAGACGAAAAGCAACCCAGATCCAAAAGTCACCACGAAGGTAAAAGAAAGAGAGAAAAGAACAATTCCCAGCCAACGAAATAGATATCGTGGAGATGATTAGGAGGGGGGGAGGTTGGGGTGTGATCGAGAAATAATAGGTAGAGAGGCAGAGGTTGAGGTAGGAATACGTGACAACTGAAGAGGTCGAGGTCGAGAAGGGGAGATTTGGGAAGGGAAAAGGTGTGAAGGAAGTAGCGACTAGAGTGGTCAAATCAGGTAAGAGCTAGGTAGGTATCTGTACCTAGCACGGTAGTCCCGGGCCCTAGTGGAGGGGCGGCGGCAGCAGCGACCGGGATGGGAAACAAGGAAGGAAGGGCGAAGACGAGCGATGAACTCTCTAACCAAATTTGGCCCGACTCTTGAGAATAGAACTAAAGTAAGAAGAGGGCCTGGGAATAGCGACGGACGAGAAAAGTTCTAGGGAGTTACCTAGGCAAAATCGATAAATTGGATTGTTGATTCCTGTAGAAGCGCCGACGTGTGTTCCTTGGAGTGGTCCTCAGTCGATAGTTTTGTCAACGACTCCTCTCCCTCTTGAAGAACAGATGGAAGGCTCCTTGAATAGAGTTGCACTGGAGGTCACGATACGACCTGGCAACAAAGCCCAACAAGCAGCGTAGTAAATTCCCAGTACGTACCGACTGCGCAAAGTATCGCAGGGGTCGTGAGGCCAGAAATGGAAAGGTTCCAATACTCAGCTGCAAAGCCAAGGCTGGGCGGCGGACAAAGAGGCTCCACGCTCTGAAAAAGAACCAAGGAGAGGGGAGTCAAGATGAAGCGGGAAGAGACCGATCCGATGGCCTAGCAGGTAGTTCCCTTTGAGTGTGATTGACGATGAGAAGAAGAGGTGTGCAGTAGGTAGTGCTATTATCTCGGCGTAAAATGGCCGTCTTTTTTTGTTTGGTTTTTATTTTATTTTTTGTTTTCTTGGTTTGAGTGAGTTTGAAATGAGGTGGTAGCAAAAGAATATTAAGGAACGAATTGAAAGGAATGAAGGACAAGTCAATTGTGCGTAGAAAGAGAAAGAAGAGAGATAAGATGATATTGCAGGAAAGGAACTTGGTAAAATTGATTGAGCCAGAAGAGGTAGAGAACTGATCGACTTGAAATTACCTGAGGTAAGCAATCCTCGCGTTGTTGCTGGTCAACAGCACCTAGGTAGGTCCAGTATATGAAGCTGTCCACAGAAGAATCACAGTGACGAAAGGATTTCCACATATTATGAGATACATACACACAGGCCCAAGATCTGATATGATCTTCTACAGCTACAAGCACAATCACAACTTGACAGGGAAAAAAAATACAGAAAAATCATTATGTAGATAAATTAAGATAAAAGATGGACCCTCGTTTGCACAAGCTCCCCTATCCCTCACCTACCTGGCCTACTGGCCTACCAACAAGACACTAAAACACGAGGCGCCCGTGGCCTCATATGATGCCTGTAGCAGATGTCGTCACCGCTGAGAGCACAGTGGGCGCTGTTAGGTATTGTTTTAGGGGAGTGACAGTGCTTTTTGGGTTGGTTGGGTTTTATTACGGGAGGTTAAGAGGGGGGGGCGTGTCGTGTCATATCGTGTGGAAGTTGCAGGGGCAGCCAGAAAAGAGGGAGTGGGATCTGCATGGGCCCTGGAGGGTGTGAGCGGCGATCTTGATAGAAGCGAAGAGTGGGAGAGAAGTACTCCGTAGTATGTATGTACTAATACTGTTGCGGAGGAGTGTTGCAAGAGCCCGCCCGACAATCGCAATTCGTGGTCTGAAATGTGAATTGTATGGTGATGTGGTATGGGAAAGGCGATCCTTGTAAACCATCAATCACTCTGTGACCTGTCTACCAGTATATCTTCTACTGAATGCTCTTATATTCCTTTTGGTTTTAAACAATTCCTCTTCCCCTCTAGTCTAGATTGCTAATATGGATGTAATCAGCTGGCTTCTATCTTTTGGCTTTGGCTTGCCGCTACCTTTATGGGCTTAAGAAATCGAAATTGGATATTAGCGACAACCACTTCACTCTCTGCTCTGCAACCCTTTATCCGGATTGACCTCAGCCCTTGGCACTCTTCTCTCAGGTTCCCTTTGTGCTTCCTTCATGGAGTGCATCAAAAGAGAAAGCATCAGAGTCGTGCACTCTTTCTTCCGTCTCCTCCTGTTATGACGCGCAGATGGCTCTTCAAATCTTACAACGTACAACGCTAGAACGAGATTATTGAAACACAACTCCTCTAAAGATCTCGGCGTTTGCTGGAGCTGCTGTGAACGGTAATTCGCGCTCCAGCCCAAGATCTCAGTTCAAGATAACTCGACAGAATTATAGCAGCACCCAATGGACTGGTAATTGGTGCATATTTTTGGTCAACCCCCATGCCCATCATCTTGTTTTGACTCCACTGTTCCCACCCTCCAAACGCGCGATAGATATCGTGAGTCTAGCGGCTCTTCTTGGCTATGGAACGAACCATTCCTCATTGTGCAAAAAACATGCCATTCTCCTCGATCGAAGACGACAGAATGAAGCAATTGCGGACACAAACAAAGTTGCCGTGCATCCCGCTGTATTACTATGTACGTGCATTACAGCTTGACTGACTCTCCTCCCGCTGCTAAGCACTACGTTGCCTTACTGTCTCTCACTATCCCCAACATAGTACGGATAGAACTCAACTCACTTGAACTAGTGCCTGAGTTCGGCGTCGCGCCGTTGGAGGTGGCATCGCCGGGTTTAGGAAACGGTGACCTACCGTAACGGGCCATTTCCGGCCCCTTTTTGTAAGTTTTGCGTTTTTAACCACGACGATCCCGTCGCCGGACAAAGTAGAGACCAAGATGATGGTTGTGGGTGAGAATTGCGTGTGTAGGCTACAACCAGAGGCCCAAAGATGTTTGATCAGCATCAAAAACAGCGAATATCTCGCAATATCTCTGGCTTGCTCCACAGTCCACAGACCATATTAACCAAAAATCTAAATATCCCTGCTCCGTGGGACTCGTGGTTTCAGTCATTTTGGAGCCGGCCCGCGGAAGGGAGAGAGGGAGCATGGATTATGATGGGCTTGACAAGGTTGTAAGTGGGATAAGGTTGGAGAGAAACATGAAATAACATGCGCGAAACCGTTCGGCCATGTTCTTGGAGATTCCCGCATGATAGCGAGCGAGCGAGCGATCGCGATCGGTTTACTTACGGCTACTCCGTCGCCATAGAGAAACGGACAGAACAAGCCTTTTTCTCTGATCCTTATCTGAGTCGTTTGAGTTTCCATGCTGGACCCAAGTCAATCATGTGCCAGGAATGACCGTTTATCTTTGACGCAGAAACTTGCCCTTGCAATAACACGAGCATTGACCCGTCTCCCCGCTCTCGTATAATCCATCAATCCATCAGATCATAACCCTTGACAATTTTAAATATTTTGCCTCGATAATATGTACAATACATACGCGGAAGCGAACCTCCCTTTAACTTATTAGTGGCGTCGAATTTTGAGTGACTGACTGGAGATATCAAACTCGCCTTTATTATTTAGTAATTTTCTGACCAGGCAACAATCTCCCTACTCAGTAGGCACGGAGTAGCTAGCTCCAGTCTTGTCTCTTCCATGTGTCTAGTCTAGCTGATTCAAGGTTATTAGCTCGAGGGTTTAACTTACAAAGAATCCATCTATTGCCTTGTCCAGCTGAACACGTAAACCCAAGTCGAGAATACGTATCTTTTTCAACTTGGAACAAAAGCCAATTGATAGATTAGCCCTGCTACCTTGGTATGCTGACACGCTAAGAGGTCAGACGTCTAGTCCATCTTGAGACGACGTTGCTACAGTTCGGTCTTTTTCTGTGTGGAAAATGGCATGATATGCACGATAATAGTGGTGGTGGTGGTGGTGAAGCTTAGAAATGGCTGGAGTTTGTGAGCCTCTTGATCTAGAATCCGGGGCTTTTTCTTCTTCTTCTTCTTCTTTGGTATGATAATAGCAGCCTCTTATTATCGATGATGATGATGATGATGATGATGATGATGATGATGATGATGATGATGATCAAAAACTTGGCACTTGGGTAATATTTCGATCAACTATTATCCAGGAACCATCGCCTTTAATTTTGTATGTCACTGGCGGCCCAATAACCTCGTCACACTTTTATCTACTGTACAGATTATGTACTATGGATGCTGTGGGATGTCTTGTACCTACACACACACACACACACACCACCTTTGAATCTCACTCACATTTTCTCAGTATCCGACTTCAACACCCTCCTCCATCAAGCCCAACACGAACTCCAACTGCCGCCAAGTGCAGTGACTGCTACCCCATCTCTGCAGACGAGTACACCCTCTTTGACGCGCTTGTGTCCAATTGTCCAATGGCGTAGCTAGCTCTTCCGATTTCTTACATGCTGTATCGTATTCCTCGAGAACCCTTTTTTGCTTGTCACAATTGACTTGAATGAACACGGGCGTGGCAAAGATGCTTCGTAATGTCTCAATCTGCGACGCTATTCCCAACCAAATTCTCGACTGTATGCTTGGAGAGTCACGCAAGCGATGATATGCGTGGGGGCATTGTCACGATTCTTTGGACTCTTGTGGTGCAGTCTGTGTTGTGTAGTGTTGTGTTGTATTATGTCTCGTGAGTGTGTATCGGCATCATCGAGCCGTAAACAAACCGAGGCTGTCACCATAAATATCTTGGCCGCCACATCCGCCATGTTCCTCTGACCGCTGCCATCATGACTGACGACTGACTGCTCTGTATCACACGTTGTCTTTGTGTAGTTGAGGCTCCATTGTCTAAGGTAACTAACTCTACTAAACTCTGACATATTCGCACATGCCAATGGCTTGGTCCTTCTTCTGTCAATGTATGTAGTGACTTCTCGGTTCTACGCTGTGCCACGAAGCACCACTGTCTGTCTGTCTGTCTGTATGTCTTTTACTTAGCCGACGAACCTTGATGTACTGTACAACCCCCTCTGCATGTAGGTACTATTTTCCCCTCTATGATGCTAGAGTGGGAATATATGATTCCTTCATGTTGATGGAAAAGGCTGTCACAGGCAAATCACAAGCTCAAACACTGTCGTTGTTGCGTGTTCGGCTGCGCCGCTTGGCCAGGAGAATGCCACTTCAGGGTCCGCAATCTGCAAGCCGCCCGCCACCAGCTGCAGTCTGTTGATGTGCGTGGTGAGGGTGTTAGAGGCTCAATTTTTTGGATTCTTCCGTTCAAAGGTTCCGGGGCATTTTGCAAACTGCAGTATTATCGTGGAACTTTGTCTGGTGTGATATTCAAGTGTATGTTGCTGCTGTGTTAGTGTGTCTCTACTCTTGGTTTTTCTATTGTGTAGGCAGTACACGTAACCATTGTCTGGTCTATGACTCTTTGGATATGATTGATTCGTACATCTCAGAGCTAGAGTCACGGCATGTGGGAGAGATACCTCAGCTCTCCACGACGACGATGGAGCAGTTTTTAAACATATAAGCTCGGTTGAGTAGTTTAACTTACTTGTTGGGTCTCCATCTGTCTTTGACATGCGTGTTCATCGTCCTTCAAGCGTCATGGCCTGCCCACTAACTACCGGTATGGCTTTGAGTTTTTTGCGCATGCAGAGCTAATCGACGTGAAACACTCGGTCGAGATCTTAGTCGAGGTAACGGAGCAGAGCCGCAAAACAAACCTTTTATGGACGAACCCAATCGACGCTTTTGACCGCATAGGTCCGACTTGCGGCGAAATTTCTGTTTTGATTACTTGATGAGATGTGGTGGCTTCCATTGCAAAGGATGAAATTATAAGTGCAATCTTTAGGTGAGATGCTGATCTAGGGTAGGTAGGCACATCTCACAATGCTTTGTCATGTCTATTCTGGGGTAAGACCGCTTTAGAGCTGACCATTCACGGTCTTTAGCTGTTGCAGGTGCCACCGTAGGATGGCCCAAGCTCCCTAGCTCTATGTCATCGCCTAAGTCGAATGCGTCTCTGATCCTGGAGATACGCATCATCAGCCTTGCCAAGTACAACAATATCAACATTCACAACAAACGTCAAATACATGCACACTGAGCCTTACAAGCCTCTTTACAATACCCGCGACTGAATAACTGAGCCTGGAGCTCTCTATAATATCTTCGATTTACCTGCCGATGTGACTAGTTGACCGAAAGGTCCCTTCCGGCCCCTCCGGCTTCGACCGTACTCAGCCTGTCGATATGGTCGCGAAATCAGGCTATAGGAGTCTCTCGACTCCTGTGAAGCGAACTCGACGTCTTCCTATGATACTTGGAGGTGGTGCATTCTTCATCATGTGCATCATATACCTCCTTCTCTCCATTGCACCTTGTATGGTGTATGGGAATTGCTACCGTGGTTATTCGAGTGCTTACAGCTTCGATGCTGACTTGGCTCACAACCCGACCTGGATGGCCGACATTCCTGACGATGTATTCCTCTCGAGCCTCAGTATACCGGGCACACACGACACAATGACTTATGAGATAGGATCGGAAACTCTGCAGTGTCAGAATTGGAACCTGACTACCCAGCTGGAAGCGGGTATTCGTTACTTCGACATCCGCGCTCGTGTGCGTGATGACGAATTACATATCTACCATGCTAATGGCTACACCGGCTTCAGCTTCGAGGATGTGGTTGGCTATATGAACGACTTCCTGGATAGGAACCCTTCCGAGACTATCATCATGCGCCTCAAGCAGGAAGGTAACGGCATTGGGGACAACAACACTCTGTCATTCGAAGCCGCCTTCAACAAATATCCACTCGGGGACCGACTGTACAACTACAGCGCTTCTGAACCCCTGCCAACTCTTGGTAGTCTTCGCTCCAAAATCTTTGTTCTTCAAAACTTCCCAGCTTGGCGAGGAGGACCATATGGTCTGAAGTGGGAAGGTCCTCAAATGATATTAGAAGACATATGGATCATCCCTGATATCTACCATCTGTCGGAGAAGTGGACTGCGATCCGTGATGCCCTCGAACTCGCTGCAACAGCACCTCTCGACAACAAGGTCCTCTATTTGGCACACATTTCAGCTTCTGTTGGTGTTTTGCCCATCGAGGCTGCGGCGGGGCCCATGAACCGAACTGTCACTGGCATGAACGATATGACTGGCCAGTGGATTAAGGATTTTGAAGATAATGAAGATACTACCAGGACTGGAATCGTCATCATTGATTTTCCCGGCAAGAAGTTCATTGATGCCATTCTTCGATGGAACAAGTCATATACGAAGAAGCAGGCATAAGCCCAGACCGACCATTGGCTGTGCTCAAGCCCTTGCCTGGCAATATTAAGGCCTCCTGTCTTGGTACACTGGACACCCCAAAGCCCGGTCGTTGGTTATTGTCAAGCTTTCTCATCTGAGACTCCGACGTCTCACCTCTCACTCATGGAATCGATACCCCACAGCATTGTGTACCCTAGCTAGCTCTCTATCTAAATTACAATCGTCAGCGTGGCTGAACAAATAGCACCACTTAACAGCAAATAAATATTTTTATCAGAATGCATTTTCAAATGAGGATTGTCCAACTTTACCCCCGTTGATCAATTCCTCATCATGCCCCTGCATCTGACGTGGATACTGTGGCGTCCGGATGCGTTTCACCAGGGCATATTCACTGAGTCAAAGAGAAAAGATCGTCAGGGACAGAAGCACCAAAAATCAAGGCAGAGACTGTATAACGAAACAAAAGTACAGTACATAAAGCACACGCTTTCGGTCTGTGTCCACCCTGTCTCGACTTCTGTCTGTCAGTCAATCAATCGCTGACTGTTCCGAACCCGGTGCGCCCTTGAGACATGAGTGAGTTGTTATGTGCGTGGTTGGCTATGACGTTGAGACTGAGATCGACACAATGTGATTGTCAAGTTGGGACATTGATGGAGTATCCGTAACATGGTTAATGTGAAATTACTCTAATGGATAGTTATAGGTTGAGTGAACAAATGATCTGATACTCATGTGAAATTAGGTACACAGGTTGGTTACCCGTTACTGGAGGATTAAGAGGTGAACGAGGTGAGAACCATGGGCTATTGCTCTCTGCCTTCCAAGGCTAGATCGAGATAGAAGCTGAAGTTGCCAGACAATATGTGTAAAATGTAGGACAAGCAAGTAACCGAATCTCATAGTTATAAAACTGCAGTTGGTGAGCGATGACATACGAACCAAGAGATAGTCATATCTTCATTCGACGTGTCAAACTACAGCAAAGTACACGGCACTGATTAAGCAGACTGCGTAAACCTGAATATCTTCTAGCCTGATACTATTCGATAGGGTCAACTGCCTGAACCGTTTCAACCCCCTTAATGCAAGAATCCTACAATACTTTACAAGCCCTCTCTTTCTAGAAACCCGACTCCCAAAGTCTTCTTACTCTAATTTGTACCACAGGACCAGGCAAGCAAATTCGCCGCCCAAAGGGTATATGCACTTCCTGAACGCCTTGCAGCTAAAACACCTGAAGCCCCCCCCCAAAGCCAATTCTAATAAGGCGCAAGAGCCTGGTATAACTCTTTTGTTTCGAAGCATTGCTGAAACCGACTGGTTCAATATGATATGTTGTTGAGACCAAGTGAAGTCTCCAAGGAGCATATGTGCATGTGTGTAAAAGCAGTAATAATTGTAGTAGTAGTAAAAGGAGATGTGTTCTGATTGATAATGCAAAGGTCGAAAAGGAGCATAATGTGACAAAAAGTCCTGATAAACGCCCTGGAAATGCGACTCGTCTGTTGTCCATCCGTTCGTTCCTGATCAGACTGCTTGGTCGTGTCCGAATTCCTCTTCTGCGGGTCGTATCGTTATTGTATATCCATGACCAAACTCGTATTCTCTCCCATTTTCTTTTCTTTTCTTTTCTCTCCTTTCTCTTTTCGTTCCCTCGTACTCAAAACATGCCGACTTCCTTGCTTCACTCAATTTATGTCTTTCATCGTCGGGGCCTCTTCTCACGTTCACTCGATAAACTTCCGACTCCTTCTTCGCTTCTTCTCTTGCGGCCACGATCCTCTCGCCCATCGCGGCGATCTTCCGGTCGCAATCCTCCGTCACGCTGTCCTGCACGGCCGCCTCCCCTACCGATTCCTCCCCAATCTTCACCACCTCGGCCACTTTGACCATCGCCTCTATGTCGCCCTTCACGACCTTGAACAAGGTCTCGACCACCTGCTGGAGGAGGGCCCATAGGATCTCGTGGAGCACCGCTTTGATCTCTGTTAGATCTCCTAGATTCCCTCTCTTCTCTGCCACCTTCGCCAGCACCTGATCGACGGTCCCGATATTCGCGATGTTCTTTACCCTCACGTTCTCGGCCTGGACTACGCTCACGCTCTCGTTCACGACTTCCTCGACGTGAAGCGCGGCTGGACCGACTCTCACGGTCACCACGGCGACTTCGGTCATGCTCGCTACGACCTGAGCTTTCCTCTCCATTGGCAGGCGCCCGGCTTGACGGTTCGTTCCTAATAGGATCTTGGCGTTCTTGAGCTGGTGTAGTAGTGGGGGAACCTCCAGTCAAGACTTGAGCATCGGAGTTGCCAAGCGTTTGGCGCGAATGACGATTTCTTCCGCTGTTGCTTCGGCTTACATCCGGCATGTTGGCCTGCGCTTGCTGTAGGGTGCTGTTAATGCCTTGGAGCTGCCTCCGCCCACCACCATTGCGAACACGCTCGTTCGAGGAGGCTGGACCGGTAGGCACGTTAGGCTCGCCAGCTGGTGATCCTGCGTAGCTGCTAGGTGTTTGTCGTTGTCCAGGGCCAGGACCTCGGTCGGGAGTGTTAGTTCCAGGCATCGACTGACGATTGTGACCATGATTATGCCCGTGAGGATGAGATGGTGGCGGCCCAGGAGGAGGCGGAGGGACTGCAACAACTTGAGCACCGATTTGCGCTAGACGCTCTGGATGGACCCCTGAAGGTGTAGCATTAGTAGATGCAGGAGAAGGCAGACCCTGGCTGGGGCCGGCGTTTCTCATCCGGTTTTGAGGGCCGCTCGGAGTGCCAGAAGGCGTGACAGGGCCGTTGTTCTGCTCAAACCCACGTCTTCCTCGGCCTGACGCCGCCGGGCCAGTTGGTGGAGGTCGATCTGGAGTGGGAGGCCGTTCGCCTTCCGCACCAGCAAACCTGCCATCAAGTCGACCTGGCAGCCCTTGAGGTACACCATGACCTCTATTTGAGCCTCGTCCACGGGCTCTTGTTCCGCTTGGTCCGTAAGGGACTTCAGTGACATTCTGTATCGAGTTGAGACGTCCATAAGAATCATCTTGATGAGGTGGCTTGTGCTCAGGCTCAGGAACACGAGAAGGCGTTCCATGAAAACTAGGAGCATCGCGACCCTTGGGTCCAGAACTTCGCTCAGCCTCACGGTCCATTGGTCTATCGCCGCGGTATGGTGATCGTTCCCGGGGATCTCTTCCAGAAGAAGGCCGGTGTTCCACAGGATAGTTGCGATCATGTCGGTCTTCACGTCCGACTTCAGGCTGACCACTCTCATGCCCATACCGACCTCCTCGTCGAGGAGATTGAACACGAGCGTTGTGATCTCGTGGCTCGTTTCGAGGGGCGCGTGAAGGTGTGTTATCTCTGTTACCCATCAGGGCTGCCCTCTCCGGATTGATCGTATCCATTGGCTCCACGGGAGCGTTCTTACGACCTCTACTAGACCGGTCAGAGTCCGGTGCACGAGGCCGTTCGTTGTCTTGAGCAAACAGAGCAGCTCGCTCGGGGTTGATATGTGGCTCAGGTGCCTCGACAGCTGCAGCGGGAGCTGTAGGGGCTGGGGTAGGAGTTTCGTTCAAGCGACCATGGTCGTGACCTCTGCTCTTAGAATCTCTAGTTCGGTCTCGGTCATGTTCGCTACGACGACTTGATCCGTCAGTTCGAGATGATTCCCGGCCGTGATCTTGTGTCCGTCGCTCAGAAAAGTCGCGTGAACGATCAGGACGAGCAGGATCAAAATTTCGAGAATCGCGCTGATCCCGGGACTCACGAGGTTCCCTAGGCTCACGCTGATCTCGAGCATCGCGAGGTTCCCTAGGCTCACGAGAATCCCTAGAGCGTGAGTCTCTGGGCTCTTTACCATCGCGGCGCTCATGCCCGCGGGATTGGTTAAATCTCTCGGGAGTGTAGTGCGCGGGAATAGGCACATCAGGCCGACTGGGTAGAGTATGAGGTGGCCGCTCCGGAAGCGTGTTGGGTCGAGAGTCGTGCTTCGCCCCAGCACCGGCTCCAGAATTGTTATTTGAGGCGCGGGGACCAGATGGTGTATGGTCGCGTTTCGAGTCCCGAGACGATCCTGGCTTGGCTGGCAACAAGTCCTTCGGGGGGCCTGTGGGCTTCGTTGGATCTGTAGCGGAATTCTTGAGGTCTTTGCCGTCCTTGACCTCTCCGTCTTCCTCCTCGGCAGTCGTTTGCTTCCCTCTTGATTGCCTAGTTTTGTTAGACTTGATAAATCCTTGCCAGAGATATCGACTTACTTGTTAGGACCGGGCTTGAGTTCCGGCGCAGTTGCACGCAAATTGTTCGTCTTGTCTGCTTCGTTTTGTGCAGCGCCAGCCTATTGAGGGTCAGCAATGTCCGCATATCTAACATCGTAGCACTTACACCACCCGGGCGGAAAGCCTGAACCATAACCCATTTTGGTTTCCTCCTCTGAAGTTCTGACATGGCACCCTGAGCAGCGACTGACAGATCGACACGTCCGCCAACCTCGCTATCAGGAGAAGGTTTGGCAGCACTCTCTTGCTTGGTGATAGTCTGGAGGAGGCTTGAAAACCTCATAGCCATAAAGTCGATAGCTGGGAAGAAATCGAGGACCGCCTTCAGAACTGTGATGGCATTTCGAATATGCATCCATTCCGTACCCTCCAAACAAGAACGCAGAGCGCTATTGAGGTTCTTGTGCCAGCGGAAGAGCAAGTCACGGAATTGTTCGTGTTCAACAAAGGTCAATGGCTTATCATTGTCGTCAAAAGTCAGAGCGAACCCAAGGCGGGGCTGTTCGGGGGTTCCCTTGGCCTCCTTTTCATACACACCCAATCTTGGTTGGTCTCTTGACTTATCCTTGTCATTAGTAACTGTCGCATTCTTGTGCCAACGCGATAGATCCTCGAGAATAAGCTTTAAGAAGCGGCCAAGATACTCTGCCTCCATGACTGTAGATGTAAAAATAAGGGCCCTCAGGCGGTTGGCGTTGAACAGTCGGTCGTAGAGTGACATCAACTGGAAGCCGGGGGCATTACCTTCGTGCAGTGCCTTGATAAACTTGTATGTATACTCAGCATCAGCCTTTGAGAGAAGCATGCGAGGGATAAAGCATTGCTCGAGTAGAATATCGGATATGGTATCTGGCTTGGCCCGAGGTTCCGGGAATGACGATTGGAACTGCTTGTTCAGGTAAATTTTCCATTTCGCCTGGCGCATTAGATGTTCGCTGTTTTCTTCTGAAAGCCCGATCTGGAGCTGCATAAGCTCCTTTCGTTTTTCCACTTTGCGCTCTTGTCCACGCCTTGACATGTCGCTTCGATCTCGTGAGATAGCGACCTCTTCAGCTCTGAGGCGATCTTTCTCCTGTCTGTAGATTTTGTCTGGACAATAGAGGTCACCTAGCTGAAGAGCCCAAAAGTTCGCATAGAGTTCTGGGGTAATCTTCTGCCAGATCTCAGGACGGACAGTGTTTTGGATGGCATCCACAATCGGCTGTAATGTTGTCTTGATGAGAGAGGAATCTTCCGACTTCTGTGATTGTTGTGTATTAGTTGCTGTGTTCGGCGCTGGTGAGTGTTGAGCACCAGCCTGTTCTTCAGCCTGTCCTACTTCTTGGCTGGGTGTTTCGTTGCCGCCGGATGCAGCAGGCGTATCAGACATTGAGACATCGCCTTCTTTGTCTGTAGGTTGTGTGAGTTGGGCCTTTTCCTTTGCCTCGTCGGCCTTCTTTGGCTTCCACGGATGCATGCGATGAGAAAGACTGGCCCTGCCAATCAGAAAAGCCAGACTAGGGTCCAAGCCGTAGGAATGGATGAGTTCAGGAATCGAGGGAACGAGGTCGTCGAAGGTGGAAGGGTCCATGTTGCTCCAGAGCAAGTCGAGGTATTGAACCAAGATGCGATGCGAATCGTCAATCATCGATGATAGATATTTGATGTGGGCTTCATCTTCCGGCACCTGAAAGGGGGCTGCTTGTCGGTACTGCGCCAGGTTAATGAGTAACTGCGCGGCAAGCCTGGACTCCGTCAAGGCCTGGATGAGACGCTTTGAACTCTTGATGTTCTCAAACCGCTTATCCTGGCCGCGAATTAGAGTATGGCGTCGCAGGTATTCACCTCCAGCCATGGATAAAATTTGAAGGTCAGTGAAATCAACCGAGTCAACAATACCACCCATCGAGGTGATGAGCTCCTTTAGAATGATGAGGTCGGTGGAGTTGCCCTGAATGAGCTGATGATTGACATATTGCAAGACTGGTGTGGCGTTAAGAACTGTGTATCGTCGGAAGACTCTGCCAGAAAATCTTGACAAGGCCTGTAGCCATTTGCTGGTAGTGAGAGCGTGTTCGGCTTGAGTACGACTCCGTGATTTGCCAAGAGAGCTCATCAAGGACCACACAAGCACATCGTAGGAGAGGTCTGTAAAGTACTTGGCGCATTCCACAAAAGCGTCGATCAGGTTTGGGTAGGACTCCAATTGCTCGAAAGCAACCCTGAAGACGATACCAGGAGATGAGTAACTGGTTTTGGCGAGTTGCTTAGCCATTTCACTCAAGTTGGTGAGAGAAACTCGCTTCATGGTGCCTCTGGTTTCCGACGTGGCCTTTGCAAAAGCTGCCTTCATAGCAGGCAGCCGAGAAATCTGTCCCTCAAACCATTCGGCGTACATGGAGTAGCGAGTAGTCATGGGATAATGCCTCAAGAGCTCCCAAATGGCGTTGACAGCTGAAGCGTTGGCCTTGGTATGACTCAAAGCTGGCATCAGTAGCCGTCGCAGTAGATCATGCCATCGGGTAAGATTGTGCTCTGATTTGTCCTCAGCAAGACTCTTCGCTCCGATCCTGGCTAACTTGGTCAACAGAGCCTCGTCCTTGCCAATATTGACACCAGAAATGTTGAGCAGTGTCCCACAGAGAGTGAAGATGTCGTCCACGGACTGACAAACAGGGATGTTGTCAGCCCACTCGTCCCAGTAGTATCGATAATTTTGCGATTCGTTGGTGTCGACTTTATCAGGGAATGGCCACCTCAGAGACTTGCGGGTTGTTAATCTGCTCAATCGAACACTACCTTTGGGAAGTCCAGACTGGTCGAAATCAGGAACAAATTTGGTTGGACATCCAGTCTCGCCGACCATGACAGGTCGGCTGTCGCGGAAGACCTTGTCAACGCAATGATGAAGGATGCGATGAATTCTCTCGAGCACCTCGGGGAAGACCTCTGGGATCCATGGGAAGCGACCAAGGATGAATAGCGATTCGGGGATAGCTCCAATGGTCAATAGTTGGGTGAGCAATGCCACCTTTTGTTCCAACGGTTCTGGCAGTTTTGGTTTGTTGTCTGCAGCTTCTGTGGCAGCCTCCTTCGTCTCTGCCTCGACCTTCTTGGGAAGTTCTCGTCTGGGCAAGTTCGAGCTATTCGGGTTATCATCGTCGCCTTGGGGTAGGACCCCAGCCATGAGAAGGGCATTCATCGGACCACTACGAGAAGATCGTTCCTCCTCCTCGATCCTCTTCATCTCCTTTTCTTTGACGGTTTCCATGTCTTCATCAGCTGGCGAAAGATGCGGGTATAGGTCGGTCAAGGAAATAAATCCAATCTTGACAAGAAGAGCAGCTAAGTATAAAAGATTGGCGGGGAGTACGTCTGTCTGGTCGCGAGCATCGGAGTTGTAGAAACGCAACTTGAAGCCGAGTAGTTGTGCGGCTGTTCTGTTGCCAGGGGGTGGGAGGGTTTTGGTTTCCTGCACCCACTGCCTTTCGATATCAGCGGTAGCATCATCGCCCTCGGCACCGTTGGTGATTGTAAGTTGTTGCGAGTCGGAATCGGCGACTTGTCGACCTCCAAGCTCAAAGAAAGCCTCCATGTGAACTTCACGAGCTCGATCCCAGAAAGCAATATCTCGAACTCGCTTCTTCTCCTCCAAGAGCTTCTCATCGTCTTCCGTCGTTGTCCACTGCGAGTAGCCTGGGGTAGCCCACAAGGGTAAACCACCAACATAGACTGCTGCACTGAATTTTAGATGAGATCGAGGCCACCAGGAGCTAACTCGCAAAAATTTGACGAAGAATTTGAACTGCTTGATGAGAACAGCAGCTGCAACGTCGAGGGTTACGTCCAATACCCTGCCAACATCAAGATCGAATGTGCCGACAAGAGCCTTGATTCGCTCGAAGGTCTGTTCTGCCATTTCGGGAGGAGGGGGAGTCACACTGCTAGTTGTGAAAAGTTCCGTAATGAGCTTTGAATATCCTTCCGTCTCCTCGCGAAGCAGGTTATAGTTGGCTTGTCGGTATAGGAGGTTTGTTGCCTGTTTGATACCTAGTTTGACAAAGTTATCTCTAATAAGTCCTATCCGCTGCAGGACTTCAGCTTCGAGCACCTGTCGCATGAGGTTGGACGACACGCCAGATGCCAGGACGAATTCGCGAAGAGCCGGCCTGTAAATGGCGGGCTCGTTATCCATGACTATGGACAAGGAGTCAAGAAATAGGGTGTGGGGAGCGAACGCGTATGAATCCTTAATAATCTCCGTCGTTTCGTCACCAAGAATTTCCTTGACGCAGGCACCTGCATCGGCTGGTGGTAATCGAGCTTCGACAACTGCGTGCACGAACTCTTGGAACAAACTTGACAGCTCCGTGATGTCAACATCTTCCCGCGACTGCTTTCCATGCTGGATGATTGCATTCCGACCACTCTCAGCCCAAGCGCTAATCTTCTCGTCCGTAAGATTATTATACCGATAGTTAGAACGGACCGGAGAGGGCGGTCGCAACAACGGAGGTGGTGCATAAGCAGGCCTCTTTATCACTGGCGCAGAAGGAGGGGGAGGAGGCGCCGGTGGTTGTGGTGTATGAGAAGAGCTGGGCCGTCGTTGCGTTGATGAAGGGTTTTGTTGATGATTTGGGGGTCCTCGGTTTTGACCTTGAGATGAATCGCGTCGGCCGGGACCTCTAGGCCCTCTGCCACGACCACGAGCCATGCTATCGTCGCGGTCGTGTTGTCCAAGTGCGGTATCGCCGGGTCGATGAGGAGAAGATCGGCCGCCTTCAACGGAATGGCGATCACTTCTCTTTCGTTTACCCGGAGGCATAACTCGCGATAATGAAGTCGGAACTGAAAGCGATGATTATCTCATTAGATGATCGTGACGATGCTGCGATGCCGGATATTATGGATGTCAAGGTCTGGAAGAGAAAATATGAGTTGAGAGTCTCGAAAACAGCGGCGGGAGCAGCATTTGTTGCTATCAAGGCTGCGGAGCGGATGAAGAAAGACTGACTTTTGACGACAAGGAGTTCGGGTGGGGAATGTAATGGTCGCGACAAAGCTGACAAGGGAAAGACTGAAAGAAAAGAAGTTGGTAGTAGTACAAGAGGGCGCAATTATCTTCTGACCCGATAGAAAGAAGCAAGTTGTGTGTGCGATTGGTTGTTTGCGTTGGGTGAGCCCAGTCGCGATGGGTTTGAGAAGAAAGGAATAAAGCAAAGAAGTTCCAACAAAGCAAAAGCACGGATGGAATTACATGTCACGACGTATTGGCAGCCTTATCCCTACTGGGGAAACAAGGCTGCCAGCCACTGGAGACCAGTCGGCCAGTGGCAGGCACAGCGCCTGCACGGACCTCTTGCAACGGACTTGAGAGTACGTACCCCAAGGAGGAAAGAAAACTCGGGCCCTTGATCGTAAGTGACAAAAAGGCTTGGGTAAATTTGCATAAATTTAGGATATCTTTTGTTTGAGTTTATTTCGACGCCACACGCTAAGGTCTGGTGTTTTCTTACTCCCTGAATGTACCGCTCTATTGGGATTCTATTCATCTCGTCGGTTTCAGGGTTGAATGGCACTTTAGTTCGGAGCTTGATACTCTTAAACGACAGTCGGTGTGTGTTGACAATAGACATGACGAGCCTGAACATTTGTATTGAGTTATGCAATAGAAAAGTGTCCTATTGTACCTGATTTGAATGCCCGCGGAAACTAACAATTTGATACCAGTATTGCCGCACCGTTCCCCAGACTCACGTCGGCACGTGATCGACACATCCTCCGTTGCCGGCCAATTCGTGCATCAAAGAGAGCATCTCAATTGGCTGAGTCATGGCTCTCATGGAGACCAGCCAGAATTACGCCATAGCAAGGCCCAGGTTTTTTCACCTAGACACTCATAGAATCACTTCTTTCGGGACAATTGAGTTTTAAAGCACTATTGACTAACATATCTATACCCGAAAAGTCCCAATTTTTATCGGGTTGAGTCACTCTGAGATTGAGCGACCTCAATATCAAAGCTCAAGACCCTGGAGCGACCCCGGTCCGATCTTTCTGTATAACCTCTCACAAAGTACACCAGTGAAGATATCGTGGAGAGACTTCGACAACCTCATACGATCATGCCAGCTGCGACTATGGCTGAAAGCACTACTACAAATGGCGATTCTCGTCAACATTATGGTCAGTATTTACCTTTATCATTGCATGCTTCTCCCAGCATCTTCTTCTCATCCCTCATCCCTCTTCCTTCATTCCTTTCATGCTCTTCTCCCCTCATCATTATAGAAGACCAGTGACTGAATACCTGTAAGAAAGAACGCAATCACAGCCTGAGAACCCGTTCTCTGCCCTCATTCCCGAGCAGCAGATAGCGATTGTTCCAGAATTCACTCTCGAGTCCGGAGTCACACTCTATAACCTACCAGTCGCTTATACAACTCGCGGCAAACTCAATGAAGAGGGCAACAATGCCATGGTAATCTGCCATGCTCTCACTGGAAGTGCCGATGTGAGCGACTGGTGGGGTCCTCTTCTTGGAGGACCTGGCCGAGCTTTCGACACTTCAAGATTCTTCATTGTTTGCATGAACAGTCTTGGCAGCCCTTATGGCACTGCAAGCCCAGTAACTGCCAAGGACAATGATCCAAGCAAGGGCCGATATGGACCTGAGTTCCCTCTCACCACGATTCGAGATGATGTCAAGTAAGTTCAGAATCCTATAATCTCGACAACTGCGTTCATGTTTGCTTCATCAAGAAACAGTAACTAACCATTGATAGCCTCCACAAGCTCATCCTGGATGACCTAGGCGTGAAGCAACTTGCTGCTGTTGTTGGGGGTTCATTGGGTGGTATGTTTGTGCTTGAGTGGGCATACTTTGGAAAGGACTATATTCGATGCATCGTCCCTATCGCGACCTCAAGTAGACACAGTGCTTGGGGTATCAGCTGGGGCGAGGCTCAACGACAGAGCATCTATGCCGACCCCAAGTACGATGATGGATATTATTCCTTCGACGACCCCCCTTCCACTGGTCTGGGTGCGGCTCGTATGTCTGCTCTGCTCACATATCGAAGTCGCAACTCCTTCGAGTCGAGATTCGGACGCAACATCCCCGACCCATCCAAGGTCCAGACTATTGGAGGTCGACCCCGACCCTCGACTCCCTCTGAGGCACACTTCCATATTCACAACGACGGCCATATTGTAAAGCGTACATCCATATCTCGGCAGAACAGCACAACTGATGCAGCATCAACTGCTGAGTCACCTGCTGTTCCCGACAATGTAGCGGATCCTCAATTCCATGGACCTAACAATGGCAGCCTCACTGGAGGAGAGATGCCTCAGTCACACTATTTCTCTGCCCAGTCGTATCTACGATACCAGGGACGTAAGTTCGTTACGCGATTCGACAGCAACTGCTACATTGCCATGACTCGTAAGTTGGACACGCATGACGTGTCACGCAACCGAGCAGACACCATCGCAGATGCACTAGCTATGATCCAACAACCCACACTTGTTTTGGGCATTGAGAGCGATGGTCTCTTCACTTTTGCTGAGCAGGAGGAGATTGCACAACACGTACCTAATGCACGTCTCGAGCGAATCGAGAGTCCCGAGGGCCACGATGCATTTTTGTTGCAGTTTGAACAGGTCAACAACTACGTCCTGTCATTTTTCAAGGAGGTTTTGCCTGATATCATGTCCAAGGATGGCGGAGCACCTGAGGAGGCTAGTGTTGGACAAATCACCAAGTCGAGCACATTTGGAGAAGCTGAAGTTGAAGATATTACTGCTTGGTAGATTGCTTGGAGTAATGTTAGGATGGCGCCTGGCATCGTGCTACAGAAAAGATTAGACAAGAATGAAAATCATGATGACCAGTCGAATTATGCACAATCGGGTTGCTAATGCGTTGTCTTCTAACTGAGTGATTGTTTGATCGAATCTTATGTCAGATATGGCTGTCTTGTGACGATTTCTAGGCACGAATAGCCTGCAACATCGCCGATTACTACGGTATATTAGGCAGGCAGCGCAAGTCTAATCGAAGTTCACTTTGGAGCCTGATTTCAAACTGAAGGCCTTCAGGAGCCTTGAGAAGAAAAACAATCTCAACCTTCAATTACCTTTGGGAGTCCAACATAACAAATCGGAAGTCTCCCAAGCTCACCTTTAGTATATGGTAAGCTCGTCTAATGTTATTGTTACTGTGGGATCGAGATTGGAGCTCTCAATATCCCTGGATGCGAGGGAGAAGCACTGACTCATACCAACTGCAAAGAAACTGGGATGTCTGATGGGCACAATGAACATCGTAAGATATTGAAAACTTGACCTCATTGCAGTAAGTCCACAAAATACAAGTTCTAGAAGCCATCCACGATCACATTCTATCAGTTCACGGTCAAGTTAAGACAATGCTAGGCTTCGGCACTGATGATGAGCTCTGTA
Organism: Fusarium sacchari; assembly: GCA_017165645.1. NCBI lineage: Eukaryota > Fungi > Ascomycota > Sordariomycetes > Hypocreales > Nectriaceae > Fusarium > Fusarium sacchari. The sequence continues at coordinate 1,067,989 of JADANP010000012.1, forward strand.
TCGGTACTTAGACATGTGGGTATAGTCATCAGAGCATTCTAGAACACGCACACATGCTGCTCCAGGAGTCCAGGGTGACAATGGAACCATGCGATACAATCAATGACAAGTGCCGAGTCGATCATCACGATGTCACCCGTCCACTTATCAACCGCACCCACTGCCTAGCGATACAGGAATACGCGAGTCCACGGATGTGTGCGAGACATTGAGGGAGAGACGACGACTGTCTCAGGACCCTACAGGAAATAATCTAGAAGGGTCTGAGAATTGTTGAAGCTTTGAAGCTTGAGATGTTTACGCAATAGTCCATGTCTGTTAACTGGACTCGTGTTGCCTGTTCGTGGTGCTATTTGGTAGCTAGCCATGCTAACCAACCTTCTTTCCCCTGAATGCCACCATATTCTTCACAATGGTATTCACAATTATCGATATTTGATCTTGTCACATCCACGACGTGAAGCCACCAAGTACATGGCGCTCTGCGTTCCACGATAAACGATGTTGGTGGCGGCCAAGCTAAAACATGAGGCCGTCCCGAGTGACATGCCTGGAATGCAGATTGACGAAAACAGGACACAGTTGAGCAGATACACCAATAGCATCGGCAACTCGCTTATTGACGCTCGATGCATTTCTGCCCGAGAGCTGTGTCACTGGCTATTGAAGGTTCACAATTACTGGGCTCGAAGGTCACGGCCGTTGAGGGATCTACTACCGCCGGGTGCTGCAATTAACTCTGATATACATTTCGACAAACACGGCTTGAAGATTTAGATGTTACTCTGGGCTTACGGGAGCCTTGTTTGTCTTGGGAGACGGCATAGGGTGTTGTTGTGAACTCTTATGAACTAGATGTTGGTTGCGACGACGACACGACACATTGACACACCACTAGAGTCACTGCACACGAGAACATGGTGCAATGGTTTTCAACCCTTCACATGAGGTCCAGACGCTGGCCAGACATATATCATGTCAGGTAATTATCAGAGATTGGAATGTGAATCATGTTAAGAAGCATCTTGGGCACATGTCCTAGCTCCATTTCACATGTATCAACTAAGAGAGAACGTCGTAGAACAGCCAATGTCTTATGATGATGCAGTCTATCTCTGCTCTTCCAATTACATACCGAGACATGCGCTTAGGCTACTTAGGCCTGCACCGCAGATGTTTCTCGACGTGGAACACTCTGATAGCCCACCGGCCCACTGACAGAGGAATTACTCAGCGCTGCGGTATCGTCTACAAAAATCCTATGAGGTAAAGGATTCGAAAACCTTTTAAAGTGAGGCACTACACAACACAAAAGCCGTGACAAGGCAGTGAAGGGCCTTGTGGAAAGTAAACACACGTGGAGCACCGATTGGTTGAGTTAGATAGAGGAGCCATACCTTGGCCCCTGTCAAATTCTAAGCGAAACAAGAGCTGAGAAGTTAAAAAGGCAAACGAGGCGAGAGTCTGGATGTGGTGAGACGAGGTGAGAATCCATAAGCGTCGGGCGTTGTGCCTTTGTTGGTCCGATTCGGTCGGAATTCATTCTCGACCGAGATGAAATTGAAAGTCATGGGGGCTTTGCCTGTGCCTCGAGTCAAGAAACCGTGTATAGTCAACAGAAAAATCTGTAGCAAATTGCATAGAGGTATTCTTTAGGTAACGGTTTCAAGCGGCAAGCGTCGCAGATTGATAGGATTAACGATTAGCAAAGTAAATACAGGCACAGAGCAACAAGACCCGTAATGCGTTACTCTTTTCGTTAATATCAGGCGAGAGCCATTGTTCTTTCTGAGATCCATGCATACCGTGGCAAACTTGAGAATGCGGCTAGAAGCATTTTCGAAGCTGATATGGTGGAGTTTCTTCTGAGCAACTGACAAAAGCAAAAGCAAACGTGCACAAATATGGGGCCCTGGCCTTGTTTTCTCTTGGAGAATCAGAAAGAGGAAACCCGGTGTCGTTTCACATGGTTGAGTAATGGATAAGTCAGAGTCGGAGTCACGTTTATCGTGTTACACTGCTATCCGTGTTTCTTCATGCGACGACAGCCGTGCACGACCCAGTCGGGAGTGATCTTGTCGTATGCCGGAAGCCGTCCGTAGGCTCTTTTACGATTGTGTAAGGGGATAAAACCCACTGTATTTGTCTGGGCGGGTTGCACAATGTGTAGCGTTTACGTACAAGCAAGCAGAGGACACGCCCGTTTCGGTGCTTTTTCCTGTCATCAATGTTGTCGACGGACTGCACGTGTTGATAGGCCTCGACACGAGATGAGGGGAAATTTGATAAAGATGTCTGTGTGAGTGTGATGCAGATAACATTGCCGATCTTTCTTTTTTCAATCCATCGCCATCGATGTGATGATACCTTCGGATGTATGATACGAATTCAGGCCATCCATCCATCACACGGCGTCGATCAAAGGGCGTGGATACAAGTGAAAGAAGCGCCGGTCAAATCATGAAAGTTGCCGTTCGGCGAGATCTGCGACCAAGTGACCGTGGTGAGATTGAGTGGTGAGCCCAATGCGGAATGATGTGGATGATGGATCCCATGGAACGACTCTATTGTTTCTGGAAGCCTTCCCATGCAAGGGGAGGCAAGAAAAGTTGGGTCATCTACTGAGGGTGATAAATAAACTTGGAGGAGGCTAGTATGTCCTAGCGAGCATCCAGTCTGAATTATTTTGGCACCCTAGCTCGGTGTTGGAAGTTTTCTTGCTCTTAGATGGAAACACGTGGATGGATGCCTTAGGCACAATGTTTGTCAATGATTTGTTCTGGAAAAACAGGGGCCAAGGGGTCTTCCTTGTCTGACAAGTCAAGTCTGACGGAGTGCATCACATCTAATTTCTGTGACACGGCGTCAAATTTGGGAGTTGAAAAAGCTCAAGCGAACCAGGTTCGAGATGTCCCTGCGTAAGAATAACCACGAAATAGCCTCAATTGACATGCAAGCCTCTTATTGAATAGACTCTGTAAATGACATCCCAAATCTCACCACACCCAAAAACTCACTACACACAGAAACGACCCTGTTGCTTCAAGTGGGGGGCAGCCATCTCAGTGTAAGGCGGGCGTTACATAGGGATAGGTAGGTTCGAATGCTCTCCACCAGGGCGAGTTTGGACACTGACCTCCGATCCTTTCCAATTGGCTCTTCTGATTTAGTGGATTGCAGGGGGTGGGCAAGGGTGCACCTGCTTGAAAAGGGAGTCTCTTTGCTTTGAGTCTGGAGTGACGGGGTTCTAGCTGAGCATGAAACCCTGGGCTGAGATTCACCTGAGCAAGATTGGATTACCGACTTCTCTAGAGCTGGACCTTTTTTCTTCCTGTACGGACTCATATACTATGCTCGAAGGAGGAGGTGGTTAAGAGAATGACCTGCTTCGAACAAGGCGGGCCTTGTGGGCTCTCTAAAAGCATGGGCAACTTGGTGTTCCATTCATCTCAGTGGTCTGCATCCAATCCTCAACTCTTACTGGTTCGGGGAGACTCGAGTGGGTGTGCAGTGGACTTTCCATCTTGCTTCTTCCTCGGCTTCCACAGTGGGCAGTGGCTTGGCCGGAGATTCCATTATGGAAGGCGTGCGCAGATGCGTCTCCACCACTGCACCTGCCTCAAAACCACCACCCATCCATCCATCACCCAGGGCATCCCCCATCCGCTACAAGGAAGGTACTGTACCTTGACAAGCACGGTCTCGCACGCTATATCCGGCCGTAGTTACCTACCTCACCTATTCTCTATCAATCCCAACTGTCTGGAATCCTCCCACTTCCCCATTTCATCTATCGTTGTTGTTGGTGAGATCGTAATATCTTGTTCATTCTATTACCTCTTCTTCTCTGTACATTGCTAGGGCCTTGCCTTATCTTTACCTGTATCACCGACTGTCGCTTCCTCGACACCTACGAACCCGCATACCCCGACGGTCAACTACCCCGAAATCCCGATCCATGGTATTCGATGTCGAACTTGAACTGTAGAACAACTCTCTCTTGCCCTCGATAAATCATCGCCGATTAATTTGGGGGTATTGGATTAGAAGGAAGTTACGTTTTGGTCTTGATCCTGGAGCATCGCTTTGAACGACCACCACCTTCGAACTGAGGTGAACAACTCGACTACCACGATCCATAATTTGGGGGAACGACGATCTTATTGGACTGATCAGACTGGGCTGAAAATAATTCAAGGAGTTGGATCGATTGCTGCGATATTCACAAAGATTCAGAGTCTTGATTCTATGCATTCCTGATCTCTTAACGGAGCAGCACCCGAAGAGGTGGAGATCGGTATCGCGAAACTCATCCCGAAGCATCCCCATACAGAACAACCCATGTCGTCGATTACGGATATCATCGCTCCCGATATTTACTCGCCTTAAACTTCAAAATGCCAGACTACGACGAAGACATGTTGCCTCCCCCGGCATCAGGCTCTCAGCAGGATCGCACTTGGGGTGGTAATAACGCTTTTCACAACTTCTTCAACGACTTCTCTCACATCCCTGACCCAAATCTCCGCCGCCGTCTTGCTTTATCTGAGATTGATAAAGTCCCTTTTGGTGCCTACCGTATGTGATTCATTTTAATCTCACCGGCGATTGATGAAGCCATGCTGACAAAATTAGATGTCCGCGCTGTATTAGTAGCAGGTGTTGGTTTCTTCCTTGACTCTTACGATATTTTTGCCATCAACCTCATCACAATACTCCTTGGAGTTGTCTTCTGGGGCGATCCTAACCCTCAAAATGGCTTCAGTGGCAATGATGGATATCTCCCTGACCCAGTTAACCAGGCTTTCAAGGCCTCTACGAGTGCCGGAATCGTGGTGGGAATGATCGTCTTTGGATGGCTAGCAGAGTCAGTACCACCTGTCTATATCGATCAATTCATAGACAAGAATGTGCTGACAACTCAAATAGTGGCTTCGGTCGACGCCGCATGTATGGTGTCGAATTGGGTATTATTATCCTAGCAACGCTTTGCTGCGCTCTCATCTCGTCTAGCCCTGCAATGGGATCGACAGGTCTCCTAATCTTTTGGCGTATCATCATGGTAAGCCTGCAAAAACTTTACGCTTCGCAGCATTTCCTGACTATATCCAGGGCATTGGAATTGGCGGCGACTACCCGCTCTCAAGTGTCATTACATCCGAGTAAGTGTCCTCGCTGTCATGTTGCCATTCAGACTTTGTGGCTGGGGTTTAGTTCATACCAAGCCTCTAACACGCCATGATCAACTCAAACTGACTGAGATCCCGCTAGGTTCGCTCCGACAAGGTGGCGCGGCGCTATGGTTGCTGCTGTCTTCTCTATGCAGGGACTTGGACAGCTAGCAGCTGCTATTGTTGCCCTAATCACTACTGTTGCTTTCAAGGACGCTTTTATAGGTGCTGCTGACGAAAGCCAATGCGGTTTCGAGTGTCGACTAGCCGCTGACCGAGCATGGCGAATCATTGTTGGAGTGGGCGCCATTCCTGCCTGCGCCGCCCTCTATTACCGCATCACTATCCCCGAAACCCCTCGATATACCTTTGATGTTGAGCACGACGTCGAGAAAGCCGATGCCGATATCAAAGCATACGTTGCCAGCAAGTCCAAGGGTTCCTTTGACGTTGTTCATCAAGTCAGGAGTAAGCGTATAGCTGGACGTAGTCTTGACGTCCCTCGTGCGTCCTGGTCTGATCTTATTTCCTTCTTCCGCCAGTGGGCCAATTTCAAGATGCTATTAGGCACAACCTTGTCCTGGTTCTTTTTGGTAAGTGCTGTTGTTTGACATTGCTTGGCTCCCGCTTACTTTTCTGAAGGACCTTGCTTTCTATGGTCTTGGCCTTAATAATACCTTTGTCCTTCAAGCAGTGGGCTATGGTGCTGGTAACTCCCTTTTCGAAAAACTTCACAACCAAGCTGTTGGAATGATCATTTTGACATGTGCTGGATCACTCCCTGGCTATTGGACTGCCATTATCAGCGTCGACACCTTTGGTCGCAAGCCGCTACAGGTTTTCGGATTTCTCCTACTCACCATTATCTTCTGTGTCCTCGGATTTGCTTACAAGAGCCTCTCACAGGGGGGGTTGCTTGCGCTCTACATTGTGGGTCAGTTTCTCTTCAATGCTGGTCCTAACACGACCACTTTCATCGTTCCTGGCGAATGTTTCCCTACCCGATATCGATCGACCGGTCATGGCATCTCGGCCGCAATGGGCAAAATAGGGGCAATTATTGCGCAGGGCATCAGCATCCCTATGGTGCGACATGGATCACCCAAGGGCTGTAAGGGCACCGATTGTTCACCCAACATGGACCGACTGCTTCAACTCTTTGCCCTTTTCATGTTGTTTGGTACTCTGGTTTCCTTATTGATCCCCGAGACCAAGGGCATGACTTTGGAGGAGCTTTCTGGAGAACCCCGCACAAGCTACAATTCTGGATGCAATGGTAGTATCAGTCTTGGGTCACCAAAGCTCAGGGCTTGGAACCCTTTTGTCGGTGGTCAGCCCGCAGGATTCTCATATCCTAGATCCAGAATGAGCCACTTCCGAAAGAGCGACCGTGTTGGTATCATGACCTCACCGGAACTCATGGCTGAGACATCTCGACTTCGAAAACCTCGCATCTGGAGAAGACACCGTAAGGCCAAGTCTAGTAGCGGTACAGATATCGCCTTGAGCACTCGAAGCTCTGGTACAGGGGAGGATGAAATCTTCCCTGCAGGCCCCCCTGCATCGTCATCTACTCCTCCACAGCCACCCCCAACTTGGGGTGCTGGCTGGGGACGGATAGATAGAGGAGGACCCCCTCCGCTGTTGAATTCTGTCCAGCTGCAGGATGTTGGTAGTCTCTTGACGAAATGATCTGGGTTGACAAAATCGGTGTTCGCATGATTCGCATATCTCTGGCGTTGGTGGAATAATGAAATTTAGACTATGATACCTTGGATGTTTGTTTTTGCATAGTTGTCGAGTTGAACATCGACATCTGGAGGCTTGGGAGCGGAAGTGCTTCGCAACCTGTACGAATGAATAACGAATACAAAGAATCCCCAATTTACGAGTTGCAGACCTTGACAATCCAACTGAGTGCATATGATGATTGTGAAACATGTAAGGCTTACGAACGATACCGTGCTTGTTGATTATCAACGAGTCTACTAGGATACATTTGGAAACGGCAAGATCCTTTATGCTAACAACGAGGCTGATACTCAAATTCGTAGTCTATCATTACAAACTTCTTACAAAAGACTTCTTCTGCCAGACCATCTATGAGAACCTCAATACTGTCCCAATTCTCTGAAAGTCTAACATCGCGGTCTATTCCCCTCTAACCCTTGTCAAACATAATCAAAGGCCAATGATTTTTTCTCGTCTACCAAAAGATCATCCACGGAGAACCTTGAGCGCTTCCTTCAAGTTTGCCACATCACGAGTCAGCTTCTCTCGGCGATCACGGCTGAGCATGTCTTCGCCGGCAATAGCCTCGAGTTGCTCGGGTGTCATGTGAAACACAACTTGGTCGGACAGAACAGTGAGAGGGCCGTCAGTGTCGTCGAGGAGAAAGAAGTCGATGACTTGCCGGCAGACAACGTCGACAAATCGGCTGCGGGCGATGTCGTAGTAGGTCAAAAGAACGTCGTGAATGTCCTGGCAGATGGTGGCTAGGTTTGTAGGCTTGGGTCTACTCTCGACAGCGTCACGAACATGCGTAGCAAGCTCGCTTGCTGATCGGCAATCATCGTAGCCATCCAGCGTGGCGTTCTTGACCAATTCACCCAGGTCCTCTCCCTTGGATCTATTGTCGGCCAAGTCGCTGCCGAAAGAAGGACTGTAGGTCATGCTTCTTCCCTCGAACTCAACCTTGAGAAGAAACTCGGTATGATCAACAGCACGCTTGTACCGGGCTTGGAGGTCGTCGACCAGAAAGTTCCAGAGCTCTGCGCGAATGTCCGGATCAGGACAGGAATGCTCGAGAACACTGTTGATGAAATGATGGACGATGAGAATGGCGTTGGCGATGTGAGCTCGAGCTGCATTTGGCCAGTTCTTGGACTGCTCCTTGAAGTTTTTGGGCAGCATCTCACCACCGAACTAAGGAACCTGTTAGAATAGGGGGCTACTTGTCTTGATTCGACAAGGTTGGAAACTTACGGTACCGAGTTCGTAAGCGCGAGAAGCAAGCCACTCTCGCTTAATGAAGTTCATGATATCTTCAGTATTCTCGTCTTGCCATTCAAAAGGGTCATGAAGGACACCATCCTCAAGATCATCCTCTCCTAGAATGGGGATTTCGAAGGATGTTCCTTGGTGGTACAGCCCGCTACGGCCTTTGAGAGTCCTGTTGAGGCCTTTTGGCATATATATTTGACGATTGAGCAAGTTACGAGGTTCACTAAAATATGCATTGGTTTCTCCTTTGGCCTTATGTTCGGGCCGGTGAAACTTGCGCGTCTCTCCCCATTTGTAGAGAGTCTTTGCGAATTCCTCATTGATCTCACGGATACGAGTGATGAGCTTCAGATCGGTGCCGTCGTCGAAGAGAGACTCGCGACTGTATTGACCGTCGAGGCCGCAGTTCTTGATGCGCGTGAACTGAGCAGCAATTTGTCCAATGTAGATACGTTGCTGCTCAGTGGTGCTGCGTGACTGACCCATGTCTTTGAGAAGTGTTTCCGTTTCTTTGAGAATAGTCGCAAGGTCTCCCCGAACCTTGGGGAACTCGCTCTTGGTTCGGTCCATGAGGAGCTGTTGGACACGGACCTTGAGCGCCGGGATACCGAGTCTGTCCGGGGGTAGCGAAGTCCAAGGCGCCTTGGAGAAGAACTCCTTCTCAGCGCGAGTTCGCTCCTCAGCGCTGGAAGAACTATCGTCTGCACTTCGATTCTTGACAACACAGTATCCAAGCTGGAGATCACGTCGCTTTCCACGAACAAGGTCAACGACAACAGCCTTGGTAGCCTGTTCGACCGCCAAGTCAGGCTTGGTGAGGACGCCGAGAGTTCGCTTGCCCTCAGGATCAACTTCCTTTGCGTAGGTGAGAATCTTCTGGTTCGCAATATCGCCGTTGCAAGGGACGACAGCGAGGATAATGGTGCGCGACTCTTGGATGTACTTTTGCACCATGTTCTTGACGAGCTCAATGTCTTCCTTAGTGGTAACGCCAGGAGTGACGTTCTCAAACATTCCGGGAACATCGATGACAGTCAAGTGATCTTCATTTGGGCCGCTGATCTCGACGCGGAGAACATCGCGACTGAAGGCAGAACCAGTAGAGCTATCGCCAGACTCCGACTTGATGCCCATGACCTTGGCAGCCTATCGAGAATATGTTAGAAGATGCGACATGTGTTTGCAGGATAAAGAACTAACATCTTGGAAGATCTGAGCAAATTCATCGGCATCAAGGTTAGTTGCAGTGCGATGAAAGGACTTTGCTCGTTCCTCATCTGCATCAACAGCATGAATAGATACAACAATGCTCTCGGTTTCCTCACGGCGACAGATGATCTCTGTGGCATGGCGAGTGCAGAGAGTCACTGAGCGAGGAAAATGAAAGCCAGTGAGAGACTCGAGGACACTGGACTTTCCAGCGCTCTGGTCACCAACAACAACCATCTATATAAACATTAGCTGAGATTGCCTGGTGTAAGGTGACATGAAAGACATACCTGAGGGAGAGGCACCATGTTGGAGATGCCGAGCTCTCGCAGCTTGTCCATCTTGTCCAGGAGGGCTCGATTACCGAGCCCTTGCTCAGACTTGACTGTCTTTGCGGTAGTCATCTTGGAAAGGCGAAGCTCTTTGCAAGAGTGTATACCGTGTGTCGCTTGACCTGTTGAGGTTGCGTGGGATGAGGAGAGGTTTATCGATCACCGTATAGATTTAGCGATGAAAGAAGAAGAGAGAGAAAAAAGAAAACGAGCGAGGGGAGGGAGAAGAATTTATACATTGCCTGTCTAGCTCTGATTCAAGGCCTGTGAATCACCTACAGATAGATATTCAAGGATGCTCGGGTGCTTGCAGTGGCTGCCAGTTGTAAGTTGGCGCCGTCACCCTGGCAGAAGGCCTGCACCAAGGCCCAGTTATCTTAGCACTTAGAAGCTATTTATTACAGTTGCAACTATATTTGCTGTGTTACCTGTGCCTTGTCCATGCCATTGAATGTGATGTCGTAATTTGTGGCCTTGATACCAGGCATGAGTGAATGAACTGGAAGCGGGATGTTGCATTCACCGAAACATCAGCCCAAGTTGATGTGTAAAATTGAGCCAATTGAGACTGAGAGTCTGCCTTGTAGGCACCTATCATATTTGATCTTCAAGAGATTTGACTTCTGTTTTGTGGTGGTCGGCCTCCGACAGCTGCGCCCTGCTAAGTTTCATCTCCAGAAGTGGGCGGATATTCCTCTTTATGTTGTCTCTTTTCTCAGGCTGTTGGTTGACCCCTGCAAAACGTCGGCCAACTACCATAGCTAGCAGGGTTGGCGTGATGTGATCTTGAGAGGCACATACAAATTCTTTCCTTTAAAGGATAACTCCAGGCAGATGAGCACCCTTGAAATGCGCAGATCCTGGAAAAGTCCACCCCGGCCACTTCTACCGGCCTGTTTGTTGGCCACGGCCACCGAGGCAGCCAAAACAGAACGGAACAGAACACTAGAGAAAAAGAATCAATACTCAATGCAACATTCATTCATTCCATTAATTCATGCTGGGGGTATCTTGCTAGCTAAATAAAAACGCCTGTCCTTTTTCCAATCCCATATATATCTGTATATATATAACCAATCACCACAAAGAAACAGTCTCCGTAACAGGCATACCGCAAGATGTGAGGTTGTGCCTCTTCATATACCAAGCCTCTAGCAAGGCCATCTCCACCGCCCCAGGGGCCTCTGTCAAGTTCGACAGCACAGGCCCAACAGTTTTGGGCTCCAGGGCAGGGTCCAAGACACCGCGGGGCGAAACACATCGCGATGGAGGCTGCAAGGCGGACTCGAGAGTATGGACAAATCGCTCGGCGAGCGGGTGTGTTGAAGTCGTGTATTGCTTGGCTGTCGCGAGGCATCGTGTGGCTTCTTCAGTTACAGGGGCAGGGTTGGTGATTATGTCTCTGAAGAGAGGATGCTGGACCAAGACGGTGAGGGTCATGCCAATTATGCCAAGGGCTGATGTTTGTTAGCATAAATATCGTAGTAGAAGAATGTCTCGACTTACCAATAGCAGAATGACTCTCGGGAGGGCCGTCAAAAGTCACCAATCTCCTCTCGCGGGCCATGATATCTTCTAGCTCCACGCTTGCAGCATAACAAGACTCGAATAGTCCTGCGAGCATCGATTTTGCCATTATTGAAGTTGGTTGTGTTGCGTTGCTGCTGATAAGCTTCATGATAGCTACTCGGGGAATCAGAGCCTTGGTCTCAAGATATCTATCATTTATTAGCTTGTGGTGTCTCGAAATGTAGTTCATCAACATACCTCATGCGCAACAACGTTGCTTGGCGACGGAAAATAGCCTCGGGTTGTGTGCAGGGGAACTTGACGCGCAGATGTTCAGGAATAGCGGCATGCCACTCTTCCAAATCGCAGTCCAGCTTCAGTGCATCAGAAAGAATATCAGAGACTGATCCTTTGCCAGAATCTGGTTTGCGGTTGAAAGAATCTTGGATAGGCTGAAGAATATCATCGTACAGTTTCAAAGTTTGGTTGAAGAAAGATAGTCGTGAAGGGGTGTCGCACGGTTGAACTCGGTCCGGGTTGTGAGGAAAAGCCTCAAGATATTCGTCGTCGATTTCCTGGGGAAATGTGCCGAATGTTGGGTTTGTCTGGCTTCCAGGGGAATTCTGCATCCTGACAAGCAGAGCACAAGCACACCACGTCCGTCTCCGTTCCTCGCGTTCGGCCTGAGGCTTTCCTGGGAGATCGATATGAAGCATGAGACCTTCTGCGAGTCGAAGGGCCATGCCAGTCAGCATCCAACTCTCCTGGACCGCACCCGCTCGTCGCAAGAATCTGGCATGAACAATCAAAGCCTGGACAACAGGTAGAGATGATACGGATAGTAGATCGATGAGGAGAAGAGTCTTGGCCTGCTGGTGAAATTCGAAGGCGTGAGATACGTGCGACTCGACGGATTCTGTAACCGATGTCTTGGCAAGTTGACCAATGGCTAGCAATCCTAGTAAAAGAGAGTAGGTGGCTGCGAGTTCGGTGGCCTCCTCTAGGGGGATATCACGGCGATAGCGAGAGTTTGCAACTGCGATGAGACGGTGATATCGTTGATAGAACGACGGTCGGTGGATAACAGGCATGGTGATCCAGTCAATGTTGAAATACTCTGCTAATAACTCGTCCATGAGGTCTGCTGGTGGAAGGGTGATCTTCTGGAGCATCAACGCGGCCTTGACGTTGGAAGAATAGGAGCCGAAAGATGAAGGCTTGGCTGGAGCAGCATCTTCGAGATCATCGGTTAATGGTGGACTAGCGCCCATGAGATGATGTGGGCGAGAGTAGTAGCTGGCTGGTTCGTGAACTGCAGGCAGTGAACCAGCTCTGGAAGAGAAACTGGGTAGAGAATAGCCTGATTCGGTGTGGATTGGAGGAAGAGCATGATCAACATGTCTTGGAGGTCTTGCTATACGCTCAGAGACAACACTGGGTGAGGTGGATAGTTTTCTCCATTCTTCTTGAGCAGGCGTCGTGGCGACGAAAGAATTGTGGCCGTGAGCTAATAACTCCTAGAGGGCGTATGAGTGAAAAGTCCTGGGCGTAGGGAATTATGAGCAAGGCAAGGTACTTGATATAAAAGGACTTACTAGCTGTTTCTCCTTCTCTTCAAGTTCCTGGACTCGCTTCTGGAGAGCACGGATGTAGCTATCGTTGAGTTTAGTGTCTTATCTATATGATCTGACCATGAGAGAGAGAGAGAGACTCACCTCCGGGACGAAGCGATGGAACCTTCATGCTCAATCTCGGGGTAAACACACTGATCAGCACAGAGACCGCGTCTGGAACACGAATCGCAGACAGGTCGGGCACCGTCGCAGCGGATTTTACGATCGCGACACTGACGACAAGCCAAAGACCTCGCCTTTCCAGGTCTGGCAGAGGCAGAGGCAGTAGTTGCGTGTTGTCGGCGGGTGGCCGAGGCGGAAGCCGATGACCCGGGAGATGAAGCCTTTGACTTTGTCATGACTGTGTCTCTGTGTCTCTGCGTCCCTTCGGGTCGTCGGTCTCTTCTCCTTTTTGATTTTGGAGGTTGAAGCGACGGGGAGATTGACAGTTGCTGCGGGTCGTCAATTGATGTCCAAACGAAAAAACTCGGTCGTGACTCGTTCACCCCTTGACCATGAATGAATGCGCTCTAACTAAGACGGCCGCCGGGGGTGGCCATTTTCTTCGCGGACACGGTTGTCGGTAGTCGCCGTGTGGTTCTACTATGTAGGTTTCAAGTGGAGTGGAGATTTCCGATCCCGGGTGTCGGGACGTCGTCGGTGTATCGGGGACTTTGCACATAATGCATGAATTTGATATGATGATATATTGAGTATCTAGATATCTGATGCAATGCAGACTCAAAAATACTCTGACCTCATTCTTCTGTTAGGTAGTCTCCATAACGATTTCCTCTATTTCCTCCAATCCCCATGCATTCCCCGGATAAAGAAAGGGTCTTGATGACGGTTTCTTACATACGTAGGCATGTCCCTCCCTAAAATTATTATTATATGGAGACGCGACGGATCATCGGCCATCGGTCATCGGCTACATTCATTGGTGGCGTTGACAATGGTCATCGGGGATCCATCAAGGGCCTCGACAACTCCCCGACCTCCCCGACATCCAGAAACAAGGGTCAACGACACGGCCTAATTACGTACATGCAACAGAACAGAATCAGACAATTCATCACGAGTTCGCTTCAACAGCCGTAACCTGTGAACCGACTCGCTACATAACGAACTTTGATATTTACTCGAGATAGAACTGACGAGGACAAGTATTACTGAGTGCCATAAACCCTGGCCATCAGTTATACCGTCTATTACACCGTTTGTCTCGTTCTCTCAACTCCCCGCGATAAACTCACACGATCATTCTTTCACTCTCGGTCCGTCGCGCGGCCTCGTCCCTCCGACTTCCGCCACTAACTATCGATTCCACCCACGCCAAGTCAAGCCAAGGGTCGGTCGAGACTTGCACGAGCTCCCCGTGACCCAGTGACGCCACTGAAATTTTCATCGTCTCCTTCATTCCCGTCTTTTGTCCGGCGTATCAAGGAGCATGTCACTGAGAGCCCGTCATAGGCGGCGAGCCCATCAACACCACAACTACGCGCTGATAGCATAGGCACTCCAGAACAATTGCTGCCAAGATGTAGTCATGACCTTCGAGTTGTAAATTATTGCATATCTCCGGCTGAATTTTGTCCCTGCTAGTGGTTAGCTAGCATGTATTTCAAGTTATCCTCTCAGCACGAGACGAAACCTAGAATGTTGTAATAGGATTAAATGAAATTAGATTAGAAGTCACTCAAAGACATTTGTTCCCGAGAATCATCTTATAATCGGTATACATTACGCTTCACGGCCATAGCGTTTGTGAATCAAAGACACATGCTGAAAGAACCTCCTGAAGACAGAAGAGGAACAACCTCAGGATCTTCTACAGGTTCGTAGCTCAAATTGGATAGAAAGTGTATAAGGGCCCGGCCATAGCTCTCTTGCCGACTAGTAACTGACAATCGGAGGATAATAAAACCTCTAACATTAAAATATGGCATCAAATTTGAATAGTCTAAAGGTTTACGGACACATAATGAACCCACCTAACAACGGCGCTTTTGTCACTAGGGCATAAGCATATGTCTCGTAGCATGAGCTTTGCAAAAAAATCTCGCTAGGTTGAGATACTCCTGATGATGGTTTTAGAGTGCGTGTCTCTTCTGATTTCATCTCATACGATGTCAATACCCTCATTCAGATTCATTTTGTGTCTTTTGATTTAACAGTGTCACCGATTTTGTAAGGACATAAATCAGGTCTGTGGTCAAATAATATCAACCATGATGTCATGAAAAGAGCCTCCGTTAGCTCTTGGCAAAATGGCGACAGGAATTCAAGAAAGAAGTGTTGTCATTTCTTCCTTCTTACTAACAAGCAGCCGCATACTTTCAGAGGTTATCATGGCATCAGAATATAGCGAACTCAAGCGTATTGGTCATGGTATAATCAGCATTCAGCAGCAAGATGGTGGCTCTCTATCAACAGAGACCCACGATAAATCTAGTACAGAGTGATCTATCTCCAATCCCATCGATCTCCAGTCAATTAGGTAACATCTTAGCACAAATCTTGGTTGAAAACCAAGTTCGAATATCATCCGTGATTACGGGAAATACACCAAATCTCGTTAGGAGTAGTGTTGTAATGCGTATCAAGAGAAGTCAAAAGTCCTTGATAATCAAAATTTCAACAAGGAATATTACCCAACCCAAAGACAGAGCTTTAGACACGTCAATAAGATTCAGCCGCAACTGCAACGAGTGCTCAGGAAGAACAAGAAATCACTACTCGCATGTCAGAGTCCGGGGGTGTTTTCCCCCCAGTATTCTGGGCACCAGTAGTGTAAAGCGGAGGTGATTTTGAGGCTTCTGACCAAGGATTGCATAAACATCCAGCTCATCTTGTTCGTCGGATTGGACTGTATTCAAACGATCATGATAAGTACTATGATAGGACTATACTCAGACGCCATCAAACGATACAAGCTTGTATGATACTAGCACTATACAATAACTCATCTCCAAGCCTCAAAAGGCTAATGGCAATATCTCGGAGCCTTGCATGTACCCATCGAAAATCACTCCCGTGCCGCTCCCATATTCCGAAAACGGGAGTTCGGGTCACTCGCGAATCCGACTGTCTCAGACACGAAACTGCCGTGTCACCAAATACAAGGGCAGCTGCATTTCCATTAAATAAACTCATGATAGCATGTGAGACGAGTGCTGAATAAAGTTCAGTTGACAGACCGCGAGTCCATGTTACGTTAGACACAGTATTTTACCAGGATCATGGGACGAGACGCCCCTTGTTGGTTAGAGTTTGTGAGGTTTCAGGGGAGGATATGCTTAAAATGTCAGGGTCTAACTAGTTAGTTAGTGATTAAATTGTGTCAGATGCATTTATGCATGTCTTGACTCGGGGCTCGTCTTGGCAGATGGATTTACGAGTCTTTTGTAATTAATGCGTTCAGGTTCAACAAGCCTCTAACTAACTATTCAGCCTCTGTACGGCTTTCGCCTAGTTGCGGGACAGGGGATGTTGAAATTCGGCAGATGAAATGCCAAGACTCCCATCAGGTCACCGAATGCACGGCTGCTCTGTCATGAAGTTGCCCGGTGTATTTATCCGTGATGAGATGCTGAATAATGTACTTGACTGTATGAGTTTGAGTTGAGATTGGTGCAATATTGCTGGTCCTCTCCTAGACGGCCATATTGGATGTAGTGGCCTTCGGCAGATGAATCTACGTCGTAAACGTTGGAGGCCTTCAGACCATGCCAAGCCATGAAAGGCCTAAAGTCGTACCATTTACCCATTTTGTGTTTGATCGTTAGTCATCCTGCAACCTCTTGACTTCATGGGGTTATGTGATCTTGAGGAGGCCCGAGAGGATCCATGACTCTTTGCTCGAAATCACCCTGAGCATCTCAACACTTGAAGCCGCCCGGCTTTTGTCAAGGAGAGTTTATCTTAGCATTATATTTATCATGGAGAATTAAGGCGCCAATGGAACTAAAATCAAAAGATCTACAATCATAACCTTTGCTGAGGACCATGGCGATACCCTGACACCAGCAATATGTCTTAACACATTCAGAATTCTGATAGCTCATTAGCTTGATTTTATGGCCAGGATGTCAATAACTCACAAGTCACAATAGCAGAGTGGTTGAGACTTGCTCTTGAACATTGGTCAAACGCTCACTTGGAGGACCAACGATGTAAATCTTGTTGCTAGTCATAAAGTCGATATTATCTATAACATTTACCACGTAGAAGTGAATGCAAGACGTAAACTGAAGCATATAGGGATTAGGATGGACCCAGTAAGTATTTCAAGGACGAAAATAAAGACCGTCTGAGAGCCTGTTCAAGTCAACAGGCCGTGTTTACCAAGCAAACCTACACGATATGAACCCAGAAGGCTTCAAGGTTGATCTACAAATGATTCACATATTTAATTATATTCCATTAACGCGACCCAACAGGAAATGCTCCAAGATTCTCTTGTCACTGGATGAGAAAATAGCACTAGGCAACAGTAAACGTTGACGCAAAGTCTTTCGCCCCCACGAGGACATCGCAACGATCGTCCATCAAGACCTCAAACAAGTAACGGCCGACTAGTAGAGAAAGAACCTACAAAAGGTCCGTTTGCTGAGCCAAGTCAATTGACTTGGTACTATCTCGGCATAAGCTGAGTGCATCTCACTGCTTCGCCAATGCTCGTATAATCCACATGTCGGGATTCAGGGACAAATTGGGCTGCAGTTGCTGACAACGCATTGTTTTCCGTATCTTGCATCTTGGCTAGTAATCGCGATGATCTCGTGATGCAATCAAGAGATAAGCGTCAAAAAGTCCAAGCTTCTGCACTGCTGACTCGCGAAGGATGCCACAATGGTAGGGTGTTAGTGGGAGTGGACCTATCGCATGTAAGACTTTAAACTCTCGTCAAGATATGCTTAAATGGACCTTTAATTGAGCCGTTGACTTCATGTTACGGTGATATCACGGTAAAAGAAAGAACAATTAAATAGTGAGGCCGTGTATTATAGAGACATGTTCTATTGTCTATATGCGATATTAAATGAGATATGAGCAGTGCAGTTCTTTACAATGATGTATCCAATAAATCGTAGTCACATCAAAGAAACAGTAGACAAAAGCGCTTAAGCGTGGTGGGCGTGGCGGCGGAAGCGAGATCGCTCAATGTACTCGGACAGAGAGCGCTCATCAACAGTCTTCTCATCCTCAGCCTCCTCATCATCCTCAAAGTCACGCTTGGTACGCTTGGTGGTCTTGTACCAGTTGGCAGCGGGGTCACCGAGGCACTGGCCAACAGTAACAGCTACAGAAACGTCAGTCATGGACGGGAGCAATGATTGTAGAGAGAATACTCACGAATGCGGGTGCTGCGCTTGACGGCGTCGAGGACCTTTGGGATGAGGTTGCGGACAGTGTTCTCGTGGACATCGTGGAAGAGGGCAATGGATCCACCGTTGGTGATACCCTTCTTGAAGAGGTTGAGAGCAGTGTTGGTCTCAGCAGGGGTGTTGTACTCCCAGTCAAGAGAGTCGACATCAGCATTGATGACGTGGTATCCCAGAGTCTTCATGACGGAGAGGGTGTTGGCGTTGTAGCTGAAGTAAGGGGGACGCATGTACGTGGGCCACTTTCCAACGATCTTGAGGAACTCAGCCTCCAGACGGGTCATCTGGGTTCGGACATTGGCGTTGCTGATGGTAGCAAGGTCGGGATGGCTGTAACTGTGGTGAGTGTTAGCAATTGTTATACGAACAGCCTGTCACACAGCATATTGTCAATTATGAATGGAAACACTTACGTGTGAGAGCCGAGCTGGTGACCCTCAGCGACGACACGCTTGACGGTAGCAGCGTAGTCGTTGATGTTGGCCCAGTTCTCGCCGTTCATGAAGAAGGTGGCCTTGTAGCCGTACTTCTTGAGCTGGTCGAGAAGCTCGTTGGTGTAGGCGAAAGGGCCATCGTCGAAAGTGAGGGCGATGTTCTTGTCGACAGTGCACTTGGTGATGGCGACGCCGACAGGGACAGCGGCAGCGGCAAGCTGCAGCAGGCCGGCGCAGGTAGCGAGGACAGAGAAACGCATTTTTGCTGGAAGAGGGTATTTATTATATAGAGTGTAAGGGGGGGGACGTAAACGACAGTACTGAAACTAGAATAGCTTCAAAAAGAGGGATAGAGGTGAAGAAACGAGTGAATGAACTGCGGCTGTTGAGTTGAACCTAAGAACGTCTAGAACAGCAGAGGAATCTCCATTCATATATACTTATTCCTCGTCCCCTTCAGATTTTCTTCCACGGGCTCTAACTACCTAGGGAGAACTGCACAGCGGAAAACCGTACCGAGCTGAACCACCCAGAGGCCGGGTATGGGTGTGGCAGCTATGAGCATGGGTATCCCTCCCCTCAACCTTGCCCCTCGACGTACGAGGCCCTCATGGCCCTTGATAGCGCGTACATATTTGTGCAGTATTAGTCCTTTAGTGTGCACATGAAAAACAAGACTGCAGCAGGGGTAATGGGTTCAGAGACTGGTCCTGGAGGTTTCATCGTATGCAGAGAGCTGGGGACTCGGGAATCTTGGCAGTCACGGAACCTTGCATTTGAATTGGTGATGATTGAATTGTGCAAGTGACGAAAGAGTCGATACTCTTGCGCCATGTTCCTCTTTCTCGGCCTCATGGGAGCGTATCTCGTGGTTCAATGGCTGTTCACACCCATGTCCATGGTATTGCGCTATCTAATGCGGGACGATCCTCGAGCCAATCTCTTGTGCAGGGCACTGTATGTCTCAGGTACTCTTGTATCACGGCCCGACGAGTAAAAAAAGAGCAACAAGAGCATTATCTATTTCCTCGCGAGTCTCACAGCAGCATACAGTACATAATATGCCATGTGCTCACAAGACAAGAGTTTCAGCCACTAATGGGACAGACGATAAAGGGCTCTCAGTTACTACAGGCTCCAGGGGTTCAGGGCGGGTAGACCACCTCGGGCATGGATGCCCATGCTTGCTCGGGCGAGACCCCCCCTGGAAAGTCTCACTAAGGTTAAAAATTAAATAGTCAACGTTAACGTAACCCTAACCTTAGTCTGGGCTCTCTTCGCGATTACCGAACAGGGCTTGTCTCACGAGAACCAGAAAAGTGAAACCTACTTAATATTGACCTAGGAACGGAGAATAACCCCTCGAATGGGATAAAAGGCTTGGCCATCGGGCATCCGCTTTGAGTAGCCGCCGACCTGTCAATACCTCAGGTACCTAAGCAGATTGACCTGCGGAATAGGGGACGGTAGCATTTACTACCCACCGACAAGCTGAGGAGAGACATGGACAAGGCTCTATTTTCTCACCAGGCCTCTGTGGTCTTGGTATTGGTTCGATAAGATGCGATTGCACGTACGACGCCAAGATAAGAGCAGCCTTGTTTCTCTCAGTCTCTGTCTTTTCACTTGTGACTACCTCTCTAATGTATGAACTCTGCCTGCAGATCGGGATGCTCACTGCATTAGATAGCAACAAACAACAAGCCACTTGACGTATGCCAATGCCAATGCCAATGCCAACCTCAACACCACGGTCTATACGATGCAATCAATATCCTCGACCGAAGAAATTGCCGAGCATCACTGCCAAGTGAAATCCCATCAACTCGACACAATTAGCTGGAGCTTATTCTTTCTCTCCAATATCCGTGCAGTCCGAAGAGTCCACTGTCTGTTCTCACGGTCTCGAACCAGGCAGACAGAGGGAAAAGAGGCCCCCAATTTTACCTTCGTCTCGCGTCGATAACCGAACTCATCCATCCATACCCACAATGGATGCTTTATCTTCAGGAGAGTGAGACTCTGCTAAAAAGCAAGGACGAAAAGAAAAGAGACAACTACAACAGTTAATAATCGTAATAGTCACAGTCAGCAAAGAATAAAACCCCCAGGCCGGACATCAAAACCTCCGAGTAAGCCCCTTTCTCATCAAACATGCATCGCTTGCAAATCATTTATGGGGCCATCACAGGTTTCTTTTGCTGAGAGATTACTGGTATGCAACTCCCATCACATCAAATGTTTCCAAAACTAGTAGCCCGAGGACCTAAAAATGGGCATCTCCAAGCCTCAGCCGTTCGATCTACAACAAGGTAGACCTACCCGCCAAGTCCATCTGCCTGGTTAACGGATAGCCTGCCTGTCTGCCTGCATAGTTAGCATAAAGGAGACCAGAAAAACAACGCACCCCATCTTCAATGGACAATCACCGGTGTCCCGCTGAGCTGGCCTTGCCAAGACGTAGCCAAGGCTGATTAACAAAGACTAACGTCCTCACATAAACAGCAAATACGAGGACCTCAAAAGACGTCAATCAACAAGGCCGACAAAGACCGTCAGCCGCAGGGAACATCCATGACCGGGAAGGATTTGTCCTGAGGTTCCCCAGATGATATCAAACGTGCAATAATAAACTAGGGGCTTCGATGCTCCGCTTCGGGTACGATATCCCGGGCCTAGAGACACAGCCTGGTCGTCCTGTTGACAGCGAAGCCCCGTATGATTGGAGCGACTCGTCTCCTTCACGTTTTCCCTATTATAGAAGCTGGGTTGGTATATCACCGTTTTCGCGGACATCCATCCTGGTAGTCCGCTACGGAGTTAAACAGGAGTTTAAGACAAGAGAAGAAGGGTTTTTATGCTTATTTAGACAAGGTTATCGATCCTCGAGGTAAACGAATAAATCAGGCAGTTATTTATATAACTGCCAAGAAATCAGTCAGTCAGTCAGTTGTGAGTTTGTGTGTGTATGTTATGTGTGTGTGACTGATACATGCAAAGAGTCAGTTTCCGTTCGCTTCAACGCCCAGATCCTTAATCAACTCCCCGACGAAAAGACATCTCCCCTGAACAAAAGTCCTGTAAAAAATCCCCAACGGTGCTGCCCAGGCAGCAAGAAATGAAAGAAATGAGGGTATCAGTGAGAGATTTCACGAGGTAGGAAGGTGGCTTCAAAATGTCTAATGGGTCGTCACGAGGTAGGTAGGTAGGTAGGCAGATGGATGGATGGATGGCAGCTGGAGTCGTTCACAGGTCATCCTCCCAGTTACCCTCCACTTCAATCGTCGTGCCCAAGGCTTCTCTACCCTGGCGAATCATGTCCTGTAGTTGTTTGTTGAAAGCGTTGATCCGCACATCTGCATCTCGTTCTTCCATCTTACGGCGTGCTGCGAGATGCTTGGCTTCTGCGGTCAGACGGGGACTGGCTTCTGCTGATGTACGTCCTGATGCTACTGAGGCATTAGAGTGAGACCGGCGGTGCGACGACGGCTTTGTTATCGGCGATGAGATGGTGGTACTTCGGCGAGTGGAGCGAGTGGGTTGAGGTATCCTGCTGGGCGATTCTATCCGAGGAGAAGCGAGGGGAGCAAGTGACGCGAATGACGCGGTTGATGCAGGCCGTGGAGAGGGTGATGCTGCTGCGTGTGACAGACGACTGGCTGGGCGATTGGTAGTGGATCGTCGCTGACCAGGCGTAGAGGCAGTAGAGAATCGGGCTGATGGAGCGGCACTGATGCGTCGACCTGTAGTCATGGAGGGGCCCGAGTTTCGTGATCGAGGGGACGGTCGATAAGACGGACGTCGCAGCGGAGGCTCAGGCTTGGGTTCAGGCTCAGGCTCAGCTGGTTTCTCATCACTCACCATGACCCAATTCCTGCCAAGTTCATCTTTCGTGTCTGTATGTCTTCGTTTCGGATGGGGTGCTGTAGGTGTAGATGCGCAGCTGTTGCCACCTTGTTCTGCGTTATCAGACTGACGCTGGTTGAAGTAATCCTCTTGCGATGGCGGGAATCGACCGGGAAGATGCTGACTTTCGAATAGCGTCTGGTCCAGCTCCTCGACCCTGCCAGAATTCATCGTAAAGGCCTTACCACCGCCAGCCTGGAAACCTCGAAATGAGCCTGTCTTGCAAAACTCCCATACACGTCCAACAACACCTCCTATAGTTGAGAATGCGAAGCTACCCCAGCCTTGGGACTGTATCGGCTGAGGAGGCAGATTGAACAGCTGTGTCGGCCCAGCTCCATGATCGATATCGTCGTGGGTTCGTTTTGAGCCAAGGGCCTTGCGATAATCTGTGTCCGAATACATGCTCTCGTCGAGAATGCCGCTGTTAAAAGGACCAGAACTCGGTGTATCAAGCTGTCCAGCAAGTTGGTACCGCATCTCCTCATTCCTCATCTGAGCCACTGGCGTTCCAAAATAACCATTTCTATCAGAATCATCCTGGAAGCGGAATTCCTGAGATCGCGATATGTCATGGCAAGGCCTCTTTCGTTTCGTAGCTTGTCCGTCGGGGGTTGCCGTGCTGTAGGGCGAAGCATATCCATAGCTGGTGCTAGAGCTTGGTGAGAGGGGTGGGCGAAACAGGCCAGGGTGCACGCCTTCTCTATTGAAGCCGCCCGACATATGGAAATGCGAAGGAATCGTCATTCTGCCTGGGGGTTAGGACGTTCTGATTTGATACGTATGTGCAGCGCGTGCGCGTGGTGATAGATAAACGAATGGCCTTATCGAGTGGAGGCGAAGCTGTAACTCACGGCCAAGCTTAACAGCAGCCGAGACACATCTCAGGTCGTCGATCGCACAAGCGGGTCTGGGGTAGATGCAAACCGAATATTCGGATCTGGAGACGAGATTGCAATCGACGGCGGGGAAGCGATACTTCGGAGGGCGATTTACAATGGCGATGGGCGATACTGTTGAGCGCCTCGTGACTAGGTAAGGTAGGTGAGATAGCAGTGGAGGTTATGTCTTGTGATGACGGTCGCATGGAGGGGGAGGCTGCCTGGCTGCAAGCGCCCAACTCTAATAGACGCAGCCAAAAGTATGGCGCTCGTGTGAGAGGGGAGGGCACCGTGGATGCACGCACAGTATTGGAGATGCCGCCTTGAAAGTGAGGCTCGATTATGGATTTATGGATGATGTATTGGATTAGCGAGATGGTCCTGGCGGCAAAATGTCGACGGGGCAAGTAAACAATGGTTGGGGGGCCAGCGCCTGTATCCAGCGTCAGAGACGAGACGTGATTGGTCAGTTGGTGGTGATCCCGGCAGTTGCTTCAACAGCCGCGATAGAGAGCACAGTTGTTACTCTGTACTCTACTCTGCAGGTAATCTGTAGATATGATGAAAGAACAAGACCTCAAAAGGACTCAATATCTGGCAAGTGTCCAGGTGAGCAATCAGCCCCGTTCCCTTTTGTCAGGAATGGTATGCGGAGAACGGGAAGCTTTCGGTTTGTTGCCGACTTATAGCCTCCAGCTTCGTCTTGTGTGGCTGGTTCCAAGAGTTTGGTCCACTTGATGGGGATCGGCAGGGTTCAGCTAACCAAGAGCATCAAAAAGCGAATATTAACGTCAGAGGAGAATCAGAGGAGTATGAGAGGTTAGAGGAACAGCCCGTACCTAGTTGCAAAAATATAAAAGGTCTCCCTTCTCTCCTATCTATACCAGATATTAGACCATCGGGCTCATTTGCATTGCTATATTGTCTTGGTTAAATTACTCTAATATCCTTGGTTGTCCTAGACGATTAATGACCAACACAGGGGTCTCTAAATAGATCACAAAAATGAGGTTTCGTAGAGTTCAAGTGTGCTTTAACATCGTTAATCGTTGCCGCTACATCTATTCAGTCTATTCCTCATATCGCGTGAACCGCTCTAAACCCTGCCTGCGTCCAAACTCTTCTATGCCATATGCCATGACCTCAACTCGTTGGTATCATTCACCCGTCCTTCTCAGAAGTCTAAATTCGTATCCTATCACTTAGTCCTTGCTGTAGTAGTTGTCCTGCTGGCCCTTTCGCTCGGATGTAACACCTCCGTCAACACCCTGCTCCCCATGGACATGCTGCTTGCTTCCCCAGAAAGCCTCCCGCTCCTTGAGAACCTCCTGGCCCCAGGCCTTCATCTCTGGCAGCGTCATTCTGGTTGCGACGTACGCAAACTCGCCGAGGTCGACTTTGCCCTCACCGCGCTTCTCATACTCCACCATCTGCAGCAGAAGCTCCATCTTGTCCACGTCGTGAACAAAGTGACTGTCCAGTGTCTTGGAGTCCTCATATTCCTGCCAGATTGCGCGGATGTCTTCGCCTGTGGTGCCGCCAGCGACGTTTCGTAGCAAGTTCTTGGTCAAAAAGTCCATCGTCTCCGCTTCGCGTCGGCTCTTCTCGGGCTTGGGAACGCCGTCGACAGGTGTGATATCGCCGACAAGTAGCTCCGCCATGTCGTGAATGAGACACATCTTCATGCACTTGGGAAGGTCGAGTTTCGGGGCGAGAGAGGGGGGCGCAAACATGGAGATTAGAGACATGCGATACATGTGGTCGGCGATAGACTCTCCCCTGTCGCATGTTAATGGCGTCTTGGAGTCTGGAGACCGATTTCCTTACCTAGAGATACCAAATCGCCTCCATCCTTCTCGCTTGGTAGTCTTGAGTCGCTCGAGCATGTGGAAGAAGGGAAGCGGCGAAGAGGACTCCTCAGTAGGCGCACCACCAGGAATCTCCTTGACCACCTTGTCGACGGTCCATGGGTCGGCGACCTTGACCATGGGCGTGAAACCCAGATCTGCAATTACTTCCTCAGGGCGAAGATCCACACGTCCCCTCTCCTTTTCCGGTTGCGAGCCCATCTTTGCAGTAGAGTACAGTCTGTATCGTCGCGGGGTAAAAGTTGAGTTGCTGGTGCAAGGTAAAGAAAGTGGTTGTAGCGAGTTGACAGTGATTTTAACGGTACGAATCGATTGCGACAGTCGCGTACAAACCGAGATGGTCATAACAAGCGTACAATTGACAAAAGGGTCATGAAAACAAACAAGAGCCTAGAACAACAGAAGATTGTTGTTGGGCGGGTAGTATGTTAGTCTACGGATAGTTGGTGGGTTTGTAGTCCAGGTTTGTGCCAGTGCGGAATTGATCAATGGTCAGCTAAGGGCCCGGTCATTTGGTGCGTCATATGTCATTTTACAGGGGTAGAAGCTGGGATCTTGTCTCTGTCTTGGTGTGACTACAGGGTAATGGCACCACAATCACTTACACGGTGATACTAACTATTCTTGTTTGCCATATAGCCTATAGGTACCTTAGTAGTGAATTGCAGTTCTAAGGGACTTATCCATTTTGAACTAACAGTATCTAAACACCATGTATTACATATTTATTTTCCAAACAGTGTGGCTGGATTGATCGACTCGTGAAAAGTTTTGCCGCTGATCTCGGGATGTTTGTGAGTAAAACAACCAACATAGTTGTTGAATTTTTTGCTCCCACTACACGAAAACGCTCTTCGAGGGCAAACCTTTTTTCGTCACAGAGCTTGCAATGTCAAGATTTTTGAAATCAAATGACAATATGCCACTTGCTTTGGTAGATCTTGCTCTTAATGTTTGGCTCCTCAGAGTCAAGAGTTGTCTTTCTCGGATTCGTAACAGAATGACAATGAGTAAAGTTTAGCACGTGGGGTCTCCAACATAAAGTCTCACTGACATCCATAGAAAGGTACCTATTGAAGCACAAAGTTGACCATGGAACTATCAAGCCAATAGTTAGGCTTCGGTTGAGCCCTGATTTGCTTTCTGCGCTGGAGAGCATCATCACTAACACCAACCAATATTGGCTAGGGAAGGAAAGAAAACCGAGGACCTCGGCCCTAGGTGATTACAAGATTCAGGTAGCTTAGCATGAGTTGAGACTATTATCTATTGAGTTTACTTTGATAGGTATCCTATATCAAATTCCTATGTTTTCTTGCTCCCCGAGGATTGGTATTGGCCACTCACGCACGTGGGGGTTCCGCCACCAAAGACCCAAAAGTTAAATTTACTATACTAGCTCCTCCTTAATCAGATCTACACGAGCCTCATCTCACTCATCTTGATCCATTTCGGGTACCTTTCTTAAGTATCTCAACCTCACTCCCGCATGAGAATCTTGCAAAGAATAGCCGCGTCTTTTCGCCCACAGGTTCGACCAATGACAACAATCGCTTCACTCAAGCGGCTTTCAGCCAAATCACTCTCTGAGAAGATCCTCGAGGAAGCCAACGCCACAGAACCCACGTTCGCTGTTATCGATGTTCGTGATAATGGTGAGTTCTCATTCAAACCCTTTTCCGGAAACAAAAACTTCTTCTCGGTTCCATTTTCTTCTGTGACAGCTCAGCTGACTTTTCAAGATTACATTGGCGGACATATCAAGGGCTCAACAAACATCCCCGCACATACTCTCGACGCCATGATGCCAACTCTGGTCCGTCGCCTAAAAGACAAAAAGATAGTTATCTTTCACTGCGCACTGAGTCAACAGCGGGGTCCGAGTGCGGCATTAAAGTATCTGCGTGAGCGGGATGGTCTTTTGAAGTCTATGGGTGAAGACCCCAAGGGAGAGACCGGTCAAGATGTTTATGTGTTGGATAGGGGATTCTCGGGATGGCAAGAGGTTTACGGAGAGGATGAACGATTGACAGAGGGATACGTTAAGGATTTATGGGACAATTATTAATCCATCCAGAGCTAGAGAGCTAGAGCTGAGTCTTCCGATAGAACCCCTACTTCCATCTGATGATTCCCATTGCGTTTTGAACAAGACTTTCCGAGAGACTGGGCCAGGCAAAGACAGTGAAGCCAACCCAACAATAATCTTCGAGAGCAGTAAAGTACTGTGATGGTGGTAATGTAAATTCATCACCAGACAGAGAGAAGATGGCCCCCATTCTGCTTTGTGTCCGACTGGAAGACAATGTTAGCTCACTAACACTGACTGTGAAGAGAACTCTACTTACAGATACGCCATGATAGCCGACCAGCTTAAACCATCCCTTGCATCCTCTTGAGCTTGCGAATTTTCATGAACATAAGAAAGATGATCACAACGAGAACGCCGGTCACTATCCCGAAGACCGCAGTGCGCTCTTTGGCGTTCGCAGGGTTCGACCACCAGGTGTACCCGGTTGAGTGATCGACGGTGCCATATTCACCCTCGGAGGGATGGGAGTATTCCTCCTCCTGAAAGCCCCGAGCCAGGAGCCGATACCCGTTATACAGGTTGATGTTGTCTGGCAAGGGTGACATGGTGATGGTAGTGAATGATTGGTGAGGGGTCGGATGTTCTGATGGTATTCGGGTGAATTAAAGAGAATTAGAGCTGTGGGGAGATTGAAACAGTATGGACACTGGTGCGGTCGACGTGAGTGAGCTTTTGATCCAAGGTCGAAAAGTATAACTGATCTGGAGGAGGAGTTTGTAGAACTTGACGACTTTATATCTCCTGAGTGGGATTGCGTCAGCCGGAGGGACTTATATACCTAGTAATTACTTTCTTCGGAACCACTTGCAAAAGCTTCCTTCGATAGTCTCAAGGCGTATTGAATGAAGCTTTGGATAATTCGAGAACCTAACTTTGAACACGGCCGTTAGCTGCTCCTCCACAATTGGTCAACCGAATAGGGTAAAAAGAAAGGAACTTTGATCAAAACTCACACCCAAGTATTATAAAATATTGCCCTTTTCTATGGCACGTCCATGTTTTCCCTCCCCAACAGTCAAACACTTGTCTAGTCGATTCTCTGAGTCCGCTCAACATAACAATCTTTTCTCAAACCTCTCTCACAACCCTCATCCTTCAAAATGGTTGTTTCATCATACGACAACATCCTTCAGGGGTCACCTCTGATTGATGGTATCGACTCTATCCTTACCAAGTCTCGTCGTCCTGTTCCCACCAAGACCCCATTCGCTGAATGGATACCAGACTTCAAGGCTAACAGGCCAACACTGAAAGAGGTGTCAACCACAAAGGGAGACAAGAAGTCGGGGCTTGGCCGCAGCGACCCCCCAGCTAATGTCAAGTTCCCTTCACCTAACGACGCTGTGCGCCCAAGTCGTCTCCCTACTGCTGGTATCTCTCACACCACCGGCACTTCCATCCAACCCTCTACTCGTCCTTGCAGAATCGGTGGTCAGACCAGCCAGTCTGAGGAAGAAGCGTCTGTCTACTACGACGGTCTTTTCGTATTTGCCATCATACTTCTTCTGGGAGGCCTCTTTTGTGGATGTCTCCTTCTCATGCAGTGTGCAGGAAGCATTTTGAGGCGGATTGGTCGAAGATATGGGTGGAAATGGGTCAAGAGATCCGACAGTGTAGACCTCGAGAATGCCATCAATGACTTGAAGGAGTATCCAGGCGCATTCGAAGAGCACCACCTCGTCTTGCTCCGGGAGGTCTTGGCAGATTACGGAGATTCTTCGAATGTTCGAGTAGACGAAAAGGCTGCTGAAGAGGGTCGCCTGGATTCAACCGACTACCCATATCTCCCTGAACCTCGGCCTGCTCGTATGACCCTTGAAGACTCTTGTTCCTGGTAGTCCGGAGAGCTATGCTCTTCTGAGACTTACCTTACGCTATGAAATGCCCATAGCCAACGATTCGCGCGATTTGATCCTCTGGTCATAGTCTGGAAGAGAGTTTGCTTTCTTCGCTGTGACTGGGTAAGCTTGGGAGTAACTCTGCACAAACACTTGTTCGTGCCTTCGTGATTGGAAGGAACTAGGCAGTCAAGAGTCTATACCGAAGAAAATGGAGGTTAGAAATGTGCGAGGACCAGAAAATAAAAGCTTTAACAACTTAAACTTATCTTCTCGCGAGAATTATCTTCAGTGAACCAACTCAAATACCAGCATTAACTTGCCTGAGAATTAACCTTGAGCGGCAACTCGGGCTATATAAGAGAATCAGACTCACATCCATGACAGCATCATTCCCTTCCCTTCTTTTTCTATTACGCCTCGACTCGCATCCACGAAAAACGCCTCCATCTTCAGTCGAACTAGACATCATGGCCGGAGACATAGTGTTGCTAGGAGCGTGTATACTCCTCGTCGTCATCGCAGTCGCCTACTGGATTTGCTATTGGCTGGCCTGTAAATCGAAAAAACAATCTCAGGATGAAGAGCAAGGAGATGATGTCGCGGTAGATTGGGAGGAGAACTATGAAAGCATTTTCGTCAACCCCCTCGAAGTCGAACAGCCTATGTCGTCTTACACTCCAAGTTCCCTTCGCGGATCTCGAGATACTGAGCTTCCGTCTTACAGACCTATTGGTACTCCTCCGCCTTCTTACCTCCCAGCATACAAGGCGCTTCGACCACATTCCACGTAGCCATCTCGTGGATGAGGTGTCCAAGCCCATGATCTCACCGGGCTCCGAGGCTTGCGCTTTGCTGTGCGTGATCAGTCTTTGGAACTCTGTCATTTCACTTCAGCCACATGCGCCCCGAGCCAATAGAGGCTTCATATTGAAACTCTCGTCACTTCCTCACCGAATCATTTGAATCCACGACATATATCATTAAGGTTATCTGTCGATGTATTCCTCCCTTTTTCTACTCAACCCAACTTTCGACTGGCTCACCACCAAACAACCTCACAGTCAATCTTCATTCAATCAAACACCTGCCAATAGTATCTGATATACTGCAGCTCAAAAGAATTATTGATAACCTTCATCACTTTATACCATTCCTACCCTTACCACTTCATCAATTACGAGACCAAATGTCGCCCAACATGCACGCCCCGATATACCATCAGCCTCACCAATCAAATGATGCCCCTTCAGGAATGTCCACAATTTGCATCATTTCCTGGACTATTGGAATCTTGGTTGCGATTGGTTTTATCGTCATGGCCTCCAAGTGGCTCTTTGGCCGTCGACCATGCCCGCCTCCCAGAAAATTAGGACCTCCGATCCAAAGAATCCCGTACCCTTCGTACCCCGAGCCTGTGGGAATTGCACCTCTGGGTCCTTTGCCTCCCGGAGCATACGGACGCGATCTTGAACAAGGAAGCATCGATGAACGTGTCGTTGGAACTACTGAGAGCTCGAAAGTTGGCAACCATCCTCGCGTACCACCACCTCCATATTGCCTACGATGCTGATATGCATCTGTTGGACCATGCCACTATTCCCCAGATGTCGAGGGTTGCACCAGGAATCGCCGATGATGCAGTCTTGTTTGAAGAAATACACTATATATTGGGGAATTGGGTAGATGTTAGCCAAGTTGCCATTGGCCTGGGTCAGGAGGCATATGAGGGTCAGGAGACTAGACAAATCACTGTAGAACTAGTCCAATGGATGAAGTCAGCACATATTATGAACTGGCAAAATTCCCAGATTGCCTGTGAAATACATACTAAACTATACCATAGTTGTCGAAGTATTCACATAACTTAGGACGAGTTCTCATGCCACATTATACCTGTATATAGGTTCAATAGCATCTAATTGGAGACCCAAAAATGAGTAGCTGATTCTTTAACCATTGTGTTGATGACATCTATCCACAGAAGCATAACATATACTACATAATTTCCAGCAAACGCTCAGCGCCAATTCCATTCCTCGTCTTCAAAAGGGTATTATAAACAGTAAACAACCAGATCACGCCTTGCCCACCCATCCTGAATTAATAAAGAAATCGAATATGCGCCCTCCCTTTTGCGAGTCCAACCTGCAGATTTCTTTTGCCTGCTTCTTCTTCAAAGTGCCATTTGTCTTGAGAGCTTCCTTGAGGATCTGCTCCTTGATCATGAGATATGGCTTGGGCTGCAGTCTGATGATCTCGCAAAGCTTGATCTCTTCAGGTGTGAGGAGGTGCAGGTCTGGCGCGGTGTCTTGGGTCATGGGCATCGGTTGTACGCCGGAGATGGGCTGGGCCGTGTATCTCTGCTTAGGAGCTGCATGGCCATTTACTCCATTGACTCCGTTGACCCCATTTGTTACTCCATTGACATGGCCGTTCGTTTGGCCGTTGACTTGGCCATCAGCATGGCCATTTGTCAATGGCTTAACATCGCCGTTGACACCCGCAGCAGGCGTTGGTAGCAGTCGAGCAGGAAGTTCAGGGGCGATAAGAAGAGCAGATCCGCTTGGTGGCTCAGGAGGGGGAGGTTGCTTAGACCTCTGTGCAGATGCCAGGCGCTCGCGATCCATGGAGCCCATAGGGATTGCCTTCTGGATCCTCGAAGCTTTCTCGTTCTCGTACTTTTCGCCACTTCGAAGGTCACCGATACGCATGTTCCGCCACTCCTGTAGCTGCGCAATGGCTTGTCGTAGGTTAAGTTCATCCAGGAGACCTTGATTGAGCGCCTCAAAGTCCTGCTGGTTCATCATGCGGGCGAATGGCTTGGCCTTCTGCAGCAAATCCCTTTCTTCCTTGGTCCGCCTCTTCTCCAGCTTTGTGTTCTCTCTATATTCAAGAAGGTTGTGCTCAAAGATAACCTTTTTACGCTCTACACGTTGTGTCAGCCGAGCGTTGTAAATGTCCATCACTGTAAGCTTGAGTTCCATTTCAGGTTCAAGCTCGCCTGTCCTGGGGTTCAATCCATCACCCGGATCGAATTGCATTAACTGGACAGCTTCTTCTGCCTCATTTGCATATTCGGTCTCGAACTCCAAACGACCAGGCATGTATCCTTGAATCTCGTGGCAGCTGGGTACACTGGCTGTTGGCTTTGTTTTAGGCTGTAGAGCGGGCGCGTTCTTAGCTGCATCTCGTCGCTCTTCTATTCGTCGCTTCTTGCGTGCCTGAAATTCTTCCCTGGGTATTTCGTTGGCTAATTCGCAATCGTGAGGGCTACAGCGTTTGGGTAGTGGAAAATGAGACGAGTCGACGTAGGTCGATAAGTAGTGATCGCGAACCTCGTCCTTCTCACGGAAGCCGCCAATATGATCTGCGATATCGGCCCATGAGCCGAGACCATATATTTCGGCGCCCTCAAGGAGGAGTAATTCTTCGTCGGCGCCCCATTCTCGCTCAAAAATAGGGAACGAGTTTTGTTCAATCACACGGAAAGAGTGTGTCGCAGGGTTGTGAGCATTTCGTGATTCGCCTTTGGCGAAGCACGAGACGCAGAGGTCGAAGTCACTGCAGTCGGAGTCGGCGCATCGGATGCGGACCTATGTCAACACCAACATGATTAGCAACACCATCATGACATCGTATTTAGTTTAGCCGGTATATCTCCGAAGCGCGCCTTTACGGTTCCAAACAAGCTTCGGGCAACAGGCAGCAGAGCAAATGACCTACCGTAGATGTAATATCTGATGAGCACACATCGCAAACGTACTTAACACCACCTTCGCCACCTCTTGTGATTGTTTTCTTGCGTATCACACCCATATCGCCGGCTGCGATGTCGGGCCGGGAGGTTCGTCGTTACCCCCCCTGTCAAGAAGTAGCAGCGGGTTCGAGGCAGCGCAAGGCGCGATGGAAGCGCAAAAGAGGGATTTTTGTGATGCGCGATTGTTGGGGACGATGATGCGACGCGAAATTCGATGGAAAATGCCGGTTTGAGGTGGTTGTTGATGGAATTGGTGATGGGTCGATTTGTCGAGGGGCGGATGTTGTTGATTATGGCGTCTACGCTTGCTCTGACAGGAGCTGGCCTGGGGCTGAAGTGCACTGGACTTGAGCTTGCAGGGCGCGGATTAGGTTGTTTCAATCGGGGAGCCAGTATCCGCTAGCAGCAACCCCACGCACGCTAAAATCATCATAAGTCACGTGGAAGAAGTCCCCTCGGGCCGCATATCCCCGCTATGGGCAAGTGAAGTGACGCGGGGATGGCAGAAACCTTCTATTAGACTCGAGTCCTACCAGTAAACAAGCGACAGAGAAGTCTAGGCAAAACTAGGATATTTTATGATAACCTAGGAACAGCTTATTAGTTGTGCTATTTGACTCTACTATTTTCATTTATTCTCCCACGTAATATAAGGTCTAAGTCTTCTGGCATCTTGAGGCCCCGGTCTGAGCGTGACGCCATCCCCCATTATTGAATCTCCACAGTCTGGAAGTGACAAACTCATTGCTTTACTTGAGTTCTGTGTGGTGAATCGTGATATAAGCTCTGAGCCACAGATACCAACTGCAAATAACCTCTCGGGCTCGTCGCTCAGCCATTGCATAACAATGTCGACCAATTGCTATAGCATAAATGCATATAAAGAGATGCGGCAACTATATCAGCTCGTTTAATCACTTGCTACCTTACTCACCATTCTGACTCTCGATATATTTGGAATATGGCAATGTT
Organism: Fusarium sacchari; assembly: GCA_017165645.1. NCBI lineage: Eukaryota > Fungi > Ascomycota > Sordariomycetes > Hypocreales > Nectriaceae > Fusarium > Fusarium sacchari. Next base: position 1,101,964 of record JADANP010000012.1, read on the forward strand.
TTCCAGACTCTCTCGCTCCTTTCGTCCCTCACGCATATCTCGTCGACCACCCCGGCCACCTCCAAAGTCATTAGCACCACCGGCAGGCTCTCAACGAAACGGCCGATACCCATCTTGTGAGGAGATGCTTCGATCCATGTATCTTTCTGCAATTGCCCGGGATGCCGCATGTAAGTCTCTCCCTTAATATAGCAAACCAGTAACTCACATATCTGAGATAGATGCCAAAAGGTCCTGGTTCTCCAAAATGTTCGGACCACCACCCGGACCATAAAACTTAGGACTGCTAGTCTAAGGCATCCATAATAAAACTCATGTAAGTTGCTGTAATTTTAGGGTTCTCTTTTACGGAATATATGTTGACATCCTTTGATAAGGCCTGAAGCTTTCTTACGGATACTCCATCATGACTGGTGTCCCAGCTGTGGAGATCCAATATTGGGGGCATCTGGTTTGGGAAAAAGACTCCCCCGAAAACACGGCCGAGAATATCACCGTTGAACCGCGCCATTCAGGATCCCCGGGGAGTCTTTGTTAGTTAGCTATTTATCTTGTATCCTCTATCGCTAGCCTCGGCTTCTAGCAGTAATAAATTAAAGCTGAACCCTTCTCTAATAAATATTCATTGACCCTCATCAACCCCTCATTCACTTTAAATTGTCACCCCACTATCATCATGCCTGATCAAATTCTTGACGACATTTCTCACCGTCGATACAACCCTCTCACGGACTCATGGCTGCTTGTGTCGCCTCATCGCACGAAGCGACCTTGGCAGTGAGTTTCTCACGCTTCAATTAGGAATTGTCTGACATGAAACAGAGGCCAGCAAGAGGCCGCTGTCGCATCAAAGCTTCCAGAATATGACCCCAAAGTACGCTCATGACATCACATCCTAACGACTCAGTCCCCTGACAAGACCAGTGCTATCTCTGTCCCGGTAACCCACGAGCCGCTGGCGACCAAAATCCGAATTACGAGAAGACCTTTGCTTTTGTAAACGACTACAGCGCCGTCAAGCAAGAGCAGCCAGATTATGATGCGAAAGCCTCATCCAATGACCTGGAATCTCTTCTGCTTCAAGCTCAGGGTGTCAAGGGCGTGTGCTACGTGCTCACTTTCTCACCCAAGCACCACGTTACACTTGCAGACATGACCGCGGAGGAGATTGTTCCCGTCATTGAGCACTGGACTCGAATCTACGCCAACCATCTGACACCGTCAAACCCTCGGGCCGCTGAAGCCGATAAGCTGGCCATTTCTATGCCAAAGGACGCTGCACCTTGTCCCGAGGAGCAGTATCGATATATGCAGATCTTTGAGAATAAGGGTGCTGCTATGGGCTGCTCTAACCCCCATCCTCATTGCCAGGTCTGGACCACATCAACCATGCCCGAGGAACCTGGCAAGGAGCTGGTGCAAATGAGCAAGTACCGAGAACAACACGGCGGCCGACATCTCTTGGGCGACTATGTTAAGCTTGAACTCGAGAAGCAAGAACGAGTTGTCTGGGAGAACGATGCTTTTGTGATTGTATGCCCCTGGTGGGCTGTGTGGCCTTTCGAGGTACTTGTTCTTCCCAAGCGACACATCCGATCTCTTCTCGATTTTAAGCCCGAGGAGCGACTCCAGTTCGCCGAAGCCATCCAAGAAGTCACCCGACGATACGATAACTTGTTCGAATGCAACTTTCCCTACAGTTCTGGTCTTCACCAGGCACCTCTTGACGGAACACCAGAGGAGTTGGAAAGCGCATATTTCCATATGCACTTCTACCCACCTCTGCTGCGTTCAGCCACGGTTAAGAAGTTCCTCGTTGGATATGAGCTGCTGGCCGAGCCTCAACGTGATATCACGCCTGAGCAGGCCACAGTTCGGTTGAGGAATTGTGGAGGAGAGCTATATCGCAAGAATCTATAGGCATAGAGCCCGAGCATTAAAACATTAAAATCTAAGCTTTTTATCTAACAAGTTGCCGTCATGCCGATTTCAAGGCATCTTGTATTTGCCTGCCATGTGTATATTACATTCACCGCCACTCACCAGTCGCACCACTTGTCGCATGATCTAGTTGTACTCGACATAGTAGTCACGGACAAGAGGCATCCAGATGAGAGAGATGGAAGCCAGAGTGAAAGGGAAGTACTGAGGGAGACCAAAAGTCATGGTCTTGAAAACGAAGAGCTCACTGGCAAAATGTCCGAGGGCGACAATGTAAGTCCAGTAAGCAATGGTATAAACAGGACCAATGTGGAGGTTATAAGCTGCGTAGCATCGAACAACGCAAGTGATAAGAGTCCAGGTACCGAAAAGCCTTCCAGCAAGGGGAGTAAGCTGATCAGTAGCCTTCGGGTCGTTCTGAGCAGGAACAAGCTTGTTGATCTGATCCTCTGGCTCGAACTTGTCTGTCTTGGGAGGGAGCTTGGGGTTGCGGACGAATTTGCCGTTGTAGACTCGTCGGGAGAAGTGTAGGGTTGTATACGTCTGCAGCGAGTTTCCGATCGAGATGATGGACAGCTAGAGCGAGGGGTCAGCATCTTATTTGGTTCTTGGGTGTAGGGGGAGTAGCTCTTACGATGATCATGTAATAGGGTAGAACACCCTTTGCTTCGGGGAGGATAGACTTGAGAATATCCATTTCGACGAAGTTGAAGATAAGTTGAATCGAATAAGCGGGAATCAGAGAATCTCAACAATTCTTATTGCAGCGGTTGCAATGCAGTTGTAGAAGTAAAATGGGCGGGTTGAGATTGGTGTAAGACGACGGGAGCTGGATGGTCTGTTTTTGGTGGGAGAGACGGACCTGTAATCGGGGACCAAAGGCTGGAGAAGCTTGGACCAACTCAACAACGTCAGGGGTAATACCACCTAAAAATTCAATTCAATTAATTGTCCAGCCTGAGAGCCAAGACCCAGTTCAAGCCGAGGGGCATCCCATCCGTAGTGTAGTACTTATCTTGTGATTGTCGCCTTTTCTTCCTTTCCTCTTCCTCCTCTTCATACAGGCATCTTATTTTTGTTGCACTCTTCAAATATGGACGCCATTACGAACTTCCTCCATAATGTACCGCAGCCTCTTCAGTGGGGTCTTGCTGGTATTGGTGCTCTCTTCTTGGGATCCAAGATCCTGAGCTATCTCCAGCTTGTTCTCAGCGCTTTCGTGCTTGGAGGCACCAACGTATGTGCTTCTGCACCCCCCAATTGAGCTCTTCTAATGATTATATCTATAGCTTCGCAAGTATGGAAAGCCTGGCACTTGGGCCGTCATCACCGGTGCCTCTGATGGCCTCGGCAAGGAGTATGCTCTGCAGCTTGCTGCCAAGGGCTTCAACCTCGTCCTCGTTTCCCGAACGCTTTCCAAGCTCGAGAGCCTCTCCGCCGAGATTCAACAGAAGTACCCTGGAAAGGGTCTGCAAGTCAAGGTCCTTGACATGGACTTCTCCCAGAACAACGATGCCGACTACGAGCGTTTGAGCGAGCTGATTTCTGGTCTTGATGTTGGTATCCTCATCAACAACGTTGGTCAGAGTCACAGCATCCCCGTTCCATTCCTCGAGACCACCAAGGAGGAGCTTCAGAACATCGTCACCATCAATTGTATTGGTACTCTCCGAGTTACTCAGGTTGTCGCTCCTATTCTGAAGCAGCGAAAGCGCGGTCTTATCCTCACCATGGGATCTTTCGGTGGCTGGACTCCTACTGCTCTCTTGGCGACATACTCTGGTAGCAAGGCTTTCCTCCAGCAGTGGAGCAACGCTCTATCTGCCGAGCTTGCCGACCACAATGTCGATGTCTACCTTGTCCTGAGCCACCTTGTCACCACCGCCATGAGCAAGGTCCGCCGCCCTAGTCTTCTTGTTCCCAACGCCCGCAACTTTGTCAAGGCCACTCTTGGCAAGGTTGGACTCGGTGGTTACCAGACTGCACCCAACACATATACCCCTTGGTGGAGCCATGCTTTCATGCTGTGGTTCATTGAGAACATTCCTGGTGCTAATGGTCCTATCACAATTTTCTTCAACAAGAGAATGCACGAGGACATTCGACGCCGAGCTCTCCGCAAGGCTGCTCGCGATGCTAAGAAGCAGTAAACGAAGGATGAAATAAGAGACAGGAGATGAGAAGTCGGGGACCGCTCGGAATATAATCGAAAAGGAGGAATATAACAGCTGTGAGGTCAACTCAGCTGTCATGAGAGATAGTTAGTGGTTTGACAACCGTAATGTACTACAAGTTATGCAACCGCCTCAAAGCGTGAAGTAAAGGGCGAGTAACCTCAGACATTCCTTCATTTTGCCGTGCATATATGGCAACGTTGGCTTGCAGAACAAAGAGACCTGTGCATTGTACTACCTGAGCTACCTGTCTCGGGGAGAAAAGAAAACTCAGGACCTTGATCCTAAATGACAAAAGTATTTAGGTAACTTAGCATACCTAAGCTTGGGATACCTTTTGCTGAGTTTATTTTGACGCCCTATCTCAAGGTCCGATGTTTCCTTGCTCCTTGAGGCCTGTGTTTGCCCAGCAACAAAAATTATCAATGTTCTGGTGTGGATTTGTCTAAGTACCAGTAGAGCAGAAAGGTGGATCAAGAACCTGCGTGCCCACAAACCAGTGCATCTGGCTCACAGAGCTGATCGCTGGACGAGCACATGTAGATATAATTGATAAGTAAACAACCACATTGTCTTCAGCTTCATTAATTTTGTAAGATTTCCCTATTATCATTGATTTTGAGCTTTCATGACGCGTGGTTACTCGGCTCTCAGCCTTGCACCAAAACGGTCCTAGCGCCACGCCCCTGTCGCGAAAAATCCGTGCTCCATATCCAGCCTCCCCAAGCTCTCGTCAAATTGTTTATCACCTTCAAAGCGTCCTTCTCTCGCTATAGACTCTATCTCAAACCCGACGACGACGCGACGAGAGCGAAAACTCCCCACGAGGCTTGCCACGCTATTACGAGGGACTGGGATATTGATCGCAATTCCGTCCACGCGCCTTGAGTCCGTCGCTTTTGATGATCCGCGATCTGCCTACAGCGGTATAGCAACGAAACTGGTGAAGCTACGCAGGCCCGCCGAGGGCTTCGATATTACTGCCCATAATGTCGTTTCCACAAACAACTCCGGTCCGGCCAGTTCCAGGCGCCTTCTTGAATACGCCGGCCGTCGCCTCGAGGTTTCAGTCGGGCTCTGATTCTGTGCGCCGACAGCTCTTCACCGGCAACGATAGCAACCAGGCCGTCTCGCATAAGAGCTCGGCGCCTGTCTCGTCATCGCGAAGCGTCGCAGCTACTGCGCCATCTGCACAAAGGACAACTAGCAACGATAATCTGATTGTCCCCACTGCGCTGCCACCTCTTCGATCCGAAAATGTGCCCCCCGTTTTCAAGGCGGCCAGGGCCATCAATGCCTGTCTCCAGTCTGATGGCCGGTATCCCGACTTGGATTCATACTGTCGACGTAGGTTACAAGAGATTGGATGCGAAGAAACCAGCTAACAAAAACCAGAGGGCGCTTCGTCCGACTACGACCTTGAAAATACCGATTCTGCGATGGCCCCCTTCCACAAAACTCAGATGTACCCCATTCCGAACCAAGTCTTCGACCACTACAACGCTGGCGAGCTTCAGACTCTGATGGGACTCTTTGCCGAGATCAACCACGCCTGGGTCGTTATTGATAACTCACTGTTTCTATGGGACTACACACACCCTGACCCCGAGCTGATCGGGTTCGAGGACCAACCGCATACTATCCAGGCCGTCGCGCTCGTGCCTCCAAAGCCAGGCATTTTCGTCAACACCATCACACACATCCTCGTCGTTGCGACTTCTTCAGACATCGTTTTGCTAGGTGTCTCGGCCACCGCTACCCCTTCAGGCTCCAAGACAGTATCTCTTTACCAAACGAAAATGCAGCTCCCTCTTCGTGGTACAGATGTCCGTGTTATCACTGGATCTGCCAACGGCCGAATCTTCTTTGGAGGAAGCAACGACATCGACATTAATGAACTTTACTATCAATCTGAGGAGAAGTGGTTTTCAAATAGGTGCGGTAAGATCAACCATACGAATCCCGGCTGGTCCTCAGTTGTCACACTACAAGGTGGATTCTGGTCTCATAAGACCCCTGAACACCTTGTCGATATCGTGATCGACGATTCGAGAAACCTCGTGTATACCCTCTCGAGCCGATCGACCATCCGAACATACCACATGGAGGGCCCCGACCGACTGAACAAAGTTATTGAGAAGGAGAAGGTCCACTGTCTTCGCGACATTGCTCACATGATCAACCAGTCTAGGTTGTTGAGCGACCAAGTGAGCATTGTCTCGATCAGCCCTATTTCTAAGCAGGAAGCGGCCAAGCTTCACTTGATGGCTCTGACAAACACTGGGTGCCGTCTATTCTTCAGCGCGACCAGTGCTGCCTCCTACATCTACGGTTCCTCGACAAACCTGGCACCCCAAAGTATGCAGGTCCAGTTCATCAAGTTCCCCCCTGGCCAAACCTCTCGTCGATCTACTTACCCTGGGGGCGAGTCGATCACTGATTCCGAATCCACCTCACTGTCTTACAGCCGACAGGGTGCTCGATTTGCCCCTGGATATTTCTTGGATTTTGTGAGCAAAGAATCTAATCCCAACGAGGATACCCTCTTTGTTTCTGGACCTGAGACGGGACGTCTTAAGAACACGTCCCCGACATCTCCTTTCAAATACCATGAATCTGCCAGCTGGATTGACATTGGCAGCCGAGCTGAAGCTGTTGGATTAATCACAAAACCTTTCGCAGCGGCACCACAACCACTTGGCTTCGGGAATGAGTTGGCTGTGCAATTCGACGATGCGCCTAGCGAGTTTGCAATTCTCACCAACACTGGTGTACACATCGTTCGACGAAGACGCTTTGTGGATATCTTTGCTTCTGCTATTCGAGGTGCTGTTGGAGATGAGGGGTTGGAACTGGTCTGCCGCCGCTTTATTAATAATTATGGCCGCGTGGAGACTGTTACTACCGCTCTGGCTGTTGCTTGTGGTCACGGAGGTGACTCTAAACCTGGTGCAGCTCGTGCTATCGACCAAGCAACTGAAGATCGAGCACGATCCGTCTTTGTCGACTTTGGTGGACAGCCTACGATGGCTGAAACCGACAGCTCATCCCTTACAACCGATTCCATTAATCTGTCGTCTAGACACGACGCTCTAGCTCTGTATCTGTCCCGACTGGTGCGCCAATTATGGAAGTCAGTAGTCATCGCTCCAGGTGTTTCTCCCAATGGCGGTGTCACCATTGGTTCTACAATTCCTCTCTCCAAGTTGAATACTGTTCAGGAGAACTTGGAGCGCCTTAGGAGGTTCCTTGATACCAACCGTGGCCTCATCCAAGGCTTGTCTGGCCCATCTGACCTCCAACATGTGTCTAGTCGTCAGGAGGAAGTTGCTCTTCAGGCCGAACATCAAGCTCTTCATGCTCTTCAGAAGTTGATGGAGAGCATCTCGGAGGGTATCTCGTTTGTGCTTATGCTATTCGACGAGCGGGTTGCTGATATCTACACTCGCCTCGATGCTACAGCTCAACAACAACTCAAGGAGCTAACATACGAAAAGCTCTTTTCTCAAACTGACGGCAAGGACCTTGCCAAGCTGCTCGTCAAGGCCATTGTTAACCGCAATATCGAGAGTGGCTCCAACGTTGAAACTGTTGCTGACGCCCTTCGGAGGAGATGCGGCAGCTTCTGTAGCCCAGATGATGTCGTTACTTTCAAAGCCCAGGAGCAGCTTAAGCGGGCTTCTGACCAACCTCTTCAGACCAACCAGTCGCGAAGCCTACTCCATGAGAGCTTGAGGCTCTTTGAGAAGGTGGCTGGTAGCCTCACTTTTGCCAACCTTCAGAGTGCTGTGGAACAGTATATCGCCCTCAAGTACTATGCCGGTGCTATCCAGCTGTGCCTTGTGGTCGCCCGCGAGAAGGACAGGGGTAACACAGCTCTGTCTTGGGTCAACGACGGCAAGCCCTCTGGGGACCCTCGTGCCAATGCTTTCAATGATCGCAAGCGTTGTTACGACATGATCCATGACGTTCTGAGTCACTTGGACGCTGCATCAAGCAGTGAGCCTGAAATGGTCGATGGCAGGCTGACACTGATTGCTACCAAGCGGCTTGAGGCCTACGAGGTGGTGAACGGGTCGGATGACGAGGTGTTCCACTTTGACCTCTATGAATGGTACATCCAACAAGGCTGGACAGATCGAATCCTGGCTATCGACTCACCCCACGTTATTACTTTCCTTCAGCGACTTGCTGGCACAAACATTGAGCATGCTGACCTGCTCTGCCGGTTCTACACCAACCGAAGTCGATTCTTTGATGCAGCTGAGGTGCAGGCGGAGCTTGCCAACTCCGACTTCCCCATCAGTATCAAGGACCGAATCAGATTGCTCAGCTTGGCCAAGGCGAATGCCAACGTTTCAACGACTGGTGTTAGCCGACAGCAACAGCAGCTGCTGAACCACAGTGTCACAGAGCTGCTTGAGATTGCCCACATCCAGGATGATCTCCTGGAACGTCTGAGAGCTGACGACCGTATCGACCCTGAGAGGGCCCTCGAGATTGAGGAAGCTCTTAAGGGCAAGATTCAGGGACTTTCCGAGGTAGGCTTCAACTGTTATCCCTTAGCCAATGATAATTACTTACATGCTGCAGCTCTTCAACGACTATGCCGACCAAGCCGGTTACTACGACCTTTGCCTGCTCATCTACCATGTTGCTGATTACCGCAACCATATGACCATTTCGGGTACATGGAGCAACCTAATTCAACAGACACACGATGAGGTCATGTCTCGCCTAGAGAACTCAGAACCGGGAATGCCATCGCCCCCATTGCCTTACGAGTCTGTGACCAGCAAGATCCAGAACATCGCCCACCGCACATCCCTCGACAGCTTCATCTTCCCCATCCAAGACCTACTTCCTGAGCTCTGCCGTTACGCAGTGGCTTACCAACAAGATGCCACAATCGGCGCTGATCCCACCTGGCCGGTCCAACTATTCCTCACGCTGGGCGTCTCGCATGACATGATTGTCCGTGTTCTGGAGGGCGTTTTCGACAGTCAAGACTACGGCTTCAGTGGATCGGTGCGAAACCGCATGATTGAGCTTATCGTTTATGTGGTCAACGACTGGGTGGCTGAAGTCCGTCGACGTGGAGGTGCCGGAAAGGGTGGTGCCATTGGCCCCTCTGTAGCCGACCTCCTCAAGAGATGCGACGCCGCCCTGCCACCACCCGGACACGGAAACAACGCTGGCGGTGCAGACCTTGCTGATGTCAGGCGAGTTCTCAAGCTGCTGAAGAGAGAGGTGGATGGTTTGTCACAACGGGTTCCGACGGGAAGCCTCAGATTTGCATAGGTAGCGAGCTGAGAGGATGAGAATGGATGGGGAGAGAGGCAAGCATCAGTCAGTTAGAGTCTAGAGAACTTGGGAAGCTTTGAGTAAGGTAGTTGGTAGTTGGGGGTGCGCGGCCACATGTTTTTGTCAAGGATGATGGATATGCTATGCTATGCTATAGGCGCCAATTGTCATGAGGGTGCGTTGTACTGTACAGGCCCAAAGGGTTTTTTTCTCGTTTTTTTACACACACACATGTAATTATTAAACAAGACATGGGGGGGTTGATAAAAAACGGCGCCCCTTTGAAAAGAATGGAAAGAAATGCAACAGCGAAGAGATATGGATGTTTACCTACCTACCTACCTACCTATATCAGGCTGGGTCTCATTTAACAGAGCGGTGTCGCCGACGTCCCCAGTGATGTTGTCACCAGCACCCCCTAATGATTCATTCAGCATGGATGTACAGTAGCACAAGGCAACTACAGTATATATGCAGCGCTACGTTGACTCTGCAATGCCGCTCGCCCTGTATAGTGAGACTTGGAGGCGGTGGGAGGTGGTATTGGTGGGCGAGGCCTGCATGGTTGTTCGCCTCACTTTGGGGGGGACAGGACCAGGGCGAAGGGCAACACGCCACGCTTGAAAGCGAGTCGTAGCAAAAGGGCCTCACTGTGTTTGGAGCGGGCTTGGGGGATTGTTTTGGGGGGGGGGGGGGGGGGGGGGGGGGGGGGCGAGGGAATTTGGATATATAAGATTGAGAGGTTTGTGGTGTTGTTGTCAAGGCAGACTTCAACAATCTTTTTGTTTTCTTACCTCCATAGTATGGGGAGCAGTATTTTATAACTCTGCCCTCGTCAAACACTAGACAAACAATTTCTCTATAGCACAACTCGTCTCGACGACTTGACTTTTACAACGCCAACTTCACCATGACTTGAAACACTCAACAGTTCCCTTCCTTTCCTCTGTCCAGGAGCTGGCCTCCTACATACAACCCTCCACCAAACGCAACGAATCATCAACAATGATCCATATCAAATACGTTTCACCACGCTTCAAGTGTGAGTCTTTTAACCCAGCGCAAGCAAGCATAATGAATAAATAAAACACACACACAAAAACTGCTACGCTGGGTACCACGTTCCAGACCAACCGTTCGCGAGAACCTTCAACTGCACAAACATCGCTTGGGTTGGTCGGCCATACTACCAATGTCGGGGTATGGTTTCAAAAAAGGGGAGAAGATTCTGTATTTCAGCCCAGGGCGGGGATGAAGATACTTGATGGGAAAATGGGGGAGGTCATTCTTTATAGATGGGAGGTATTTCTGGGGAGTGCGAGCGATAACTAGAAGGGATAGTTAGATCGGGGTGGAGGGCAAAAGCGGTCATTTTGATGTATTCTAGAAGATACAGTGTCGTTCGTTTTGTATACACTTAATATTGTATGATATAAAAATGTGTATTAGAGGGTGGCTACTTTGTTAAACTGCTTCTCAATCACAGTACTATTTGTTTCTACTTCTTCCTTGGTCGTCGAGATATCATGAGTTTTAGCATGAATGTAAAGGTCAAGCTCCTGTTTCTCTCAGCTCCAGACTGAGTCACTCAACTCTCCCAGTCATACAAATGACCTTGAACTCAATATCCCATCCCTTACCCCCATGCTTCTCCACCAAATGCCTCCTCAACAACTCCTTAACCTCCTCCAGCGGATGCTCCCTCTGCACTTCCTCACTCCACCAAGTCTTCATCAACCAGCCCAACATCATGCCAAACTGCAAAATATAATCCTCCGCACTTTCAATAGTGTAACTGTCATCATGAGCCGTCACTTTCACATCTTGAAACCCCTCTTTCTTTAAGTGTTCTTCGATCCATGCGGGGTTTGCCCAGTCGCCTTGGTCGTGCATTTGCATCTTCATGACTTCGGGGAGTTTGGCCTCAAAGGGGAACGACGCGAATGCTGTGCGTATGTTGGGGATCCAGAAGGTGTTGTCTTTGTGGAATGTCGTTGCGCCGAAGATGCCTCCTGACTTGAGGATGCGTTTGGCGTCTGGGGCGTGTTAGTTCTGCTCTGAAGAGTCTGGGAAGGAGACTTACCAGCAATAACAGCGTTTGGGTCAGGGATGACATGGAGTGCAAGACCAAGACCAACATGCGTGAAGGAATTCTCAGGGAGTCCAGTGTTCTGTATACCTCGTCAGTGTCCGGGCATCCCACGGTGTAAGTCAACTCACCGTCGCATCCAACTTCTTAATCTCTGTATTTACCCATCCTTCCGTACCAAGCCTCTTCTTGGCTACACTGACCATACCATCCGAAGCATCAGCACACAAAAACGTGCTCTTCTCAAGGATATCCTTAGGCAAAGCCTGCTGGACCGCATGCGTCAAGACACCACTTCCACAAGCATTATCCAGGAACTTCACAGGCGTTGATGTCTTTTCAGATATCCCCATTTGTGCAGGAAGAGGTCTGATTAGGTGTGGCATCATGGTCTTTGAAGCGTACAGCATCTGAGCTTCCATGGTAGCGCTGTCATAGTGCTCTCTGAGAGTCTTGAGGGCGTTTGCGGTGTCTGAGGAAGTCATTCTGATGAATCGAGGGGTTCTGATTATAATTGGTCGTAGTAATTTTATCATGAACTTAGTTGGAGTTGTTGTTATCAACATGTTCAGTTCGTGAAGGGTTTTATATAAGTCTGTTGGGAAGTTTCCGAAAAGTCACCGCTGGACGGAGACTAACTCGGAGCCTTCATCAGGGAGTTTCCAGGGGTTAAGAATATTTATTATAGAGCCTGCATAATTGAGCATACATTTCATCATGGGATATTGGCCAACAGTGAATGTTTGTGTGCAAATTGAAGTCTCGTTTGTCAGTTATAAGAATCTAACCCCTTGTCCTCACTGCCTACAGTAGCTCAAGGTCTCGTATCTGCAGACGTTTGCACCAAGTCCTTGCCTGACTCCCCATTCTATACTGAGGAAAGACTGCTATTTTTACTGACTCTCATTCAAAGTCCAAGTATGTAAAGCATTTGATAAAGTTCATTGCAAATGCTTCCCTTTCTTGGCGCTGGAATGGAGTGACACGTGATACACTGTCGAGTCGAGTCGAGTCCAGGGTGGCATCTTATCTCCACATAGACTACGGAGTACTTTAGTAGCTTCAACCAGCTTCAACTCAACCCTCCACAGTCCGCCAAACATACTCTCTTGATCGCAATGTTATGATCTTGATACCCAATATAGACGCTTCAAGTCGCCGAATAAACGAGGGTCACTTCTCATAAATCGCTTCTTCGCGCCCTCGAGTTACACCGTTATCATGATCGCTCCCATCGCTTGGGCCGTCGTCGCCCTGGGCGCATTAACTCCCCTCGTCACAGCGAACCCAGAAGATGGACTTCCCTCATATCACTACGGCGCTCCCATTCCCGTAGAATGCATGAACCGTAACTCGTACGTACTATCACCCAATTACAGCCACGTTTTCTAACACGCCGCAGAGAAACTGGCGAACATGTCGAAAACGAAAAGCACGAGATCGAGTGGAAGCCTTTCCCCATCTGCAACGAGACCGGCCGCTCTCTTGAATTTAACTACGGCACAGAAGGCGAAGTGAACTGCACAATAGCCATCATCGACGACCCTTTTTTCCACCTCCTCGAATTCTACATCCACTCCGATGCGCCTCTATCATGCCGCATCCCTGCGCGTCCAGCGGCCGAAGTCGAAGTCGTTGGCGAGAAGGTCCCCGAGCGCGAATACGTCCCTGTTGTTTTCGCGCTCGCGGGCACATTGCAGCTTAGCCATATACATATCAGCACGCATATGAACGTGTTGCTACATAGCACGCCGAAGCACCATACTCATGTTCACGACAGTGGTGTTTTGGATTCAGCGATTGCGTATAGTACCAGTCCGCTGCATCATTTACAGGGCTCGCATACACGAAAATTGGTCATTGGCGATCCATTGCCGCTGAGCCTCTCCGTGCGATGGTTCCCTACACCGGCGCTGCCCAAGACAGAAGGAAAGGTAGAATGGCAGGGCCTAGGCGGTCATATCTACGCGAGCACTGTGTTCTACAGTCTCGTGTCCTTTGGCGCTGGCGTGTTGTGTGCTACCATGTACACTCTTGGTGTGATTCTGCCCAGAAGACTCAAGGGACGAGCTCTTGGGGGTGCGACGCCTCTGGGATATGGAGTGAACACTATGGGCAATGGATGGGGATACTCGAAGCAGAATAAGAGAATGGACTGAGGTGCAGGTTTTTATGTACAGTGCATTTATGGAGTCAGGGATGGATATGGGATTTCTGCAATGTAGAACAGTAATGGGAAAAGCCGGAGGCGACAGTCCACACCGACTATATGTTATACAAGTGCCGTTTGTGTTTGTGTTCTCTACTGTGTCTTGGGCTTGATATCAGCGCTCACACGGCGCAACAGTCTTGTGTACATATCAACAGCCATAGCACCAGCTAGATCTCATTAGTAAACACCCCAACAAACAGATGAGGACTTACGAATAAGCGCGTAGGGGAAATACGTCCCCCAGACCAAATTCCTCTTATGCTCCTCGCTCACCAACTCAGGCCCCATCTCCAACAGCTCAGCGACACAGGCCACAGAGCTCATGGCCGTCAAGCACCCATAGGCCAAGCCAGCGAGTTCAACAGGTCCAGATGAAGGCTTTTTAGCAGCGAGGTTCCGCACGATGTAAATAGCCAGAGGAAACTGGACAAAGATCTCGATGAGGAACATGCTACGGAACCAGGCGCCGTGGAACTTGTCTCCGAAGAAGGGGTCTCCTGAGAATGAGAGATACTGTTCTTTGACGTTGGCTAGGAAGCGGAGAGGGGCATTGGGTGCAGAATAGATTGATTCAGGGTAGAATTCAGTGAATTCGAGACCTGGTGATTGTTAGTGGGAGCCTTGGTCTGAGGTGAGGATGCGGTACGGACAGATCATGCCGATGAGTTGGAGTGAGATTATGACTAGGTAGACCCAGTCGCGAGCTGCTTTTTGTGCCATTTTGCGAGTGAGAAGGAGTCAAGCAACATGAAATACAATATACGATGGCAATTGAGACGATTTTATACTGTTGCCTATGTCAATGGCTTCTGGCTTTGATGCAAGAATGTTTAAAGAGGGAGCTTGGTTGGGAAATGAAACATATTTCGGCGCCGGGCCCTTGTTTCGCCCGGGCACATCCGGCCCAAGGTGCCGTCACCAATGAACAGCATAACACGGGGGATGGGTAAGACAGACTTTGAAAGTAAATGGTAGTTGATATCGAGCATTACTTTGGGTATCATTACAATTTGTGTTCTCAGGTATCATTAAATACATTATAATACATACACGCAGCATCAATCGCGCTATTGAGCTGCAACAGTAGTAAGAGACTTGTCAAAAGCCTCCATATCAAGCCCGTTCAACAATTCCGCCCAAAACTCATCGTCAAACTGAAGATTGGTCGCCCAGTCCGGATTGCTCTGCAACATACTCGAGCTCTCCATCGCAGTCTGCGGCTGCAGCACCAACAACTGCTGTTCGTCCTCTGGAATCTTTGACAGATACCACTGTCGAATCCATCTGACCTTGAAGGACGACTTTAGAAACACGCTGCTCCCATCCTCCATGACCCTGCGTCTCCTATTCAGCCTCTGCGCCTCTTCATCAGCCTGCGCGAACTGATCGCTCAGTCGCTGGAGGATATCCTGGAACTGAAGGCGTCGACGAGCGGCTTTTACATCCCAGTCTGTAGAGTTCTCTGCCATGATCAAGCGCGAGGCTGTGACTGTTACGAAGGCGAGGACGCAGGATACTGTCACGGGGAGGATGGAGATCTTTTCGGGGGGCAGTGTGACGTGGTTTTCGAGGGTGTTTTGGATGGCCTCGAGGCATTTCCAGAGATATTCGGTGCGGAGAAAGGGTTCGGTTAGGGAGGTGTCGGAGGATACGAGGCTTGGGGGTTTCATGATGAGGATTGGCTCGTAGAGACGGACGAGGATGGAGTTGTAGTGGGCTCTGAAGCCAGCTGCGACAGTTAGTTTTTGTACTGCGATATATTTGGATGACTTACGTATTTGCTTGACGATTTCGGGCTGTACTTTAAAGTAGTTCTCCAGCTCGCGATGGACGGTATCGAGAGCCATGGCGGTCACGGCGTGGAATGTAGGGGGCGTTGGATCAAATGGATCAGTGGATGGTATGACGCTGAATCCCCGATCGGCCAAGTGCTGCATCCGAACGAGAGACACAAGATATATATCGGACTCAAACTCTCGTGCTTCGGCGAGGGTTTCGCAGCAGGAAGTGAGGTGTGTGTTCCAGTGGAAGATGGTACTCTTTCTGAAGTACGGGCTCAGCCTGGTCTTGTTAGCTGCGCTTCGGTGATTAGAGGGCATGTTGGCCTACAGGTTTGTGATGTGGTATACGCCTAGAACTGCCCGTTTCTCGGCTGCTGTCTGATGAACCTTCATCTTGAGGGGATGTTTGCTCATTGACGTCCATGCATCGCCAAGCAGCGTCTTTGGTCCTCCCAGAAAGTGTCCTGCGTGCTTGTCAAGCCGTAGATCGATGACTAGACCAATGGCCATTTGTATAATGTTTGTAACCTGAAGCTCTCCATAAAAGTGAAAGTCGTTCCTAACGACGAGTCAGCATCAGCACTTACACTTCGAAAGGATGGACTCACCATGCTAGATAGACCAATATCGCTTGCAATATGTCGTTAGATTTCTCCTGCCTAACAACAAGATGCTCAGCAAGATATCTTCTGAGCCACGCCTTAAACTCCAACTGCGCTTTATCATTCAGCGGTGATACAACCGCTAGGATCGTCCAGAACATGACCCTCGACTCAACATACAGCTCCGAAGCACACATTGAGCTCGGTACAGGAACAAAGGGGAAATGCGGCACGTAGTCTCTGCGGTATACGTCAAGACGGTGGGAGGCTTCTTGCTGCGAGACGCGGAAGCCGGGAAATAGCTCGAGGTCTGTGCTGAAGCGGACGCTGTCGTCCGGGATTTGGTTCATCATGTCGTGGTTGGTAGTGAAGCAGTTTTCCTTGGTGTGGTGAGGCTGACATGGAGCGTGGGATTGGACTTCTTGGGGACTTTCTGGTGTTAGAGGGGAGAGGCCTTTGCGCTGGTTTGCGGAGAGGAGAGAGACGATGCCGTCGATCTTCTTCTCTAGTTGAGCGACTCGTCTATAAATAAAAGTCAGTCAAGTTTATATATAAATTAATTAGTTAGATGAGGGGACTCACGTTGACTTGCCGCGTTTTCGTCGCTGTGTTATTTCCGGTACCTGACAATCAAGCTTCATCCTCAAACATCTACACCAACAATTAGCCAATATTCCACATCAAACAACTTTTCTTTTTCTTCATATCATACCTTGAACACGTCTTTTCTACACGGCCAGAACCGGAACTAGGCCACTGACACTTCATCTTCAACCTCGCGCAATTCGTACAAGCCCTCGTCTTCTGCGCCACATCCTGGCGATCCTGATCCTGGCTGATGAGGCATTCATCCATGACTACTGAAAAAAAAGATGAAAAAGGTAAATTGAATGGCACGAGGTGAGGTCCAGTGTGATTTACTGCATGCGCCGGAGGTAATGATGGTTTATCGGCCGTTAATCCCGGGTTTCGGGGGCTTTTATAACGCCCGGGCATACGCGTATGGCTGTTCCAGGGGGCAGCTTAGTGCCTTTTTGGGAAGGGAGATCGGGGATCGGGGGGCTTTTTAAGGGCCGATGGTCCGGTTGACGACAGATGGTAAGACATATCCCATGGACATTGCATCAGAGCAACAAATTAGACCAACAATAATATTTGCAATGAGATCAGTCTGACTACAAGTCTAAGAGTCCTTCAGTATCATGTATCTCAACTGAAGCGTGGCCAAATACATCATAAGCTCGTTGCACGGCCCAGTATAAGTGCTGTGCTCGGAGTTGAATACACGGAAATCCCGATGTTACTTGCGTCCGCTGTAGGTAGTGCTTACATCAAAGTTAAGTGTCCCCGAATATTAATTTTATCTGATCCAGGCTCAAAGATACATCTGAGACTTTGATAACCCCGATCCTGATTGATCTTTCGAGTATGATCCAGCATAAGGTAGTCTAGATCATGGTTATTCAAGTATAAGTTCCAGTGATGAGTATCCTACAGAACATTCGGCCGATATCATACAAACAAGCCTCTAACTCATATCTCATCCGGAAACCCGTCAGTATCTCGTATGCGATCTGCAGTGGGTAAGGTATGCCAGAACGGCCAAAACTTGAGCCGTCTTACAGTAGGTAGGTAGGTGGCTAGTAAACTTATGCATCTCTATCACAAAGTCCCAGCCTTTAAACTGATGGGTAGTCACTTTTGACCATTCATTGCTCCTATTCCGTGTGGGTAAACAAAATAATGAGATAGAGTGGCTGTATCATGGCGAATGAGGATGGGTTAGTACTCACTACTCAGTGATTCACTGTCCGTCCCGAACGAACATCATTTGATATAGCATCAAATCACAGTCGCGATGTCACATATTCAAGAACAAAGACCAAATTAGGGAAGGCAAATCAATTCCCAACTAACTTACCAGTACAAGACCTACCAATGCGAACAAAGCAAACCCAGATCCAAAGACGGTCCAAATATCCATCGCTTGCAGAAGAATACCTCGCTACCCACGCAGATCAGGATAATCTCCAACTCTGCACTGCGATACCTAGTATCTTCCTCTTCCACCAGCTCCCTGCTTCCTCATCTTCGCCAGGAAACTCTGATTCGCCAGCTGGTGGTGTCATATAAACACCTGGCTGCAGTCCACAACCGCCGTCTTTTTTTGTAATTTTCTGTTTTAATCTTTTTTTTTTGTGTTTGTTAGTTTTGTAAGGGGATGGGGAGACAGCTAAACCGTTAGAATCCTGGATTCTACATGTCTAGCCCGGGGGAGGGGAACCTACTTCTCCTTCTCTGCCTCATCCTCTTCATCGTCCTTCTGTTCATCCTCCTCGTCTTTCTTCTGCTCGTTCTCCTTTTCCTTCTTCTTGTCAGCCTTCTTGCTCTCCTTGGCCTCGTCCTCCTCGTCATCGAGGTCCATCCCGAGGAAAGGGGCCACCTCCGACTGCATTCGGAGAGTGCTTCGGCGGTTGGCCCGCTTCTGCTTTCGAGACACTGCAGTCTCGGCGCTGCGATCGACTGGCTCGTTAGCAAAGTTGCCCATGGTGGCAGAGCTACGGCGGCGAGAACCAGCAGTCTCCTTGATCTCAGCGGTGTTTTTGTTCTGAGAAGACATCTCGATGGTGGGTAGTGTGTGCGATTTGTGAAGTGTGAAGAATGGTTGTTGTTGTTGTTGTGATAAGTGTTTGGGTAGAAAGTGCGGTGATGCAGGTTGATGAATGAGAAGGATGAAGGCGATGGGTCGACTGTATATAAAGGTTTTTTTAGATGAGGTGAGTGCAACGAAGTGTATATAGTTGTTCAGCTGAGATGGAGATGTTCCCAGTTTGATCTGTTGTGCTGTATAATTCATCTCGTCCGGTCTGATGAACTGGCAGTGGGAAGATACTGCCCAGACGCGATCATGTGAAGTTTATACGTGTATCAGAATAATTCACGCCTGGCATCTGCGAACAGATATGTGAATCGATGGTACGGAAACGAAAAGCGTAGAATATTAGATGACAGCGACGCTGTGCACTGTTCATCATGCAAACACACACTTGGACGACTCGGAGGCTGAGTCCCTCAATAGACGGTGCCTAGTGTTTTTGTGTTCACACTTCGCAGTTGCAACTACAGAGAACATCGGTTAGTCGTCCAATGACTCGGAAGACTGCAATGGAAAGTGATGAGAGTCAGTCATTCACTCAAAATTAGCCCAAAGACTTGAGTGCCATTCTTATGGACTTTGTATGTTACTAGTCCGTCCTACGCGTTAGCGACCCCCCTATCTAAATCCATCATCCTCGGATCTTTTCGATGATATGGAATTGAGATAAAGGGTAAAGGAAATCAAGGATCGCTGCCAAGCCGTGGGCGGTGGTTTGACGCTACTCTTTCACATTTATCTACTATATTGCCGGGAGCTAGCACTGATGGCAGAGAAATGTGCCGACTTTGATGAAATAATCACACACACTCGAGCCATCATTGGATTACAGTAGCTAGGGTAGAAGCATTGTTCACAATATCGTACTAGAAGGAGAAACTTGATTAAACGAACTATCAAAATTCATATTCCTGAATCCCACTGGCCTACTCCATACGGAACTTTCTAATCTCGAATAGGGTCAGGTCCAACAGGATGCTTGATCCAGCCATCAGGAATCTGATGAATAAAGTCATACCACCAATGCCCTAGAATCTCATAACCCTTCTGCGTCGGATGAACGCAATCACTCAAAAGCGTATCATCAAAAGGCCCAAAATCAGCAGCGAGTACATGAGAGCCATTTGATCTGAGTTCAGCTGCCAATTTAGCAATATGGCTACGGTAGACCTTTGTCCTCTCTCTCTGAAGATGATACCACTGGCTGTCGCAGACATCGGTAATCATGCCGATGATAATAGTAGCGTCAGGACATTTGGATATTATCTTTTCGACCAATGACCTTAGGCGCTCGGTGGTTTCTTGAGGGTGATTTCCCTCTGTGGAAATGTGACCATGACTGTTCATGTCGTTTGTTCCGGCGTGGATAGGGATGAGGTTGGGGCGTTGTTCAAGGGATGGGTCAATGTGGTCGTTGATGTACTGGACTGTTTTCCCGGACCAGGCTGCCTGTGACCGAGTTAGATTAGTGTATCGATTCGTGGACTTTTGAGGGACTTACAAAGTGACCGTCTTTCATATCTCCCGTCGTCTTCTCAGTGCCAGCCCAAACGACCTCATTTCCTAAAGCAAAGTCAGTCAAATCCCACAAAGACGGTTCCATCTTACCACTAAGGTTATTTCCTAGACTCTTCCGGTATCCATTTCCATCCGTTCCTTTTCCAAAGCCAACAGTGATAGAATCACCAACAGGAAGAATCCGAAGCTTGACACCGTCTTGGACAGCTTTGCCAGGTGGCGTGCTTTTAAAACTCAAGAAGTCATTCTCTTCCTGACCGTGAATATCCGTAGTCCTCTTTGAATGTGGCCCTGTCGTAGGATTTGCGAAGCCTTTTCTGTTTTCATAAGGGATGACTCCAGCAAGGGCTGCTGCTGGGAGGAGAAGAAGGGAGAGGTTCTGGAAGAAATGCATGTTGCCTGTGAGTATAAAATGGAGGAAATGGAATTCTGACAGATTTGCAATAGATATATATAAATGAGAATTTATCTGAGTTTTGTGGCAAGGGTGCGATAAACTTAACGGGGAACAAAAATTATCATCGGAGTGTTGACTTTGGTTCTACCAAAGTCAATGCATTACACTCCACATAGACACACAGTCGTCACAGGTACTTTTGAAAAGGTTTCTGTGTTAGGCCACGGGGTGTTGTTCCATCTTAAGAAAACATCACTTCTTATATGCGTTCCTATATCGAGGCAGTGTTAATGCCGTGTGAGTCTGAGACGACGGTCGAGGGACTGCAGAGAATTGCCCGTAAAACCTTATGCTCTTTATAATCTGCTAGCCGCTGCAGCTCATTGGTCATAGTGATTTTCAGAGTCAAGTTTCGAGCCATCCTATTGCAGGTAATTGTACAACTTGCGAGCCAGACTCTCATTGTTAATAGGCCAGAGACTGTAACGGCCGCAGATAGGGTCCCGCTTATACGACAGCACGATATTCTTATTCTTCCGCACATAGTGTCCAGCGGTGTACATCAGCTTAGTATGTCAGTCACGACATAGTCATACGAAACATCGAATACGAGGCCGATTCTGGGTCCTGATACTGCACTTATGGCACAGGCCAGAAAACCTAGTTCTGTCTATGACATATCGGCAAGTCTGTTTTTTTTCATAGGTACCTCTTATGTGCTGATGCTCAGCGAATGTCTTCCATTATTTCCGGTAGGTATGTAATAGCAGTTCCTGACGAATCAAAGTGGAGACTGACTCGTTGTTAAGATATGCATAGAAGGAAGTCACGCCTTCCGCCTCATTGCCTGGCTTTAACCTCTACATTCACAACTTCACGATGGCTTCACTCCATTGTATAGATACCTCAACCTTCAAATCTTGACCCAATTAAAAAGAAAAAACAGCAAAAGAATCATCTCGCCTCAACCGTCGGTTTCAATGCGTAATCAGGGAATCGAACCCTGGGCTCCCCGACGCTGCTCGAATGGCAACGGAGAATTTTACCACTAAACCAATTACGCTGATAGAGGCGGTTGAGAACCCAATTGGAGGAGCTGTGATTGCCGAGCTGGAGATGGAGACTATAGAGGCCTCTTCTCAGTTAGTCAGTCTATCCAGGTGGGGAGATATAGTATGGTTAGCGTTTGAACGGCCATCATCTCTTGAAGGAGACAACACTTCCCCAAGGTGTACACACAATTTGATGACCAAATTCTTCCTGGTTTCTATTTCAGGCTCCGATGTCCTCATGGCATTTCCAGTTTCGGAGTCTGAATATTGGTTGGGGCTTGGTAGCTGAAAGATGAGGATTCAAGAATTGTATAGACGAATATCTTGCTTTCCCTAATCTATTTACTTTTATCCGATCCAGCTGGAGATTATATACCAAAGAACCCAACGACTGGCCTGAAAGAGCGTAATCTATATCCTCTTAACTTAGGTTGTCAATGAACCACTTTGCAATCATTCAAGCTCCGCTTTAATCGTATGCAGGCCTAACTAGAACATCGATAATTCACTTCCGCCTCATCATTCACGCCAAATCCCAAACATCAACACCAATTCAATTGATATCTCAACTTGAATTTGGCTGCCAATGTCTCAAAGCCCGGCAGTTGATACGAGGAAGAAAAAGGGGTTGCATTTCGCGGATCTTACTTATCCCGAGCTCCCTCCAACGCCCGCACGTGAGACGAGGCTCTCCACCTCATCTCTCCAGATTCTCATCAATCTGAAGCTGACATGAAAGATCAGCATCAATAATTTACACGCAATTGATTCTCTGCAT
The DNA here is from genome assembly GCA_017165645.1 of Fusarium sacchari. NCBI lineage: Eukaryota > Fungi > Ascomycota > Sordariomycetes > Hypocreales > Nectriaceae > Fusarium > Fusarium sacchari. The sequence goes on from JADANP010000012.1 coordinate 1,124,468, forward strand.
CTTGATATTTACTCCCCAAGTCACTCTTTTTCTCTTTATTCGCCAAAATGCCATCTCCGATCGTTGCCGCTACACTACAGGCTGCCGGCCTGTCGACCATCTCTAATATCCTTGCCCAGATAATTGAGGCTCGTCAACAGAGTGTGAGTTTGGCAAAATGAGCAGCCTTCATGTCATATTTCTGAACCAAGAATCTCAAATTCTGAATCGGTCCTATCACAAAGTTCACTGGCTAATTTCCGCAGCGCCCGGTCTCCCTAGACATCGTCCAGCTTCTGCGCTTTGTCTCCCTCACATTAATGACCGCTCCCCCAAACTATCACTGGCAAGGGTACCTGGAGAGAACATTTCCCGCATATCCTGCTGCCAGAGGACCCCAGCTTGGGCGTCTGAATGATCTTGAGATGCAGCCTACCGAGGATGCACCCGAGCTCAAGGAGGGCTACGAGGAGCGCATGGCGCAGATCAACAAGGACAGGGAGCCTCAGTTTAGCATGCGCAACACTTTGACCAAGTGGTTCGTCGATTGCATCAGTGCGGGAGCTATCATGAACACGATTGCGTTTTTGATCATCATGGGTCTGCTCAAGGGCCAAGGCGGTTCTCAAATCTGGAGCAACATCAAGACAGTGAGTGACTAATCTCTATTTGCGGGCTACTCTAATATCCTACAGGAAACTATACCCATCATTGTGGCTGGCTACAAGATTTGGCCGGTCGCATCCATCATCAGCTTCACTTTCATCCCTGTTCATCGACGAATCGTGTTTTTGAGCTTCATCGGTCTTCTATGGGGTATCTACATGAGTCTGGTGGCTTCACGAGTATAGATTTTTGCAATGCTTCTTTGACATTGGTTATCTCGTGCCAAGCGAAGGCTGAGTTGGTTAGTTTTGTATTTTTCATGTGCCACGGGGGAAAAACCTCTGGTGGTTGAATTTGTTTGGTAAAGCTCGCCTAGCCTACAGCCAGTCATACTGTTGCAGCGTTAAATCGGAATAAATCTTACTACAAGGGAAACGAGAAGAGCATGTAGAGCTGGCCACCAAGAAGAACGAGTGAATCTACTGTGCCCATGAGAATTCAACACCAACCAAGGACATTGGGTTCGTTTGATTTTGCTTTCGAAAAGGACGAAAAGCGCACTTACTGCAGACCATTAGTTGAAATATGGTTCTTTACAATGATTTGCTGAATGTATCAAATACATCGTATTGTTGTATTATTGTTGGCTATTGTTCGTCTCTTTGCTACATGTTCAGTCCCCCAACGGACTCTTAATCAGTGTTCCGAAAACAACTATCAGCAAACACCGAACGACCGTCTCAAACGACAACAATCAGCAATTCCCCCCCTATATAAACCTCTTGTATTCCTTTCTAGCCAGTTAGATTTCTCATCCCTCAACCAACTATCTCAACCACCTCAAACTCACCCCATTTACCCAAACACAACAATCAACACAACCACACAAAACTCACCCTTGAACACACATTCCCACTCAAATAATCCCAATCGCAACCGCAAACATGCCTGATTTTCGCCCTCTCTTCTTCATCGCCAAGGTCTTGACCTGCCGTTGCTGCTGCGGTCGTCGGAAGCCTGAGAATGCTCGAGGGCCCAATCACCCCTACGGCACAGGGCATGACCAGGGAACAGGGAGCAGTAGTGAGAACAATTCTGACTACTCTGAGTATTCGACACCCCCGGCATATCCAGGTGGTCCCATGAACCTCATTCATCCTGATGAATTTGAGCACCCTGACTTGTTGGACGAAGTGCATGGACGAGATGACTTTGGGTTTGACCTGCAAAAGTCCAGATCGCTTGTACCGTGTCCTCCTACGCCTCGTCCATCTTCACCTGTCATTTCTGAGCCTGCTACTACTAGGCCTAGTACTGCTAAGCCCGATACCATGAGGCCTAGTACTGCGGAGTCTGCTACCACCAAGACAATTTCAGATAAACCCGTTGCTGGTCCATCTGCCATATCTGAGACTACTGCCACGGATACCGTTACCGAAAGGCCTCTTGCTGGTGAGCCTGGCACTCCCAAGCCTGTTGTCGTTGAGCCAATCACAAATGAGCCAGCTCTTGATAATTTCGTCATAGCTGAGCCCGAAGATACTGAGATCACTACCAAAAAGCATGCAGCTGATGGAACTAGTACTACTAAGTCTAGTGGCCCAGAGCCTGCCACAGATGAGCTCGATGCAGCCAAGTCTGTTGCTACAAAGCCTGAGCTTGAAGCTGAACCTGTTAAGGCTGGTACTGCACAGACCAAAACCGATCGACCCAACTTTGTTACTGTCGACCTCGCGGAGGCTGGTCCTCCCAAGTCTGATATCAAGGCCAGTGAGGTGAAAGATGGTACCACCGAGGCCAGCTCTGGCGCAGTTGGTATTACAGAGAACAAGGACGAGGATAAGGGTAAGGACAAGGTCTCGGACTAAGGCAGGAGTGGGCAAGGACTTGGTTTTGGTTTCGCTCGGAGTTCGGAGTTGACTGGTAGAGGACTGCTGGATGGTGATCAGAGCGGTGATGGAACTTACTTGATATGACAGGGAATTTGGTTGTTTGCTCTGAGTCTTGTTCCATTCTTTTTTGAATATATGAACTGAACCAAAACTTCCCTCTAATATCATTTATGGCATTGAGTCTCATCACTGTTTTCAATACCGTGCTATGCAAATATCTGCTCGGTGAATGAGCTAAAGCCAGCCTTCTACCAATGATAATTTGTAATGCCAGCTTGAGTTAATCTGAAATTAGTAATGTCTTTTAGACCTTCTACTATAGGAAGGACACACATTGACCCAAGCCATGAGCAACGGCCAAGTTGGTCGGGCAACTCAGCCGATAGGCGAATGGAGTGAGTGATAAAATAGGTGGTTGAAAATGTCGCGTGCATTTTCAAACCCCCAAGAAACATTTTCCATGGTTCATGCTGCAGATTTTTATGCGGGGTTTAAATCTGACCAAAGACCGGGTTATCAGACTGCTCGATCAGGGCATAAGGCAGCAAGAAAAAGGCCAATACCAGGTTTGTGCATAATGCATTAGAGGCTGCAAGACCCTGCAGCGGGTATCCATGGGTGGTGGCCTCAAAGTGTATTTCAGGCCCCCTTCCAATACAAATGCCGAAGGTTGGGTAATACAAACATAAATAAATGTGACATGCCAAAATGGAGTGATAAGGCTGAGCTGAGTTGAGCTGACAGAGATATCATCTTTGTTTCTTTGTTACAGAACTTGCAGATGACGAAGAATGAGAACATTCTTACACACAGCTACGCCTCATCTCACAAGGTCATGAGTCATGATATGCCTCTCTTCCAGGCTTTGAGTCAGGAGGCTCACCGACAGAAAGGCATGCCACGAATTTGTTGGTTGGATGAGGTCCATGAATACGTTGGCAGTTTCATATATTATGGATAGATTCAAGCCACTTGATCCACAGAGCAAATTTTCATGCATGCGTCCTTTGGTTGAGCATTGTCCATGTCAAGATAACGACTGTATCTCGATATGGAAGCCAAGCCGCTTGGTTACTATAGACATCACAACAGAGGTCATGTCGGGGGCTACTCAGGAAGACGATGTTTGCGGAGGACAGAAATCAGAATATGCAATTTTAGTGAGCAAGCGATGAATGAAACAACACAACATTCTTCCAACCAAGATGCGGATATCATTCCAGAAACGCCTATGAAATAACCCAGTGAACCCATCCCAAGAACCTCTATTCAAAAATTGATATGTCACGGGGACTTCCCCGGACACGGCGCATCATTCTGCCAAACTTGATGCACATCTCGAGAGAATTGCGCTGTTAGATCGCGGATTTTGCTGTTGATTTGTCAGTCACGTCATAGACCTCAGCCGTGCTGACATACGAGAGCTTTGTGAGATCAACATCCATAGAGACGACAGTGGAAAGATCGGAAAGATGATTGTTGACCATGGCTTGTTCATGCGCATCAACCACTGCTTGCTGAACCTGCCGGCTTTCCACCAGAGCATCTGTCATCTGTGCCCATGCCTGCGCAGCCTGGATGAGATAATCGCCAATATCGGTGACGATTGTGCTGTTATTTTGGTCGGATGCGGGTGTTTGCTTGGCCATAGTCCTCGATGTAACCTGAAGATGTTGAACAAGAGCGAGTAGCTGCTGGGTAGACTGGGTGTCGTATTGAGGATGCACAACGGCAGCTCTGTCTGGAGTATTCATTGGAGTACGGAGTAACGATGAAGGAATTAGACGAAGTGGCCGTGTGAGATATAAAGATACAGTGGTAGTGGTAGTGGTAGTGCCAGTGAAAGTGAAAGTGACAGGCGAGGTGTGATGAAAGTGCAAAGTGAGAGTGTTTTACGCGCGGCTCGAGTATAAGACACGGGCACAAACGGAAATATACTGGTACATGGACTGGGGGGGGGGGAGGGAAGGAAAAATATGATATGATCCGAGCTGAAAATGTCTCTGAAATGGAATGTGAAATTGTGAAAGGGCGAAACGCCCCGAAAAAAAAGAGAGAGTGTGTGTGTGAGCAGAGCCAGGCTTTGTGCTGCCTGCCTGCCTGCGCTGCGTGGGTGCGTGGGCGTGGGTGCGTCTCAGCGGGTGGAGCCACACAAAAGGGGAAAATACGGCGCAGCACAGAAGAAGCAAGTAAATTTACATGAAATGATGAGATGATGCGAGACAAGAGACAACAAGACCAACACCACAGCAGACTCTTGTTTTAATTTAGCGCTTCCGGAGTACAGTACAAGAGAACAGACAGAGCCCACTAAAGTTTACTTGTTTAGAGGGACTGCTAGTTCTTCTAGAAGCGGTCTTGAGGGGGGAACCATGGATGTTAGCGATCCATGGATGAGATGAGATGGATGGTGTTGTCTCTTTTCTCTTCTCTCAGTGGCGGGATCGGCAGTGGCTCTGGGGGTGTGAAGTGAAGTGAACCGTGAACCGTGAACCGTGAAGGATGACGGGATGGATCCGTGAGAAACAGGCCAGCCAGCCCAGGTCTAGGCTCTAGCCCACCTCCATGCAGCCTTTGTGAAAAAAGGAAATAAGCCGGGACTTGAAAGTGGCATTTTGACTCGTCTGAGACATCGCCAAGAGAAGGTGGACAGTGGACAGAGAGAGAGAGAGCCCGGTCAGGGTAGAAGAGGAAAAAAGCTGACATGTTTAATCTGGCATTGCATCCAATGCTAACAATGATATCAGTGAGCGATTGTTTAACCCCGAGTATTCGGAGCTACCTATTGGCCCCTCTTCCCCGCGATAGAGCCCATCGGCCTAGTCTGTAATGGATTGGATCTGTAGATATCGCCAAGCTAGTTGACCGAAGAGACAAGAGTCCCCGGAAATATACAGTAATACGCGCAGTGAAACTCTTCATCCTCCCCCCCTATCTTGTCTCTTCCCGCGTCGGCCAAGTCCGAAACAAAAAGAAGGGTCAGGAGCAAAAAGATAATCTGACGATAATTGTGTTTTACCGGCAGAGGTATCCGGGCTACGGGAAAGTCAAGTCACGTTTGGGGTTACACAAAGGAAAGCAAATTAAAATATGCGGTGAACAAAGGGAGGGCGCGGGATAAAAAGAGAGAGAGAGAGAGAGACATTGGCGCTAATGCACCCGAAACAATGGTTCGGTATCCAGTAAGAGAGAGAGGGGGGGGGGAAATACGCCGAATGGACAGGCTTGGGTCCCTGTGCATCCACACACACCTCCACTACCTACAGAAGGACAGGGGAGAAAAAAGTAAAGAGATAACAGTGACAGTGACAGGACAGGCTTGACATTGACAGTCTGACACTGACAGGGAGGGCGATACGAGAAGAAATGGAATCGCTATGGAAGGCTGATTTCTGATGAATGCCCCTCGGGAGAAGCAAATTAATTGCATGTCGTGCAGATCCTAGATGTCAGTCTACCTACGGTTTCAGAATGTTTGTAGTGTACCTGGGTACCTAGGCAGCCAGTCTGTAGGGCACCTCATGTCAGTGCTTGACTTCAGGGGTGTACCTAGGTTGTCTCCCTGTTTTGTCCTCTGCGAACCGCCATCATCAGCCATTGGATTGGATCACAATACCTGGTAGTTATCTCAATCACTTCCATCATCTGTCACCGAATAGAAAACGTGATATCACCTATAAAATGTGATTTCACGAATCATGTCTTAAACCGTCAGCACACATCCCGCCAAGTTTCAAGAGTCATTCCATCCTCCCAAGCAAGGGTTTCTCTCCCAAATACGACCCTATCCAGCATAAAAAAACAAACGCCAATCTTGCTTATTAGGGATCAACAAACACCCACACGATTCCGGCACATAACTGACAAAACAACCTTGCTCTGGGTCCTTGGGGTCGTACAGACCGTGTTTCCACTCCGGTGAGATGTAAGGGCGGGACCCGTGATAGCTCAACCCTTGCAAGAAGGGGAAAAAGTCAGATCAGATTTTCTGACGCATGCTACGATAACCCACGGGCTTTGCTACGTCATCTTGTACCTGGTGACTCCCGGTTGCCACGTTGTTTTGAGGGGGGGAGTCTGGAACGCGGCTGTTGAGAATAGGACATGTCACTTTTTAGGGATGGGAGGGGAGGGGGGAGGCTGAAGAGACAACAAGTGACAGCGGATGTTTAGTCCCGGTTCTGACAGCTTGGGCGGTTAGATATCGCTTTGCCAAGCGGTGCTTACATACATTGGGTCATCTGTGGACTGTTTGTGACTGTTTGTGAGCCTCCCATCTCGTGTTTGTAGTTACACGGTCACGGTCACAGTCACAGTCACCGTCACCGTCACAGTTGTCCACTGACTTCAGCATATGTTTTATCAGCAAACCTCTCTTTGTTGTCTACTCCGTATGACCCTTGATGTCTCTCCTTTTAGTCTTGTGAACAAGCCCTCCCCAATGACGCAACAAGTTGGCTGCAAGAAAAGACCCTGCATCTCAAATTCGCCACAAGATCTGACCGAATGTGATATCTTTTCATCTGACATCGCGCAACAGAGGAAACATCATGACAATCAGTCGATCAGCCAATCATAGACTATCCCCTCCACTCTCTTGTCCCCGGGAAAGAGATGATATCTACTCCATCTCAACAACCGCATCATCTTGGCCCCAAAACTGCCCCCTAGTCAAGACCGCTAAACTCATAAATTATTCCTTGCGAATCATACGTACACAACATTTCCAAAGACACTTCCATCATCGTAACCCTCCACTCACTCCTTGCAAATTAAACTAATGCGTGTAAGTTAGTGTCACTTCGGCCACTAATGCAGCCTATGCCGGCGGAGATCCATGTCGGTGGGGTTCTTCTTTTTTTCAAGCAACACCCGACCCGACGTCAAAGAGATGATCATTCTAGACCTCGGCGTCTAGCGCTCGGTGGTCCGATGACCTAATAATTGGCGGTGCGCTAAGGCTGAGAATATACTGTAGGTACCTACCTACATGATGTTATCTCTTGGGGGTGCAGTTTGGAGATACCGCAAACTTTATCGTTTGCGGGGGAGTGCGGAGGAATGAGAAAACAAGACCAGAGACTTTTTTTTGGCCTTACTTTAGTACTTATTAGGCTATCAGACAGGATTGATAGGGAATCATGGAAACTCGCTAAAGGTCAAGCAAATCATCGCAGCCTCGCAGCTCAAGCCTCAAGGCTATAAATATTCAGCTGTGTCTCGTAGAAGACAACTAGAAAAAGACACCAACTAGAACCTCTCATCATCTATTATTCTCCAAGTTGCCTCACCATGAGTAGTAAACCATCTGTTCTCATCATCGGCGGAGGTGTCTTTGGAACCTCAACCGCATACCATCTCATCCAAAGCGGCTACACCAACGTCACAGTGGTTGATCGTTTCGAGGCCCCCTCTCGCGACTCAGCCGGCACTGACCTGAACAAGGTTATCCGTGCAGACTATCCCAACCCGTACTACGCCCAGCTCGGCCTCGAGACCCTCGCCGTGTGGAAAGATCCAGACTCCCTCTTCAAGGATCTGTATCGCGAGTCGGGATGGATCATGGGGGGCCATGAGGAGACGAATCAGTGGTTGCAGAACGCTAAGGATTTGGCCGAGAAGAAGGGGAGGCAGGGAGTGGAGTATCTGGATGTTGAGAGGATCAGAGAGAAGTGGCCTGCTCTGACTGGAGAGTTTCCGGGCTGGACTAATCTGTACAGTCCTCAGGCTGGTTGGGTATCGTCAGCACTCCGTATCTATCTATTCTCGTCACTGACTTGCTCTAGGTCCCCTCAGGCCAAGCCCTTCTCCGCATGGCGAAAGCTGCAGAGAAGAATGGCGCAAAGTACATCACCGGCCATGCAGGCCAGATCAAAGAGCTCCTATACGAGGATGGGACCTGCAAGGGTGCCGTTGCCGCTAGCGGGAAGATTCATCGCGCCGATAAGGTCATTGTTGCAGCTGGAGCTGGTCTCCCGGCTCTTGCCGAGGGAGCGAGGACTGATGTCAGAGCGGAGACTTCGGTAATCTGTGTGATGAAGCTGGAGCCATATGAGATTGAAAAGTACAAGGACATTCCCATCATTGACGACTTTGAGCAGGGTACGTGAGACTGAAACTTGCGATGATTGGAGTGCTGATAAGTGGATAGGCATCATCTTTCCTCCTGATGAGAATGGCCTCATTAAGCTATGCAGTGTTCGGCTTGTGACCAACTATTTCAACCATGTGCACCCTGGCGCCTCAGTCTTGCATTCAGTGGGCGACTATCCTTTCGATGGATGCCCTGAGGAAATTGAAGTCGAGATTCGAAAATTTGTTCGAGAAATGATCCCTGAGCTGGCAGATCGACCCTTTGTGCACACCCGTCAATGCTGGTAAGTAGTCCTCCTTATCAAACCACATATACCTAACACATCTATCTACCAGGGACGGCATGGCCTCAGACCTCAACTTCCGCATCTGCCCTTATCCCGACACAAAGAACCTCTACATAGCAACAGCCGGGTCAAACCACGGCTTCAAGTTTCTCCCAATCATTGGAAAGTACGTAGTCGACCTCCTAGAGGATTCTCTCGATTCGGGCCTCAAGAATCTCTGGAGCTGGAAATTCGGAAAGAAGCCCGATGATTTCCAAGATCCCCATCCTTTTCCCCGCAGAGACTTGAACGAGTTGACGGGCTGGAAGGGGAGAAACGCTCCAGCGGAGGGTAAGCTGCCTTGGACGTGGAGCCGTAGTCGCCTCTAGGGGGGGTGTAGATGTAGTAGATATTTTTAGTTTACTCACATCTCACGACTGGAAATCTTTCATCTAAATAGATCCGCCAATGTAGGCCTAGACAGGGAATAGAAATCATCACATGACAATGCACTAGCTATTTAGTTAGAGAGAGACTAGAGAGGAGATCCGCTCTCGTATGGGTCTACCTACGTGGGAACGCTAAAGTTTGAACTATCTTGAGATTCAAGTTAGCGTTGTTTTCTCTGGCGGCTCTGTTTTCTCGCTTCATCTTGTCTGTGGCGATGTTTGAGTTACTAATTGACGGACTGGAAGTTTATTTCCCGTTTCAGACGGACGAGATGGATACAGTCCAATGCCGTGGATGCCCGCCCGTCGGTATCACTGCGGCGTCAGAGTTGGGCCTTTCAGTAGTTGAGTACCTACCTAGGTAACTATAGGGTACTAATCTTGACCCATTGGTCATTGATGCATAGCCACTGAGTTGTTTTTCGTATAAAGGCGCAAATGGTCTCAGTTTTGCTTTTTATTCTTCTGAGTAAACACAAATTTGTTTATTGATTCCATTACCTATTGTTTAGTGGCTCTGCTGTGAAACTTGAAGATTTCCAAGTGGAGTCTCATATATGTGGTTTGTCATTATCTAGCATCTCGGTACTTATCACACCGCACTAAACAAACATGGGCAAATTCCAGGGCCGCAAGCTCGTGGCCTGCACGGCATGCCATGATCAAAAGTTGAAATGCAGCGGAGGTGCGTATTCTGATTTGTGCATTAAAAGCCGATATTGATCGTGCGTAGATATTCCATGTCATCGGTGCATTCAACGAAATAGAGAATGCGTATATCCAAAGAAGGACAAATTCATCACCGTGCCAGAGAGTTATCTTCGAGATGTAGAGGAAAAGGCCAATATTAATAGTCAGTTCAGCTTCTTGACTGGAACAGACGATTCAACTGCACTCTTCGACACAAGCCACTTGTCTGCTACGAGTGACACGAGCCACTTGAAAGATTTATGTCCAGCAAAAGTCTTTACACAGAAGTTGACGGACATCTCTGCCTTACTGCACCCATACATACAGACTGAATCATGTCAGCAGCTGCAAGTGGGTGAAGCCGGCGAATGTGTTTCTTTTTGTCTGAAATCCGAAGTTGGAGGTGAGTGGGACAGATGAAAACACAGCAAAGCAGAAACTAAACAGATCCAAATCATTCCTTCTAGGACCTCAGATATTAGTAAAGCTTCCGTCAGAAAAGCAAACTATGCGTCTTTTGCGTACCTTTGAGCATGCAAACAGTGAATATCACTGGTATCTCCGTCGGCGATTTAGAGATCGGATACGGGAGACATACTCCAAGCCCACAAGCCAAGCCGACGATAGAAATTGGTTCTGCCAACTGTCCCTTGTTTTGGCTCTGGGCCAAGCTCTGGAGAAGAAACAAAAACAAGAGTCTGAAGAGACAGATAACCCACGGGATTTAACACAATCCTCAGCTCCATTAGATCTCTTCGGACAGGCTCTGTCTTTATTAACCATCTCAGAGACCTTGACATTGGAAGATCTCGAAACATTAAATCTCGTGGTAAGCTAAAGTTTCTGCTCCAGAAGAGGCATGAGAAGTAGCTGACCGTTGCATAGGCTTATTACTGCCACCTTACAAATCGCCCAAAGGCAGCTTTTATCTACATAAGCCAGAGCATAGCACTAGCAAGGCTACTTCAACTTGACGACCCAGAAACATACCAACCCAAAATTTCGGACCGGCAAGATAGTAGAATCCAACAAATCACCAAAGAGCACATGCTTAGACTATGGTGGACGACATTCTGTCTGGACAAGACACTAGCTTCAGAACTTGAGATTACTCCAGCAAACTTGAGCCCATCTCTGGAGTTGCCGTTACCGTCCTCAGAAGGTTTATCATCGGAGGATAAGGAGGAGTTCTTCAATTTGGAGCTATTATTGACTGAGATTCAATCTTCAAGCTAGAATCAGCTGCTACATTGTTCTGCTTTTCACGTATACGGTTATGGAACCATGGTATTGAAATACCATGGTGCAGTTTCGAGGGATAGTCATCTAAGTGCATTAAAGAGGGTTTGTACTCTCTCCCAACAGTTAATATCAAGGCAGGTCTTGGTGATTGATGAAGTGGCCAAGCCTCTGTGTTCTGCTGACGTCGTAAGCAAGGGTCTCAGGAGGATATTCTTGCCAGGAAAAAACTTGCTTGACGATAGTATGCTGAAATCGAATCCAAATACTTATAACCTTCCGACTGGAAATAGTTATTATCTTGAGATACAATTGTATCAAAGATCAGTCAGTATAAACGGTCCCTAAAGTAGATATGAAAAAGTGATTGACAACTAAAACTACTCGACTTGAAAGAACAAACACGGGCGAGTTTATAGGTTGAATTAACCAACTTAGCTAAGCAGAAGGGCTGTAGATAAATCATCAAAGTGCCAGGCAACAAATGTTTATTTCACAGAGGAATATAGCCAAAGTGTTCCTCATAGTTCCAACCCTAGTCTCCTCATTAGAAGCTCTATTAACAAGATAAAGGGAGAAAGGAATATCGTCTTCATCTGAAACGCGGACCATTCATTGGAGTACGGATGGAATATGAAGGTTAAGGCTAGAAGTCCTGCATCGCCTATTGCGAACCATACACCAACAGCACCTCACTCCGAATACAGCAAGCCACCAATAAAGGCAACAAAAACAGGTATATATCCCCAGTGAAACCACTCATTCCCCCCAATAAGCGACTTGCTCACGAACCCATCAGTCGCCAGCATGAAAAGGGCCCCAAGCAATCCCATCCCCATGAGCTTCTTGTCTCCGGTCAAGGCGTTGTTGATGAAGAGGTAAGAGATGACGATGTTGCGTGCGCCTTGCAGACGCGCGAGGGATAGGCAGGTCTTTCGGCTCTGCGGATCGGCTGGGATGGGGAATTTGACGATCTTGAGGGTGGCTTCTGGTCGGAACATTGAGTTGATGCCGATGAGGCCGGGGATGGCGGAGATGACGATGGCGCCGCGGTACAAGAAAGTGTCCCACATTATCAAGATTTCTGGGGGGTTTTGTGATGTTGCAGGAGGGAAGATGAGGTTGAGGAACACGTAAGATTTGATATGAGTGTCAGAACCCTATATCACTCCATGGTGAGCGGACATAAGCACTATCCCCGTCAGGGTGTATTAACTGTATCTCCGATATGCGTGACGGTAAGCTACATTACTATTTTGAGCCATGAAATAAAATCAGGGGTAGTAACTTCTGATGTTGATCGTTTCTAGAAGCCAATGGTTTAATATGTGCTGGACAACTCATGGTGGGTCTTCGATAGTATATACCATACATAATAGCTGTTCATATTTAGTCATACTATGCAGGACAGGGACAAGTAAAATAATTTAATGATTGATTTATTTCAAACTCATATTTATCTATGTTCTTCTGTTGTATCGAACAGCTAAATCAGTTATGGTGAGTGAATTGTGAATATAGGTTTGGAGGTAAGTCGTTGACCATTATGCTATGCTTCAGAAAACCCCCTCATCAAACAACTGTACAACAATCCTCGGATTTTAGACGGAAGAAACCATAGTAACACATCTTTTTTATGAAACATTAGACGGCTGGAGTGCTCCATGCAAGTTGGGTTGAGTAGAATATTTCATCAACTTGCAAGCTCAGACGCTTCCATCCTTGGACCAGTAGACATGTCAACTATACACCCAGTCAATTTCACTGGATCATCATAATACCAGCTCAAGCTCAGAATAAATTGCCCTTATGGTAGACTGGGCAGCTTGTATACGAGTCCACTACTGATTGGTGTCAGTATCTGGTAAAGGGATGGATGTTAAGGGCTAGCCAACACTTGCCCAAGCCCAGCCCAGTCACAAGGTCAGACTGACACCGAGACATTTTCCGCTAAGGAAATATAAGACATACAATGCGGAACTATCCAAGTGACCTGGACATGCATATCCAGCGCGGGTGTCGGAGTGTTTGCCCATCTACAGAAGCATACACAGCCATCAGCCATCATCTGACCAACACCTCAACAACATCACGATAAGAAGCACAACCCCGCCCACCACAACCGTAAAGCATTTCCCCATCCGTGCCATAGATACGTCCCCTATCTCGGGACTATCTACGTCACCCTCTCCCGCGATAACGCTACTGTACCCCGCGTTCTGACGCTCTCATTCGACCATCCCAAAAGGGTTATGTTAACCCGCAGGCAGTCCTCGAAGTGTAACCAGATTCGGGTTCCACTGGCGTTTATCTTGACGATATGCTTGACGTACAAGCAAGGTATGGCATAAAGAAAAAGAAGGCTGCTGTGTAGATGATCGAGGCCCTGTAATTAACTACTCGATATCATTGTTTGTTTGTCCGTGAAGGATACTTCTTTCATCATGCTGGTCTTTTCGGAAAGTCTTCATCCCTTTTCGGCTCATACTGTACTTGTTGTATCGTTCTGTGCCACTGCTTGTGTTTGTTTGGGCCTCTTGGCTCATGCTCTTGTGTTCAAGCGAAAGGCTCTCAATCGATATGCATATTCATCGTCTCCCCCACCAGAACCTGTAAAGAAGACTGCTCCAGTGGACTATACTACTGTCTATCCTCCATCGCAGAGACACGCCCTGCCTGAGATATCGCCTGACTTTGGCTCTGGCGATGTTGACCTTTGTGTGGCATCAAAGCCTCTTCTGAGGTTGGACGAGGACTATCGTCGTGCCAATCCCAGCACATTCAACTTCACCAGCTTCAGCGTTGGAGAGATCCGACGACTTGGAGACTTCCCCGACTATGCAAAACTGTCTGGTGTTCCTCTGCCAGAACCTCTAAAGAGCTTCAATGTCGACAAGGCAATGCCGAGACCATATCGCCCATTCCGTTGGGCCTACCATCAGACCATGTGTAAGTGCTACTCCACCGCCTCAATACAGCGATGAATGGCTAACAGCCGTAAAGCGTTGAAGAAGATGGACCCAGACTTCTGGCTAGAGATAGAGAACACATATCGCGAACGCGTCGCCCAGCGACAGGCCCTCTACGCAAAGCATGGCAAAGATGTTCTCCAGGCCTTACCCGGCTCTGAGTTAGCATGTAAAGAGCTCATGGAGATGGTCATCCAGTTCCTCTGCGCGCGATATCCCCAAGCATTCGAACTCCACGGCAAAGTCTTTGTCAACCACATTCTTGCAGTCAAGGAAGATCTTGATCAGACTGAGCCTCTGCTCTTCCTTCTCAATCACGTCCCTGAGGATTTCGCACTAACATTGCGAGATCCTGCGACAGGAAGGTATTGCTTCAGAGCTGGTGTGATTTGTTCTTCTGTTGGGTGGAAGTTGAGTGAGAAGATTGGACTTGGATTGCCCGAGATACATGCCGCAGTGCCCGATTACAAGGAAAAGATGGAGTTTAGCATGGACCGGTATGTCAACTTGGACCACGCCGCATGAATGCGTTGCTAATGGAACGACAGATTCTTCACTAAAATGCCCACTAAAAGTCCCATTCAGCGCGGATCCTGGGGTCTCGAGGTCGGTCAGCCGCTCTTCATCCCTGCCGAAGACCCCGAGTTCAAGACTCGAGAGGTTCAGAACCCGTCTCTTACCGAAGAAGACATTTCTCTTCGAGTTGACTGGCAGACCCTGCGTCGTCTGCCCCTTTCAGGCGCTATCGTCTTCAACTTCAAGGCCTTATTCACACCAATGACTGAGTTTAGAGATGAGCCGTACGTTCCCTCTCTGGTCTTGAAGGTGTTGAATGAGGGCAAGGAGAACATTATGAAGTACAAGGGGACGTGGCATGTTGAGCATGTTACGAAGCCGACGCTGAGGAAATGGGAGAGAGAGCAGATTGAGAAGGGGTTGATACCCAAGGATTGGGAGGTTACTACGTTGGCGGAGAATCCGTTCTTCCCTGGATGGGAGAGGAAGTGGACTGTCAGTTGAGTAAAGCAGTATATACGGATATCTTATGTAGCGAATGAGATTTATTTATGGTATAATTACAAGCTATGAGCTCGACATCTCGTGATGGCTTCACTCTACAAGTTGATGCCACATAGTTGAACAACGGAGGGTGTCTCAGGAGGCGGGTCCACCATCAGTAATGAGTGTTTACCTTCATCGTAAGAATCTTGACTGTAAGAGATCAAATTAAAGCTTCATTTCTGGCTCTTCTATCGAAATAATGCGTAACAGACATAAGATTGCTCTATCAACTCAAGAATGACCATCTACCAAGGGTATTTCCTAATCTCACCCTCCTTCTCGACATTCAACCCCCTCGCCAACTGCTTCTCATGCTCTCTGTCAAGATACTCCAACAGCACCTCACCATACTTCTGCTTGCCCTTGTAGTTCGCAACCTTGTCATCCCAACTCCTGACCGCACTCGCCAACCTCCCCGGGACGTAATCCTCCTGCGCAATCTCCGTCACAGGGTGGAAATACGTACGGATGGTAAACACCACACCGCCAGTCTTTGGCAGCCGACGAAGAGACTGCCTCTCAGACCGAAACATGTGGTGCTCAACAGCCCTATCCTTCTCAGCGGTGCTCCAACTCACAGAGGGTGCGTCTTCGTTGCCGATACTCCAGCTCCACGCTAGACTCTCGTCGACTTGGATGAAGTAGTTGTTACGGTTGTAGACTGTTTCTGGGCGGAGGCGCTTGAAGAACTTGCACATCCCGGTCTCGAGCTTTTCCTTGAAATGGGGGACGTCGCCTGATGTGTGGATGTCGGAGAGGGACATGCCGTATTTGTCTGAGAGACGCCAGAAACCAGCGAGGAGAATAGCACCGGCGAGGAGATAGTATTGTCCATCGGGACGCTCGATCATGATTGCGAGATCATCTTGGATGAGACGCGAGCAGATAGCCATAGGGTCCTCAGCCAGTGGCCGCTCAACAATGTTAAAGTCTTCGCCCGACCATTTGTTCTTGATCCCAACAGCCGTACGTTCAAAAAGACTTGGATATCTCGCGGGTAGATAATCAGCCAACTCCTGCAGAAGCTCAATAGCCGCAGGATACGCATCAGGATGCGTATCAACACACTTGGTCCCTCTCTCCTCGATCCTCGCAGCTTTATCAGCGTGATATTTCGGATAGTGATTATCCAGCTCAATCCACTCCTCTACGGGACATGTGCGCAGGCCCATGGTGACTTGGTAGTTGGGGCCATAGCGGAATGCTCTGTAGGGGAGGGGCTTGGTCTTTTCGATGGACCAGTTGGGGTATGGTTCTGGGACGGGGGTCTTGTAGTCGCTGGGTTGGTAGTTTGATGATACGGGAGGGAGTTTGCTTTTGTAGCGGAAGCTCTTGCGGCTTTGGATGATGTCGTTGAGCTTGTAGCCGAGGAGGGCGAGGCTTGTTATGATGCTGAGGAGTATGACAGCCTCGTGAGGGCCGAAGGAGGATAATGAAAAGTCCATGATGATCTGGACAAGAGAAGCACTATCTTGAAATGCAAGTACAACAGAAGATGCTTTTGTTGTGAAACAACCGTATAAGTCAACACATATATACACAACCCCAGAACACTTAGCAGCCATACCACCCCATTTTAACCCACCATCCCACTATCACTCCCTCCCGTAAAAAACCAAGTTATTCTACGTATCTATCATTTCACAAACCGGAAATCGCTTCTCCAAACGGACGTTCACACGCCCCGCGACCTCCGCATCCCGAGAACCCCACCCATCTTGGAGCCTCCGGACACCTTGACCCAAATAGGAAAAACCATGCTATCGCCATCTTATCATTCCCCGCAAACACTCCGGTAACATTGCTCCAAAGAGGGAATGAATGTTTTTGGTGATGGTTAACCTCGCCGCTTATGTGTGAAACTAGAGCAAGTAAGCAAGTATCTCGAGGAAGAATGAGGCTTGAGAGATGGGTATATGAAAGGGTCTTTTCCTCGATTGTCTGTATCTAGCATCAAGCAATCTACTTCCACCTCAAACACTCTCCATCTCTTCACTCAAACAAACCCTTATTTATAAGTCAATCTCCAAGAGAACTATCAAAATGGCCTCCTTCAAACACTTCGCCCAAGCCCAATCCACATTCGAGATTCCCCCTCTCTCAGGCGGAAACACCTTCATCGGCGACATCCACTCCACGCCCGAGGGCGCCGAGAAGCCCCTGGCCATGGGCCTTTTCCGCGTCAACAAGGGCGAGCCTCTCACATACACATACAAGTACGACGAGTGCAAGATCATCCTCGAGGGCAACTTTGTCATTGAGGACTCGACGGGCCAAAAGGTCGAGGCCAAGGCTGGGGATGTGTTCTATATCCCCAACGGCGCTACGCTGACCTTCTCTTCGCCGGATACGGGGTTGGCGTTCTATACTGGTGCGCGAAAGATGGGCGATCTATAGATGGGAAAGGGCTTGGGTAGCGGGATCTGATAGATTAGAATGCTTCATATATGAAGCTCTCAATTAAGCCAATGACCCAAGTTGAACTCATACTGTACTGTGATATCTCGCTGTAAACTCCAAACTTTGATCCAATAAACAATTTCATCTACAATACTAACCAAACATTGATCTCAAGTTGTTATCCTCCATCACATCCACCCAATGCACCGAAGCCGACCCAGGTGCTTCACTATCATAAGCGTCCCATATAGCCTTGATCAGCTCCTTCGCCATCATAACCGGTTTCGGCGGTAAACTGCTTTCCAACATGTTCAGCCGACCGGTGATGAAATGCCGAGCGTTGCTAATATCGAGCGACATGCGGGATATTAAGTTGGCAGGTGGCGGTGAGGTGCCCAGCATGTCCATAGAGAAGGGATCCGTCTGGAAGCTTGACGAGCCGATGCCTGTATCGAATGAAGAGGCAGAAATGTCGAGCATCGTTGCAGTATCGTAGCGAAGACCGGTGCTCGCGGTGATGTATAGCAACGGTTGGATACAGCGTGTGCCAGAGTTGGGCGGAATGTGCTCCAAGACATTGACAAGACGAAGACTCAGCGGGATAATCCACTCCTCCCAAGGAATATGTCGACTATTCGCATGGACAGAATCGGTCGGTAATCGCAGCGCCACCAGATCAGGGAAAGTCTGGTACAGTTGCAGCAACGCAGCAAGTTTATAAGCCTCAGCGACCTGCGCAAGATGAAGCGACGGCGTGCGATAATCTCCCGTGTTAGCAACACAAAGGGTGTTCTGGAACTCGAGCCCCAGAAGCTTCTCCTCCAACCGCTGCGCCTCCTGGATCTCCTCTAGAGCGCGCTGGAAATCCCGCCCTGTTTCTTTGGGTAGTTTGAGATTCCGTCGGAAGCTTCGGCAGAGCCTTATCGCTTGTGCGAAGAGCTGAGAAGCGAGCGGGGAAATGCCAGTCCACGGGTGTGGTGAGTTGTCCATGTATCGCTCGGCTAGTTGCATTGAGGAGTCGGTCTGAGGGCCTGTGACTGTATCGTCGGTGTCGAGAGCTGTATCGTCTTGGTGCACTGCGGCAAGGAGCATTTCGCAGTATGTGAGGCTTCTGTTGAAATATGATAAGAGTTCGAGGTCTTTTGCTGAGAGTGATGAAATACGTCGGTTAAGGCGGTTCAAGATCTTGCGAGCTGACCGGAAGAATGGCAGGCCTAATTGTCTCGCATCGACCCAACACACCGTCGTTCCGAGGCAAAACAGCGAAAATAATGCGCCAGCGGGCATATTATCCGCAGCAGCTGGGTTCTGTATAATCTCTTCTGCTTCTGAAAGCACTGATCCGGTAGCAGCTTGCAGGAAATACATGGCCGATTGCTTCATGTGCGGTAATCGCGTAGATAAGAAGCCAGCGGACATACTCTGCAGTGAACTAAACACCGATTGCGAGCTCGTGCATAGCTCGAAAGCGAGTTTCCGATTGAGGTTGAAGTCAGAGTCGAAACCAGACCATAACGTGCAGACTTGCTCGAACCAGTTGCTGATGAGGAGGGATGAAGTGTCGGTTATAAGACCAACAGTGAGCGGCGTTCCCTCGAAATATTGAGACTCATTCGTTGGTGTAAGAGCCTGAGAAGTCATTTCGACATGCTGAACCGTGATATCGCTTACATCATCTTCAACGATGGAATTCGACCGTGCAAAGATATCGTTATCCGACTCGGCACAAGAACTCGACGTCCAGCTCGCGTCACCAAGAATTGAAGTGTTATCCTCAATAGGTAACTCCTCGGCCAGCGCTGGAGCAGGCGTCTCTAGTGGAATGTCGAATACCGCCGAAGGTGTCGCTACGAATGACGGTTCGGGCTGTATAGTCGAACTTCTTCGCGAAGACGTTGGTGAAGTTGGGGCCGCGAACTCGAGGTTTACCTCGCCTGGCTGATGTTTGAACGACCATTTAAACTCTTTCCAGTAGCCACCGCACTTGACGCCCTTTCTAACACATCTCAGACACTCAGGCCTTGTCTCGTCGCATTTTGTCTGGACAGTCAGTATGCGATATCACGACACGAGGATTGAACATACATGCTTGGCCTTGCACGTAACACAACCCGAGCGAGATCGTGGATTAGGACCATTCTTTGTCTTTGAGACTCTTCTGCAAATTGGCTTTGTTGATGTTTTGGTCTGCATTTTGCATATATCTCACACACTCTCTCTCTCACGTGCCAAAAAAGAAGAGGTCGGAGCTATGAAATGGAAAAAAGGAGAGAAGATCGACCTCACAGAAAACATGGAGATGGTGGTCCTTAATGGGGGATTCGAGAACGGGACATGGGGGGCCTAGGGGTGGCAACGTATCTCCAGGCCCTGGACCATTGGACAAGATAAAAAAACGCGGGGAAGTGCATCACTATCAGCCACTAATAGACGCTAATTCTTGGGTTCACTGTGACGACGTAACGCTGATAAGAGGTGAAGCTATTGGTTTGTGTCGAGACTCGGGAGATAGGCTCTGGAAGCCGAGATGAGACATTGTGCGTGCGTCTGAGCGATATTCTGAACTTGTTATTTAGTGAGCAGTTTGTATTACATATATTGAGGTCTATGTATGTACTAAGATGCTATTTTACATAGAACAGAAACGATACGCCCATACCCTGGGTCACATTCTTGGTAGAGCTCAAGTGGACATTTGGTGGTGGAGTCAAGCATCGATCCCGATACTCCACCGACTCGCATCTCGGCACTCGCTTATCACACCCAGGTACGATAAGACTAACATTCAAAGTTTACCTATTACGGAGTACGGTTACAATAATAGGGAACATTAAGGAGTAATAAACATCGCAACGCTTCTTATCATCCCGAACCTAATAAATTTTCACGTCTCCAAATCTCATGTCAGAAAGCTTCCAGAAGTCATGGCTCACTCACTATCCATCTCCGGCAAGATGCGGGGTGCACACCCAAACCACATGCTCACTAATGAACGCCTCGTCTTCTGTTTCGTGTAACTCTACCTATCCTCCAGGTTTCGAGAGGCTCGATCGTGGCAAGCTATTACTCAATCGGAATTCATTGCCGGCATTGGATGTCAAGTTCATGACATCCCCTGGGGAGATCCACACTGAAAATCCGGGGATGGGGCAAGCTTTTCGGATAACGACGTCAATTCATCCAAAACTAAACCGTGTACCCCTGGAAATACATACATATTATATAGTGGTCTTCTAGAGCCTTGATTCGATCTGTCACTCTCCTGGGGTACATAGACCCATAGCCTACATTACTGGCACTTGAAATAGGGAGAAAAGACAACAAGACGCAGAACGTCCAGAACACCTTGAACTCACCGTGCACAATTTTTATAAATGTCCAACTTGATAGTTTGGTATAGTCAGTTTCATGGATTCTGACTGGTACGGTTTCTATATTGCTTGCTCTATCTCTATTTCTAGGTCTAAAAAACACGAAATTTGTCCTAAAACTCAACAAGTCCATCACAACCTCGCCTTCACACCATCCTGCTCGAGATCCGCCTTCGCCTTTGCATTCCATCTCCTCCACAAACCCTTCCTCAACTCCGTACCCTCTATGAAATCCCTAAACCACTCTCTCCTAAACTTGGGCAACTTGCGTCCCACCCCTGGCTCACCCTCTCCCGCAAGCTCCCTCACCGCCTCAAAGTAATCCTCAAAGTCCGGAAACACAACAGAGAACTTTGGTCCGTCGCCGTGTGTCTGTATCCTCTCATCCTCCCACCTCTGCATCTCCTCCTGTGAGGGTACAGTCGCTCGGCCTGCGAGGATACGAGCTGCGTAGACGGCTTGCCACTCGAAGATCTTGAACGTGAGACCAGCGCCTACTGCGCCTACGAAGAGAAGCGTGGGGTCTTTGTGCCATACGATGTGTTGGTACAGACCTGGTACGCGATTGTTGCGGACGGGGAGGGAGGGCAGGAATGGGAGGGTCCAGCTGTAGCCTGTGCCGAAGATGATGTGGTCTACATCTGCAACACTGGTTCCGTCGATGAAGTGCACTGTTCGGTTGACCACTTTGGCGATGGATGGATGTTGCTGGATCTTGGGGTGGTCGAATGCTACGTCGCCGAAGAAGACATTCGTGGTGTGGCCGATGGTTACACAATGGATGGGTGATTTGGCTGTGTCGACGAGATCAACTGCGATATCAGCCGCTGATACAGAAGCACCCACGACAACGACTCTCTACACGCAAATTAGCACAATCACAGCCTCAAGGTGACACGACACAACTCACCTTGTCGTGAAAAGAGTCTCGCCCTCGGAAGTGCTTGCTGTGCACTACACTCCCCGGCCTCGTCTTCTCAAACTGCTCCAAACCCTCCACAGATGGGATGTACGGCACCCAGTAATGACCACTCGCCACAACCACAGCATCAAAGGTCTCGCTCCACCAGTAGTCCTGCTTCTTTCCCTCCTTTCTCAACACAACCTTCCACTCATCGCCTGTCTTCTCAACATGCTCCACAGTGGTGTTGTATGAGATGAGATCTTCGTAGTGGTTACGATGCAGGATGCCTGCGATGTAGTCACGCATGACCTTCCAGTGCCTGAAGGGTGTGTTGGGGCCGTGCATCCCGATTGACCTCTCACTGCGGATTTCGGGGATGGGCTCTTGTGTGTATTCCATGGTGGATGTGTCAACGTTGGTTTCTAGGTAGGGATACAGAGATGATTCCTCATGGCGGGGTTGTGTAGACTTGGGGAGAAGTGTTGGTAAAGTCTCAGGGATGGGCAGTTGCTCATCTGCTGTGCGATCTGCGAGCTTTGCCAGATTTGAGATTGTTGGAGGTTGAGTTGCATCACCGATCCTTTCATCGTCAGCTCCAATTCTCTCACCATATGATTTACTAGTTCACTAGACATCTCATAACTCACCAACATCCTCCAGGCCCTTCACGGCGTTCAAAAACCCTGATAAGATCAAACGTCTTTTCTTGCGCCAGAGCATCAACCGCAATAGCACCCGCTGGTCCGGCGCCGATGACCGCTACACGTTTTACACGAGGCACAGGCATGGTGACAACTCAATGCAGAAAACAGCGCAAGTGTAACCGTAGAAGAAGCGCAAGACATGCAAATTCGGTGTATGCGACAAGCGAGGGAGGCGAAATAGAGAAAAAGAAAAAGATGTCAAGTCCTTTTGTCGTTGAGTCGGAGGATTTTAGCGGCCGATATGCTCCACATGCGGCACGTTTGTCAGACCAGACTCTTGATTGTGCCTCAGATGCGATATATCACGCCATAGCAAGGGTTGTGGTGTATGCATCTCCGATTTGTTGTAGAGGTGTAATTCAGTTTGATGTCACGGGATTGTTCGTATGAGGTTTATGGATTTTAAGGCCATTTCTCGATCTGCCGAGTTCTAGACAGAGAATTTGAAGGTTTCGGGGAGTGTGACACTGATAAACGTGACAAGGTTTACAAGAGGATTTCTCGTTTATATTGAAAATCTGTATGATGAGTCTATCATCATCATCACCTCTGATACGAAATCACTGACCTGTATTGTCCCAGCGCTTGCAATAAATGTCAAAACTCAAACGCAATGGTATTCAAGGTATAAACTGCATAACCAGATGCATCGCCAAAAAAAAAAAAAAAAAAAAAAAAAAAAAAAAAAAAAAAAACATCGCCATGATCCATCATCGTGCAACATGCCCTCCCAACTCCAAACGATCAATCAACCCATCTTGAAAACAACCCCAGATGCAAACAAGCCATCAACGCCACGCAAAACAGACACAGCAGACGTAACTTTTCATCAGACCCATAGCTCATCAGCAACTAAGCAATAGCTCCATACTGTCTGAACGATGCGCGCGAAGATGGCCCAACAGACTGTTCAGGCCGATACTCCCCAGGTCCGTATCGTTCCAGCTCTCGGAGCCAAGCATTCATCCTCGCCTTCTTATCATCGCCCAGACTTCCATACTCATGCGCAGCCCAGTCCTCCTCACTCAAGCTCCACAGCGTCAGATGCTCAAAGATAGCCATGACAGCAGAGATGACAATGACCGCGATCGGGTTTCCCCAATCATCGGACCACGCAGCGTAGAATATCAGCACAAAAGCATCGAGCGCATCGCTGAACAGATTCGTCGCAAGCGCACGGGTCACTTCGCGACGAGCAGCCGGGTCCGTCACAGCGTTTGCAGTATCGCTCGTGTACAAGAGACCCGAGAGGAGAATATCGCGGATGCCGATTAGACTGGCGAGCATATACGCTGAACCATCGGGTGCGATGTCGAGGGCCCAGAGGCCGAAGCGCGGGTATGCTATCAGCGAGACACCGCGGGCGAAGCGGGCGAGAGAGAAAGTCGTGATGGCGAATTGCTGGACATGGTTCGCTGCTGTAGGAGCAGGAGGAGGAGGAGGTTGCCCATATGGCGATGCGATGGCTGTGGGCGTGGAGATGGGAAGTAGAGGAGAATTCGAATGTGGCGGCATTGCCTTGATTAGGTATTTTTGGTTTGGTTTGGTTTGGTTCAAGCCGTCTCGTCACAGTAGCAGGAGATATTATTAGGTGACGTTGGAGGGTTTGGATCAGCGAGCTCCAAGTTATCACGGACTTGAATTAAAAAGACGATGAAAAAGTAGAAAGCAGGAAGACCTAAGAGAAACGGGAGGAGAGCTACGAGTAATATGAATACCATACCTAATGACACACAAAGACACAGGCAGGACACAACGAGATATTATCTTCCAAGGTCTTGTAAGACCCATGCCTACCTAGTTGGCACCACAAAAAAAAACCCCATTCAAGCTCACGCGTTTCCCCACAGATAAAGTGGCGTTTCGATTTAGAGAGGGTGATGACCCCCAAATGCAAGTCCAAATGCGCGGGCTCCCCCTCCATCACGATCTCGATGCGACGCAGGCTTGGGAACTTTAGCTCCGACAGTCGGTGAGAGAAGAATGAGTGAAGGATGATGAAGCTGGGTGCTTGTGTTTGTGTTTGGGGAGGGGATGATCGTTCTGCAATAGGGGTCCTTTGAGTGGCGATGAATCATGGATGGTGGTGCATTGCATGTGTCGTCTAACTGTTTTGCTTCTCTTCTGCTGTAAATGACTCTGTCAATAGGTTGTACCTAGGAGGTAGGTATGATAGGTGTGATTTGAGTGAGTGAGTGTTGGTCATGAACTGGTGGAGATAAGACGATATCATCATCCCACTCTGATGACCTGCTCTTCTAATCAAACCACTACCTACCGAGTACAGTAGAGCAAACATCCCCCGTGTTCCTCTGCCTCGACAGGCGCTTTCAAGGGGTCGCACATCAGCCTCTCTCGATGCGACCTCGATCACACCCTCATTAATACAAAGAGGGTTGCTAGCATGCATCGCGTCTCTCCCGCCTCTGGAGCGGGGAAGACCTCAGAGCTATATCTGACTCGCGACAGGGATTAGCCAAGGTGTTTTCCCAGCCTTCTCTAGTCCCCCAGTGTCTGTAGGCATGAGAATGGTTGTGTTTCTTAACTTGAATTGTATCGCGATGGTGTTGTCGTATATTGCTTTCGGTCTTGTGCATGACAGATCAACAGCCTCGCCTCACAAAGTCCACCGCTCTAACTACATTCAAATAGAGCCCATTTGATCGGTCAAAGCCTTTGCATCGCGACTTTTGACTTGGTGTTGTGATTATCAGACGGAAACGGCAGCTAGAGAACCGGATCGTGCGGGATATCCCACACTTTTTCACCATCACGCGGACAGATCTCTTATCTCTCTATCTTACACTGCGGCCAACCAAGGAGCTTCACTCGTTCGTTCGCACACACGCACGCACTTGCAGCACAGGCTGCATTGGTATTTTATCATAAACGCGCAATATGCACTGCATGTGCATATGTGCAGTGCAGTGCAGTGTAGTGTAGTGCATATGAGGAGGGGGAACACTGGCATTGTAATACGGTCATGCTGGCGAATTGTCCATAAATAGTTTGACGCAGATGGCGGTTCTGAAATGGCCTGGGCTTGATACAGATCGAGTTTTATTGGAGGCCTGTGTTTGAGTCAGGTTGACAAAGTAACCTCGCCATTCAAACAACTCAAAAGAGTCATTAGCTGTTGAGTTAATGTCTATTTACGCCTTGGCTTGATTAACCACTTGAATGGAATTTCGTAAATTAGGTGCGTAGCTTGCATCGACGCCTTTTGCTGGTCCAGACCCAGGATTTCGGATGCTGTTATCCCTGTCATTTCTCAACTGAATGGTTGATTGTCACTTGAAGTGCCAGCAGTCGAACTGTCTCAGCCATTGCTGCAATATCGCCAACTGCGTGTGCTATAACTAACCGTGGTGACATATCAGCAAATGACAAGAAAACACCGACATGAATACCCAATCCAGTGACCTCCCCGGTCAAATCCAAGCTACTAGCTACCTACGGAGTAGACTTGAGATACTCTCTCTCTCTAGGGACTGTAACTGCACTCATACCCCAGCACTCGCTTCTCCCCGTCAGATCTACCTGTCCCCCGATCTCGCCAACTCTATTTCCTCACCTCGCTTCAAACCCTCACGCCAGTATTTCACCATCTCCCATAAACTACGCGAATGCGAAAATCTCGGACATCATCTCAAACCCCGAAGTCAAATCTAACGTTAACCGTGAAAAGCACCTCGCTCGTGCCGTGTCGACTGGCATGCTCTCAACGCCAGGGGGTCCAGATCAGGCACTAGCCTTGCAGCGCCGAGGACGTCAGAATTGCCAGAGTGACAATTCCAAAGGATGATTTCACAGCTTCTGCGTAAACGGGCAAGTCAAAAGATGAGCTACTCGTGGGAGGACTATCCTGTTTCGTCAGTGTAAGTTGACATGTTGCGCAATTCATCATGTTTAAGGGTCTTCTTCCCTCTTGTCTCTTGTCCTTTTGGAACCTGTCACATTCGCGGTGGAGGAAGCATAACAGGCCATTCGCTTCGCAGTGGAGTTTTTAATTGGATGTTCTATCCGGTTGTGCATATTCTCGTGGTTTTTTTTGTTCTCTCCCCCTCATCCAGTAACGGAGTATTTATACTGGATGCTGTCCCGAGGAGTCGAGGCGCATTGTGATAGTCGGAAGAGAAACAGCAGAGACATGGGTGCTCACGATACAGAAGGTAAAAGGGCGAGCCCGAGGAGTAGCCTGAGAAGTAGTCCGAGGAGTAGTCCTCCATTACAAGAAGACTCAAATCAGGCGGGGCATGATGAACAAGGTATGAGGGCGACATTCACTTTGGAGCATTGAGTGTAGAGAGAGGAGACGTTTAGTTGAAATTGAAAGAGTCAGAAGACAGATGCAATGAGTCGCACAAGACACTCGTATGACAGCTAACACCACTGCAGACACAGACCCATCTCCTGATGACAATCAAGGCCTCTTACACGGCAACGCAGTAATCGAAGCCGGCGGCAGCGACGAAGACGGTGAATTCTCCACCAGCGACTTTGATCCTGACGATTCTTCAAGTCTCCGCTCCTCCTCAACATCCATAGGCTCCAGCATTCTCGAGCACAGCTACCAAAACGGTCGTCGATATCATCGCTATCGCCATGGCCGGTATCCCTTACCGAACGACGAGGCGGAGCAGAACCGTGAAGATATGCTTCATGCGATGATGTTGGAGGCTACGGATGGACGGTTGTTTTATGCGCCTGTTGGTGAGAATCCGCAGAGGATAGCGGATCTGGGGACTGGTACGGGGATATGGGCTATTGAGAGTATGTGAAAAGATTGGGCGAGAGAGATTATGCTGATGGTGTTAGTTGGTGAGAAATATCCATGTGCGGAAGTATTGGGGTTGGATCTAAGTCCAATACAACCGACATGGGTACCTCCAAACGTCAAGTAAGTCATACTCACATATACACATATTCTCAAGTCTAACGGGACAGATTCTATGTGGACGATATCGAAGACGAATGGCTCAACGGCGACGACTTCGACTTTGTTCATCTCCGCAACATGATCCCAATCCTCAAATCGCCCGTGACACTCCTCAAGCAAGTTTATGCGTACGTCTACCCGTTGCACGTCCAGTATCCCTCTAATAATACCACACCAGAAATATGAAACCCGGTGCCTGGGTAGAACTCCAAGACGTAGACGGCCAAGTCCACACAGACGACAATAGCATTTCTGACGATTGGCCTCTGAAACGCTTCACAGAAATCATCCTCCAAGCATTCGCCCTCTACGAAACAAACGCACACGCCGCTGTATTCGGGGGTCAGTATCTCGCCGAAGCAGGATTTGTCAACATTAAGCACAATTACATTAAATTACCTTATGGGACATGGCCAAAAGACAAGCAAGTCACATCACATCACCTACTGAGAGTACTGTTGCTAATAGTGAGTGGCAGGGTCATGAGATTGGTCGGCATGTACTATCGAACTGCATGTGAGGAATTCTTCCCGGCGATTGGGAACTTGCATTTTCCGCAGCTGGGCTGGGGGAAGGATGAGATGGAGGTGTTTTTTGCAGAGTGTAGACAGTCCATGAGGGATCCGAATGTTCATGCTTATGGTAAGATGCATTTTTGGAGTGGGCAGAAGCCATTGGATGCATAGAGTGGCTTGATAATGGGATACACAGAACCGTCATGAGAAGTGTTGAAATATCGTATCGATGATCATATTAGAGCGTTACTAGAAGAGGGGAACTGAACAGTATATGCTTCATGATTTATGCTATCAAATACCACTTTTTTAACCCAACTCCAATCTACCTAACCCGCCAGATATACAGAATCTACCTATTACATTACCTCCGTCCCTTCTTAGCCTTCTTACTTCTAGGCTCCTCATCTCCTCCCTCCGCATTTCTTCTCTTCTTCCTACCCTCCTCCAGCAACTTCTGCATACCCTCCGTAGCCTTGAACCTGGGATTCGAAGGGTCAATAGCATACTCGTGACTCTCAAACACAGCCTTGAAACGATCGTCGTCAACATCCATGGTAAAGTCCTCCTGCAGACCGCCGCGAGACTCTTTCGCCAGGGCCTTCTTCTTCGCCTTGCCCTTCTTCTTCTTGGCTTTCTCGGCGCGGACAATCTCGTTCATGTCGAAGTGGTCCAGGTGATCAGCTTGGTCTGCGTCCACGTCGGCCATGACCTTCTCGAGCTGCTTCTTCTGGGCTTTGTTTTCGGCCTCGGCGGCTTCGCGGGCTTCTCGCTTCTTGAGACGGTCGGCCTTGCGGATGGAGGTCTTGGATGATGCTGCGGGGTCTTCGGCGGTAGTGAAGAAGGGATCGTCGAATCCAAGGTCTTCTGTCTCGCCTGCGGGAGCCTCGACAACCTCATCTTCCTCCTCTTCTGCATCAGGGTCCTGGCCAGCACGTCGAGCTCGTGCAGCTTCGCGCTTCTTCTCCTTGCGCTCCTTTTCCTTTCGGATGTACTTCTCAATTGTGGTCTCCTCCTCAGCTGTCTTCTTAGGTGCGCTCTCTGACAGAGCAGGGGTGAAAGTGATCTCCATGTCGCCTACGGGGGCGTTCTTGGAAGACTTGGTGGGTTCCTCAGATAGACCCAAGGCGGCGCGCATTTTCCGACGCGCCAACTCCTTCTTGGAAAGCTTGGGCTCGTCCTCTCCCTTTTCTTCAACGACCTCTTCTTCCTCCACGTCGTCATCTTCGCTGTCGCTTGCCAAGTATGCGCGGAGATCGTTCTCTTCAATCTCGTTGCGACTTCCACTAAAAGCGCGGTTGATGGACTCCTTGCGCGATGCCTCCTCAGGATGCATGTCCCAGGTAAGCTTGACCTTTGAGCTCTGAAGGGCGTTTGTGACGAACTCAACAGGCTTGTAGGACTCGGGAACCTTTTCGCACTCGTCTCTGGGCTCGTCATCGAAAGTAACATCGTCGGGAACGAATCGAAGATCGAGGAAGTTGGATGACGACTGGTACTCTCGTCCATCGACAGCCTCGTAGAGCTTCTGCGCAACTGCTGGGCTTGAGCAGACCATGACGGCGTAGTAGTATCGTAGACGGTCAAGCTGGTAAGATCGTAGCGCGTCACTATCAAAGTCCTGATCGTCGCCCTCTTGGAGCAAACTCTTCTTGATTCGCTCGTCTCCGTCCTCACTTTCCTCATCGCTGTCATCCGAATCGTCGTCCGAGTCATTCTTGGAGTTCTTGAATAATTCCTTCGGGGGCCCTTCGACTTCTTCCTGTTGCATGCGCTCCTTGCCAAATTCACTAGGATATACTGAAATCTTTTCGATCTTGCCACCTGTCTCAGGAAGGAAACTGTTGAAGAGAGCCATGAGGTCTGTGGATTTAACGTGGTCCCAGTCAAGATTGACAATGGCGATTCGATTCGTCACCTCTCCAGCCTCGACGTCGTTTTGCTCGTCTTGGAATCGCTGCATATCTCCCTCGGTATCGACTTGCGCGCCACCTTCTTCTTCGTCAGAGTCGGACTCTTCCTCCTCAGATTCAGAGTCACCTTCAGAAGATGAGAAGCCACCGCCTCGAGCAGGATCGTATTTCTCGTGCGCCTTTCGCAATTCTCGCTGAACGACCTCGTCATCTTCGACCTCGATGTCGTCTTCCTCCCCTCCCTCCTCCTCCTCGTCTTCGTCTTCATCTTCATCTTCCTCGCGGTACAGCCATTGCAGAGCCTTCTTTTTGGAATCCGACTTTACTTTTCGGCCATATCGATCGACCTTGGCGGTAGCAGTGAACTCATCATCCTTGAGCATGCGCGAGAACCGCTTGTCGATTGTGGTTTTTGTCTGCTTCTTCGAGGGCAATCGGAATCGGGGATCGGTCTCGAAGTCAGCGAATCGCTTATCAGCGATTTGGCTCGCCGCAGGGGCAGCCTTCTTTGTTTTCTTGTCGTTTTTCATATTGTCTTAAAGAAGCTAGTTGTGATGAATTCGCGAGGCTTCCTTGAGTGGAGGGGCAGAAAACAGCTGGATTCAATTTTTTGGCGGTGAAACTTTTCTGCCACAGCGGTAAGCTTCTTTTGGTCAAGCGCCCCACAGTCGGCCATCGGTATCCCCAGGCGCCGGGCCTTTTCCAAAAAATTTCCAGCGACTTTGGACTTGGTCTTCGATTTTGGTTTGCGCCAACGACAAGGTCTTGAGAACGTCACCTCAATTCTCTTCATCTATATTGTCGCGACTCCCCGCAATGCCTCCTCATGCGCGACCTGGGCGAGGGCCTAAACCTCAAAAGAGCGGCCGAACCGAGCAGCGCCAACAGAAGCGCAAGAGAGATCAAGAGGATCTTCAGCAGCTTGAACAACGAGTGAACGATTTGGTATGGGAATCTAATATACGAAAATCTCTTACTCTGGCTAATGCGGACTCAGGATCCCAAATCCGATGAAATCAAGAACTTTTCCCACCTTCCTCTCTCTGTACCGACCGCCACCGGCCTCGAAGCCGCGCATTTCCAAACCCTTACCGATGTCCAAGCCCACGCCATTCCACTGGCTCTCAAGGGCAAAGATGTCTTGGGAGCCGCCAAGACAGGAAGCGGAAAGACTCTGGCTTTCCTCGTTCCCGTTCTCGAGAAGCTCTACCGTGCTCAATGGACCGAATACGACGGACTAGGTGCCCTTATCATCTCTCCCACTCGAGAACTCGCGGTCCAGATCTTCGAGGTGCTTCGAAAGATTGGCAGAAACCATGTTTTCTCTGCGGGCTTGGTTATCGGTGGAAAGAGCTTGAAGGAGGAAGCGGAACGATTGGATCGAATGAATATCTTGATTTGCACACCCGGTCGAATGCTGCAGCATCTTGATCAGACTGCTGGCTTCGACGCCAACAACTTGCAGCTCTTGGTTCTGGACGAGGCAGATCGCATCATGGATATGGGTTTCCAACATGATGTTGATGCGTTGGTCGAGCATCTGCCCAAATCACGACAGACACTCATGTTCAGTGCCACCCAGAGCAAGAAGGTCTCGGATCTTGCTCGTCTCAGTCTCAAGGACCCCGAATACGTCTCTGTTCACGAAGCAGCAGTCAGCGCCACTCCTACAAACCTCCAGCAGCACTACATCATCACACCTTTGACCGAGAAACTTGACACCTTATATGGTTTCATTAAGGCTAATTTGAAGAGCAAAATTATTGTCTTTCTGAGCTCAGGCAAACAAGTTCGATTTGTATACGAAAGTTTCCGTCATCTTCAGCCAGGTATTCCTCTACTACATCTTCACGGTCGCCAGAAGCAAACTGCGCGAATGGAGATTACAAACAGATTCACATCTGCGAAGCAATCTTGTTTGTTTGCGACAGACGTCGTAGCGCGAGGAATTGATTTTCCTGCCGTTGACTGGGTTATCCAGGCTGATTGTCCTGAAGATGTAGATACATATATCCACCGAGTTGGAAGAACGGCTCGATACCAGAGCAATGGTCGAGCTGTGCTATTCCTTGACCCTAGCGAAGAGCCAGGGATGTTGAAGAAGCTTGAGCAGAAAAAGATCCCCATACAAAAGGTGAATGTCAAGGAGAAGAAAAAGAAGAGTATCAAGGATCAACTACAAAGCATGTGCTTCCAGAACCCAGATCTGAAGTACCTTGGCCAAAAGGCCTTTATCAGTTACACACGGTCGATTCATTTACAAAGAGATAAGGATGTTTTCAAGTTCAACAAACTCGATCTTGATGGCTTCGCTGCTAGTCTTGGTCTCCCCGGTACTCCGCAGGTCAAGTTCAGAAAGGGCGAAGATATCAAGAAAATAAAGAATGCCCCTCGTGCTGTAATGTCCAGCGACTCTGAGGCGGAGGAGGATGGCCAGAAGTCAAAGAAAAAGAACGAAGTGCGCACAAAGTACGACAAGATGTTTGAGCGAACAAATCAAGACGTTCTGTCAAGTCACTACAACAAGCTTGTGCTTGATGGCGATGAGAAGGCGGATGATGACGACGGCGATTTCTTGTCAGTCAAGAGAGTGTTGAAGGATGAGGATCTAGACGACGAGGCAAACAACGCCTTCAAGAGCACAGCAAAGATCATTGATGGTCTAGGTGGTGAAGAACCATTTGTGGTCGACTCAAAACGTCGTGAGAAGGCTCTCAAGTCAAAGAAGAAGATGCTCAAGTTCAAGGGCAACTCTACCAAAGTCGTATTCGACGATGAAGGTAACGCCCATGCTATCTACGAGCTTAAGGACGAGGACGACTTCATGGGAGAGGGTCCAGCTGAAGAGCAGCGTCGCAAATTCGTCGAGGACGAGACATCGCGTGTTCGCGAGGCAGATGTGGACGACAAGGCTCTCGCAAAGCAAAAGCGTCGCGAGAAGAGAGAGAAGCGCAAGGCGGCCGAGCGAGCCGAGCGCATGGGCATTGTATCCGACGACGATGGCGACGCACCCACGTTGCATAACGCAGACGACGGCGAAGATCCTCTGGCGCTTATGCGTTCGCTTCCAATGGGCGGCGACAGATCAGACAGCGAGGAAGACCGCGAACCGCCAAAGAAGAGAGCCAAGAAGTGGTTCGAGGACGACTCGGAGGACGAGAAGAAGAGCAGGGGCAAAGGAAAGGTTATCGAGGTGCAGGACGAGCCGGAGACTTTGGAGGATCTCGAGGCGCTCGCTACTGGATTGCTGGATTAAGGAGGTGGATGGGCTTGATACCCTTTGGAGCCTTGTATATAGGGATAGACAAAAGTTGCGGATTGAAATGCACAGGGTTAATGTTCAAGTTTACGTTCATGAGATATCTGTTGGAAAGTTGATTTATGCTGTCGTCAGAAACGTCATGATTAATTTGTAAATAGCACAATTCTCAGCAAAAGTTATCTAGTCCCTCCCATACCAGCTCCACGCTCCAATGCCTTGCGTATATAATTCACACTCCCATACAAGACTATGTACATGAACCAACCCCTTATCCCCAACGCCCAGAAAGCACATTGAAGTAGTCTAAACTGCGCCAACAGGTTTATTCATCGGCGGGTTTCAACAGTAGCTATTCCACCACGTTTCCAAATAATCGAATACGATAGAAGCACGTATGGTCTACCGCACCGTAATTGCCCATGGATCGAACGACGATCTGATCTGTGCCGACTCCGAGATTGGAAAACTGATCTTTGATGTGCTGTACGTGTACGCCATCGTTTAATTCGTTTCCAACATACTCAAAGTCGCTGATCTTGACGAACTGGTCAGATAGAGGAACAGACACGTTCCGATTTGTCGTGTCATCTCTGAACCAGTTGGCAGTTATGGCAAAAACCTGATCACGCTCCATTTTGTCTTCGAATCTAGCAAAGACCTCGATCTGTCGCGGTCGAGCCAGTGGATCTGTTGTGGCGTTCTTATTAATGTGTTCGATGACAATATCAGTGGGAACGACCAGATGGCCAAGGTGGACGGAGATTCTGGCACCGTGGTATCGTCCGCTGCCATCGATGTCATGGACTGAGCAAAAGCAGTCTCCTTCATCTTGCCACGGGCGAAGTGCTTCCACGGCAGGGAGAGGATGTATGCCAGAGATGCCACGCTTCAAGGCTTCAGTAGTGACGCCCTTGTTCCATGGATCCCATACACTTGTCGTGAGAGAGTCATCAATGGTAGCTCCCGCACCAACCGCAAAGAAGTTGACCTGGTGCTTGAGCCGTAGGTTCCAGTCTTCGTGGATCTTTGCCTTGGCACCAACGCCGAGGACTTCGTCCGATATAGTCTGGACAACGATCTCTCGAATGAGCTTCCTCATCTCAGCGTCCGATGTGCCCTGTGGAGCCATCAATTGTGCAGTACGGATCGACTCTTGAATATGAGTCAACATATCCGACTTGAGCTCTTGGAGCTCAGCTTGAACTGTTGTCTGATGGGTTGCCAATTCATTCCCAAGATGCTTTATGAATTCGCTTCGAGTAACAACAGTCTGGTTCTGCTTGCCAAGCTGTTCATTGACAATCTGGGCGATTTTCTTGTCGAATCCAGCTCCTGATCCAGCAGCTTTTGTCTTGGCCATTGCCTTTTCAATGAGCGGTTCGAGAATCTTGTTATTCTTCTTGAACCATGTGTCCCAGAAATTAGGCAGCTTCTCTTCAATGCCGCTGTCGACTACTTTTGTGAGCTGCGCCTTAAAATCTTTATCTTTACCGAGTCCAGCCACGATAGCCTTCCACTGCTTTTCCGTGGAGATCTCGAAGTTTCCACCCTTCTTCTTCATGTTCAAAAAGCTCCCGCTCTCTTTCAGATAATCTTGAAGGCCGTGGTAAAACTGTTGAGGAATAGATGGTTTCCCATTGACGGTTTCCATGGTAATAAATTGAGGGAGTTTGGCTTCCAGCTTCTCGAGACTTTTCTTCTGGTCGCTGAGTTTTGACGTCAGCTTCTTGACTGCCTTTTTGACTTCATCCGTAAGTTGAAGGTTGTCAATGGGAGTCTCTGCAAATACATCAGGCTCATCGTCATCTCTACTCCAGGAAGGCCATGAGGGCATCGAGAACGATGGCATCATATCTCCGACGTTGTGAACAAAGCCAGAAGGGTTCGGGATGTGGAAATCACCTAAGCCAAAGTTTGGAAAGCTCGGTAGAGATGGTTTCACAGCTCCCATGCCTGAAAAGAGGAAGACTCCCAAAAGCAAGCTAATACCGACCATGAGAACAGTATAGACAACTCCTTCAATCTGAGAACCTCGGATTTGAATACCAGATAATCTGTCGAGAAAATTGACGAAACGATCCATAATCCTGTCGACCAACCATACCACAGATTGTAGATATGTCATTGGGTTTAGTAACTTCCACCAATCCGTAGGGCCATCATTGTTGTATTGGTCATCGTCAAAATCGTCAAAGTCATCATCTCCGCGCCGTCTCCAGATCAAGTTAAATGGCCAGATTGTTGATAACCAAGTAATCTGTTCCCGATACCATTGACGCCACGGCTCTATTTGGGGCGCTCGTTCTCTCTCGGCTCTCTCGGCTCGTTCACGAGCAATTTGGTCCTCTGTTTCTTGAATCTCGCGCTGAATGTCCCTAACACGCTCTTGCGGATCACGGGGAATCTGACGGGCTTTTTCAAATGCGGTTGATTGCGAAGCAGGCCTATCAACTCTAGAAAAAAGGCTCTGGCCTCCGCTTGTTCTTTGGTCTCTCCTCTCGGGAGCAGCCTGTCGAGATAGCTGCTGTGCTGTCTGTCGACGGCTTGGGTTGGCAACTGTACGTGTAGAGGTCTTCTGTGTGATTGTACGTGCCTTTCTGGCATTGCCTCCATATCGGGTTTCCCTCTCGATATCGTCTTGATCACTTCCAGAAGAGCTTTCACTCTGCTCGCTATCATCCACTGCCGGGAGGTTTCGAGACTTGGGCTGACTTTGTCGGGTTTTGTTTGGGGCTGTTGTGTTTGCCGAAGTCCTGTTTCGAGTAGGAGGCGCATCCCTCTTTTCTAGCTCATCTTCTTCTAGTTCACGTGATTGCTGCCGTGTTTGTCTCGGTACTTGGAGTGACGTTTGTTGAGTGTCCCTAGGTCTGCTGGGCTGAAGACTGTGTTGCTCGCTTAGACGAGATGGCTGTAGGCTGCGCTGTACAGACGTATCTCGTTGAGCTCGGGGATTTAGGTTGGGGGCAGCAAGTTGCCTTTCTGTACTTGCTGACAACGATGGCACCGGTCCTATTGTTGCATCTTCGTAGTATTCACTTTCCAACCCAAAACTTTGTGAGCTATCATCATCTCTCTCAATCGCTAATTGCTGAACATTGCCTGTTGCTGAGCGTAATGTATCTGTGCCATGTTAGACTTGTCGAGAGCAATGTCCGTGTCACTCACTGTCTCTTGATGGACCCGCGTCATCTGCCCTTGAAGGCGCTGCCCTTGGCTTTGCTGGCCGAACAAAATCTTCATCATCATCGACGTTGTTTGCTAGGGCTTGATTGACGGCACTGCCCAAATCCATGCGCTGCAGACCAGCTCCGACTTTCGGCGGCGGTTCAGCACCAGAGCCATATGTGTACTGCCTCCGTGTACTGGGCGTCCCTTGCAGGGCCGGTAAATGGGGCCTCACCAACGTATTTGGCGGCTCATTCGTAGATTGTTGCTCGGGCTCCCGGCTTGTGAGGCGGGTATTGCGTCTACTGACCCTGGGAGGCATGTTTGAGGGAGAGTGTGAAGGATGAGCGAAGTTGGTGTGAACAGAAGATATAACAACAAAAAGATTTCAATCTGAAAGAGAAGTCGCCTTTTTGTTTCATGAAAGGGTCCGTTGTCGTTAAGAGGAGAATGATGCGTAAAAGTGGTGGTTCTTTGTTCTCTGAGATGAAAATAGCAGCACTGACTTTGTGCGTCTACCACACATACGTATCAAAGCAACGCCAGCAAATAGCTCTCCGCCTACAGTTGCGAATCACAAAGACAGGTTTGCCGTATGCCAGCTTGACTGGCCAATCTTAGCGCTGAGATGTCGTCAAACACAACAAAGAAGCATGTTGGTGGCGGTGAGATTAGCAAACAATGAGTCCTGGTAGGTTTTGTCCAAGGTCTGGCGATGATGGCAGTGCAATAATTTCGGTACCGGCGACGAGTTCTTTTTGCTGGGTTGTTGAAATGCGTCTTTCTTTTTTTGTCGGTACTTCTTGTGATGCTATCGCGAAGATGCTGTATGCAGCCGACGCGATTCGCGCCGAGGATTAGGCGGCGCAAATCGAGAGGCTGGTTGTACGTGATCACGTGCATTGGCGTCGTACAAAAGTGCTTCCAAATTACAGTGAAATCAGCATCAGGATAGGTTCAAGGAATCCAGCTTAATACTCCGAAGCTAGACAGGCAGATGAACTGCCGTGTCAATTTTCAATTTACTTTTTAAAATCAATAGCATTTAAAGTGCGCCACCGTTCCATGTTCCGCCGCATCTGATCGAGACCAACTCAACTTCACTTAGAGTTATTACCTAGTGAAGAATCGAGACTCGCACTCACAGTCCATCAAAGCCTCGAGTCTGAACAAAGTGCAAGATAAATAAGTTCCTCTAAATTTATATGAATTGAGGAATATTAATTAGTATTCTCTAAGAATATCTGCATTCCTTCAGGGTCCTGGCCGATACGAGAAGCAATACGAAGTCTCAGAGTCGGGACTAGCCATCGGAGAGAGCGCTACCTATCAATGCATAGATACCTATGGAAAGTTAGAGGAGTCATTATTCATAAATGGGCGACACCAAAAGTTATCTTCTCTATTAATTGTGAACTATAATGCGCATTGTTTCGTAGAGTGCCGGTTAATTAATTAATTACATCCATAATACGACAAAGAATGTAAGAGATATAATAAACATTACGAGGCCCATACTCCACAAATACCCTGCCCGCCCACCATGATCGTCTCTTCGGTCCAGTTCAAGCCGGGTGAACCGTCATGAATACGTACAAGGCCGCCGTTGTATGGAGCGCATATTGTAAACTCCATTTCTGAGTGTAATCCAATCGGGCCTATGCCATGCTGCGATATTATTTGCTACTCCTTCTCAATCATTCGACTCATTCTCGTGAGATCCGATATCGACAGTCTAGTCGTTACTGAGGCTTCAGCCTCAAGCCCCGAATAATCCTCCATGAGGCATAGGCATGTCAAGATCCTTGAAGTCCCACCGCCATTAAATTAGCAGCGTCAATCACATCGCACGAACCCCCTCCTGGATTCTAATGAGCGACCCTAGCGAGCCCAAAAAAAAAACAGCTGCCCCGCCATCCCCGACATTTCCCCCCTACCAATTCATTCATTCACCTTTAACCCCGCCATCCCTCAACGCAACCCGCCTCCTCGACTTCTTTTTGCTTTGTGTTTTTTTTACCGCAATCTTGAATCGCTCAGTCAGTCAGAACAAAGAAATCCGTTGAAAATGCCTGTTGGAACTGTCCTCGTCACCGGGTACGCCACCCAATCACCCCTTGCGACACTGACTCCTCCTATCTCTTATTGGTCTTGGACATTGTGCTTGTTGTCGCAAGCTTCATGACGGATCATACGGTGTCGCAATGGACAAAGAAGCACCAGCTAACGATTGATCCCCCAGTGGTACCGGCTATATTGGCTCCTTCACCACTCTCGCCCTTCTTGAGCACGGTTACGATGTCGTTATCGTCGACTCTCTCTACAACTCTTCAGAGGTTGTCCTAGACCGTATCGAGCTGATCTGCGGTCGTCGACCTGCCTTCTACAAGGTCGATGTCACGGACGAGAAGGCCATCGACGAGGTCTTTTCCAAGCACCCTGCCATTGACAGCGTCATCCACTTTGCTGCTCTCAAGGAAAGTCACATGTCAACCAAGGCGATCATCTACGACTAACACCATCCAGGCTGTCGGCGAGTCTGGCGAAATCCCTCTCGAGTACTACCGTGTCAATGTCGGTGGCAGCATCTCTCTTCTCCGCTCCATGGAGCGCAACAACGTCAACAACATCGTCTTCTCCTCCTCCGCTACTGTCTACGGCGATGCTACTCGTTTCCCCAACATGATTCCTATCCCTGAGCACTGCCCCATTGGACCTACCAACACATACGGCCGCACCAAGTCCATGATCGAGGACGTCATCACCGACTTCATCAATGCCCAGCGAAGCAATTTGGAGAAGGCCGGTAAGGAGTTCAAGCAATGGAACGGTGCTCTGCTGCGATACTTCAACCCTTGTGGTGCTCACCCCACTGGTATCATGGGTGAGGACCCCGCTGGTGTTCCTTACAACCTGCTTCCCCTCCTCGGAAAGGTTGCTACTGGCGAACGTGAGAAGCTCTTGGTATTCGGCGATGGTGAGTTTTCCTATACCATAACTGCTGCGCATCTTCTAACATCTGGTAGACTACTCCTCTCGCGACGGTACTGCCATTCGAGACTACATTCACGTTGTTGACCTTGCCCGCGGCCACCTTGTCGCTCTTAACTACCTGCGCGAGAACCAGCCCGGTGTCAAGGCATGGAACCTGGGTTCCGGCCGTGGAAGCACTGTCTTTGAGATCATCAAGGCCTTCAGCAAGGTCGTTGGTCGTGATCTCCCCTACGAGGTCAAGCCTCGACGACAAGGAGACGTTCTTGATCTCACTGCCAACCCGACCCTCGCCAACAAGGAGCTCAACTGGAAGACCGAGCTCACCATGGAGAAGGCCTGCGATGACCTTTGGAAATGGGTCAGCAACAACCCCAAGGGTTACCGACAAGATCCTCCCGCCGAGATGGTTGAGGCTGTCAAGTCTTCCAAGGCTTAAAAATAGAAATAATGATGACCGAGGCCACCCTTGTGCGAGCAGGCCTCTTGCAGTTCACGGAGCGAGATGAAAACTTGTTAAAAGATTTATGTTTTTTGGTCATGGTTGAACCATCCATACAGCATTATAGACAGACAGCGCATTGAAAATGAAAACAAAAAGGCTAGACTTAATCGATTTTAATGAGCAACTTTCCAATCGTCTTTCGGCTCTCAATGTCCTGGTGTGCCTGCGCCACGTCCTTAAGAGGATACACCTTGTGAATGGTGAGTTGGAGCTTCTTGGACTTGATGAGGTCGAAGAGCTCGGATGTGTACTTTTCGAGATCAGCTCGCTGGGAGACGTAGCCGTTGACTACTGGGCGCATCAAGCGGACGCACTTGGGTGTAAGTCGGAAGAGGCTCACGGGGTCCACGGCGCCAGACTATGTTATTGTTAGCTTGAGAGGCGAAAGTTGTTGAAATACACTTACAGCATTGCCGAAGGAGATGAGGTTACCCTTGGCAGCAATCATCTCCAGATCCCCATCGAAAGTAACCTTGCCCACACCATCAAAGATAACATCCGCGCCATGACCACCAGTGATCTCCTTGACCTTTGCAACAACATCATCATGAGAGTTGATGACCCACTCCGCACCATTCTTCTTCGCAAGCGCAAGCTTCTCCTCTGAGCTAGCAGTTCCAATGACCTTGGCACCGACAATTCGGAGCAGCTGAACAAGCAAAGTGCCTACACCTCCAGATGCAGCGTGAACAAGAACCCATTGGCCAGCCTTGACCTGGCCGGCTTCACGGATGAAGGTCCATGCTGTGAGACCTTGGAGATAGGCGGCGACAGCTTGGTCAGTGGGGACCTCGTCGGGGATCTTGACAGCGTCAGAAGCGTTGACGACACTGTACTCGGCGTATGCGCCCACAGTCCCCATGAAGACCACGCGCGTACCGTTTTCAAAACCCTTAACAGAGGAGTGAGCGTCAACGACAGTACCAGCAGCCTCACGGCCAAGCGTGAGAGGAAACTGGGGTGCCTTGTAGAGGCCACTTCGGAAGTATGTATCGATATAGTTCAAGCCCGCAATCTGATTCTTGACTAGGATCTGGCCCTCACCAGCTTTAGGAACAGCAACATCGTTGAACTCAAGGACTTCAGTGCCGCCGTTCTTGTTGATCTGAACGGCCTTCATCTTGGGAGGTACAGGCGCCATTGTTGCTGTTGAGAAATGTGATGATATTCTAGAGATTCGCTGGATGGGAATTGAGGGTGTGAGTTGTTTTGATATTGCGCTGGTTCTGAGCAGGGAGCGACGGAGAGGTTGAGCCATGAGGGTGAGTGTCGGGACTGTGGATTATTAATGTGTCGGGTCGGAAGAGGGCGGTTTTTGATGGAGGAGTGGTTCGGAGCTATAGCGGGGATTGGGGATTGGGCCCATGATGGCGGGGTAATGATACTGAGGTGATTTCACGTCATGATTGCGGTTTCGGATATAGATAGAAGAGAAGAAATGTTGATGTGAATATCTCGAATTATATTGCAGGGCCGATATGTTATTAGATATGGTGCTTACACGGCTAAGTGACGGTCTTATTGCTTACAGTTTCCCTTTTACGAGGCAGATGGCATAGCTTAGACACAGAGAATTTGTGCTATCATATTTGCATTTAACACTTCGGTATACAGACCCCGTCGGCGGCACCTATGCTACTAGTTGGAAATGAGATTAAACGCTGACAAATTTGCCAGTTTCTATGCGATCTTGTCCCCTGTATTGAATTAAACTGAGCTGTGCTGGTGGACGGCTAAGGTCTTACCCACATCACTTACACAGCAAGCACACTACCCTATAGCCCAGCTTCCCCAGTTGTCGACATTAGTAAAGATCATCATAACTACTTGGTCAGTCTGGGGCCTGCGATGAAATGGACAATGCTTCTCGGAGCTAGTCCGTACCATAACTACAGATACGCGGATACTTTGCACCTGGAAGCCCGAGGGTGTATCATTACGCGTTCTCGTATCGCTGAAATACACCAGTGTTACAGCGCTTTGAGCAGATGAATCTCGTGATGCCTCAGCCAACTTGGACTCAGTCGTCATGATTTATATAGCCTTCTTCAATGGTAACCGAAATGACAACTTTATGATATCATGAATTCGAGGTGTGTCGATTAGCTACTACTTCAAAGCAAATGCCGAGTGTGGCTTTGCCCAAGTTAAGCTTGCGCATTGCTTGTTTCAAGGCTGTTGCGAACTTAGTTGACAGCTAATATGGGCACGTCAGGGACCAGGTCAGTTGCTGAACGAGCCTGCATCTCGATTGTTAATCAGATCGTCGTGCTAGTTCTCGATGGGTTACCCATCGCGATGCCAACTACTGATTTCTGGAGGACAGTCAGAATTGAATCGAGGATGTTGACTATCAATCCAGTATGTAATATAGGGTAAGCGATTGAGTAAGCATAATTACAGTTACGCCTCTATTAAGTCAATATACGGTGACACCGATTGAGTCAATCGGGGAAAAGGAATGCGTATGACGGATTGATAATAAAGAAGAGAGGCAGTAAATTTGTTGTTCCATGAGTTGCAAAAGAATGTTCGAAATGCTACCCCCAAATGGCTTAGTCCTCGTCAACTACAACGTTGTCCCAACAGTTTGGCTAAACTTCTAACGTTAATTCCAAGCCACTGTATACGAACCACGAAAAGGATCCTTCAAACATCAGCCCATTCACAGCTCGTTGCAGAAGTTCTCACATTAGTCTCGAAAGAAAGTCTCAATTGGGTTGAGGCTACGCCAGCATACGCGTGGCCAGCTCCTCTTAGACGGAGGCGTCGGTCCAACCTCCCGACGGGTTTATTCTTGGGTGTCGCCCGAACTGACCTGTTTACGGCCTAGTGATCGCCGCGAGAGTTTTTCAGCCAGGGTTCATGGCGTTGGTTTCATGTGTCAGTGGCAGTTGGAGCAGATGTCATGACAGAGGATCGTGGCAGTGCCGGCGGCTTGGCATGAGAAGTGCTTCGCAAGCTCGTCCAGGGAATGTCCCTGTATGCGCGCGTCGAAGGATTCTTATTGAGGCCCGGCTAATGTAATGTATTGAGATGTTCATTGGGGTAATTGGAAATATATTGCAGTTGAATTAGTGATTTGCGACCATTGTTTCGTCCAATGCTGGGGTCAGTGGTCATCATTAGACCTTGGGCCGCTAATTATACGTCACCTCAATTAGAGTGCATGTTTTTTTTAGGGCGTTTACCTCAACGACAGGGCATCCACCTACTCATACGACAACGGACCGAGAACGAAGTGCAATTTACGTTAAACAGAAGACATTCTACACTGCTGAACCTGATGCGATTGCGTCCTTGAGCTTGAAGATCAGTAGTACCGGTCTATAATGCAATTGAACCTTGAAATCAAGACTACATACAAGATGTCAGGTCTCATTGGAGGCTCATGTCCACTGAATTACACGATATGTGGGGTGTTGCGGCTGTGGCTTAGTGCCCACACAGTGGGGTGTCACAGCCTCCAGGCTCCCCCCCCGGCTTCAGGCATATTCTGTAACACTCCACTAAGAACCGCCTCCGACTGGACCTCACCTCGAGACAAAAGGCGAGGCCACTGCACACTCGGTCAAGCCAGGAAGTCCCGGGTCGTGTTTTGTTTCCTCCATTGTACGATAACAATATCATCGCAGCCTTGTGAGGGGCTGACTTCCATTCTTCTCAACCACGCATTATTCATCCATCTCATTTTGCATTCTTTCAACTACTACAACAAACACGACGCATTCATTATTTGATACCCAGTACAACGCAGTCAGAAGTAATTACAGCATTCAAATCGAGTCTGCATCCGTCTTCCAACAGCTTATATCATCATTCACTCGTCTACTCGCCAATTCAAATGATATCTGCGTCTTGAAATGAATTCCTCAACGGTTAACGCCCGTCAGAGGCGCATTATCCAATTATCACAGCAATGGGGTTTCTCACTACCACCCCATGCCCCTGCTCCTCTTACGCGACCACCTCACCCAACTTCTTTCCGAACTCACGGCGATGATGAAGTCGCTGAGGGCCTGCTGCAGAGGCGGTCCGCTGAAGTTGCACAGCTGCGACCTAAGAGTGGTTTGTCGCGAGCTTTCTCATCGAGTAACCTGAAAAAAGGAAAGCATTGGGATACC
Source organism: Fusarium sacchari (assembly GCA_017165645.1). NCBI lineage: Eukaryota > Fungi > Ascomycota > Sordariomycetes > Hypocreales > Nectriaceae > Fusarium > Fusarium sacchari. Next base: position 1,168,506 of record JADANP010000012.1, read on the forward strand.
AAAGAGATACTAAACGTCTTGAATTCCTGGGTCGACAGTTCAGGCTCGCCCGGTGTGGCCGAATCCTTGATTGCGAAATTAGCTGCAGCCGGTGTCGACCTGGGTGGTATGCAGACTCAAAAACAAGGATTATTAACCAGAAGAAAAAGCGTTGAACATGGTCTTGATCGAACTCGCCTTCTCAAGTCCGCGATCGAACGAGACCAGCTAGAGATGGTACATGTGCTCATACCGCATGCTGACCCATTGACCCTCGATATCTGTCTTCCAGCTGCGGTAAGAACTAGAAATGCACGGATCGTGGAGGTCCTATTGAGGTATGGAGCAAATGCATCCAACACTGCGGAAGGGCAGGACGAATTCCGCAAGGCGTGCTCTGTTCCAGCTTTATCAGAGATCGCATCCCTCATCCTAAGATCCGATGGACGACCAGAAGAAATATGCACATCGCAAGCGCTTACCGACGCCACAAGAGCACAATGTTTCGACACTGTTTTACATCTGAGTCGTTCCACCGCAGACGGGAACTACAACAACGCTGAAGCTCTCAAGATCGCTATCAACGACCAGCGAAGAGATATTGCAATGGCAATTGCCACGGGAAACAAGCCGCCTCAAAGTCCCGGCCTCGACGAGGCTTTTGAACAGCTCATGAACAACACAGAATTAGAACCACGGTCGAAACTTGACTTTGCTGAGCTTCTGCTTTGTTGCGGCGCCCAGGGTCCTATACTGGAAAGATCGCTTGAAGTGGCCTGCGAAACACAGTTCTTTGAGATGGCTGACCTTTTGGCGCGTTATGGAGCTTCGATCGAGCACAACGACGCTTCTGCTTTGAAAACCGCCATTTCAAAAGGCCAAACCAGCCTTGTGGGCTCTCTTCTCAACGGATCGTCCAAGATTGATCCTGCATTGGCATCAAGTTGTGTCCCTCTGATTCCCGAGCATGCAGACTTTGGGATCAGGCAAAATTTGCTATACTCACTCCTCAGACGGGGAGCAAATGGCGATGTCCTGAACGACTGTCTCATTCTAGCTGCTAAAGCTGGGGACGTTCATTCTGTAGAACTTCTACTCAACCCTCACTTTCGTGAGCCACCCAGTGGACAGCAAAATGGGCAGATAAAGCCACGCATCACTAACCGTCACGCTGTTGCATCACCTGATTATCAGAACGGAGAGGCCCTACGTATAGCAATCCTAGCCGGAAATGCAGACCTGGCAGCCAAAATCCTATTTGCGAGACCCTCGAACGAAACACTTACCGCAATATTTCCTCTAGTTAAGAGCCTTCCCCCGACCGATCGATATCGTATGGTTGAGATGTTTCTAAGGGGAGCTCTGACCGGCCCAGCTTTGCACAAGGCTCTTCAAGATGCAATCAGTGAAGACCCTTCCCAGAGAGATGATGCTCTGATCAATCTTTTGATTAAGTATAACGCGGATATAAATTATGACGACGGCGCTGGACTCACCCATATCATAAACCAGATGGACCTGGGATTATTCACCATTTTGATGCAAAACGCTTCTCCCCAGACAGCAGCTGCGCATGTCAACAACGTGATGAGTATCGATAACCACCAAATCAGGTACGAGATGATGTCAATGCTGTTTAACGCAAGGGCGAGCGTCGCTGGACAACAGGTTGCGGAAGCTCTCCTTGCGAATATATCGGAAATACCTGTTGACATGTCTCTTCTTCGACTTATCCTTGAACAAGGCAGGCCAGACATCAACGGCCTCAATGGCCGTATTCTGCAGAAAGCCGCCCAAACCCCTGACCCCAAGGTTATTGATCTGATCCTAACCTTGGGCAAACACAACCATGACACCATCTCTGTTTGTCTCGAAGGACTAGCAAAGATCCCTTCCAGCGAGAACAAAGCGTGGAAGCTTGATGTTATTCTGACCAGATCACCCAAGAAGATCAACCTGGATGCAATGCTTGTGCATGAAGTCCAGACTCTTATCGAGGACACATCTGGCAATGCCTCATTCAAAACACTGCAGAAACTTTTGGACCGCGGCGCCGATGTGAACGCTTTCCAGGCAAGAGCACTATGCAGTGCGGTCAAAGAAGCGAAGGACACGATAGTTGATACCCTGTTCGCTAGTGAGAAACCACCGACGGCGGCATCACTAGCATTCGCTCTTCCGCAGTCCCTAAAGATCTCGGATCCTATGACCCGCTTGACTTTCACTAAGAGTCTAGTAGAATCTGGAGCCTCCCCTCGTGAAGTCAACAGAGCATTGATCCATGCTATTAGCCATTTCACTACAGACGTCGCTTTGATATGCGTTCTAGCTACTTATGCTGATGCGTCTGATGGAGAAGCCCTGACACTCGCTGTTACCAGAGAGTCAGTCGAAGTCTTGGATCTTCTTCTCTCACAGCTCAAGCACACGGCCGAGACCAGAGATTCTTGCTTGGATCAGGCGATGAAGATCGCCGACTGGACGGTTCGTCTTGATATCTGCAATCGTCTAGCAAAATCTGGCGTTTCATCTCAAGCAGCCTCTAATGCTCTGCTTGTCGCGGCGAGGGATGGTGATCTGGAACTTGGGGATGTTCTCATTGCTCACGGTGCCAGTATTTCCACCAATGGAGGTCAAGCCATCATTGAGGCATGCCGCGGCGGTTCTGTCGAAGTTCTTGATGTGCTTCTCAAGTCCAATGCCGATACTCAGAAGATGACTTTGGAGCGTGGATTCCAAGCTGCGACTGAGGTTAGAGATTTGAACAAAAGGGCAATGGTCTTTCAGCGCCTCCTCAAGAGGGGTGTTTCTGGAGAGGTTGTCGACATTCAGCTCGTTTCAGCTGCAAAGTACGGCGAAGAGGGACATGAAGTGTTGCGTGTTTTGCTGGCAGCGGGTGCAGACCCCAACTACAGTAACGGCGAGGCAGTTGTGGCAGCAACCCGAAGTGCCTTTGTCGGTAGTCTCGAGTTGCTGTTGGGATTGTGGCACGAGGGGGGTAATCAGGTAAGTCTCAAAAGTCGTTTGGAAACGCTGTCGCTAACGTGTCTGTAGAAAAAGGCATCGCCTCCGACTTTGGTTAGGGCCATGAAGGCAAGCTGGAAGCTTAACCAAGATACCAGGCTGCATATAGTCCAAGATCTGATGAAAGCAGGTATGCCAGCTGTGGATGAAGTCCACATCGCCTTGAGTAAGGCAGTTGGTGAAGACGAACCAGATGAACGACTAATACAGGTCTTGCTTGATTCTGGAGCATCGCCGTTCACAAATGGTTGCTTTGCCCTTACCCAAGCTGTGCAAGGTGCCAAGGTTGCGGCACTGGATCTTCTCCTGGGCAGTAAGATCGACGAGGACGAGATACTCAAGCTTTTCGAAAACGGATTCTCAGAGACACAGTTCAGCACATGGTTCTCCCCGAATGGTCTAGAGGTTGCAAAAATGCTTCTAGCGAAAGGGGCTAAAGGAGTGGCCGTCAGCAGTGCTCTGGTACAGGTGATGAAGAATAGCACAGACGAGACTGAGTCATTGGCTGATGAGTTTGTTGACTTGTTTGTCGCTCATGGAGTCGATATTGACTTTGAGAATGGAGAACCCCTGATTTGCGCGGCATCCAAGGGTAATGCCCACTGGACAGAAAGGCTGCTTGCCTGCAAGCCATCACCACAGACTCTCACGCTTGCTTTTGAGCGTGTGTTTGATACGGCAAGGTCACCTGAGGAGGTACTGAAGCTGTTTGAACTCTTTTCGGGATATCGCGATGGAGAGGTCGGGCTAGATGTCATGACGCGGAGTGCTGGGTCTGATCCGATACTCATCAGGGCGATTTCACAGTATCCTAGGTCGACAGAGCTGTTGCAGACGTTGTTGGATGCTGGTTTCTATCACGATCAGACAACAACATATCGTATCCACGACGGCGTGGAGGAGCCTGAAGAGGTGACGGTGCTTGCCTGGGCAATTGCTCAGCCACAGAAGAAGGTCAGCTCAGCACTGATTAAGATGCTGATCCAGCGTGGTGGTAAGTCTTTCATTGATCATCTGCTCCTCATAGACTCACATCTAACATTTATAGCGAACGTCAACTTCGAGACAACAATCAGTCGAACCACCCCTCTTATGATCGCTATCCAAGCTCGCCGACCCGATATAGTTAAGGAACTACTCATCGAAGGAGCGAGCGTCGATATCACCGATGCCATGGGCAGAACACCTCTCGCGATGGCCACCGATATTGGTGGTGAGCTGTCAACTCGCATGATGGGCAACTTACTGGCATTTGATCAATCGAAAGATGATGGATCTCTACACAATTCCGCCAGAGAACTCAACTTTGCAGCAGTGTCAGTTCTTGTGGAACATGGCCATCATCCTGACTTCCCTAGTCCACTACACGATGGAAGATCTGCTTTGGGTGAGGTCTGTCGCCACGGAGCAGGGCCTGGTAAAATGACGGCAGATGCAGAGAAGCTCATGCAGAAGGTGATGACGTTCTTGATTGACGCTGGCTCGGATTTGACCTTGCAGTCGCATGGAAAGTCTCTGCTTCTTCTTTGCTTCGATTCTACAGACCCTATTGCCACTACTCGCAGTTTCTTGAAGGTGGCGATGTGGAAGGAGATCAACAAACCGTTTAACCATTACACTGATGGCGAGTTTACGTATTCTCCGACAATGTACGTCAGCAAAGTGATGCCCGAATCGGATACTCGAGACCAGCTTCTCAGCCTTCTTCGAGCGAACCGAGCAGTGGATGTATACTACGCAAACTCTGGAGACCAGCCTGATGATGCAGTTGGTCTCCCTAATGATATGGTAGTCCAAGAACGCGAAAGAAAAGCCAGATTACGACGACTGGCACTTGAGACTGAAGATCACGCTATTGCGCTCGCACGAGCAAAAGAAGTGGCCAGTGTGGAGAGAGAGATTTGGAATCACAAGGCAGAGATCGAGGACGCCCGCCGTCGCAGACTTCACAACGAAGATATCAATGCAACACGACAAAAGGCTGATCTTGAAGAAACACTTTTCCTCGCAGCTGTCAAGAGACGGCAGCTGGAGCAGAGCAAGGTTACGCAGTCCAGTCTTGAGCGTATCCAACAAGTTGCCGCAGCTGAACTCCTAGCCGAAGAGACCAGACAACAGAAGATGATTGAGTGGGAATCTAAATTGAACTCTGAACGAGCCGGTAATGCGCAAGCACTTAGTAGTCTACGCATCAGTGAGCGTGAAGAGTTGGAACGCATCGAACGCGGTGCAGACGAGAGAGTCAAGAGGAGACTCGAGGCACAGAAAAAGTTGGTTGAGACGCAGGAGAGATTGGCAAAGAGACTTGCTTCAGGACCTGGAGGGGGAGCAGATGCCAGGAGGCAGATTGGATTCGTGGAAGAGATTAATTAACCCTTCAGTTCCCAACATAGGCATCACTGGCAGGCTTTGGGGGATAGGCGTTGGGTGTTTTTATTATCAGATACCTCTTATTTATAGTTTATGATGAGATGATGTTTCTTTTTCTCCAAGACTAGAAGTTGCCAGTTGGCTCTCAAGTACAGCTCTGGCAGCGCTCAGCCTGGTGGTATCTCTGGGCAGGCCATGGTTTGTGCGGTCCCCAGATGCAACCCTTTTCTTGGCTTCCTCCAATGTTTTCTTTTGTGTCTCTTCTGGCAAAAGGATATACCTCACCATTGGTGGCACCCTCTGCCTCTTGTCTGTCTCCTGAATCCTTTTGACGACACGCCCTGACTCTTCTGGTGTCTGCTTCTTCTGCAGCTCGCACAAAAGCTTAACAGGTATTTTTAGAACTTTGTGTTTGTCTGCTCGTTGGTAACTGCACATAGAAAAATTGCGATCCGCCAAGTGGCCAAGGACCACGACGAAAGAATGAGTCAGTATATTGTTTTCAGTTGGATCTCCGCCAACTGATATCTCGTTTGTACAAATGACTGGTACCCAGACTCCTTGCCGACTGATGACCGTAACACGCTTTAGCAAATCCACAGCAATGATGACATACAGAGATAAACAACACTTCCAGCAATGATCCCAAACAGCAAATATCGTCAGCAGATAATAGTACACCTGTATAATACTTAATCTTTTCGCGCCATCTTGATAGAATCAGCACCGGTTTCCACAACGCGGAAAGCATCAGCGTCGCCCTGTCCGCTGGCAGCCTTCTCATAAGCTGCTTCACTTCTATCACACAGAACGTCTAGATCAGCGTCGCTGAGGACTTGTTCACCCCCTGAGGTCTTGTACACTTGACCATCCTTCAGAAGCAGAGCGCGGAGCGACTCGGGGTCGATGTCTTCGTGGAGATCCATCTTTTGACCCATTGACTTGAAGTTACCCTTCTTGATGACGAGTTTCTCAAGTCGGCGCTTGGCGTCGGCGGAGTTGAGAAGGGTCTCCTCGACTGTGTCCTTGGTAGCAAGTCTGAATACGACAACGGGACGGGTTTGCCCGATTCGATGGCAGCGGTCTTGAGCTTGAAGATCTTGCTGGGGATTGAAGTCCGAGTCAAATAGAATGACCGTGTCGGCTGAAGCGAGGTTGATGCCCTGACCGCCTGCGCGGGTAGAGAGCAAGAAGATCTTGTACTCGGGATTGCTGTTGAAATCAGCGATTTGGGTTCGTCGACTCTCCTGTGCGACAGAGCCGTCGATACGGCAGACCTTCCAGCCGCGGAGTTCACGGCAGTAGTCTTCGAGGATGTCAAGCTGAGTGGTGAACTGGGAGAAGATGAGGACTTTGTGATCATCTTGGAACAAACGAGGTAATAAACGGTCGAGCAGAAGCATCTTGCCAGAAGCAGTGACTATGGAGTCATCGACGGGAAGGTCTTGAGAGGCGATCCACGGGTTGTAGAAGTTGTGAGGTGAGTTACAAACAAGTCGCAGCTGTGCTAGGGGGTTGCCGAGCTTCTTCTGAGTAATCTGCTTTTCTGTATCATGTTAGTGTATCCTTGAGTAGTAAAGGGGGTAAACTTGCTCGCAAGCTCAAACGCCTCGGCTCGTTCGCGCTCCTCTGGTGTCAATGACACTTGATCACTCAGGTCCTCGTCGTCAGAGACCATCTCATTTGCCAACTTTGCTTCGAACTCATCATCAGACATCTTCTCCTCATCTGAACCCGCATCCTTGTAGGTCCTTGTCTTTCTCGGCCGTCCACGCGTGCTCACTGGCGTTGACTGACGAGTGGACTTGGCGCTTTTTGGCTCTGGCTCCAAAGAAGCGGGAGCACCCTTTCGTTTACCTCCAGGTTTGGGTGTCACGGGCGCCTCCTCGACCTTCGGGTTCTTACGTGGTCTGCCACGGCCGCGTTTGGCCTCCATCATGACTGAAAATGCGTTGACTGCTGGCTTCTCTGGTTCAATCTGCTTCTTACGCGGGGATTCTCGAACGGGGAGTGTCATAGTCTTCGGCGCAGCGACACTGCTTGATCGGGATGATTTTGTGCTTGCTTCAGTCGAATCGGTGCCGTAGATCTTTTCGCGCACCTTGTCCTCTAGATACTGTCGGGTATCGACTTTCTTGTTGGTAAGCACGTTGTAGAGATCTGTTTGTTCCTTTGTCATGGGAGCGAAGAGCACATATTCCCTCTTTTTGGGGAGATAGGCCGCCACATCCTGTTTGATACGTCTCAGAAGCATAGGCTGAAGAATAAGGTGAATCTTCTTTACAAGCTCTTGCTTCTTCTGGTCGGCGATGAACTCCTCTGTGCCCTGCTCATCTTCTAGATCAGAGAAGTCGAACCATGACTCAAAGGCCTCCCAGTCTGTAAAGATGTTGGGCAACAGGAAGTGCAGTAGTGACCACAGCTCTTTGAGGTTGTTCTGAAGAGGTGTTCCGGTGATGAGCAGACGAGTCGCAGATGAGAACTGGCGAAGCTGCTGGAATAGTTTGGCGTCTGCATTCTTCATGCGATGGCCTTCATCCTAAGCTTTATGTTAACCAAGTGTAGGTGAGAATGAAGTGACGGGACTTACAATGATGATAAACTCCCAGTTAATTTTCGATAGATTGTGCTGATCTCTGAGAACCATTTCATAGGATGTGCACACCACAGGGAATTTCGGAGTAGGACGGCCAGCCTTGAGATGCTTGAGCATTTTGGTCCTGAAGATCTTCTCACGGTCATCTTTGTTGCCATGATACATAATGACAGGGATGGAAGGCGTCCATTTGGTAAATTCGTCCTCCCAGTTTGAGAGTGTACTCAAAGGAGCGACGATCAAGTGAGGGCCGAGATAATTCTCCTGTTCACGAAGCAGCGCAATCAAGGCGATGGTTTGAACAGTTTTGCCTGGAATGAGTGAGTACTCATGAGATAGATACTCATAAAGTGATGCTCAAACTTACCAAGACCCATCTCATCAGCTAAAATGCCAGACATGCCCTGAGAGCAGATCTCGTACATCCATGTGAGGCCCTCAAGCTGGTAATCTCTCATGGTGCCGTTGATCATACATTTCGGTTGTTGCGCCATCTCCAGGCTATGCTCACCCAGCGTCTTACCGTCAAGACTGCTACCGACTCGACCCAACACTTGAGTCTTTTTGGTAAGAATATCTGAGAAAGCAGCTGACTTTGCGAGGAGGTCGTCAAGTTCTCTAGCCTTGGCCTCACGCTCAGACTTTGTCTCAGCCTTCTTCTTCCTCTTCCTCTTGAGCATCGCCTGTCGTCGCTTCTCTTCATTCCTCTCATTTTCTAGACGCGCCTCTTGTTCTTCCTTGATAAGCGCCTCGTCGGCACCTTCAAGATCATCTTGCTGTTCCGAGGGCGGCGAGCTGGGCACACTTGTAGGCAGCCGTGAGTTGGAACGAGCTGAGCTAGAGTTGCTCGGCGACTTGGGTGTCGCCATGTTGAAATGTTATTAAAACCGTGTGTAAAAGAATGAGTAAACAAGAATATATATAAAGAGAGGGAAAAAAAGAGCGTCAGGGGCCGAGTCGAGCTCAAGGCTTGTTTAGTGGTTTTCGGCGATCCGATCCGCTAGTGAGCAGGATGATGTAGTTGACTCGCCTCGAATCGGGGCGCGAGGGGAAAAAAAGAAAGAAAAAGGGTGAAATTTCTCAGGGGAAGTACAAAAGGGGCATAAGTGAAACAGGCCCGAGTAACAAGTAATTTGGAGCAAAAAGTAACAATTGATGTACAATGTATAAGCTAATTAATTGTGTCGTTTCTCATAGACAATTGTCGTCGCCGAGTCTTCTCCCTCGACAATACAAGAAAGAGAGTCAAAGGGCGTAGCGCGTAAAGGAGCAAACGCGAGAAAGGGGCGATATCACGAGTTAGCGCGTTGCATCGCAAGCACAGCCACACCTTCTTCTCTTAGCGCCACAGCAACGCCTCCCGTCTCTCCCCCGCCAATTCAATTGGTACCAGACTCGAATTACCCCTCCACCCCACCAAGAGAAAATATCAAGACACTCACTCACTCACTCAACTCTCAAGCATCAGTCCCTAGAGTGAAGCTATAACGAAGCTTCATCTCTCATCACAGCCAATCTGTTCGCCCTTCGACTTCTCCGCCAGGCACCCCGAAGCCTCTCACCGTTGATATCCTTCAGAATGGCATCCTTCGCCTCCCAGACCTACACTCCCACCGAGGAGGCTGAGATCCAGCAATGGCTCACCACCTCCGAGCGTCTCAAGTCCCCCGAGGACAAGTCCACCATCCTCGAGACCCTCAACAACCACCTCTCCAGCCGCTCCACCCTCCTCGGCAGCAAGCCCTCCAAGGCCGACGTCGCCATCTACGAGACCCTCGCTCCCATCGTCGCCAAGTGGTCCCCCGAGGAGCGAACCGGCGAGAAGGGACACCCCCACATCGTCCGCCACGTCGACTTTGTCCAGAATTCCCCCCTCTTCGGCCTCGATGTCAAGGATGAGAACAAGGTCCAGGTTGATCGTGATAATGTCCTTTACGTGAAGCCGCCCGTTGACGCCAAGGCTGAGAAGGAGAAGAAGAAGAAGGAGGCTGCTGCTGCTGCCGCCACCACTGGTGGTGAGGCTTCGCTTGTTGATCGCACCAAGGAGAAGGTCAAGGAGGTTGTCGAGACGGCCAAGGAGAAGATTGCTACCGATAAGCCTAAGAAGGAGAAGAAGGAGAAGGCTCCCAAGCAAAAGGCTGCCCCCGCCCCTGCTGCTCCCCTCTCCCCTGCTCTCATCGACCTCCGAGTCGGTCACATTCTCAAGGCCATCAACCACCCCGACGCCGACTCCCTCTACGTTTCCACCATTGCTGTTGGTGACAAGCCCGGCAACGAGGACTACGTCGAGTACGAAGGCCAAGTCTGCCGCACCGTCTGCTCCGGCCTCAACGGCCTCGTCCCCCTCGAGTCCATGCAGGGCCGCAAGGTCGTCGTGGTCTGCAACCTCAAGCCCGTCAAGATGCGCGGCATCAAGTCCTGCGCCATGGTCCTCGCTGCCTCTCCCAAGATCAAGGAGGGTGAGGTCGACGACCACAAGGGCCCCGTTGAGCTCGTCACTCCCCCTGAGGGTGCCAAGGCCGGCGACCGTGTTTGGTTCGAGGGCTGGGAGGGTAGCCCCGAGGGTGTTCTCAACCCCAAGAAGAAGATCTGGGAGACTTTCCAGCCTGGTTTCACTACCACTGATGGTCTTGAGGTTGCTTTTGATGCGGGTGTTGTTGAGCAGCTTGGAAAGACTGGCCGTGGACGTCTTGTTACTGAGAGTGGTGGTGTCTGCACTGTCCCCAGCCTCAAGGATGCCGTTGTGCGATAATCAACAAGTTACGATGCAAGTAGTGTAGAAGAACAAAAAAATGTGATAGACCAATGTCAATATGGCAGCTTCAAGAACCTCATAAATGTTTCAACATCTTTTGGTCTTGTTTATTTGTTCAGACATCAGATCCATCTGACCTGTCGTCGCCTCCAACACTAATATACAGTACATATTCTACATCCCCCTCTCATGGTATACAAAATGCAGCCAACAGCCGCCATACTCCCTCTATCCGAATGCTTTTTTGGTTCTTCGCTATCATGAATGAAAAAGTCCCCCATCTCTAAACGCCAAATGCACAACGCCCAAATCATTTCTCCGTCTCATGTCTGTCTTCATCATAGTGATACATTATAACAATGACTTGAGGAGGTCCGTTAATCACGAAAAGAAATACTGACTTTCTCGCAGCCGCTTCACGTCAAAATCACCCTGATAATCATGTTAGTATATGTTGAATTGCATTCAAGTATTAGATTCTCGACATACCTTTTTGGGGAGATCGGGGAAGGTCAGCGGGCGCCAGAAATGCGTGATTTGCTTCCAGTTTGGCTTGCCTTCCTTCTTGGGTCGGACAACTTTGGCCTCGAAACTGGTTAGCTTAAGACGCTCAAGCAACTTGTTGCCCATCTCGACAATCTTGTCCTCCGGAGGTTCCATATTCTTGACGGCCTCCTGAACTACCGACGAGAGGTTGCCTTCCGATTCGGGAATTTCTCCGAGGCCGCCAATGTCCTCAGTCTCATGCTGGATCTCGGGGTCCTCCTCTTGTGAGGCTGGCATCGCCTCGACGATGGAGGCAGGCGTAATGATCTTCTTTGCTGCCTCAATGTCCCAGGGATTGCCTGAGCGGAGGAGACTGTTGCGTTTGTGTTCCAACAACACTTCTTCCCTTTGAGTGAGCTTGCTCGTCTTGCGGAATTCCCTGATTTTTATGCCGGCAGGGCTTGAATTAGGGACGTTGGCTAGGTATAACGAGCCCCTGTATCGAGCCTCGAACTCGGTCGCCAATCGACCGACGACGTCCTCCTCGTGGATTCGGATGAAAGCGTCGCGCAAAACTCCGCTCAGAATGTCCACATCCGCAGCATGAGTCCAGAAAGAATCGTGAACGGCAGCGAACTTCAAGCCGAGCTCGTCACACTTGAGGGCTGAGAGAAGCATGTGGCTGGCATCCAGTGAATGGATGAAATTGGGGGGGAATCCTTGAAGTTGCTTTCTGCGATCCACAGGCTCTGTCTGACCCTGCGTAGGATAACTGATAGACTGCAGACAAGTGCGGATCTCTCTTGTGATTGCCTTTCGGTAAGGCTGCACGACAGGCATTCTCAAGGGTGTAGTCCACACAACTGTAGATCGAAACTGTGAGGTCAACTCATCCAACTCCTTGCTCTTGCCCGAGGCAGTCTTCTTTGCAGTAGGCTTGTTGTCTTTCTCTTCCTGCATCTGATCGAGCTGGGCTGGTGTCAGGGCTTTGCAGACACGCGCACCAACCTCACCAAGCCAATACTGAATATCGTGAGCGCCGCGGAACATGGTTCCAAGAGCTTTGAAAATATGCTGTGCGATATACGTAGCGGTCACAAGATTCGGGACACCAGTCTCTTTGTGCATATCTGGGTAGAGGGCGTCCAACTGCTTGCAAACCTGTTGCTTAGCACCGGAAAATGTGACACCATAGACGTTGGTCATGACAGTTTGCTTCACTACCTTTCTGGTGATTTTGCCCAGACAGTTCTTTCCAATCTGACTACCTGCGTTGGCGTCTTTCTCGATCGCCTCCTTGACGAGATCGGCGACAGCCGAGTATACATCAGCAGGCCTGTCACTAGGCACGAGGTTGACCTGTTGAGCGCCCCATGTATCACCACCAAGGGCTGCGTAATGCTGAAGACCATTGCAGGTGCCATCTTGATGCACTGGTAGATTGGAGACAAAGTCGGTAGGATCAGGGAGATCATAGGCAGCCTTCAGCTCGAAACAAGTAGCCAGGCATTGCCAAGGGTCTTCAGCCTTCAACCACCATCGACTGCCATTCAGAGGGTTCTCGACACTCTCTCTGATGTTGGCAAGGTTGTCGGTGGCAAATGCCTCTCTCTCGGCGAATGAGGCCTTGTCGAAACCGTACAGATTAGCAAGGTGGATCTTGAGCCATCGAAGACCTTGCTGGCCAAGTCTCTTCCCCTCGGCGAATTTCAGGAGAGCACGTGTGTGGTCAGCTCCCATGTGGTTCAGGTATGTCGGGATAGGATAAGCACGGCCACGATAGTCCATGTTGTGAGGGAAGTAAATGACTTGCTTGCGGAACGCGCGAGCGATTTCCAATTGCAAGTTCATGTAGCATCGTTGTGAATGAAGGGCTCCGCGCTCGTTCTCGACCTGCTTGACCTTTCGAATCCAAGCCCGGTGAAGAAGAGGGTCTGAGCTTGTGGGTTCCGGAGGCATTTCAAGGTTGGGAGTGAGCGGTGGCATGTTGGCGATGGCATCACCACTGTTCCAGGCCTCGACCATTACGTCGAGAACCGGGTTGTTCACCCTCCACGGTGTTTTGCCCAGTACATCCAAGCCCTTGAAGACCTGTTCCATGTCGCCACGCTTAGTGGCCGCATTGGCGTAGAGCTTTTGCTCAACGTCTCCTGACTTGACACGAATCAAGGAGGCTCTGCTAAGCAAGAAGCCTCCTTCATTGACGCGAGTCCACGGTCTAGGTTCGGAAATCATAGGGAGGTGCTTAGCAAGGAAATCACCTAAGGGTTCCCGTTTCAACCGGTCGACAAGCTCCGGGTTGATGGTTAACATTCCGACCTTCTTTCCCTTTTTGGGAGCGTGCATGTGAGAAAAGGCAGGCTGGAGCTGGCTGATCCGTTCCTTGGAGATAGGGTGTTCCTTCACAACATTAATCTTGGCGGTCTCAATGAGAGACTTCAAGAGAATCGATCCAATACGGGCCCTCACTTGCATAGACCATGCTGCTAGCACAGGGTCTTTTGCTCCAGTTGGCTCATAAGCATCAGTAATGATCTTTTGCCTGACCTTCCCAGTCGTCTCGGTAGACGCATCAGCCTCTGGAGACTCCTTCACCTCTGTAGAAGAAGCATTTGCTTCAGTCGATTCCTTCGCCTCTGTAGAAGCATTCGCTTCAGTCGATTCCTTCGCCTCTGTAGAAGCATTCGCTTCTGTCGATTCCTTCGCGTCTATCGGCTGAGTTGTCTTTGCCGACTTCTTCGACTTAGCTGCTTTAGCCTCTTTTTCGTCTATTAGAAACTGGACCTTGCGGAGCCGGCGTCGTTCCTTTGCAGCCTTTTCCTTGAGCTGGGTCTGAATGTCGTCCTGGGCTACTCGAGAGACGTCGTTGAGGAGTCGATGAATGACCACACCCTTATCAACGCCCTGTAACGCACTGATGTTGAGCAGAGTGAGGATAGTCACTGCAGCCATTCGGGTAGGGTCTGCCATTCGTAGAATAGGGCCGTAGATACAGCGCTCGAGATCCTCTTCAGACTTGACTTCCTTTTCTTCGGATTCCTCGACCTTGATGATCTCTTCTCTTAAACGGGCCTCCATAGCTACAAGCCAGCGGTGCATGCAATCAGACAGACTCTTATCCTCGGCCTTGGCACTCAGAGCTGTGTTGATACCCATCTTGTCCATCTTCTTCTTTGCGTTTCGCCATTTCTCAATAGCAGTGTCGATGGAGTCCTTTTCTAGACGCATTTGGAATTCGCGCTGCTCCAGAGGATCCAGCTTGGAGATATCCACATTTTGCAGTTCGGCCATGAGGTTCAGATTTCGTCGTAAAGCGTTCAGACCCTCTCCTCGTTGGGGTGTCGGACGGACCTCGGGATAATCTTCACTCGCATACGCCGCCATGTCCTCATTAAGGTCCTCTTCCAGCTCAAGTCCCTCTTCTTCGCTTGCCAGACTAACGTAGCTAGTTTCTTCAGATCCGGGCTCGACCCTGTAAGTAGGGCAAATTTCGGTAATGACACCAAGGTCCTGGTCGCTGAGAATATCGGCTCTGCTCAACACTCGCAGACCGGCCTCGTCAGGAGCCATGTTCATGTAACGGTTGATGAGTCGTTCCAAGCGGGCTCCACGTTCCGAGATCAGGGAAGCCTTTAGCATGCATGCGATTGTCTCCGCGGTTTGTGGTATATTCTGGTTCCTTATTTGCAACTCATACCACTTGTGGAGCCGTTCGGCTTGCTTTCGATCGGGGTTCGTTCTCAGTTGGTCGAGGGATGCACGGAGATATTGATTGTGCAAAATGATCATTTCTTCACCAGGGAGCAAACCAGTCAAGTTCAGTCGCTTCAGAACCAGAGATGCTCGATCAAGCTTGCCTACGCGGACACAAGCATCAAAGACTGGAATCATCTCTTCGACCTCACCAGGAACACCCTTGTTGTTGATCTTGCCGTATTGCCGAGGTGCTACTGGCTCTGGAATTGTCAACAGAGACGTCGGGTCGAGCGAACGAAGGTCAGAGTAGGAAGGCGGGGGAGCCTGGAAAGGCTGTAGACCAGAGCTAGCAAGCTGGCTGTGTAAAGCACCCATGTTGTGGCCAAAGTTGTAATCGTCGACAGCTGTCGCGAGATTTCTTCCATGGTTGAGACCAAGGCCAGACTCGGAGCCTCGACGCTTGCGGGGTTGGTATGGCTGAGAAACAACACATCTTCGTCCCAGGTTCGTTGCTGTGATGTGTGATGGTAAAGATCTTGAAGGAAGTCCAATTGATCGGAGGGCAGTAGTCCTGTGGAGAGCTAGGCTCCTCCTCGTTTGTCGAACGAACATTGTGATGGTTTGATGGGAGTCGTCGGAAGAGCGGTGGTTGTGAGGGGGCGAAATTGCCCAGCTGCGAGAAGCTCAACAGAGAATGGCTGCTGAGTTGATGGAATACTATAACATTAGGCGGGAAATAAGTAACACGAGCTAATGAATTTTGACTCGTAGACAATACAAGTACAAGAAGGAGTGTCGCAATGATTGTTGATGGACAAGTTTTGTCCTGTTGCTTCTGTCGCGTGAAGTAGATACTTAGAATCTATCTCCAAATTTTTCAGCATAGGAAGGATTGGATGGTGAACTGAGAAGTAGAGAGGTCACGTGTGGAACAAATCGTGGCAATAGAAAAGCCGGGGACTTTTTTTTCAGACCCACCTGAAATTCGAGAAGACTATACATCCATACCTAGAGATGAAAGTGGGTGCCCTGGACTTCCAAAATAAGAGCATTAGAGAAATATTGGAAACATTCTGGCTCAATAGGTAGCCATATCAATCTTGACGTTTTGACGGAGGTTGTAGTCCATTTTGGCCCTGGTTAGACCTGAAGTCGAGGTTCCGTCCAGGTAGATACTCTCTGCTGTAGGTATTCTCCAGGGTGCAGATTTTATTCTATGGAGCCCGCCTCGGCCGATCGAGATGGAGCTGTAAACCCGTTCTTCTCCACTTCATAACTGGACTGTACCAAAGTCAGCCATGACGCTCTACGCTTGTTTAGCTCCGTGACTCTGATTTTTTGGTCTTGCATCTCAATTGAGAGATCAAATTCAGCATGCTCACTCGACCTGCGGCTGCAGCATTAAGCTGCCGCCAGTGCCAATCCGCTGTTATTCGTGCTGTTGTTTCAAGACCAGCCACAAGCTCTTTTCGCAGCTTGCCACAGACCACTTCACGATGGCTTCCTCTAGCGACAAGGTTTTACTCGGATGTTAAAGTAAACGAGACGATAATCGAAAAAGAGTCTTCGATCCCGGTTCCTCCGAGCGACACTTTCAATTCGAAACCAGAAGCTACAGAAGAGGCCGAAGATCCTGAAGATGTTCCCTGGTTTCTTGAGGTTGAACCCCCGCGACATCCCGAGAATCAACATGCCGTCCAATTACCAAAAATACCCGAAGGTGCACCTGAAGTCTTGGAACCAATGGTGAAATACATCTTCGAGGACATGGGATTAGACGAGATTTCTATGCTGGACTTGCGCGACCTTGATCCTCCAGCTGCTCTTGGTCCCAATTTGATCATGCTTTTTGCGACAGCTCGAAGTGAACGACATCTTCACATTTCCTCCGGGCGTTTTGTGCGATGGCTTCGAAAAAATCACAACATATCTGCAAGAGCCGATGGATTGATTGGACCTGGCGAACTAAGGACCAAACTTCGTCGGCTTCGGAAAAAGGCCAAGCTGATGGGTACCAATACTGCTATTATTCCTGGTGGCGACAATGGTATCTCGACAGGATGGGTCTGCGTGAACTTTTCCTCCAACAGCGACAACGTCGATGAAGCTGCCAAGGTGGATGATAGTGGCCGCTTCTCTGGTTTTGGCGCCCCCCAAACAGGCACCACTGTGGTTATCCAATGTATGACGGAATCCCGGCGTGCAGAGCTTGACCTGGAGAGTCTGTGGCAGACTGTTCTAAAGAAGAGTTTGCGTGAAAATAAGCAAGCTCGTGGTGAGAAGATCAACAGCCCTGAGGAACTCGATGAACTTTTAGCCACCAAAATTCAGCTCCCCAAGTCAGAGTCTGCCCAACAATGGCAGGCCCTACAAAAAGCGTCCCAGCAACAACGACGTGCCTACACCACAAGCGCTCGGCGGCTTTCACCAGAGCCTTCACAAATTACTCACACTTCTCCCGCCGTGCCAGACGAACTCGTTGACCTCCAAGACCACTCAGCGCAAACGATCCCGGATCTGGAGCAGGTCCGTAAGCGCTTTGATCACATCCAACTGGCCGGGTTGCCCCTTGACCAGGACCAAATATATCAGTTCGTCCACGATGCTATGATAGCGCCTGCAGCTGAGCCTGCTTCCGGACCACGGCTCACTCTTGTCGATCAGATCCTACTAACGGCCGAGGAGCGAGGCATGATCATCTGGACCGACAAAATGTTCTTCACGCTTATCGAGGGAGGTCTGTTATCGCCGTCATTCGGGCAACCTCAGCTTGCGCGAGCTCAGAAGAACCTCGAAACGCTCATGGTGCAGAAGGGCTGCGGATTCAACAACGGTCAAACGAGCAGGTTGCTGTCTGCCTACGCGAAACGAGGCGACTGGCCCCGATTCTGGGACACATTCCGCAGACCATCTCTCTTCAAGAAGAACAGAAGCTCGAATGTCTACAAGACGGTCTACGAGGAGATGGCACGTACCGGCAATCAGGTCTTTTGCATTGAAAATCTACATTGGGTGTATGATGAGATGATCAACGAGCCTCAGCCCTTACCCATGTTTGGCCCACTGTACAGTTCGCTCAAGGCGTGCATCAGGGTCGCTGATCCAGCGGCTGCAAAACTCTTGGAAGCAAGCCCTGGTGACATTCCAGTACGGTCACATTATGCCAGGCAGAGGTTGGCGAACAGACAGTACCTCAGGATGTTGAGGGAGGTTGAGGCTCTGCATACTGAGACTTCTGCGTACTTTGCCAGGCAGAGAATGTATCAGGGCATGGATGCGTCTAAGGAACTGAATTTCACTGAGGAAGAATAGTTTCACGAATAAGCATTGGAAAAGTACAGTATGGGTTCGGGTCTTGTGTATAACAAATCATATGTAACAATATCATGATGCATCTAGGAACATGGTTTCTCGATCAAGGTCTCAAGTAGAACCTCATGACGTGCAATGATACGTCCTCTTTCGGTGACGCATCGCTCTCCCTTAGCCCAGCGCATTTATATCTTGGAACTCTGTAGCCCTTGCAGTCAACTCTTCTTAAGAGCCTCCCTCAACAAAGGCGCAACCTGCTTTCTACTAGCAGCAAGATCCTTCTGCCTCCAGGCAAACCTCTTGTGCCCATGATGATCCAGCTCTCCCTCCCTCCACGTCTCCAACTTCAACCTATCACCAGCTTGCACGAACCTATCCACCGCCTCACGGCCCTGGTCGGTAACACCCCAGACAAGTAGATGGCGTTGAAACTCCCCGTCAGGATGGGACGTGGTCATTATGCTTGCCACGTCGAGTTCGCGCTCCTTTGCCCAATCCTCAAAGGCATCGATCAGCGGCTCTGAAGCACCGGCTTTGTCGACGAGGTAGTTAAAGTCTTGTACTACACAGCTTATTCCAAGCTTGAGCCCTGAGCCATCCCATTCTTTGTAGTCTTTGCGCAGAATGTCGCGGAAGCTCAAGTCGGAAATATCCTCCTTTACAGCGGAGATCTCGTCAAAATAGGCTGTGCGGTTGAAGGGCTTGTGCATGCGTTTCTCTAGGAATTCAACCGCTGCTTCATCCTTCTTTTGAACCTTTTCCTTGGCCGTGAGATTTATCGTGTCGGAGACAATAGGAGCAAGCGCAAGTCTAGTAAGCTTGTCGTTCTCCGTAGCCGCATCGCTATCCTCAGGATTCAGATGCGAAATTTCCTCCCAGGTCTTCCTTGTCTCATCCACCACCAAGCTCATACAGCTTCCACAAATTTCGACAACTCTTGGGTCTGCATCTTCGCCAATGACCTTCTCGTCGGTGTGGTGATCAACACAACCAGTAACATGGTCCGAAAACTTCTTAAGTGGACCTGTGAGGGAGTTATGATCAATCAGCAACCAGCGTGTTTCCTCAGGTTTCAGGTCTGGAAGTTCAGATAGAGTCAGAAGATCTTTAAGAGTGAGACCAGCGTGTTTGAGAACTGCTGACATCTCGGTGCGAAGAGCGAGGTCATCGCGGGGCAGGTTTGAGAGGGGGATGTGTAGGGTATGAGGAGGGGTATGGGTGCGCATGTAAGCGTAGACAAGAGCTGAGCAGAGAGAATCGAGGTCTGTTTCTGTTAGCTGGGACTGCCTTTAGATATAATGAGGGCTCGACTTACCAGCTGATTCATTCCCTACAACAAAAGTGAGGGGTCCCTTTCGTTGCGCCGCTGGAGCTGTCAAAGCAGCTCTCGCTTTGGCCAAAAAGCCGCCCAGAGACAATCTCGAAGCCATATTGACCGAAATCGCCATCTTTGATGCAAAAATGAGAAGGAAAGGAATAAAAGTGCGCAAAAGAATAAGAAGAATGAGCCACCTATAACGTTTAAAAAGCAAAACTCACAAGAGTCCCTGCATGTGTTTTATGTAAGTTGTAAGTTAAAGCTTAAACGGTCAAGACGTCACCCCGAACAATTTTGCAGGGAACATCAGCCACAAAACTGTCACTTGATATGAGCTCGCCCCAACTTTGCAGTTGGGTCAGAGTCAACGAAACGACATTGCAGTAGCTGGTGCTTACTGAGGGATGAGAAAGCTATAGCATTAGTTGTATGCATGCATTTTTCTCTGCATTCATCCAGTCTTTAGGCGTTATTCTATCATTGCGACGGAAATGGCTTGCACGACGTAACTCTATGCGCGACATTTATATGCAAGGTGCCCTGCCGATGCCAATCAGCCCTACATTAACTTTGCTGTTTATCCCTTGTAATTAACAGGCCTAGACTTCCCTGGCACGGTAAATCTCACTCTGTTGAGCAAGTCTCTTCGACATGAGAGCACTCAGTACCTCTAGGTATGTAGTATGTATCTTTTAAATTCAACAATTTACTCAAATGCCTGCATCATATCATTAGAGTACTAGAAGCCAGGATACTGACGTGCATGCTGCTTATACTTGGAAACAACCGCACACCAGCAGATTCCACGTGAAAAGACACCGTTTCCATGTGAATCTACAACGGGCCCCCATATTATTCCCGTGAGTCTACCTGAGGTTCTCATCGTAGACCGCCTGTAACGTTACCAAGTACCTTCTACCTCCAACTACCGGCTTCTGACCGCTTCCCTATTCGGTCGTATAACATCATTGTCTCCAATTCTGCCCGCTTATCTCGCCCTCATGTCCACCCCGCTATCGGTCCCGCCGTTACACGAGCAGGAAGGGTCCATCTCCAGACCGGGCCTTGCAGCCTGCGCCCTGGCCGTTTTTCGCTCAACAGTCATATCTCCAGCTCCAAACTTCCTGACCCTGTAAACTACTCTCTACATACTTACATTGAATCCAAACACTGCCCAAAATGGCTCCTCTTCGTCTCGCTATCCTCGAAGCTGACACCCCGCAGCCCCAAACTCGCGATCGCTTCGGCGGCTACACGGGTGTCTTCACTGCGCTCCTTCAAGAAGCTGCAAAGCCTCAGAAGCTTGAGGATCTGGTTACTATCAAGGGCTACGATGTCGTGAACGAGCTACACTCTTATCCACCCCTCGACGACATCGATGCGGTTCTCATCACTGGCTCTCGACACACAGCGTTCGATAACGACCCCTGGATCATCAAGCTTGTCGAATTCACAAAGAAGGCCATTGACACGAATCGCATCCGAGTTGTAGGCGTATGTTTCGGTCACCAGATCGTTGGACGAGCTGAGGGCGCCAAGTGTGGACGCAGTAACAAGGGCTGGGAGGTTGCAGTCACAGAAGTTGATCTGACGGACAAGGGCAAAGAGATTTTCGGGTTGGACAAGATGGTGAGACCCGTTTTGCTGCGCGCGTTATTGTACAACTGTTTCACTGACCTTGTTACACAGCGCATTCACCAAATGCATCGCGACATTGTGGACGAGTTCCCCAAGGGCTCAATTCCTCTCGGTTCCAATGAGATCTGCGAAGTGCAGGGCTTCTACTCGCCAGGACGATATCTCACTGTTCAGGGACACCCCGAGTTTACCAGCGAGATCATTTCCGAGATTCTCTTCAACCGTCATACAGTTGGCATCTTCACAGATGAAGTGTACAACGAAGCTATGAAACGCGCGCCACTTCCCCATGATGGTGTTGCCATCGCCAAGGCGTTCCTCAAATTTTATCGAGAGGGTTAGAGAAGGGAAAATACTGCTGGAATATGGATGGAAGAGTTTATGCGACTTGGGGGTTTCCCATGTGCAGCTAAACTTGAAAAGGAGGAAGCGTTCGAATTACACATTATACCAAATGGCGTAATGCATAAATCTGTTTTGCTAGAGTAACGACATCAAACGACTTTAGAGTATTGTTTCAAAATTACCAAATATAAACACAAATCACCTTTGAATGCTGATATGTCTGGCAACTTGATGGAAATTGGTGATACTTCTGAATTGTGAATACTGGACGGGAGGTTACAAGGTCGCTGTAGATAAAGATGAACTATACGTGCGGCAATAGAATAAAAATGACTCGAACCATCTTCTGTGCCGATTATCGTGAGAGACTTGATGTTGGATTGTGTATTCATTATGCCTACTGGGTACGCACTCTGGAAAGGAGGTAGTTTCATCCCAACTCAACAACCGAAAGGGGCTTCTCGTACTATACGCATGGTACTGCAGTGATTCATTGCCCCCCTTTTATCTCAACTCCGGGAACCTTCAAATACCTGAGCCTAAGCCTAGTCTAAGACTACTCACACAACTCGAGGCAGTGATTCAACACCTCTTTCTCTCACGGGTATATAAACCCTCCTTCACCTCCTCCTTCCTTCATCTCTTCTCATCCTTCAACTTCACTCCTTCACTCCTCTTCCATCCTCCATTCTTTCATCTCACGTCATGGCCTCTTCAGTCAACCAAAGTCTTATAAAGGAGGAGGCAGATGATTCTGATGATGAATGCACTTTCCTCTCTTCGAACAAAAATACTGCAATGAAGTTTGACTTCAATCAGGCTATCTGTATCGAGGATGATGACGATAGAGACGAGAGTATTTCTGGGACGTCTACCCTGCCCCAGAAAGCGTCAGTCGAAGACAACAACACTATCATCAAGAAAGAAAGCGACGAGGATAAGAAGAGCCTCGGGATGAAAATACTTCAGTCCCATAAGAATGAGGGCATCACCGCTGAACAGTTCTTTGATACAATTGTTGTTGGGCAGGACCCTGGTGATGAAGACGCAGATGATTCGGACGCCGAAAATGACGAAGGATCAGACTATCACGATTCGGACGGTTCATACGACTCAGACGACTCAGACGATCCGGAGGCTCAACAGAAGAAACGCAAGTCAAAACAAGGTGTCGCTAAAGTCAAGGAACTCCTCGAAGAATTTGAAATAATGAGAGACGCACTGTCGTACAAGATGGGGAAGGGAGAAAAGTTAAGTCTCAAGGAACACCGACATCTCGAGAAACTCAATGCAAAAATCGCCCAGGCGAAGAAAGGACTTGATTCACCTACAAGAGGGTCTCTACCAAGGACAGCACGTGAATACTGGCAGCGCCAGTTGGAACGAGAAACTGAAAAAGAGCAAAGAAAGCGAAAACCAGACAACGATGAGACAGACCCCAGAAAAGTCCAGAGGACAGATGCTCAAACTCGGCCTGGAGGTAACAGTGGAAACTATGAGTTCTTAAGGGCAGCAGAACTGTTTACGTCCAATGGCATCGACAATGAGGATGTTGAGACTGGTGAACCTGCAAATGAGATCAAAGCAACTACCCATGCCTCCCAGATGCAGCAAATAATGGCCGGCATGCCTGAAGGGAATGATACTCGACACACCCGAACCCAGAAGCAAGACCTCATCGAAGCTACAAAATGCTTTGGATTCAGGAGGGTCAAGGCTGATAACGGTCAATGGAAACTCAAGGGCATGAAAACATCTCTACACAGCCAGCAGCTCGCTGGTGCTTCCTGGATGACCTTGCGTGAAGCCATGGAATTGCATCCTGCCGGAGGTATCCTCGCCGATGAGATGGGCCTCGGAAAGACCATCACTACTTTGGCAACAATCATTGGCCACCCGCCAGAGCCAAAAGACAAAAAAGAGTTTTGCAAAGCGACTCTTATAATTGCTGACAATCCTCATTCTGCTCTGAGGACTTGGATGGAGCAGATCAACAACCATGCTTCAGTAAAGTTTGCTGATAAATGCGTTATCTACTCCAAGTCACTTGGGAAACCTTTAGATTGGTGGAGAAGGAAGAATGTGGTGTAAGTTTGAGCTTCGACAGGTCTCGTCTACTACAGCCAGCTAACACATTAAAGCATCACCAATCTGAATGAATTGCGTACACAGTTTCTCAGCAAGAAGGAATACCAAGAGCTCAGGGCCAAATGGGCAGGAGATGACGCTGGGTTTCTACAAACTCTCGCAAAGGCGAAGAAGATTGGCTCTCTCTTCAAAGTCAACTGGTATCGGGTCGTTTTGGACGAGGCTCATGGAGTCAAGTGCCAAACATCAGCTGGTCGGTCTTGTCACTCATCTTCCTATGAAAACTAACCATGAATAGGAGCGCTTGCAGTTTGGCATCTGAATGCCAAGTACCGGTGGGCGTTGACTGGTACACCCTTGTCGAATAAGTTGGAAGGTATGTCTGTCTACGACCGTGACATGCTCCTCACTCACATGGGTAGAATTTTATCCCTACCTGAAGTTCATCGGTTGCAGATTCACGACTACAATGAGAAGATTCCGAGATGTGTATGTCCGGGGCGTAAGTGCTACCACCATGTATGCCTGTGACTCCTCTAACAGAACCCAGGAACAGGCAAAGCAAAACTTCGAGGCTTTGGTCAGTCTTGTGATGCTTAGACGGTAAGAACACAATATCCCAAGACAAGGCTTGATATACTGACATGTACTAGAAAGCAGACTGATAAGTTCCTGGGACGCACTATGGTCCCCCTCCCGAAGAGCCACCGCCAGGATGTCTGGGTTCCGATTTCGGGCTGGGAGAAGATCCATCTGGAGTAAGACTCATCGTGGCACTTTGTGTACTGCTGCTGACCTGTCTTATAGTATTTTGGATGGTTCTTACCAGGCCAAGCTTCTTGATGCCCAAGCCGACAATCACGAGACTTTATCAGAGGAACAACAGCAGGGTCCCCAGGAAAATGAAGATGTGTCTGACATCGAGAGCGAAGCGGAATTCGAGAAAGAAGGAACGGAAGGATCTGAGGCGACAAACCTCTACAGAGTGCAGAACCTCCGATGCATGAGGCTGGTACAACTGACCTCCCACCCACTGAACCTCGAAAAGTTCTACCGAGAGGACAATCGTGAAAAAGAAATCCAGCTGACGCTCGACCGTTTCAAATCTGAGATAACCAAGTCGAGCATTCGCGAAGATCAGAAAGCGCTGGAAGCATCGCTCAAGCCAGCTTATTCTTCAGGGCTCCGCCAGTTAGAGTTGGCGATCAAGGACAAGTTTGGAGGTGCTCAGGAGATGGCAGAGCTGCTGAAACTGGCAGCCAACGAGAAAAAGGTCCAGGGGATTACTTGCCGCCTTTGTCGCAAGAATACAATTCCCATTAAGCCAGTTCAGAGCGCGAATGTAAGTGGATTTATATCAATCATACAGAGCGTTGCTAACTTTGCTAGTGCGAACATATCTACTGCACAGACTGCCTCGTCATCACGCTCAGTGGTGTGGGCAAATCCGGTCGCCCCCTTGCGGTAAGTCTTCCTACAAAAGAGCATTGTCTCTCTGAGAACCCGTGCTGACTCTAGATATAGCCCCCCCCAGTGTCGCAAAAAGGGATGTTCTTACAAACTTGGTCTGGGTAAAGCAATCAAGACCCCGGCTTGTATAGACGCGGCCGTGAAAGCTATCAGGGGTTTCAAGGAACCTGGACGCGATAGTATCGGAACAAGATGGACTGGAGGTCCAAAAGAAAAGGCGTCATTCTTTCGTGCTGTTTGTGGCCGTGTGGATATTAGCTATGGCCCAGTCAAGATGCCCTTGGGTTTCAAGGTAAAAGCTACTCTAGCAGTGGCGTTGACTTGGATGCAGGAAGCCCCCGATGACAAAATGATCAGTAAGTTTTCTTGGGATTAACTGAAGGAGATATACAAACACTGACTCCGATCTTAGTCTATGTACAGTGGACAAGAACTGCCAAGTCTCTTGGCTGCGTGCTTGAGAGCATGGGCATCAAGTTTGTTTACTACAACCGTATGGCCAACAAGAAACAGAAGGCCCAGGCCTTGGATGAATTCACCAACAATGGTGAAATCAAGATTCTGGTACGTTTTATTTTAATGAAAAAGCACAAAGGGGTCTAACATCACGCAGGTATCCTCTATGAAGTGCGGCGGGCAGTCATTCAACCTTCAGATGGCCAACCGTGTCATCATAGTAGACGAATGGTGGAACAAAGCTGTTGAGGAGCAAGCTTTCAAGCGAGTTTTCAGACCGGGTCAACTGAAAGAGACATACCTTGTTCGCATCATGGCGAAAGAAACCATAGATGAACGAATCATCTTGCTGCAAAACGCCAAAGAGGCGATCATAAAGGCTGCTCTTCAGGACAACGAAATGCATCCTCACTTCTCGGGTGATCTTCAGCTTCGAATGCTGTTTTCCGAAAAGGATGAGCAGACGCTGATCAGGGAGATGGAGAAGGAGACTCGCGCCAAACAGACGAAGCAGTAGTTTTATTGGAAGAAAGACGGATAATGGGTAGCATTTCGGGAGATGCTTTTGTTAAGAAATATTGCTGGGATTTATGGATGGCGCATGGAAATTGAGAGGACGGAGAAATAGCAATGAGGATCATACCACTGCTGATGCAGACAGGACATATTCACCAATTCCCCAGATAGCACTCGATAACAGATTGATAATACACCATTTGACGAATTATTTCTTTTGGGCTACAGTATTTCATGGAAGGTTCAAGCATTGAAACCAGTATCACAGGGCCTGAATTCCTGGTCATGGAGTAGATATTTGCATGACATGATGGACCTGAAGATAGAGAGTGTTGGGCCATAATACGGACATCAAGGTTAGTAATCTACGTGAGGAAGTCACTCCGAAAAAGGAACACATATGATAATCCCATGTCTTTTAGACCTCGTACAAGTCCGAGGATATAACCGGTGTCCGCCATGGTATCTAAGAGGAGTTACTCCGTCTAATCCAAAACATGTTCGACCACACATATACGCCAAATAACCACCCAATGCATCCCGAATGCGCAACGCCATCTAATGCAAGTTCATGATGCCCCCGTCATGATCTATACCTATGAAATCCTGGGTATCTCCATCCGAACGCTCTCCAAAGCCCTCAACCCCATGTCATGCAGATCTAATTTACATCTAATACGACACAAGTTCCTCATTACTCATCGGCATCCCACCACTGGGGGGCTGCCCTCGCTGCTTTGCGGGCCTCATTGCCAGCTTGACGATCCATTTCCCACTCAGCCTGTTCCTGCTGTCGCCTCTTCTTCGCGAATCGAGAATCGAGTGTCATTTCTTCTCTTGTGCGTCCGACTCTTTCACCTACATCGGGCACTTCTTGTCGTCTTTTCCAAAATTGGACGTTGATGCGTTTGAAAGCCTGGCTATGCCTCCAAGGTTTCTCTTTCAGAGAAAAGACCACGGCGTCAGCCAAGCCGTGGAAGCACAGAAATATAATACTGGCTAGTCTCATGCCATACGGAGCTCCTCGTCCATATCCAGTAAGTTGTACGATGAAGGGCAGAATCCAGATGGCGACGTAGACTATCGGATAAATGAATAGTAACCGGAGTTGTCGTAAGATCTTTTCACGTGACTTGATAGTGCCCGGTGCGTTGAAGTTGCTCTGAGTCAAGACAAGGTTTGTGTCGTTACTGTTTGGACTGTCCGGTGTGCGACGGAGTATGGCGAAAAGATTGGGTATAGATGGCGGTCTAGACAGAGCGCTTGACCCATCAGATCGATGAAAGAAGTCGGTCTGTACAGTATATGATGGTGAGACAACATCAGGAAGAGGTGTTTGGTGGACAGGCTCGGGCTTTGTATGAATGGCTGAAGGAACGATCACCTCATCCGAACCACAGCGAGTAGTACCCGTCGAATTTTGGGAATCAACTTCAGCCTGTTCAGACTGGGATGTCAGGTCAGTACCAAAGTTAGCCATCCACATCTGAGTCGATCCTCTTCGCGCCAGTCGTGCCGAATGAAGCCTGCTGGGATGCGTCGACCCAGGCATATCCAAATGGAAAGAGTTGAAGGCCACGAGTGGAGGCCTTGCTGTCCGATCTTCGGATACGGTAAAGGAATTGCGCCTTGAAGCGTTGGAAGAAGGGATTAGACCATGTGATTTTATCGTAGGAGTCGGTGGCATAGTGGTGATTCCTTGTTGCAGGGGCTCGAGACTCTCAAGACCCGACAATTTTGAAAGAGTATTCTTCGAACTGTCATTCCCGGACCCGAATCGGCTCATCAATACTCGAACATAAACGTATATGCCTATACAAAGGCAGAGAATAATGGTGAAAGCCATATACCTAGGAATCCAAGAAAGCGCCAGTCTCTTCCACATCGGATTGAACGGTAGATAGCAAAACTGGCCAGTGTTGATATAACCGGGGCTTTCGATGAATGCTAATGAGGCCATCAAAACAGGCACGATGGCGGCGAGAGCGTAGGCCGCTTTTCGATATGGGTAGAGGCCTTGCTCTCCACGAAAGATGTACAATGCAGTATGTACTGAGATGAGAGCGACCGAAACATCAGAAGCTTCTACACTGAGAGCAAGGAAGAACCCGCTGACTTGACAAAAGGTCTCGGTCGTTTCAATCTTGCCAGCGACGAGTTCCACGGCGGGGAAGATGAGTAACCAGAAACTCTTGAACATATCACTGTAAATGAGTAACATGATGAGGCTCCTCAAGGGTCAGCAACAGAGGGCGAAGGGAAGAGACACGAGACTCAAGACTCACTCATGGCGGAAACTCCGCCTCATTCGGAAGAACCAGAAGGAAGTTATTATTGTCGCAAGTATACTCATGGATGCGACGGTGAGGGTCGCAACATGAATAACATATGTCTGATGGGGAGTAAGAGCAGCCATGGTGAACTGCTTCACTCGACGTGGCTCGAGGCTGAGAGTCGTCATTGAATCTGGATCTGTCCATGGCGAAAAGCCCTGGGCATTGCCTTCTTGAAGCCAGGGAGGCATGGTGGAGATGATGATGGCGGGAAGTGGATTCGATCGTAATCGACGATCCCTTCAAGTCGGTAGGTATGTGTCAGAGATGCGGATCGTTTGCTTGTCGTTAGGCTGCCGATGTCTTAGTATCGAATATATCAAGACGCGAGCTGTGATGACCAACTGGAATCGACTGGTGACACTGGTGACAGTCGCATCGCGAGATAGTTCAACTTTCGAGGTTGGAGGCCAGGGAAGTCGACCCCTGCAACAAAGGGAGGAGGAATCGAGGATTTAGCTTCTTATGAACCAAAGTGCTCTTTAGAGCCAAGCAAAGCCAAAGCGGTCACCCGAAACTCTGAGAAACCCGAAAGAGTAATAAGAACGAAGAGGCGTGTGCTGGGTAACGATGACCGAGATGTTTGCCGCGTGGGAGACCCGTAGGCGTATTCTCTCCCAGGTAGGATCCCGTCTTTGGTCTCAAGCCCACTAGGATTTGACTTTGATCTCCGTTCCTATCGCTGAGGTATGAATGAATGAATGAATTGATGACCAGCCGAGCGTCGGGATTAGGGTCAAGCCCGGAATGGGGGAACTTTTGTCGTTTTCTCTATGAGACCTGTAACTAATTATATGATCGGTCATGAAACGACAACCCTGCATATGTGACTTGGCCGGGCGGGATAATTAATATCCCTTTATGTGGTTGTGAAATCTGAGACGGATGACGATATTCCCGTGGTGGGTGTGTAAGTGCTGCATTCGCCAGATGGAGAAATCTTATTGCCCGACTTGGGCTTTGGGGGAAGGGATTTGCAATACAGTGACGTCCGGAGGCGGAAAGGCGCAGCCAAGTTGAGGCAAGTAAGGTACCTACTTCAATGACCGAGAGACTTTCTTTGGGATCTTGAGTTTGAGAGGGCGTCGCCAAACTCTCCACTAACAAAACAACCAATAAAGGACTGACTCGACCAATCCGACTCGAATTTTATGGCTGCTTCTCCGACACTTGCTGATGCTGAGCATTGGCAACGACTCACGGTAAATTTACTTGCAATTGTCGAGGGATGGATGGAAAAAGCAAAGTGGGATAATAAATTGAGAGACACGGGATCAGTACTGTACAGTAGGTAATGTCAGTGGACGAACGTGCGTTTCCGGGGCGAGATTATATTCATTCCACACGCTCAGAGTTTGGGACCAACGATTGCACTGACTGAGATGGCGCCGAGAAGAGCAGGAAAACACGATCGATTGAGGCATTGCACCGAGTAAACAACGATAGCTCTACTGGTACCTGTATCGTCTGGACCGAAGCGGATACTACACTATAACTTAGGTGCTATACTCATTCGACGATGTTTTCCATCGCCCACACCGCAAGTAAACGCTCTTGCAAAGTGACAGCTGGGCTTAAAAACCCTGTCATTATTTAGCTGCACACTACGTAAGGGAGACCAGAAGCGATACCACCTCCGTGTGCCACGCCCGTCAGGGCGCCGCCATCCGTCTCTGGGGCTAAACCAGATCTCGCAATGCGACTGGGCGAGAGTCGAGACCAACAGGTAGGTAATCCTGTCAGGCTTTTGAGCCGCGAGAGAGACGACGATCTCTATAGTAACCAATCAAGAGGGGTGATCTGCCCTCCCGATCCGCACTTGGGGCGTTCAGCTTGCGAGTGAAGGGTGTCGAGACCCGACATGGAGGGTCCGGCAAATGTGAATCAGCATGCATGTCACCTTTTTGGCCTTTTGATGGCGGTGGCAGCGGGATCACTCAGGCAAGACAAAGTCTGTTTCTCGTTCCTGGATACTCAACGAACTCAGGTGTCAATGTTCTGCGTTGAATAGACGTTTGGCTTACTGGTCATGGCGAACAAGAAAGCCAAGCGAGGAGTCGAAGCATAAACATTCTTGGCGATGAATTGGAGGTCACCCTCGCTGTTCCCTTTAGTTATCCCTGTTGAACTCAGCTTAACCCCTGGAAACTATATCACCTAGCGGAGTGGAGGGGGAAAAAAGCTCGGGCCGTCTATTCTAAGCGACAAAAGAACTTAGGCTAGCTTCACATAAGTCTATGCATCTATTTACTGCGTTTATTTTGACATCCTACATCAAGATCTGATGTTTTCCTGCTCCCCGAGGCCCACACACCCGATTTTCTACCTCCGCATGATCGCTCCCGGGTCTTGCCCACGGAGATCTCACACGATCAGCAGGATCAAGGCTCGTGCCGAGATGTGTGTTGGTGTTGGTGTTGGTGCAGCAAGAATCAACAAACATGAAATGAGTCTCTTACCGCAATCTTTCCCTCAGTGCAGCTCCCGCATTTCTCCTGGGCACTGTTTTCTCTATCCTTCTTTGTCCAAATGATTATGGCTCACGAACGGTGCCTGCAAACGACAGAATTCAGTTAGCCAACAACCGGGACCTGGCCGTTTCTAGGCCAGGGACCAACACGCCTGTTCCTGTTCCTGGGCATGATTCAGGGTTGCCCAGCTAGGACACTAGGGCACTTGTCAAGATGAATGCCACCTCGGTTCCTGACAAACATTTGGAAACCCTTTTACTACGACTCTCTCGTCATGTCGGGCATCTCGGTCATAAAGAAGGACCGAAAGGTATTATAGACAGACTCGTCTAGTTCACGTTTGCCACGAGGGCTGGTGCTGGATCCGTGACGCCGTCCCCTGCTTTCTTCTTAGGTTTGCGTTTGTTCGAGCCACAGGCACCAACACTGAAGCCGAGAAAGCTCTCACTGACGATACTTATCATCATTCGTCACATTCGACTTGAATAGCTGATTTACGAATCGCCCATTTTCGAGGATTCGAAGCGTCTTGTCTGCCTGCTCATAGTTGCGTAACCATGATCCGACTTTGTTCTCAGCCTGCCGGTGAAAGTTCTTTTGGATCAACACCAGACCAAACGTATTGCATTCCAGTCGTCGTCT